>CM031857.1:19186072-19687338 GCA_018697195.1 Certhia americana | reverse complement strand
AATAATAATAATAATAATAATAATAATAATAATAATAATAATAATAATAATAATAGCCCTGTTTCATCTTATGTGTCAAAACCCCCAACCTGGCCAATATGCAGATCCTTGTATTTTGGATGTATTTCCCAGTTTGGAAACCTTAGCAGACTCCCTGTCCAATACATAGGGAAGTGGTGTTGGAGCGGCATCAGCAGTTGCTCTGGGTCTCTTGTGAAGTCTGTTTGTATTGCCAGGACATTTTCTTTGGTGCCAGTAATGCAAGGGGGTCTATAGGATAGTTTTTACTCTGCCTGTTATAGTAAGCACATCATCTCAAAGGTAACACTGCAGCCTCAGAGCTGCCAGACAGGGATGTGGGCTGCAGAGGGCTCCCAAAGTGGTCCCCAGCAGTTCCCATGTGAAATGCCCAGCAAAAAGAGAGAGGGAAAAGAGTTATATCTGCACCAGCCACAGGAGCAGGGCCACAGCAAGCTCAGGAGCATGTCCCCAGGGCAGGAACCCTGCCTCACTGCCAGAGTGGAGAACAGCCCTGGCCCTGGGCCAGCAGGGGCTATCCTTAGGGGGCTGCCCCCCAGGGCTGAACAGACAGGTCCCAGTCTCCAAGCTGGAGGGAGAAAGGCTGGCTGCAGGGGAGAAAGCCCTGGCCCTTGGCCTCTGGCCCTGACTCCTTTTGTTTCCTAGCTTAACCAAGTCAAAGAGACGGGCCTTGGCTGTTCATGTTTGCAGTGTAACTGAGGACACAGAAAACAGTGTGAGTGCTCAGTGGTTTTATTTTATCACATTCATGCTCCTCTACTCCATTCCCACAAACAGACTGTGCATGGGGATTTGTCTGCTTTTGTTGATGCTGCAGATGTGGCAAGAGCAGCTGTGCACTGAGTGAATGCCAGTGCATGGTACATGCCCATGTCCAAATGACTTGGCGGCTAGAGAGGGTCTGAAATGTCCCTGTCAGCAGCAAAACCCACTCCTGCACCTTCCCTCTCACTCCAGTCTTACTGTGCCACAACTAGAGAAGGATCAGCAAAAGTGCCATGGTGAAGGAAGAAGGAAGCACTGGACAACAACTGGAGGGAGTTGTCTGGAAGGAACCACTCCTGTTCATGTCCGGAATTTTCAGCTGGGATGTAAAAATGAGAGCCTGTTTCATATTAGAGATGTGAATGCAGGGCACACATTTAAGGGACCAGACCACAGGTTCGCTTGGCAGTGGGATCAAGATGGTGAGGTCAAACCTTCCCATCCTGCAGTACACTCAGCTCAGGGGAGCAGCCTGCACCCCACTGCTGCTCCCCTCATGCTCCCAGTATTGTGGCCAGATGCAGAGCAGTGCAGAGCATCCTGGAGGAGCATGTGTGGATTGGGATCATGCCCCAGCAGTGAACACTGAGCCCCATGTTGTGCCAAGCACAGGCATGGGGACAGACACACGATCCTCCTTGGCAGCAAGGACCTGTATGCATTTCTGGAAGACTTTTTTGTACTCTTTCTCCCAAGATCTGTGCAGTCTGGGTGCAGTGCAGGTGCTAAAACCCAATGGCAGCAGTGCTGGTGGGGCCCTCACACCACGGCTCTCTCTGCACTCACTGGCAGTGCCATACAGATGGTTGTGTTGGAGCTGCTGACTGATGCACCCTGAATTTATGTTGCCTAACCCTCCCTATTTTTGGCCCGTTCTTGGCAATTTTTAACTCTACAAACTTCCACTGAGAAAAAAATGCCCAGTGGACATCTCTCTCCCTCCCTTTCCCTGTAGGGCTTCCTGTCCACAGATGGAAAAAATGTGCTGGTGCATCCCACAGTGCTGTGCCAACCCTGTAAATGGGGTCACAGTTCACAGCAGCTGCACTAAGCTGGTTTTGTTCATCTTTCCTCCCTGGCACCCTGCAGCCAGGGTTTGGGCTGCCAAGGAGCTGCTGCTGACCAGCTGCCTGCCCTGCTCTGCTTCTTGAGTGGGAGCTCTGTTGGCCCTCAGGGCTGTGGTGAAAGCACTTGGGGTTGCGGCTGGAAAACTCCCCACACTCAGGCACCTGGAGGTAAACCGCCCAGATGTTTGGTTTTTTGATTTTGTTATTTTAATTTTAATTTTTTCTTGAAGACCTGAATTTACAGGCTAGCCTTGTGGGGATTTTTTTCAGCTGGTATGGGAAAGATCATTGCGGGGGAGAGGGAAGGGACTTGTCCCTAATTTCTGAATGCTTAAATCTGGTGAAAGTGGCAACAGGACTGTGTTATTCACTGTGATTACGTCTACCCCTCCTTCTGATGTAGATAGGTCTCCTCCACAAAAGCATGGACCTGAGCTGCCTAGGAAGGGAGTGATCCTTTCAGAAAACACTTTTCACATAGACTTAATGAGAAACTGGATAAAACTTTTAAGGTAGCTTGTATAGTTTTTTAACAGAAACTAAAGTCTAGTCTAGAAATGGTGTCGCAGATTGATATTATACAAAAGGAATGACAAAGCATAGAAAAAATGCCCTCTACTTTTCTAATTTCCAGCTCTAACTTAAAAATCTTCATTTATCTTGGTGTTTTGCTAGGACAAGAGGCAATGGACAGAAACTGGAACACGGGAAGTTCCACCTGAATATGAGGAAGAACTTCACTGTGTGAGTTCCCAGAGAGGTTGTGGAGTGTCCTTCACTGGAGATATTCAAAAGCTGTCTGGACATAACCCTGAGTAATATATTTGGGGGACTCAGATTGAGCAGGCAGGTTGTGCCAGATGACCTCCAGTGGTCACTTCCAAAGTTACCCATCCTGGGATTCTGTAGCTGTGGTACTAGCTGTGCTATGTTTTGCCAGCACCAGTTACATCATGTAGACATCCTAACTGCAGACTGAGTACTTCTCTGGCCAAAACCCCCCCAACCTGGTGATGTGTACCTTGCCTGTGTGATGTAGCCATAAGGTATTTGTCATTAATGTTTTATGCAGCTATTTGGATTTGCATGAGCTTCACAATCATAGAAGAACCCCTTGAGCTGCTGGGGCACTCGTGGCTTGCTGTGAGGGGCTGGGGCCCTCAGCAATTTACAGGGTGGAGCCTGTCATCCAGCTTTAAAGTAGCTCCTTATGAATGTTCTAGACTGAGAGCAGAGGGACAGTGGCGCTTCCCACTGCTTGTACCCAGAGGAATAAAGGGAAATGGGATTAGTGGGAGTTTTCAGAAGCCTCTAACTCACCATAGAGCATAAATATCTTCAAGGGTTTGCCCTCAGGTGCTTCTTAAAAAAGCAGCCAGGTTAAAGCGGCTTTGCTTAGTTTGTTCCCATGAATATGATTTTCCCCAGGCGTACTTTTTACATATACCTGTTAGATAAAAGCTACCACAAGGTAAAAGAAAAACAACACACAACCCTCTTAATTAAAGATATCAGGGCAAAGAGGCTCAAAAAAAAAAAAAAAAAAAAAAAAGAGGTGTGGTTCTAGTTTACAGGGCCCTGAGAAATAAAGCTGCCCATGATTTTTATGGTGGTCCCCCTGGTTCCTGCACAGAGTCTAGGCTCAGCAAATGCTGGCAAATCATTGCCCAGTGATGGCAGGCATTAGAAAACCCAACTTAGAAGCTTCTTCTATCAGTCTGTTTTCTGGGGCTGATCCCTCTGGGTGTACCCTGCCTGCATCCTTGTATCTGTCTTCCTGCTTAGGTTATCTTCCTGCCTATCCAGTCCATGCTAGGATCTCACTGTCCCCAAACCTCTGTGGGTTTTCCAAATGCATGATGTATTTTGGAGGATGGGCTCCTTTCGTTCCAGTGATGATGGAATGCCTCTGTCCTCATAATCCCATCCTTGTTCTCTGTAGGGCTCCCCTGCTTTTCCTTTTCCCATCATCAGTGAGGGTGGGCTGTCCAACTCCTCTTTGGAAGAGGTGTGACCCCCTAGTATAGGAAGCAGTATTTTTTACATGGCTATTTATAGCTAGCCAGTCATGGGCTGTGGAAATGATCCTAAGGTTCTCAGGACCTGGGACAAAAAAATTGTTTACTTTGCCAAGAGCACAGTGTGGAGGAAATGGGAGCAACAACTAGCGCCAACAGAAAACCCAACTGCTGGATGTGCCTGTTTTGTGCCAGTTAGTGCAATTATGCTGACAGCTTGCTTTGATGTAAACTCATTCTTGTGAACAAGCCCAAGAGCTTGTATTTGAGAGCCAAGAAAATTCTGTTGTTGAAGATTTGAAAGCTGCAAAAGCTTTTGCTGATGTGTAATGACAGTATGGACCCATGAGATATGCCTTTCAAAGTGTATCAGTCTGGGACATTGTGGAGGGAGGGTAGGATGCATTTACCACGTAGAGGCTGCTAAGCACTGGATCTGAAAAATCCATGTGTCTTTTTGGATGTGTTTGCGTGGTTTAATGGGAGGGGGTTTCACTGTGCTGTCCTGTCTGCCCTGCTGCAGTTCGGGCTCATGGGGGATTTTTGGGAACGGCATACTGGTACAGACAAAAGCAGTGGTGTGGCGCCTTGGTAGCGGAGCACGGACCTGACCCAAATGACTGATAGCAAACAGAGCTACAAGAGCTGTATGTGAGACCCAGCAGACAGCCCAGGCCTAGAAACCCCCTGAGAGAGAGGGAGCGAAGGCTTATCTCGTCCTGCCATCAGTCTGCCGTTCATGGGAACCCATGCAGCGCAGTATTTATTCCGAGGGCTAGTTGTGTAGGTGGCCGAGCCTGTTATCGCAGGAACGCGGGGTTAGTCATGAGAGCGGGCCTGCCAGACATGCCTCGTGCATGCGCCTTCCCGCGCACTGCCAGCTTTATCTCCTGCCGGGGCACGGGGCCTGCCAGCTCGGCATGGGAATGCAGCAGGATGGGACTTGACAAGAACACTCTGGAAAGGGAAGGCCGCTCTGCCAGCACCCGGTGCTTCGGCTGCATTTCCCTGTCTAATTCACGTTTGGGTTAATGCAGCGCGTATGAAGGCACTTGCAGCTAACAACAAGTGGTTGTGGTTTTGTTTTGTAAATCGTTATCTCGCTCTCAGATCAATGAAACCACTCTGTGGCCCACAAACAAAGTTAATGTACTACGGCTCTCGGATGTGCGCAGCTCTTAGGTTGGGTGCCCAACTCCAAGTAAACTTGCAGTTTTTGGGCTCTTGGAAACACAGATGCTCTCAAGCATGATGAAAGTGGGTGCAGTAAAACAGAGAGTCCAAACTGACAAATAGCTTGGGTTTCAATCTTAAAAATGTCATCTTTCCTTGCGCATGGGAAAAATAACTATTGATGAGAGGTCATAGAATTACACTGTTTTGAGCCCTGGTTTTACACAAAACGTGAGTGAATCTAAAAACTTTTTTGCCTGTGAGGAATAACAAGAAATGTGCCAGTTGCATGGCTCCTAAGGTCATTTCCCCTCCTTTTGGCTGTTCCAGTAGCATTGAAGCAAGTAAATACAGTATAGACTTTTCAACACAAGAAAATATAGGAAGCCTACTCTGCTTTGAACAGATTCCACAACACAGCTGTGAAGGAGGGAGCTTTAGAACCCCCTTGCAGGGAGTTGTGAGGCTGTGCTGAAGGAGGCAGGGGCAGCTTTGGTGGGTGACACATATCTGAGGCCTGGCTTCAGCCAGCACCCTGGTTTGTGAAGGCATTCCCATCTGCTGCCACACTGTTAATTTACCTGCAGCACAAGTTGCCAAGGTTATTTAACTATCATTTTCTTGCTACATATTGATTTTATTCTGTTGCCTGAAGGTATAGAAATAATTAGCAAAAGAGTGTTCCCATCGCATTTACTAAGCAGTTAATTAGAAGTTTTATCATATAGAGTAGTCATGTGAGAAAAACAGCACTGCAGTAACTCAGGTGCTCTCCTCCCAGCTGATGTGAAATGGCAGGTCTCCACTGACTCCTGCCAGCCCTTGTTGTTTTACAATAGCAGCAGGAACATGCTATGTTCCAAAAAACATAGGAAACACCAATGGCTTTTGTTTCATGAACATTTGGAGACCCAGCATGTGCTCCAGGGAAGCTCTCACTATTTAAACAGCCTGTTGGGTAATTAAGGTGACTTGTTGCAAATCAGTGCACTGTTCCTTCACAACTTTTTTTCTGTCCCTTTGGGAAAGGGCTGGCAGGTCTGTGGTGTTTCCTTACTCTTCACATTCACCTAATGTGTGGATGATCCAGGCCAGTCAGGATAACAGTTTGCCTCTGAGCTCAGGAACTTCAGGGCTCACCATAGTTGTACCAAATGCTGAGCCCAGCACTGCACCTCTGCTGAGATTTTTCCTGTGGAAGGATGGCTTTCCATGCATTGACCAGCTCTGCTATGGCAGAAATGCCTTTCTTGCCTTACAGTGATAAGTCTCTAAGTCAGATAGATCAAACATCTTTCTTCTCCTCTCTTTCACACTGTGGACCCACACAGAGTTTCTCATAGGAACGTGGCTGACACTGAGTGCTGTGTCTGCCTCAGGAGGTGACCAGTTGATCAACCCCGCTGACATCTCTAAAATGGTCTCCCTGGCAGGGTCTGGCAATGTCTGGTCCATGAAGAATAGAAGGGCAGAGACTGTGGGGTGGCACTTTTGTGTGCCACACTTGAGGGTGACCTATCAGCTGCCTCCTGTGTGACTGCTGCCCATGAACTGTGCTTCTGGGTGCTGCTGGGAGTGGGAGAAAGGAGCTGTGACCACGTGTGTGTGTACACAGTGCACAGCAGAGATGAAAAACGAACAGCACATGCCAGTAGGTAGGTATTGATAATGAGTGTCTCTCTTGTAACTGAGTGAGTTACATCCAGCCTAGAGAGAATAATGTTTATTCCTGAAAAGAAGGCTCTTCAGAATGATATTCTGGCTGCTGTCCAACATCTGATATATGCTTCTAAATTGGGATAGGTACATGTGAATACTGGAGAGGAACTGTGACTGGTGGTTAGATGAAGGTATATCTCAATCTAACCTCCTAAAAAGTGGCTCCCATAAAGCTGGGAGGAAGAAAATGTTGTCTAGGATAGTTTTCCATCTGTAGAATATCATGTGTCTGAAAGAGGTGTTGAGCCAGGTAGTTGGTAGTCCTCTGAAGCTGCTCCCATTAAAGTGCTTGTTCCAGATAGTGACATGAAGTAAACTAATGTGCTTTGGCAGTGGGAGTCCAGGAGCTGCTTTTGAGTCAAGTATTGTTGCTTACTGCTGGGAAAACAGGGTGTCAGCACTCGGACAATCACTTGAACACATGGGCTGGTGGCACGTCCCTGGAGAGGTCCCCAGCCAAAAAAGAAAGGGTAGGTGAAGGTGCAGAGCAGGACATCTCCCAACAACACCCAAGGAGGGGTCTGAGCAGAGACCAGGTTTCCAGCAGCTCCAGGTTCTGTTTTCAGATCCTCCACTACAAATGGCTGTAAGCAATGTGCCTTTTAGTTCTGCAATCACCAGTCTACTCACATGGTAACTTTGTTGGGCCTGGGTGCTGTGCATTTTCCTAATGTTTCTTGCATCATCGATTTAACTTGATGCTCTTCTAGAGGGTGGGAGCTTCTCTGGAGAATCATGGTCACCTGAGGTGCCCCCTGTGCAGGGGGGCAGGCAGGCAGACCACCTGGGGGGCAACACAACCCTTGGTGGGCTCTGGGAATCTGAGTCACCCGTCTGGATATTCTGCTGACTCCCTAGGGCTGGTATCAGCACCTAAGTTAGATGCCTAAAATTAGCCCAAGATTAATATGTAATGATCCTCCCCAACCCTTCACAAACACACCTGCTTTTTATCCACACTCACATTTCTATTTGGCTGATGTCTGTTTTTTCCAGATGAAGGCCTTTTTACCTACGGTCAGTGTCGTGAAGTGGCTCATTCTTGGGGAACTGACATTAGGTGCTGTTTCTGCCTCAGCAGAAACACTTGGCCACCTTCACTGGCATCTCTGAAATGGCCTCCCTGACAGAGTCTGGTGGTGCCTGGCCCATGGTTCATCAAAGGGCCAGGACTGTGGAATTTTGCATGCCACACTTGTTGGTGAAAGTCACAGCTTTTTTTTTGTGTGTGTCATGAGCATGTGGAGCATTTGCAAATCATTGGAGGAGCCTGGAACAAGGGATCATCTATTCTGTGTGCCTCAAGATTGTGGTCTGAGATGCATGTTCAGTTTGGACAATATTAGGCAGTACTTAAAAAAGCAAGTTCTGTTGCATCAGCAGAAAAAGAGAAATTGTGCTTGCCAGAAGCCCCATCCTCTTAGATATTTATCAATGTCTTGTCTAGCTTAGATAATATATTCACTTCATAGCTCAAAGCTAATATCATGGTAAAAGTGACCTTTCCATCTCAGTCTTGCACAAAAGAACCTGCAAATTCAAAATTAATAACCTCAACTTTAAGCAGTAATTGTATAAGAAAGAGCTGGATTATAAATTGATTGCTTCTTCAGAGAAGTCTTCTTTTTTTCCTTAAAATATCTTGATAAGCAATATTGCTAACTCAGTTTTAATTTAAGGCAAGTTCACTTTGAACCAGCTGTGCTAAAGGAAGATATTACCATTTCCACCCCACTGGCTTCTGTGCCAGAGGGAGGAAGCTGCATGAGCAACAGCCAACAGCCCTCTCCGGTGTGTTGTGGTGGGATCCCTGGGAGCATTTCCCAGGCACAATCCTCTTGCCTAGAGCAAGCAGCTGGCTCTGGTGGTTTGAGGGCTTGCCCTCAGCAGGAGGTGCAGGGCAAGCTACTGGGCAGGAAGACAACACAAAGCTCTGACTTGATCTGCCAGCAAAACCACTAGTTATCTGTAACCCACTGGAGATGAAAGCAGCCCTGTTTACCTATTTAAACTCTTGGAGTGAACCCATTGTGGCTGCAGTGTGTAAAGGAGGAAAGCAGGTTATGGACACATCATGGTGCTAAGCTGTTGAGCTGACACAGCAAGATGTGGAAGTCTTGTCCTTTTATAACTCCAGACTTAGAGTGGACTGGGATGTGTAGCAGCAGAATGCACCCCAAGAGTTGGGGCTGCTGGAAACACGAGAGGCTGCTTCTTTCTGTAGCCATGGGAAGGTGCCTGATGCTATTTCGAAATGGTGGATGAGGAAAAGGGCAGCAAATCTTCAAGTGCCTGCTGTAGTTTAAGAGGAGCCTGAACTTTCAGATATTTTAACTTGCAGAATGACTTTGCATCTGATGGGAAGCAACACTGGTGTCTATGTTTGGATTCCCATGGGCTGTGTGAAAAGTCTATGGGGAATGCCAACGAAAACCATTTCAATTCTTGCCCATGATCATTACGTATTGTCCTTGTTTCAGAGTCAAATAAGACATTTCACTCAGAAACTCAGAGCTGCTTATCTTGTTTGTGATGAAAGCAGCAATTCTGTTGCTCGAGAGCTGCAGTTTCTCATTATCATATATATAATTTCTGGGGTTGATCTTCATGTGTCTCTGACCCTAAAGTACTTGGGAGCTACCACATCTGCAGCTTGCACTTTTCCCCCTAACTGGTATTCTTGGTGAGTCCTTTCACAGTTAAATTTTAGCAGGAGCAAAGAAGGGGAGAACATCAGCATTTCCTGCTGCAAGTAACTAATCAGGAAGCAGTGGTCTCCTTGTGTGTCTGAAACTAACCTTCAGGTGTGAGATTCCCAGAGTCGTTTCCAGATAGCAGATGTCATGGTTAGAGTCAGTTGTCTTCTATTCAGAAGTCACATATCAAGGAATTTCACCTTTCCAGAAGGTGCCTGGAATGCAAACTTTAGAAGCACAATTTGATGAAAGGTCATCATTTATCACTACAGGAAAATATATCGCTTGCTAATTGAATGCAAATCAAAACTTTTCATGCCTGGCTGCCTCTGAGGGAGAAAATAAGCTGGTCATAGCAAACTGGTATCATTCAAACTAGCTTGACACTGGCTTAATGAATTTCTGAGTTGAGGATGAACTTCCTAAAACACATACATCTGCAAACACACCTGTGGATGTGGCAGGTTGGAGAGGCTGAAATGCAGCACGCTGCTCTGGATGCAGATCTGCCTTGAAGCAGTGTCTCTAATGGACCTGTGAATCATGAGGCTGTGCTGAAGTACCAGCAGCATGACAGAGAGGGAGAAATGGGTTCTGGCAGGAGCAGAGGATGGAAAGAAGAAAAAATCCCAGGGGGTTATCAGTCTCATCCCTCCACATTTTCTGACAGGGATGGTATTGGTGGGATTGTTGAAGGACACCTCATCTCTCTCTGGACATGCTTAATGTGGTTTGCAGGAGTTGTTGGTCAAAGTAAGGCCAGAGGACTTCACCTTGATTTGAGGAATTGTTTCCATAAATGTTCCACTGATTTCCCAGAAGTGGAGAAAATTGTTCTCATCTAAACCAGATTTTTGGAGAAAAGGGATCAGGTCTTACAAAATATTTAATCATTGCAGCAGATACATCTGAGTGTTTTGGCAGACAATAGCAGTTTTCACACTCTTATTGAGAGCTTTGGCAGTTGCATAACTGGAGAAGGAAGAGTAACTTGGAGCAGCAGCCATAGGAGTTCCTGGTAGGGTGAGGACAGCGGCACCAGGGAGGTGTGGAGGGGAGAGGAGCCAGACCTCTGCAACGTGAAGTGAAAGATCAACCCAAGCCCAGGAGCTGCATTGCAAGCAGCTCCTATTAGTTTTTTTTTTCTCTGATTCGCTTTAGTAGCAGTCAAGTGAGGCCCACAGAGACCTGGAGTTGCTCCAGGAGCCCTAGAAACCTGCATGGTGTGGGAGCAGGGAGTACTGTCCCCCTTCACTCTCTGGCTCTTTGCCTAGCATGAGAGCTGCTGGTGGAACAGGGATCACTTTGTGTTCTGCTTCAACCCATCAGCTCACCCTGAGGCTTTTCTCTCCCTCCTGCCTTGCATGGGAAGGGTTTTTTTTTAACTTCCTCTTACAAAAAGGTTTGGCAAGGTGCATTGTGGACAACAAGCAGGAGCTTCCACCCTTGAGGTGACAAATCCTCCTTCACAGCTCATGTTGCCGTAACAGTGCTGGAGGCGCTGCTTGCTGACTCACAAGAGCCACTTCCTTGGTCCTGCCATGGGGAGGAATGAGGCACTGAGCTGAGGACAGCAAGAGACAGGATTTGGCAATGGAATGAGCCTCACCATCTTCTTTTGTGGGTGTGCAGAGCAATCCCCACTGCTCTGTTGAGTCAGTCCCATTTGCAGTGCTTGGCTGCTGACAAACCTCTGCTTGAGGTTAGGAGACTGGCATGACACACAGGCAGGTACAGGGAGAAGGAGGAGAATTAGGCTGAGTGTGAGGTGCCAATATGGGAATGCCAGGCATTGAAGGGCTCCTGCATGAGAAGGACAGAGCTCAGACCCCCATTCACCAGCTGCCTTGCTGGTGCTGTGATGCTGTGTCTTAAACCCTGAAGCAGACTGGTTCAAGGATATTCTTTCAATATTGCATTTACCCTGCCTTCTCAACTCACTCTTTTGTGTTTCTGACGAGCTGGAGAAGTATTTTCTGTGCAGGCAGGTTCCACCTCTCATATCAGGATGTTCGTGTTACTGGAAGATGCTTCTTCTTCCCTGGCTCCATCAGTTTTCTTCAAATCCAGTACCCACTGGAGGCTGTTTAACTTGCACAAAAAGGGAAAAAACCCACAATTTTTTCTGATTTTAACCTTCTAAAATAGGCATTATCCACCACCTTTAAAATTAATAAATTCCTCCAAAAGAAGTGACAAGAACAAAGGGGAAATCAGTAACTACCAAGACGCTTGGCTTGGTTGAATCACCCAACCTGCCTTTCTGAAGCTAGCTTCCAACACTGCTGAAATGGCTTACAATAAAAACGTATCTTAGAAAAATGAGTGTGATCTTTTTGGTTCCTCTCTCCAAAAACAGAAAGTGCTGTTTGACAAAGGACATCACTGCACGTTACTACATGACGTAGGAGGCCCTGGTGAGCCATCTTGCTTGCAAACTAATTTGAGGAAGAATGACTCAGAAAAGCTCCCTTGAAATAGGTGAGACACACGCACATTTTGGCTGCTTCCTAAAAGCAAGAGGTGTCTGCATTGTGATTTAAGAATAGCTGGTTTATGAATCAGGGTTTCCCCAGAGATGAGTTAGTCTGATTGCCAGGGCTGCTGCTGCAAGGCTCTGCTCAGTCCTTGCTCTGGCTTGGCCAGGTAGAACTGCCATGGTTTAACCTGGCACACAGGTTGTGCTCGCAGTTTTAAAGGCAATAATACCTCTGCCATGTGATGGATGTGAAAAAACTGATAGTGCTTCAGCACTGACCAGGGAGAAAACACATTGAAGAGGGATCCTTTGATAGAAATATTGGTCAGCCTGTGGGCTGGCTGCAGTCATACAGATGCAACCCTCACCTGGAAGAGAGAAGAACTCCAGGATCAAGCCTGTAGGACCGTGGGCCCCATCCCATTTCCTAATCTGATCTTCAGAAAGTGAACCTAGCCAGAGTTTGGTTTTAGTTTTTAGGAAAGAAGCTGGTTTGGTGTGTGAGTCCTTCAATCTGTTTTTTGCAAGTTGGTTCCTAATCTGTTGCACTGGGGAGAAGACCATATAGGGAGCAAGAGGCTGCTGAATATTTGCTTTAAGATGCTGGTGCCTCCTGAGCAGTGCTAGATCTCTACATGCAAGGCTGACTTTTGGAACCTTATCACCAATGTTACACTTTTGTACTTATCCTTTCTGATGGTTGTTGGTGTGAGCACTTGATTCTCACTGGCTATCTGTCTGAGGTTGAGCAGAGTGGAGTAAATCAGATTATCTCTGGCTTCTGCTGATGTGTGTCACAACCTCAGCTATCCATGGGATGTTTGTATTGTGCCTCGTGGTGCCAAAATGGGATTTTTCAGTGTTAGCCTTAAGACCCCACAGGATCTGAGCACTAATGAGAAGCAAGCCTGTGAAACAGAAACTTTCCAGCACCTGCTGCTCGATGTGAACTGCTGGGAATGAGTTCTCCTCTGATTCACTGCCTGCCATTTGCAGTTTGCTGGTTCCTTCCCAGTCAGAAGGCACTGCTCCTTCCCTCTTCCCGTCAGTGGAGCAGAGAGAGGTCAGTGGGTCCATACAAGTTGCTTTTGAATGTGTAGAGGGGAAATGATACTCAGGAATACATTAAATTGGAGTGAAAAGAAATGGAAGCCACCCAAGGCTGAATCAGAAACTGAAGGAAAACAAAGGAACAGTGTAAAAACAATGCCTTTGCACCAAGGCTGGTAAATTCAATACACTTTAAAGAGCTTTGGAAAGGTGCCATGATGTCCAGTAGTGTGAAGGTGAGTTGACATCAGGATGTGGATTATGTAAGGAAAAAGAACTTTTAAAAAAAATATTTTTATGCTTTTACTGGACAAATTATTTCCTGTGCACTGGGCTCTGCCATTTTTTTGTCCAGTTGAAACATTTCTAAGGAGATAATATGCTTCAATTTTGAAGTAACCTGTGGTTTTAAGTCATAAAAATATTTTCCAGTCCAGTTGCTGAATAGATTGTAGTGACGTATTCTGAATTTCAGTACCACTGAAACTATTTCAGTGAATCTGCAAATATAAAAATAAGTCAAAACGTTGCCTTTATGCAAAGGGAAGCAAGGAAAAAAAATAATAAGCAAAGGACTTTCCCAGGCTTATTCCATCTCTTCTTGATGCCATTTTATCTGATGTTTATTTGAAAATCAAAACATGAGAGCGTGTGTACTTCCTGTGCCTCACATTGCTGCTATTTAAGAAGGAGAGGAAATGAATGTTTTCCTATTCAGTTACTACTTTTGTTTTGATTCAAGAATTAGCTGGCCTGCACTGGATACAGATCTATCGAGGCATTTCTGTTTTGCTCCTCTTCCACTTTTTCAGTTTCCCAGCCTGTACTTTGCTTTATGGTCTGTAGCAGGCAGGCTGCTGCTGTGTGCCCAGATACCACAAGAGTGTGGAGGGGGAACAGACCACACACTACACACATGATGATTTTTTATGAAATCAGGTCAGTCATTTTCAACCCCTCTTGCTAGCAGAGGAAGATGACGTCTTGTGTTGTGATAATTCTGAAAATCCCCTGTCGCTTTTCAGCGTGAATCAGAAGAGAACTGTTCCTGTTTGTGGAGTAAAAACAAATTTCAAAAGTCTGCGTGCTGCAGTGAAATGAAGTTGGGTGGGCAATCTCACTGCCCCCAGACACAGAAGCCAAAAATCTCCATCTGATAGCACAGGCTTATTCTTATAGTCCTGCTCCTATGAAATTAGGAAGGGCACAAAGCAAACGTGAGTGAGGTGATGGTGCCTGGCAGTGCACAGCTAATACTGATTTGGGATCTCTACTCATGAGCTGTAGCCCTTGGAGATGTGTCTGTTCTCAACTATGTATTCTGAAACGCTGATATTTATATAATAAATAATTCTTCAAGTTACTTCCCTAATTCTACTGTTTAGCTTGAGCTAAGAGTTTTACATTTGGTAATAAATATCCAAGACATGTTTTAGAGATGTAGGTTTGAAACAAGGATCTATCCTATTACTCATTTTCTGCCAAAATTTAAATTTCAGGCCAATTTTCAGGTATTTTGTTAGCCAGTACATACTTCTGGCTAATGCCTACCAAAGAGCATGAAGGTATGTTTACCCTGTGGGAACTGTTTCTCCTTTCCACAGAAACCCATGTGCTCCTGCTGACTCACATAGGCTAAGGAGCTATCTCATAATTTTTGCAAAAGGGCTGCAAGACTGGGTCTGGATCAGAGGGATTTGCTATGTCATTAGTTGTGGTTCAACAGGGGCTTTTCCTCTTCTGGTCTCTTTTGCTCTGGGCCAGATGGGTTGAAAAGTCTTACAATAAATGACAGCACTGGTAACAGTCTCCTCTCTTGTATATTTAAGTTTGGGGAATGGGGAAGGATTGGTATCTGAAAGAGGGCTCCTACGTGTTTTCAGAGTCTGACTTCAGTCCTCTCATGATGGCAACACGAAAATTTTTTTTATTTTAGAAGTGTTTCAGACAAAAGGTGCTTCTGCCTGTGGCTTTGCTCTGGTCAGGGCTCCTTTCCGTGTCCTCGTGGTGCCATGCTGTCCCTGGCATGACCAGTGGGAACCAGGTGGGCATGCAGTCGGTCTGCCAGGGTGCTGAGCCCTGGCCCTTTCTGTGCATGCATAAAACACTCAAAACTTCTGTGAAGATTAGGGCAGGTTGTCTAAGGTCACAGAGAAGGTCAGGGGGGAAAAAAAAGAAGTAAATCTAGATCTTGATGCTATACTGGTCTAGACCCACCATCTTTCCCTCTCTTCTGTGCTTAAAGAAGTTTCCTTCTTCCTTTGCAAAGAGAATTTCCTTCTGCTTGGGGCTTCTTGAACAGTGGAATCACTGCTGCAGGTCACTAAGTCATGTCTGTCTCCTCCGGGGGGAGGCTGCCAGTCAGCTCCCTCTCCCTGTGTTGGCCAAAAGATTAAGCTACATCCCTGTTTTGCTCTGTGTTCCTTTCATTGTGAAACTGATGCCTGATGAATTCTGGCTGTGTCCCCATTAAATGTCCGTGTCACAGCTGGACCTTTTCAGGAAGCCTTGGAGAGCAAGAGGGATGAAAGACCATGCTGCCTTCCCAAGTGCAAGCTGGGGGAAAACTCCTGATGGGCTGAAGAAAACATGAGCTCAGGGAGGGAGTGGCAGCTTCTCCCCCAAGGGCTGATGAAGGATTGGGAGCACACATATGACCCATGAAAAAAGATGTTGGTTGCCTCTGTCTGTCTCGCCTGTGATGCAAACCTGGCAGGATAAGTCTGCATGGGCTGGAGATAGGCCAAGCAATATGTGCTTAGGATACCTCACCAACAGCAGCAGAGCTGCTGCAGCCTGGCACTGTGGTTAGTTTCAAGTCTAAATATTGTTTGCAATGATGTGATTGACCAGAAAAGAGAATTGGGATGGCTCAAGGCTGGTGGGCAGCCATCTGCTCAAGGGTTTCCTGGGAAGCTGATGGTGGCTGCCAGTGACAGGTCAGCTCTCCTGGAGCTACTACTCGCAGCCAGTGGGATTGTGCAGTGCCTGGACAGAGTAATGCTATGCCATGCCTGGGGCCTCTAGACGTTGTTGTCCTACAGATAAATAACAGGGTTTGAGCTGCTGATGTTGCTTGTAACGCTGTGAGTCAGCTTTTCCAAAGAGCATGGTGCTGAGCTATGGGAAAAACCAGCCCTGTGTTTAGGTGTCTGCTGGACTGCTGAGCTCCTGAGAAATTTTGGTACCTTGCCACAGGAGCTGCATTTCCAGGGGTGCTATGGCTCATATCTTCTGCTCAGGCTTGAGCCTAGCCTCCCTGGCCCTGTGCTGCATGCCTGTGTGTGATGGCCCAGTTCCAGGTGAGATCACACAGTCCCAGCATGTCATCTTCCATGTGTGACTCTCACAGGGACCAAAGTGGTGGTGTCTCTGGGGAAGTTCCTGCCTGTACAACCAGGTGATACCAGGCAGAATTGGCTCCCTTGTGTACCAAGAGATTTCTGCTTAGGACTGTATGTTTATTTTTTAGAAGGGAAGTACAACTGTACACTTTTTACACTGCATCAGTACCGAGAAAAACCACAGAGATGAAGCTGTCACAGGACAAACCCCAAATCATCTCAAAATGATTCCAGCTGTGCTTCTCTTTTTACATAACATTGTGGTGTATCATTTTCACTCTCTCTCTGCTTTGCTTTTTGTTTCTTTGTTTTTTGGTTTTGCTTTAGGCCATGGACAAGGTTCAGTGGCAAAGTTCAGAGCAAGTACTGCAAGTCCCGTGGGCTGCTTGCAGCCTTCCCCATGCCTACAACCAGCTAGTGAGCAAGCCTGCTTCATGCATGCTGCTATGTGTGGGGACCAGATATTTTTTTTGGTCACCCTTTGTTCTGTTGTGCTTTCCCTTACCCTGTATCATATTTTTATTTCCCATTTACTCCTTTTTTTTTTGCTGTGACTTTTAAATGTTGTTGATGGATGGATAATGCAAGGACTCCTTGTCTGCTTTTTCCTCTTTTTTATTTTTTCCTTTAAAAAATATGATTTAAAGATTTCACTGCCACCACCACCACCTCCTCTTCTTTCACTCAGTGCTGCTAAGACAATTTACAGTGAAGCTGTGATCTGGATGGGGATTTTTAAGGCAATGGCTCCTAGAAAATCTGTGAAACCAACTAGAGTGTTTCCAAAACCATCTGCTCACTACCCTGTAGTAACAAGTTTAATGGTCATTCAGTTTCTGAAGATGAAATTGAGTTTTGATTGAAACCATCGTCACAGCCCCCCTGATGCAGCAGTAACCCTAACATGGCCCATACACATCCTCAGGGAGAGAAACATCTCCTGTGGTTCCTCTACCTCCTTGCAAGCTGCCCATGGACATAGGGAGACGAGCTTGACTTTTTGTTCAACTCGTTATTTTTTTTTTCTGAGGAAAGGCTGAAGTACAAGTGAAAGCTACATAAATAGTCTGGGGATGATGTGGCTGGACAGTGCCCAGGTAGAAAGGAACCTGGGGGTGCTGGTCAACAGCCGGCTGAACATGAGCCAGCTCTGTGCCCAGGGCCAAAGAAGGGAAACAGCATCCTGGCCTGTATCAGGAATGGTGTGGCCAGCAGGAGCAGGGAGGTCATTCCTCCCCTGTACTGGGCACTGGTGAGGCCACACCTTGAGTGCTGTGTCCAGTTCTGGCCCCTCAGTTTGGGAAGGATGTTGAGATGCTGGAGTGTGTCCAGAGGAGGCAATGAGGCTGGTGAGGGGCTGCAAACACAAACCCTGTGAGGAATGACTGAGGGAGCTGGGGGTGTTTAACCTGGAGAAAAAGAGACTCAGGGGTGACCTTATCACTCTACAACTTCCTGAAAGGTGGCTGTAGTCAGGTGGGGGTTTGTCTCTTTATCCAGGCAGTAACTGACAGAATGAGAGGACACAGTCTCAAGCTATGCCAGGGGAAATATAGATTGGATGTTAGGGAAAAGATTTTTACAAAAAGAGTGATAAAGTACTGGAATGGTCTGCCCAGGGAGGTGCTGGAGTCACCATCTCTGGATGTGTTTAAAAAAGACTGCATGTGGCACTTGGTGCCATGGTTTAGTTGAGGTGTTAGGGCATAGGTTGGACTCAATGATCTTGAAGGTCTCTTCCAGCTAGTGATTCTGTGATTCTGTGGAATAAACCCTGTTTGTCTGGCTGCCACAGCAGCTGCTCCTTTGAATCAGCTGCTTCTTTGGAGGAGTAATCTTAAAATTGTCAGTAACCCTATGGGGCAATAAGCTGTTTGGGATACCAGACATGAAGGATGGAAAGCTGCCTGGGTATGCTTCCTCCACACTCTAGCCCAGGACCAGGCTGGACACTTCAAATCCTGCTTGTGGAAATTGGGAGAATTTGTATTGTTATCTTTTGGGGTGTCTTCTGAAACTGCTGCACAAATGTCCAAATTATTTAAACAACAGGACTTCAGACTATCCCATGTAACCTTTCCTACCAAGACAGAAAATTAAACTCTTTAGTTTTGTTTAGATAAAGTAAATTGTTATGGTTCGGGTATTGGTTTGCATCTTAAGGTTGTATATTTTATTAGAGTTCATTTCTATGAAATTAATAGAAAATGTATTGAAACATCATCATTTGGAAAGATTTCTCTCTAGTTTGGTTGGCTGTGACTGGGGAATGGAAACTTTTGCCTTTTGACCATTTTTACCCTGACCCAGGGTATTGTTGAAATTGAGGTTGAGTTGTCAGATAGTAAAGCTGCCCCACAACAATTTTACAAACAAACTTAGTTGTAATCTTTACAGTGTGGGAATGTAGTATTTGTCTTCAGGTCTACTAGATGAGGCACAAAGACTGTTTGGCCCAGCCTGCAAGTCTGCTTAAGCACTTAAAAACTGATGTCAGTGGAAATGGTCTGACTAAGCAACCTTTGAATGCCAGGGTATGATCTTAGCTAAGAGGACATAGACAGCTCTTGATGGTGCAAGGAACATCCTGTCTGAAAGATGGTATCCAAAGTGGGTAGTATTTGGATGGTATCCAAATACTCTCAACTGCAGTATGAGACAGTGCTTGTGATGGACTCTTAAACAAAAGACATGGCTGGGGAGGGAGAGCATGTGCTATGAGGACAGGCCAAACCAATGGGAATTCTTTTATATCACAAAAGAAGGTGCTGAAAGGGTAAGGAGAGTAAATGGGTTTGTATGTTAAATAAGTTTAGTGGCCTGCATGAAAGTAAACCTGTGAGAGGGTGAAATGCCAAAGCAAGGTGACACCAAAATAATGATTTATCCTGTTCTGCAGACCATGGTTATGAAATGTGTTATGTGTTATTTCCTAAGCCATGGTTACGAAATGTGCAAATGCTGGAAATGCTGCTGGCTGGTCTGTAGTGATGCTGCATGACAGTGTCAGTGGGGAGTGTCACATCTCCTGAGTGCCCGCTCCTGGGAGGATAACATCAAATGCAAGTAGCACTCCAAGTTCATGAGAATTCAGGCAAATGCTGAAGCTATACAAAACCACTTTATTTTCTTTGGCAAGATGAACTCTTGAGAAGATATGAAAGTAATGATCCTTTTGATGGAAGGGAACAAAACTCAGTGTTTCAGCCAAATTTATATTTTCTTCTGTTAAAAGAAGAAAATATCTTCTTCTGTTATCTTTTTTCCCCAGAAAAGGCAGGAAGAGGAAGTTTTATTTGCAGGTTAGATGTTTAATTTTTGTGTAGTTTGAAGGAGAAATGCTCTCAAAGAAAGATACCTGTAAGTGTTGCAGATTTTGCTTACATTGTTCATAACATTGTATACCCTTGTTATGTTGGTCATAGTGAGAGATTTCTGTTTTTAAGACACACAGTTGCTCAGCCAGGAGACTAAATCTCAAGCAATCAATGAGTGCCTCCTCTGCACCCTGTCAATGTAAAAGATGGTAATGCAAAGAGTGTAATTGAATGAGATGTATAGACTCCTAGTGGAAAGAAAAGTTAATTTCTCAATTAAATTTATTCTGCATCAGGTAAGCAACTAAATTGACTTGTCACTCTGAAATGTTTATTTTTATGTCAGTAAAAGAATGCAATAAGAATAAATTTAGAGCATATGAAATTGAAATAACTCATTTAAAAAACAGATCAAAGCCAGAATTTAAAATATTTGATGTTGGGACAGGTTTATAGGTGTTAACCAGAGAGCATAAGCCTGGTAGATTATTTTCTTTCTGTTTTCCTACCTCATGTGTGTCTGGAGTACTGTGGGAAGAGGATTACTTATAAAGGGAGAGGGATGTTCAATGTATGGGCAGAAGGGCGTATGGCACGATTATGGCTGGACATATCTCCAAACCTCTGTATTCCTCTTCAGAGCCTGATCCTCAGAAAGAAGATCTGCCCGCTAGCTTGTAGTGCCTTGACATGACCCATGTTCTCTTAGGTCCTAATATGAGGCATTCAGCAATCGAAAAGCTGGTTTTGGAGATTTTTGGATTCCCCCCAATCCCCCTGCCCCATGGTTCTTGTTCTCATAGCTTCTTAAACATTCTCCTCTGCCTTGGCTTCCTGAAAGGAGCCCATCTGCTCTCTTGCACTGCTTTCTGTCTGCACTGAAACCACAAAACTCAGATTAGGCTCTTCAAAAGCTTTACCAGGCTTCAGGAACTCCTGAAGCAAATCTGGGCCCGTTTTCATGCAAATCCAAATACCTTTTATGGTTTCGTTTCAACTTGACATTTTGATTTTGAGATTTTTTTGAGCTTCTCAGACCCTACGGCTTTATGTGAAACCCAAAGGGCGTGAACTTACATGAACTAAAATGGAAAAAATATTCAGATGAACCCACTGAAAACTGAAACTACGTTCCCACAACTGTGCTTAATAAACTGCTCTGTTTTTCTCTTAATTGCAGAAGTGGCAACTATTGTTCCACAGCTAGGAGCTGCAGCAAGGCTGAGTTTCCAGTTTATGTGTATTAGGTATATTAAATAGGGATCCTGCTAAATCACAGGTGGTTTGTCCTTTTCCAACTGGCAGTCAGTTAATAGGGAACCTTCTCTACCACAGTGTGACCTGAACAATGAGAAAATCAATATTTTCCCCTGTCAGGGTGTTCTGCCACAGGAGTGATGCAGGCTTCTTGTCACAGTGGGTCGCTCACTCTGTCACTTCCAGGAAAATTGCAGGGTGTCCTCTACTCAGTCAGCCCAGCTCTGATCATGGTGGGGAAGTCCTGGTACTGCTCTGGCTGAGCACCTCCAGCATCTCTTCTGCTTTTTTTTTCTCCCCAACACATGGTGGTACTGCCAGCTAGTCACAGGGGGCACAGTCAGATCCCATTGCAGGCCTGCAGGTCACACCAGCTGTGGGACATGAGTTGCTGATGGCAAATGGATGCACCGAGGCACTCATGGATTGGAGCCATCCCTCTCCTCTGCTCACACTTCCCACCTTCCCAAGGGAAAAATGCCCCTGGGGATTGCCCCATGGCAGGGGGATGGGGACAGGAGGAGAGAGAAGGAGAAAGAGGTGTTCCTTTACTCAGCTATAGGTAGGGCTGCTGATGGGAGAGGGAGCAGTGTGTGCTCCAGTCAAGCTTTAGCAAGTAATCAGGGACCTGGTTCTCATGGTAGTAGCCAGTTTGGCCCCAGCTGACCCAAGCCTGGCTGCTCTATGCAGAGAGAAGAACATCCAGCATCACCCCCAGTGACTTCCCTCTCCAGCACACAGGGTTTCCAAAGCTGTTCAGGTCTTTTTGAGATGACAAGCTCATGCTGCTTCCCAGCCTGAGTGGCTGAGCATGGTGCTAGGGAGCTGTGTGAGGTCATGGAGGAAATGGAGCTTGCACAGGGTTCTGGTGACCCATGGTGTCAAGCTGTCTTGTTGGACATCAGAAACAGGATCAGGATCTGTGATCCAAATCACATGTCCTGTGTTAGTCCTGTGACTCAAAATTGCAAGTTTCTAGTATTGCAAAGGATTTTAGGAATTACAAATGGTGTCATGGAATTTTTTCCCTGAGTTTTTCTCTGCAGCTCTGAACCATAACAACTTTTCTCTACCCTCTTAATTCAGCTTGTCAGACTGGTGCACACATCAAGGTCTGGGGACGGGGTATCTAAGAAAGTTCCAAGATAGATGAGAAGAGCTGGAAGCTCTTGGCACCCTGAAGTTCTCTGTCCTTTTGTCAGACCGGCTATGGAACAGGAAATTCTGTCCTGGGTGCTGCAGTGCCCAACACTCCTTCCTCACCCATGTCAAAACACAGAGGGTTTTCAGAAGGATTTTTAGCACTTGAAAAAAAAAATTGTGATGCTATGATGAACCTCTCCTTATTGCCTTAGTAGTCCAGACTGCTTTCCCTGCCAGAAAGGACACAGATAATTGCTCCCTGTAGGACAGATGGGAGCAGAGGCACAGCTGTGGGAAATACAAGCCAAGTTTGGGGGACTGTCCTCACTTCTAGGCACAGGAACCCTGTCCTGGTTTTGTCTCTCAGGCTTCAAGCACTAGAAGATGATATGGTGGGCCTTATTAAATGAAACTGGTAGTAGTGGGCTTTTACTTCTTCTTTTTCCTTTTTATTTGCTTTCTAATTAGAAAAGCCTAAAACCCTTACAGGCAGAGCTATCCTCAAGCTTTTACAGGGAAACCCCATAGCCTGTACCACTTCCATATACAGGCAAATGGTGGTGTATGACCTTTTGACACCACGTTCCTAGTGAAACCTTACTGACTAAAGAACATGGAAAAAACACTGTGGAGCTGGGGCTGTGAATGAAGCCATGCCTGGCTCTCAGTTTTCATGCTTTTAAAGAAAATGTGCTTGTGGGAGTGAATGTCTGTCATTTCAAAGGCTGGTTCTGATTTTGTATGTCTATGTCTATGAGAGAAGCAAGCCAATCCACACCTAGGAAAATGAAGCCTTTTGAAATGAAGCTTCCCAAAGCATCAGTTAAGACTTTTTATGTTAATTAAAAGATTAATATAATTGAGTTAAAGAGCATGCAGATCACAGCAGCCCATTAGGGATGTGCTATCTGCAGTTTACATATGGTTAGTCACTGCAAATGCCATATGTTCTGTGAAGCGAAGAAGGTGGTGAGGTTAGTCATGGGTGGAGTGGAGCAAGTTGTCCTCATTAGTTATCTTGTGGTAAAAAACACAGTCACCTTATCTCTTCTAGGAATTTACTATGGGCTTGCTAATGCTTGATAACCAGCATGTTTTTGTGTTTTCTTTCAATCCTTTCCCACCAATTTCTACTGCACTGGAGGCTTTGTTTCTTAGAGTTACCTGGCTTACACAACCATACCTTTTCCACATGAGGTCATTGCTGGGACTTACTGCTTCAGAGGTCCTACAGCTGGTAATAGACACAAGGAGTAAGTGACTTTCCTGGGGTGACAGAGGAAAGTGAACCAGGCATTCCCAGTTAACTTACTTTCTTAGAAGTGGTTTGTTTTGGGGTGTTTTTCAATCTCTCCACATCACTCTCTGAGCCTTTTTCCCCAGGCCAAGCAGTTACTTAATATACTACCCCTTTCTCTGGGGCTTTAACACCAAAGTTTACATAGTTCCCTAGCAAACTGGGTTGCCTTTTCCTTTTTCCTTTTTTTTTTTTTTTTAAATAGGTGTTAAAATGGTGTGGGGACAAAGCTACTGACCAGTGTTTCTCCAGTAATTCTTAAATTTACTTTGAACAAATCTGAGCAATGATTGCAGCTTGACTTTCTTTCTAAGGTTTACAGACTCCTCATGGATGGTGAGAAAAATAAGGGCGGCATTTTTTTTCTCTCTGGCAGATATAAGAGAGAGAGAGAGCTTCTTTAAGAATATTTATCAAGCTTTCACTCCTATTTCTGTGTTCAACTACTATCCTGAAAATGTTTTGCATCAAGAATTATATGTCTCCGAGAGAGCACATGGAGAATTTATTATATGAACATGGACTTTTTTAATTGTTCAAAGCTTCCTCTGGAGAAGAGGGCCATTAACCTTGACTGCTCCTCCTTTTATAAATATCAGCCTGTTCACCAAAATTGCATTTCTTCCTTGGTGTAGCTTGGTGAAGCATTAAACCCTAAAACAGCTTAGCATGACAAAAACATGGCAAGAAGCAGAAACTTGGAGGATTTTAGGAATGTCTGATTGTCATTTGTAACACCACAGTCATTCCATTTGGCTGGCAACACCTTGGAAGATGCTGAGGCAGTTTCTGGCAAAGGAGTGCTGTTGAGGATCAACCCATCTGTTGGGTTCAATTTCGATAGGTCAGAAGAACAGATAATTTGATTTTTTTCTTTTCATTTAACCTGAGTTTCCTACAGGAATTTCAACTTGAACGTGTTATGGGTTGTATTACTGGAAAATGTGGTGCATGGCAGGTTTGGGTGAGTCTCACACTTTCCTTCAGGTGGTGGAGCCTTTTGGGTTTAAAACTTCTTAAACCAAAGCCACTAGTAATGTTTCCCAACTTCCCTTACTTCTGAATCACAGGGGTGTTTTTCTGTGCTGCTGATTTAAAAAAGAAAGCCTTAAAAAGTAATTTAAAAAGTTGTGTAAGGAAAACACCATCTGATCATTTTGCATTGGCACAAATGATTGCAAAAAGGTGGAGAACCGTGTGCTGTTGGTCCATCTGGAGTGATTTGCCTTTTTTATGTAGCCTTTTTTAGCATTTGTCTGGATCTCTGTATTTGCTTGGTAATGACAGATAATTTGGATAATGAGGAGTCTGCTGGACATCAGAGTGACAGGCCAGGGTGGGTTCTGCTGACAAATGAAGTGGGCAACTCCCAGGAGAGTGGTCAGAGGAGACAGCTGCCTAGGGGTGCTTCAGGGAGTACATGTAATAAGCTGATGAATATGGCACCAGTGTTTCTCTTTGGGAATATAGAAATGATGATGAGTAAGTGCTGAAAAGCAGAGCCCATGCACATGCCTTAAAAATACAGTACACGATTAATACTCTTGGTTTGTTGTAACTTTGTTTCGAGAGGCAAGAATCATCCTTTGAAGGTTTCAGTCATCTCAAAACCATGCTGCGTCTCTGAGTGTCATTTTATGCCTAGAAGAGGCCAACTGATGTTCTACTGAACAGCACACAGAGAGATTAAGAGATGTTTAGATTAGAAATCAGATCTCGCCCACGCATGGCAGATTGTTTTCTGTTTAATGCTTCATTGTGATTTTGTCATTTGTGGG
This sequence comes from Certhia americana, assembly GCA_018697195.1. NCBI lineage: Eukaryota > Metazoa > Chordata > Aves > Passeriformes > Certhiidae > Certhia > Certhia americana. Next base: position 19,662,196 of record CM031857.1, on the reverse strand, counting down.
TGCAAGAAAAGGCTGTAGATGTTTATTTCTTGTGAAGATTTTGTACATCCTGAGATGTTGGCCTATCTGTATTTTCTGAGCAAATTAGAAGGGGCTGGAAAAATCATAAACTACCGAAACAGTTGCTAGGATAGGAGATAGAAATCTTTAGCCTCTGAAAATGTAAAATGAAAAATTTCAGAGAGTGGAAAGCATTTGTCAGTCAAAATGGAGGACATAATTCAAATTCACACTGAGTTGACAAAAATTGCTTACTTGAGATGCCTACTGGATCTTCTTTCTCCCCCCTTCTCCTAATTACTTCTGTTTTTGTTAACTGGCTGACTGCAATGGAATGAAGCTCCCTTAGTTTTATATGGAAGAAGCTGAGGTCTGTCCTGTGTTAACAGGGAACACTTATTGTAATGCAAATCTTAGCACAGGTGTGAAAAAGCATAGAAATGGTGGATTTACCATAGATTTATCAGAAAAATTTGCGTCTGTGTTTTTTTTTTTTTTAAGGCTCAACACTGGATGCAATTTTTTTGCCTGACTTGTCCAAACACATTTGGCTCAAGTTTCCAGCCATTATTTTCTTAGAGAGTCGATGTGGAGGAGAGGAATCAGGAATCATGTGGTTCTTGCATTGGACAGACCTTTGTGCTACAGCTTCTGAGCATAAAGTGGGATGGTTTTAGATTGAGGTAGGTTGTGACACTCAGCCATAGCTGCTCCATGATTATGGCCCTTATGTACCCCAAAGTGTCATAGTGGTAGCAATGATATGCTCAGAATTAACATTCTTCAGAGAAAAGGGATCTGAAAACTTGTTGGTTCCCTGGAAGGTAGGGATAGCCCATAGATTTGACATGCTCAGGAGCATGTTCAGTTCCTTCCACTGTCCTGGTTATAATTTTGGCCCTTCTTGTTAGACGTCTCTGCTCCCAGATGTGGTGACAGAAGCTCAGCATCACTGGGCTGTAGCCCTCTAACCTCTAGTACCAAAAATGTCCTGCAGAACAAATATTATCCTGTTCTTCTTTATGACCCATTGCAACTCCATACTAGCTATGTTCCTCTGCCAAAGTCACTCAAGTCTATAAAAATTTCTGGGAAATAGCATCATCTTCTACCCTAAACGTGTCCTAGGAGGTCTTAACCAGTAATTAGGGTTTTCTTGGCAGACGGCTCAATTCAGTGTTGTACTGTATGTGGCAGACACTGAACCACCTCCAAAATGTTTACCAAATTTTCCTCTGTGCAGGCTATCTCTTGACAGGAGCGCTCATGTTGGACTCATATTCTCTGGTCTGGCTCTATGTCTGATTGGCCTGAAGAGTAGCAGACTGAAATGGCTGTTTGATAAACACTAGGCACTCATCAGCTTTTGCTGTGCTGAGTCTCAGTAAGAACTACATGTCCACCCCCATCCCCATGCCTTTTCTTCTCCCTAAAACAATGGGGTACCACACAATGTTCATACAGCTGGGAAGTTTTGTTCTCAAAAGCCCCCTGGTGCCCCTCTCGCCCTAGTGCTTGTTCAGCAGCAGTGGAAACCCAAGTGCCCTGCCCACACAGCAGAGCTGGCCTCTGTCACAGTGGAAACCCAGGCGGTGCCTCCTCTCAGCATTTCCTGCTGCTTGCCCATGCTGCTGCACATGCACACACCTACCACAGCCCTGCAACCGGGTTGTGACGTGCTTCTCCCCTAATCCACTTCCAGAGTGGGTGAAACCTGGCTTCCTGCATGCAGCTCTGTGGTTAGTGGTTTGCTGTGCTGGGGCTGGGACAGAGCAGGTGCCAGCCAAGGTGGCCCCTGTGCCATAGAGAAGTTGGTGAAGGGTTTAGAGAGGAAGTCCTTTGAGGAGTAGCTGAGGGAGCTGGTGGTGCTTAGCTTGGAGAAAAGAAGGCTCGGGGGAGACCTTACTGGTCTCTACAATCACCTGAAAGGAGGATGTGGCCAGGTGGGGATCAATCTCTTCCAGGCAGCTAGTGGCAGGATGGGAGTACAAGATGCCATTAGCCCCAAGCTGCACCAGCTTGGGTTTGACATCAGAAAGAATTTCTTCATTGAAAGGGTTGTCAAGCATTGGAATGTGCCACCTAGGGAGATGGTGGAGTTACCATCCTTGGAGGTGTTAAAGAAATGACTGGATATGGCCAAAAGCAAACCTGGGTTTCAGAGAGGGTAGATGTGGCACCCTCTGGGTTGTCTCTCATCTGTGCTGCAGAAAGTGCATCCTACATCACGGCTGCTGTGTGTCAGGTGGATAGAGAGGGATGAAGCTTCTGTTGACCAGCTGGATACAGATACTGGCCTTGGGCAAACCCAAACCTTGCTCTGCCACTTCACAAAATGCCCAGAAGCTGTTAGGTAGGCAAGCCTTTGAAGTTTCCTTGCTGCCCAGCCCTCAGTTTGCTTGTTTGACCATGTCACTTTGTGTACATATGAGGTGGTGTTCAGCCTGAAAGTGTTTTGATAGCAAAGTACCTGCTTTTCAGTTGGACTGAAAAGATGGCACTGAAAAGTCATCAGGGAGTCAGCCATGGTGTCTCCCTGTGCTGCTGGGAAGAGGCAGGGATGCAGAAGAGCCCAGGCCTAGAGGGAGAGGTGATTGCTCCAGACAACTTGGGTTTTGCTTGCCTGTGTGTTCAGCAAGCTGTCCTTCATTCAGACAAATGCCTGAATCTGTATGTGGTTTCAAGCATTTGTTTCCATAATCTTTGTGCTGTTATTTATTGATCATTTTTCATACTTTTCCTTTCAGAATGCCTCAGTCAGAGAGGCAGAATTAATGCTGGCATTACAAAGCAATTTTAATGATTTGTAAACAGTTGAACAAAAGTGTTTTCAAACAACTGTAGGGCTCCAAATTGTTTCGACATCCCTGTGGCAGAATAAACTGAATGACTGACACATTCTTGGAAATCAGGACTGCCCCACAAGTGACCTTCAGACAGCAAAATATTTGCAAAATAGTCCCTTTCAGTCTTTTCAATAATTAATTTCAAAAGTGTCTTAGTGCATTGCTTTATACAACTGAAGTGTACTGTGGCCTGAACTCCACTAGAACTTTTAAAGGATTTTCTTAAGGATGTCAGTGGTTTGGGAGCCTGTCATGTTAATTTAGCAAAAGAACCAGAAGGTGTATTTCATGTGGCTTGGTCACTCAACATGGGTGTCTGGGGCTCATGCAGTGGGGCTTTTACCACCACACCAGCTGCAGTTTAGCCATACTAGTAAAGCAACAGTTCTCTGATAGCAGTTACCTGCACCACAGGCTCTGCAGAACCACATGAATTTTGCTGCTGGATGCAGGGAAATAGTTCAGTAAAATGCTTAAATCAAGGAAATGAAACTTTGCCTCTTCATTTCCTTGTTTTCAGAAAATATCCACAGGGCTATTCTCATGTCTTTTGTTAGGAGACAGAAAGTTTAAGTTTTTTATAAAAAAACCCCTATTCTTGTACCCAAGGTTCACTCATCCTTTTGAGCATGTTGCTGAGGGAGAGAGCTCACATGCTTTAATTCAAACCTTTTGCTGAATGACCAAAGCTGTATGCAATGTTATGTTAACAGGCTTTTCCCTGATGTAGATACCACTGGAAATCCTGCCTACCACTATGTTCCAGCTACCAAAGCATCACCAGGGCTCTGAGTGCTGTCACCAGTTGTGGTCCAGCTCCGGTGGGTATGAAATGTGTAAATTTTATGTATCAAGAGTTACGAGTTATTTCACATCAACATCTAATTGTAAACCTTTCTTGCTTTTTTCCTCTGGAAGGAGGTTGTCCTGGTTGTTGGGATGTATATCAGAGGCCACCTTGTCCAGCAGACCCTGCCTTAACTAATGGAATTAGGACTGGAATGGGGTGAAACAGAACAGGATTGAACAAGGATAGCAGTTTTCACTAAATACATTTTTTTTTTCTTACAAACTGGAAAAGGTTGAGGGAGCTGGGATCACTAGCACTGCCTATTAGATTTGATTCCTTTGATGTACACAGAGTAGGACTAATCTAGCCAAGGGTCAGACAAAGGGTCTTTCCCCAGTGGAATAATAACCCCATTAATTAACACCGCTGATACCGAGGTTGTGGGCTCATCTAATCACTTGTGAGATACCCAGTTCCATGAATGATCTCTTTGTGGTTCTTTTCCCCCACCTTACTACCATTTAATAGAATATAATGATACTTTCGTATGGGATTGCCAGTATGCACCATTAAATTTGTATAGTGGTTGATTTGGTTATTTCAGATTTGAATAATTCACATCTATTTTATTTTATTTTATTACCCACTCAAGTGGGTATTTGCTGCAGCACAGCAAGAAAATAAATATTTGGGTATTACTTAGGAAAATTAATAACATTGCAAAGCTCCAGCAATTATAGCTGGAATTAAATATTTTCATTTTTCACACTTCTGTCCCCTTTTAGAAAAAACTCTGGGTTTTTTGTATTGTGGAGACCTGATGAAAACACTCCTCAATGTAAAACCACAGATGTTTTCCATGAAGAGGAGTAAAATCAAAAGGTTTTAGGGAAAGCAGCTGAAAAAGCCTCCCAGACCAACTTTTTCCTTTCTTCTGAAGAGAATCCAGGCCATAAGCCAAAAGTACTGTTTGTTCTCAGGCTAAATATAAGTCCCAAGAGGGCAAGTGCTTTTGGACTTTATAACCATACACTCCTCTTGGGTAGCCTGGAGTGTTTCTGCTTGGGGCTGAGGGCAGGAGATGTGCTGCTCTAGGCACTGCAGTGGCTCCATCATTGCAGGAGGAGCAGGTATGCTGTAAGGGCAGAGCCATGCCCAGTGTTTTCCTTATTCCTCTCAGCAGAGAGAAAGGCTTCTCAATGTGTAAAATAAACAAGGCGCTGTGGGCTGAATCCCACTGGCTTGTAAAAAAGAGGAAACAAGGGGGAAGCAAGGGTCTGTTACAAATGTGCATTTTAACATTTATCCCTACATGTGCTATCTTTGTCGTTTTTGCTAGGGAAACACATGGGAAGGAGTGAGAGAAGGCAGCATGAGGTCCTGTCTGGTGATGTAATGGCTGGAGCACTTGTTGCTGCCCTTGGCACTTCCTGGGGATCTGAGAGCAGAGGATTGATTCAGCTATGTCCACGTCTCTTTTGAGAGGGAAAATCAGGCTGGGAACTGGGGAGTGAAAGGAGAGTGGGGCTGGCAGAGGGAGCTGCCCCTCTGGAGCCAAGGAGCTCATGGCACCACTTCTAGCAGCTCACATGGGCATCACCTCTGGTGCCCAACCTTAACAGCCTTGAAGTCCCTTTTTTGTCCCTGCTCTGCAATTAGTGCTCAGCATTGACATTGCTTTGGGTCCCGCTCTCCTTTCACAACAGCTGCTATTGTGAAGGGAAGCTGAAGAAAGAGGCTTGGGTTTGTTGATCACTGAGAGGATGCCATAACAACCACTGTATTTTTTCTTTCCAGGTCAGCAACAATGATAAACTTGATTACCAGCTAAGGTTTTTTTTCTGAATAAAGACAGGGAAGTATGGGTACATTTATGCTGGTATTCTTCAATGAATTATTTTTATAGCTTTGATTACCTATGGCCTAGAAGAATTAACTAATTAAATGGTCACTGTGAGAAGAATGTAATATTTTCCTTTGCAAGAGCCACAAAAAGAAGCTGGCTTCTGAAACTGGAGACATTAATGATCTTTCCTTATAAATATGTTTTTGGGAACAGGGAGAGAGGGAAAAATCACAAAGGGAAAAGAAATATTTGAATTAAGTGACATTACTGGCTCCAACCCAACTGGCTAGAAATTGGTCAGAAGTAAGTTTAGGCTTGAAATTAGTAAAACCACTCAAAGATGAAAGTTCTAAATCAGTCTCTCAAGCAGTGTAAAGGGGGCAAGGACCTAGATCCTTTTTAAAATGGTATGTACCAAATTATTGAAGGGACTGTGCAGAAGAGGAAGAAAATTCTTAAAAATTGACAAGACACATCCCAGATAACCCTGAAATAGCATGTTCATAGGGATTGGAAAGGCGACTAGGCTACCATTCACATTTCCCTTATTATTAAACCCATACTTGGGTGTGACAGGGATGTAGGACCCACAGAGGAAACCTTTCCTTCTCCCCATGAAAGATGGATAGATAGCAGCAGGATGTATGGTGAAGGAAGAAACTGCTCAATGCTCTGGTGGAGGGATGGAGCAGCCCATTTGTGTCCTCAGGTTTAACTTCTGGATTTAGAACTGGACAGGAATTTTCCTACAAGCACAGGAGTAGTGCTTCTTTCCTGCCCTCAGCCTGTGGGGAAAGGCATGGTCCAGTTCCAAGGTCAGTGTGGAAGCTCACTTTGGTAGCTTCCTTCTACCATCAGCAGAGAGAAACATGCATTTGGTGGTGGTGGGGAGTAGCTCATCTGACTATATTACATATTTACTTTGGGCTGAGACAAAGACTGCTCCTAAAATGCGTATCCCTTCTTGTTGCCCACACTGAGAATTGAGATGGGTAGTTACATGCCAGAGGAATCCTTTGTCCTGAGGACAGGGTATGGCGAAGAGAAAAAAGGATTTTTTTTTCTCAGAACAGCTGCTCTGATGAGTTCCCAGGGAAACAAGCATTTGTTTAAGATGGGAGGAATTAAGTTCTTCGAATCATCCTTGGCTATTCAAAACTTTCATCAGCTCTCACCTCATCAGTCCCTCTCTTTGATGGATGTCAGGGAGAGCTTTACCACCAAGCTTTGTGGCAGGAGAACTAGCTAACATGAAAGTAATTTGTTGTGTGTGTGTCTGCATGTGGTTAGCACAGCAAAACAAGACTACAAGGCCTGCAGCTTTTCAGAGATACGTTCATTTACATCAAGATGTGCTACCCAATTACTACAGGGTCCTTTTATGGCACTTTCCTTTTTAGATTGTGGTGGATCTCACACATGTGAACGTTTATGTGTGTGTACGTGATGTGCATGTGTAAGCCTTTACTGTGGTGAGGGAAAAGGAAATGTATTTGTTTGCCCACTTAAAGAGGAGAGTCTTGGGCTTTTTTTTCTCATAGGAAGTAGTCATGCTTTCTAAACATTTTACTTGTAAGTAGGTATGCTTGAAATGTTTATACCTCACTTTCAAGAAGTAAACTACTCTGAATATAATATCAGTCATACAATACCTGCATGACTGCATTATCATTAGAACTGACGTGGAAACTATTTTTAAAATCCTCTTTGCTTTCTGGTGCAATAACTTTCATTCTGAGGTACCTGAGAGATACAAGACTCTGTTCTCACATTGGTGAGCTTGAAAGTAACTGAAGTGTAAACAAGGAAATTATTTATATCTCAATTACAGTACTGAGACAGAATTATGAACTAAAGCAACCTGGAAGCCTCCAGAGGATATTTCATTGCCTCTTTGTGTTAGTCTCCCTTCTCTTCTGGAATAGCAGTAAACTGTACTGTGAGGAAGCTGGCAGGAAGTGGCTTTGGTCAACCATCAGGTTAGATGTGAGTGTGTGAATCAGAGGCACAGACGGGAATTTTGCTCACTTCTGTTTGGAGACAAGGCAGTAAATACAGAACCAGCTCCTGAGTGACACTGTATGGGCCCATATGGTCAGTTGTGGGTGATTGTGCTTCTGCCCAGCTGTAGAGGTGTCATCTACCAGAAGACATTTCCTTATTTCAGTATGTTTTTTCTGTTCTGTGCAATACATCCTGCTGAGGTAGGAAGGAGTAACCTGCCTTTATAATCTATCTATATCTGTAAATGAACTCTATCCTGAAGCTGTTGAGGTGCCAGTCATTTCCCCAGAGAAAATACTCTTTCAGCTTTGCTAGCTGACAGCTCCATCCAGAGTATCTGCATGCATTTGAACTGGATCATGGTGGGGTCAGCCTGGTGAAGGGTGGGTGGAAGGGAAGCACAGTTTTCACCACAGTTCAACTGCTACATAAAAACAAAAGCACAGCTTTGATTTATAGCCATAGTCACCACTGGTTACAACTGTTGTTAGCAGAAGAATTACATTCGGCCCCTACAATTTGAAGTTAGAACCAGATCCACTTCATCACCTGATTTTTATGTGGAAATAAGGTGGAAACCATGCATGGCTCTGAGAAGCAGCTCTTTGGGTGAACATGGCCGAGCCATCCCACCTGGAGCACACATCAACAATTCTCAAACTGTGTAGTTTTCACCTGTCAGGAGGATGTGCTCTCCTGTGGCAGCTTCACTTTCAGCCACCCTGGGCATCAGTGGCAATGTCACACCTTTCCCAGACCTGCTGTCAAGGATATTTCCCCCCATGTGATTGTAGGAGGATTTATTCTCAACAGCTTCAGAAAGGAGAGAACCCAGGCTTAAAACAGTGTCTGTAGAGTTATGCAGCTGGAACAAACAATCCTGAATGCCTGCTGAAGTCAGATATTGCTGCTCTTCTGAAGCCTGGTGCCCTTCTAGACCCATGTGGAGATTCTTCTGCCTGGGGTGAGCTTCTCATGTCAGCTTGCCTTCAAAAATCCCCTCCCTCTTCCTTGAACTGGGATTCAGGATGAGAAAATTTGTCCCTTTCCTCCAGAGAGATCTTCTCTAAGAAATTATTCTTTTTGTTACCTCGGTCTGCCTGGCCTTTCTCATAGGTGGCTTGGCCTGTGTTCCACCACTGCCATTCTGACAAAAAATGCAGTTATCAGGCTTAAGTTTCTTTATGCCTTTATTGGAGCCTTACACTCCAATCTGGAACTTTAATCGCAAAGCAAACATTGCAGAGGTTATAATAACACTTTGGGGATTTCAGGTTGACACAGGTCTATTTCTGCTGCTCATCACAAGATCATCTAATCTCCCAACGTCCACCTATAATCTCATCAAATGGATTTCACTGTTTTGATTGCCTTTGAAACAACACAGCTGTTATGTAACAGCCTGGGTGTGTGTGAATTGACACTTCTTGAGCACTTGAAGCAGGGAGCAGAAAAAGAGAAGGCATCAGAAACCAGCTTGGTGAAGCCTTCTGTGGTTTAACCAGCAAAGCTGCATGTGGGGAACAATGAGATTCATTGTGAGTGCTGGAAAGCTCAGTGAAATAATGTTTAGCAAAGTATTGTCACTGTCACTTCATGACTCATTATCTTCTGCCCCGCTGGTTCAAGGGGGAATAAAAACCAAAGGTCTGCTCCCACCTGGGATACTTTTGGGCTGCCAGTCTCCCCATGTGGTGAGGGTGGGTGCAGATTTGGTCCATGTGTGGGCTTCTCCTGAGGCCTGGGCCAAGAGCTGCTCCCAGAGATGGGACAGCAGTGTGCCCTCCCTCCCCTGTAAGCTCTGCACAGGCTGCATTCACCCAGAGTCAGCCTGCCCACCTGTGAGCCCACAGTGACTTGGGGCCAGTGACCAGAGAAGGGCAAATGGAAGAGTGACCACCCTCTGCTGCCCTCAGAGGACACCTCAGTGCTAATCTGGAAGGGTCAGTCTGGTCAGGCTGTGACCTGCTGGCTCTCAATTTCAGCTAATTCCAACTCCTGTAAAACATTCAGCCTTCTCTTTTGCTTCCCTCTGTTAACAGGTGAAGCAAGTTTCTATTCTTAACTCTGTTCTTGGACTTGCCAAAGGTTTTCTACCTTTGTGGCAAACACAAAGTGAGTATAAAGCTGAGATACCAACAGTGAGTAAAAAGTTATCCTTTTTTTGATGGCCTTCTCACCTTCTTTGGTAGAGACATTATGTAATTCACTCTTTGGACTAAAGTACTCCTGGGGTGAGGTATTAATCATCCCAGGATGTTGTCTCTACAGTCTGACAGAATATTTTGGGTTGGAACAGACCTTATTGATCACCTAATTCCAACCTCCCTGCCATGGGCAGGGACACCTTCCACCTTCCCCATCCAGCCTGGCTTTGAACAATTCCAGGAATGGAGTACCCACAACCCCTCTGGGCAGTACTAGTGTCTCACTACCTACACAGAAAAGAATTTCTTCCTGATACCTAATCTAAATCTATCCTCTTTTGGTTTGAAGCCATTCCCGCTTGTCCTGCCATTAAATGCCACATAAAAGTCCCTTTCCATCTCTCTTCTAGGTACTGAAAGGCTGCATTAAGGTCACTCTGGAGTCTTTTCTTCAGGCTGAACAACTCCAACTTTCTCATCCTTTCAACCCCAATTCCCAGCCTTTACGTGCCAGGTAAATGGCAATCGACCAAAAAGTCAGAAAGATCTGCTTTTAAACCCAAGTTCAAGTTTACCAGTAATTCAGCACATTGGTAGCAGGGGTTAGGAGCTGACTCCATGGATTTATGTATTGGCAGTGGAGGAGACAGGCTCTGTTCCCAGCTCAGCTGCAGTTGGAGCAGTGTGTCTCCTGCTTTTCTATCAGCCCTGGCAGCTGGCCTGCAGCAAGCCTCCCTGCATGACATATGCTGAGGTAAGAGAGAGGAAAAGCTTGGATCAAAGCTCTGTTTGAAAGTTCTGGTAGGCTCTGATTGTATCTGGTTGTCTGACAAGTCACTTTTACACTCCTTGGGTATGTTTCAGAGAGAAAAGGAAGATCTATATTTTGTCACAGGCGTGTCCTGTGGTAAACCTGCCAGCAGTGTGAAGGGTGGTGAGATGAGACAATGTGCTTTGTTAAGGAAAACTCATGTGGCAGTGTGTCAAAGACTCCTTGAGGCACCATGCTCCCAGTTACTGTGCCATTGGGGAGCACTGGACCCAGCTTTCCCAAACCCACAGGTGTCCTGTCTCCTGGCATGGCACCTCTGCTGGTGCCCTGGCGTTGTTTTGTGTGAGCCTTGCCCTCCAAATGTGTCACATTTGGGGCTAACATCACCAGCACTCCCGAGACAGGGTGAACAATGGCAAGCAGCTGCCCTGGTGCAACTTGGAAACCCTGTTGCCTAAGAGCCATATATAACTTCAGGCACTTCCCCCCTGGCTTTCCAGCTTGCAGGTGTATAATTTCCTAATGGAGCAGCAGATGTTCCCTTCAACACCTGGTGGTGACTGAGCTGCATGAACTGGGCCTTTCACAGTGGGGGCAGTGGGTGTTATCCAGATGATGGTATCACTCTTCTTCCTCAGCCTGGCACTACGATGAGGTGAAAGAGCTGTGGGCAGGTGCTCACACGTGCCCTCAGAGATCTGTGCTGTTGCCCTACAAGTTTTGGTGTCTCTGCAAAACTGGGTCATCTCCCAAGTCTGCGCCTGAACTCCAGCTCTGGAAACACCAACATAAGTTTGGACTTAGGACAGTCAGGCTGCCTACAAACTCCCAGTTTGGAATAGGTTCTGGGGATTGCAAGAATGGTCCTAAATGGGACCTACGGTCTCCTAAATGGGACCTCCTGTTCCAGTCCAGGGGTTAGAGGGGCTGTTACAATGGTCAGGATCACTTTGGTTGGTTTGTTGGTTTCTGTGATACTTCCTTTTGCAAAGCTGCAGTTTCCCTTTTGTCATGGTTCAGTGGATGTCATTTATGGTTCAACCAATGACAAAAAAATGTTGTTGCACTCAAGTATAAATAACAAAGGGCTTAGCTAGGATATGATGAGGCCTGTGACCCTGAATAATGCAAGCTAGAGTGTTATAGATATAGGTTAGAGTGATACACAAGGGAAACAAAAGTATCTGGCAAAATAAATAAACAGAAGGTCTCAGCCAGAATCTAGATAGCATTGCTGAGTCCCAGAGCGTGCCTTTGGTACCACATCTTTTTTGGTTTTTCTACTTTAGCTGCCAATGTGATGCAACCTAGTTCTGGGGGCAGAGGGAAGGAAGGGAGTCCTGTGCCCCCTCCCTTCACAGAGGTTTAACCATTCTGAGCCATGGGAAGATGACTGCTTCCATCTCCTACCACCTGCAGGGAACAGTGGCAGAAGCAAGGAGGTGATTGGGGCAGAACAGGGTGAGGAATTAGGGCAGCTGCACAGCCCTGTTGTCTGGTGTTAGGACCATCTCCTGGGGGCTGGAGGTGAAGAGGAGAGCTAACACCTGCTGAGTCCCTGCTGGGTTTTGTGGAGGGTGTGGGGTGGAGGCTGTGGTGCCCCTCCTCTTGCAAGCACAGCTGCATGACAATGCACAATTCTAGCACAGCCCTGTTTAGCCCAGAATCTTACAAACCCCATCGGCCTTGGACCTGCTTGGGTGCCTGGCAGGAAAGCCAGTTGTCTGAGTGTTCTCATCCCAGTGCCCCTCAATGGTTGCTTTTTTCCTTAAACTCTTCTCATTTGTCCAGTGGTAGGTGCATACACATCTTGCACATCTATTTCTGCCCATTGCTTCAGGATTTTGTACAATTTGTTGTTGGAGTCTGAAATTATGAGAAATATTTCTTTGCATGTTTAAGAGATTTTAAGATCTCTGACAAACAGTGTTTTTAACCTTTGTTCATGGAAAAAGAGCTTTTAGGCTCTGGAATGATAGAGAGTTTTCAAGAGTGTGTATTAGATAGTAGAATAGTTTGTAGTTTTATTACAGGGTGAGAATTTTAGATCTCTGGGGATTTTAGGATGATAAGCAAGTGAAGACAAGATGGAGAAGTCCATGTGGCTTCTGGGCTTCCTCCTTCTTCCTCATCTGCTCCATGTTCTGCCGTGAGGTGGCACATTATAGTTGGCTTAGAATAGAGTTAAACCTTCTAACATGGATAATAGTTATTGGAGAAGTATTATAAATACTGATTATGTGGATTGTAGTATAAATATCCATGCCACCCTGAGGGCGGGAGTATTTGGTATTTGATAGTTGGGATTTGGGGTTTTGTGCCTTGGACTGACCTACAGTGAGGAGCTCTGCAGGTCAGGAACAGAATGTAATGATAAGAAATAATAAACTATGAAGAAAACACAAGAAGAGACGACTCATGGCCTTTCCTTTTCAAGATCTCTGGCTGAGGAAAACAAAATTGTACATTCTCAGGAATCAGGGAAAACAGCTGGCCGGCAGAGACACACAAAAATATTTTTTTATAAACCCAAGAATTTGTCCCCTTTGCAAAGGATTTTGAATGGCTGTGGGCAAGCAAATTGCTCATTTTTTCTCTCAACTGGAGCCTCTGTGGGCAGCAATTGTGTACAGTAGAGCACAGCTGCCATCTTTAAAAAATAAACTGCCTGCTTGCAGGCAAACAGTTGTACTGGCATGTACAAAATATCAGTGAGATCCTCGTATACTGCAGGATCATCTGCCTTGCCTGTTGTAAAGATGTCTCCTTGTTTGTGCATGGATGAGTGTCCTGTACCCTGGTGGTGCCTCACAGCATGTTTACGAACATCTCTCATTCATCAGGAAACAGAGAAATACTGGGCAATTAAGTTAATCAGGTCACAATGTGAAATGTCACAGCACCATTTAAAAAATGTATAAACAGCTCACAGGCTGCAAATATTTTTTACATTGATTAATTTTAATTTGTGTTTCTGACTCATTATGCAGTAAGAATAAGATGAGAATTAGATCACAAGTCAATAAGATCAGGATAAGGAAAATGGAAGAATGGGCAAAAATTTCTCATAATTAATCACAGGAACAAGTCTCAGTCTACTATGCAGTGATTAGCATTGGCACATACAATAAATATAAGGAGGGGGTCTGTGGCATGACCATACAATATAGCAAATCCAGGACAAACTCAGGATAGTTTGTCCATACTGTCCACATTTGAGTAGGGAGACCAGGGAGCTGAAAGTGGGAAATGAGGGACTATTAAATCTTAACATAAATGTCATTTGGCTTTAGATGACAGTGCTGGTATCAAAAGTGCAAGGTGATTTACTCAGGCTTTTACTTTTGCTTTCACAAAGTCTAGGTATACCTTTAATTTTGAGGTGGTGGTAGATTGATTGCTCTACCCACAGTGAAAACCACAGTTCACATGAAGCAAATAGGCTCAAGACCTGTATGGATGACTGGTTAATCTTTACAAAAGTGATCCCGACATCAATGTGATGATAATGTGGCAGAAATATTTATAAAATAACTGCTGTTCTTATCTCTGTAACTCCTTCTTTCTCTGATTTAGCACTCATTAAATGTCAGAAACTATTTACTAGCTGCTGTGAATCTATACAGTGTTTGGCTTAAAATACTGTTTCTTTAAATTTACCAAAACTGTGGGAAGTTATGGTCAGTACAGCAGGGCTGAATGACGTTGTTAACTGTGTGCTTCTCAACCTCGGTTTGTGGATTTTAATCCCTGATGTGTAAAGGAAACACAGTATCACAGAGCAACTGCAAGTGGTGTTTATTCATTATGGAGTGAGGGGGTGGGGGCTGGAAAATGTGACTGAGTCATAAAATCCCAAGCTTTCCCAAAATTTGGGTGTGCTCAGAAGCAGAGTTTTCATCCCTGTGACTGTACATGAGACAGCTAACATGGTCTCATTTAATTCTGGAGAGATGCTTGAAAAACACTAATATTTTGAACTCAGTTTCTCACAAGGCAGGTTGATAAAATCTTTTCATAAACCCTATCTTACAAGTACAGTCTCTCTCCCTGGGCATTGTGTCTTTTATTACTGAGGACCATGGAGACTATAATTGCCCCACACTCTCTTAGCCTAGGATTTTCCAGTGTGGGATTTGTCAGGCTGGGTAATTAAGGCTGCTGTTCACTGCTGAAGTTTGCTTCCAGCTCGTGCTGCATAAAACACAGCTGGCGTTCTTCCTGAGTAGACAAGTTCTTGCTGGGCATGGTCTTGGACACCCCTGAGGAGTCTCACCCTAAATCCAGCTAAGACCAGCTGGCTGTTCATCCCTGTGGATGGAGAAGGTGCTGGCAGCACCCAGGGCAGGGTTGTGGATAGCAGGTGCTGCTGGTCCTTGGTTGCACAAAGAGCTGCTTCCCTGTGTCAGGCCAGGGGCTGGGGGTAGTTGGGCACATTGGGAGGAGGTGTGAGTGCTGGATGCCACTTCCCATCTGAGCATCCTTCCATCCAAGGAGGATGCTCAGTGTTGCTGCCTCACCAAATAAGTCATTATTCCAGAGGAGATGCAGCTAGAGGCTTGAAAACACCCTCCCATTTTGGCATGACTTGTCTCTATGCTGGGACTTCTCAGCATTATGGGGAAATAAAATGAACACAACATAAACTCTGCACCTTGGCCACTTCCATCCAAAATAAACAGGGTGTGGGCATCGATCCCACTTGGTTTTTTCTGCATCCTCCAGTCATGGCTGGGAGGGATGAATTAACCTCACTAAGCTGCCCTGCCGACCCTTCCAGGCAGGAGATGGGTACGTTGCTGCTGGCATTGCTGCTGGTGTCCCTGCCAGTCACGGGCACAAGGAAGGGAGGTGTCCCCTGAGGTTGGGTTCCCATGCTGCCACCTCGCTGTGCAAGGCCCTGCTGGAGCTGACTGCACCCTGTGGGGCTGAGCTCTCTGTGCTATCTCTGAAGAGTGGGGAAGCTGCACACTAAATGCTGCTCTGATCCTGACAGAGCTGGGCTCTCTTCTCCCTCTGTTTTGTGCTACCTGCAGGTCCTGCATGCCCCATCTCTCCCTTCAGCCCTCCCCTGTGTCACTGGCATAGAGTTGTTTAGTGATGAGATGTTGATACTGGGGCCCAACAGTCTTTTCAGGTAGAAGTGTGTAACTCTCACAGTGTGTCTTTGCTGCAGTCATCCCAAGGACTCCCATCTGTCTGTGCTCTGAGTGAGTTGGGTGGCAGATCCATGCTGCAACCTTAAAACACTTATCTGCAGTCTTCTGGAGCAAGAACAGGGCATATGGCTGTTGACTCCCCAAAATGTGCTAAGTTTGTGCATCTGCTGTTGAGTTTCCTGATCTCTGACAGTGCAGCAAGAGGAGGAGTTGCAGCTGCTCTGCCAGAGCCTCTGGGTATCCCAAAATCCCAGAGGTGTGCACCCTGCCTGCCCAGAGTCCCTTTGACTGAGATGTCCAGGCTGACCAGAACTAGTGCTGATGCTCTCTCACAGATGAGATCTCCCAGGCAGAAACATGACTGTGTTCTGTATCTATTTTTTTCTTTCTTTCTTTTTTGCCAAAAAAACCATAATGGGTTTAGGAGCTTCATCATTTATTTTTTTAACCTGAGTTACTGTGTTACAATAGGCCCCGATAACGAAAAGCTGCTGATGGCAACAGCTCTGTGCATTGACAAGAAAGATAAATGTATTTAGGAGCCTAGAAGATTAAATACAAAGACAGGTACCCCAAATAACAAAGATTTTATTTAGGAAAGTGCTTATTGAGGACAGACTAGAGGGAAAAACCCCGGAGGAAGAGGTCTATTTTGTCAGGATTTTCACAGAAGACTGGATAAATGACTAGAGAAAGTATTAGGAGTGCCAGTCTGGCATTATGTGTTGATTGATTGATTCTCATCGAAACCTTTAAAAAAAAAAAAAAAAAGAAGTAAATAAATAATAAATAGACAGGTTATGCTGTCCTTCTCTGAGCTGGATTCCAGGAGAAGATTACCCAAGAAGGAGTTTCTATTTCTGTGCTTTTAATGGCTTATTTATGCCTTAAATTTTAGCTTTTATATTTTTTAGATTCTGTGCTGTTTTGGTGAGTAGTTTTAGGTTTCATATTAAATGCTACTAAGCTCTCTTCACAGAGTAGATAGACAAAACAATTCTTTCTCTAGTTTGATACCAAGGAAAACTTTTAAGCCCAAGGATGAAAACAATGGTGAAGTGAGAAGAAAAAACCAAGGAGGATGGAGCTTCATAACCTGAAGTTGTGGTTGGACAATTGATTCTCATATGCTAATGGACCAGAACATATAAAAGTGTGAGACCTCGTGATTGTTTGTCCATTTTGTGACCATTTTGGGTGCATCTTGAGTGTGATCCAGCTGGACTCTTGTGTTGCCCAGGTGTACCCATTGAGGCCTTTTAATAAACACCTACTTTATCCTTTTGCTCTGTTACTCTCTGATCCAGGTCAGCCTCCAGAAGGCATCAGTATCAGTGTTTGAGCTGAACTGAAGAAATCCATAGCAGAAGAAAAACTAGAGTCCTTGGCTTTTTGCCAGCCACCTCTCTGGCTGTCTGCTTCTCAGTTCCCAGAACTTCCCTGACTATAAGGGTTTCAGGCCCAAGCTGTGTGAGGGGAGATGTGCCAGGAGCCTGGTGGAGAGGAGCTGATGAGGGGACAGAGACCTGCCCACCCAACACATGGGGCATGACAGAGCTGTGGCCAGGCAGCCCTTGGCTTCCACAGCACCATGAGTCAAACTGCTGAGAGCAAAGGGGCAGCGTGGGCGGGGATCCTGCTTCCGCACACAGCTTGGCTGAGGTTTTAGAAAGTGACAAGAAGTACTGGAAAATGCTCACACACAATGGCTTGTTCCAATTAATATTGCAGCTTTTTAGTATTGGGCAAGCACAAGCACTCTGTAGCACTGAGCCTAAGATCAGAGTGGATTCAGTTGTCTTGTGTTAGGGCTTATGCTTCTATGCCTATATGGATTAACACCAATTTTCATGCTGGCTGACTCACAGGTCCTAAGGAATCATGTTCTAGGCTTGTTCTTTTTTCCAGTATTCCTCTATCCATGCCTAGGATATCCAACCAGTAGTATGGGAGCACATCTGGACTCTCAGGATGACGTTACTTGAGGCAGCTTTCTTGCAACTGGCCAATTCTTATGGACTAGAAAAACAAACTCTGTAATGATTTAGGCCTCGGTGTTTGGCAGGGCTTTTTTACAGTGAGGGTCATGAGGCACTGGAACAGGCTGTCCTGAGAAGTGGTGGATGCCCCACCCCTGAAAACATTCAAGGGTTTAATGGCCAAAATTGTTGTGTAGAAACAACAATTCTAAACAACATGTCCAGTGGACGATATCCCTGCTTATTGCTTATTGGGTTGGATGAGATGACAAGGTGTCTTCCAAACCAAACACTTCTGTGATTCTATATCCACTTTCTCATTCATGTCTATGTTCAACTCTGAGCTTTATCAGTGGTGAGTGTGTGACTATGCTTCCATAACCCAGTATTTCTAACACAAACACACACACACACACACACACACACACACACACACACACACACACTCTTAGCAGTTCAGCTTCTAAAATTGAACATACATGTTTTTACAAACTCAGGTTTCACTTGCCTTTGGTTTTGATTCTTAAAAGATACCTGCTTTGAAGCACTTCTGAGCTCCGGGAACTTAATTTTGTTTTAATGAGAGTCCAGATTGTCTTAATTTCATGATACTTGGCATTGCTAAGAAAAACAGTAATAATCATAAGACCTTTGGTATTTGCCAGAGGTGTACTAGAACCTGTGGGTTATTTTTTATGTGTCTTATTCTCGAGCCCAGTTTTCAGGTGTGGCTGACTATTACTGTTTTCCCGTTAGTGGACATGAACTTTAGTCACGAGTAACTTTGTTTTCTACATCTGATATGACACACAGTACCTGGAAGTTCTGTTTATTTTTTAAGGATAACATGAAAATCTACTTAGTCATAGCTGACTGCCTCAGTACTTATCATTGTGGTGCTAAGCCCCATCAATTCAGTTAATGTGTGTGAGCACGTGTGTTTGTGGGTACACATCACTGCTAGCAGATTTCTCCTTCCCAAACCATGCTAATTACTCTGTCCAATAGTTCAAAGTCTGAGAGACTGGGGAAGGCAGAGATGATAATTAATCATGGACTGGAAAACTTGTGCTGTTTGAATTACAATAGCATGTGAAAAGAAACAGGTAAATTTTTGGTCATACTCCATTGGAGCTGGATTCAGTGCCCACTGGAGTCAATGGACTTGGCTTTGTTGACTCCAGTAACACAGGATACAGTTTGTGGAGGCTGACCCACCCCCAGCTCAGACAAAATGGCCCCATCTTTAATACCATGAGATTTTTTTCTGCAAGGCTCAGTATTTCCAGGCTCTCTTTCCCAATATTCCAGTGTAATTCCCCTTTGCTGGTAAGTCACCAGCACTTCTTTAGAGGAACTGGGGTGAATGATGTCAAGTGGCCCATCTGGGCTTCATTGGGAGGGAGAGGCAGCAGTAGGGCTGAGGAAATTGGAAGAGACTGTGGATAGTTACATCAATGTGCTGCAGAAGGGAGAATCACCTGTGAAGAGCTAAGTGGGCTCTGAGGAGCCTCCTTTAAAAGGCCTGGAAACACACTCTCGTGTTTGTATTTTCTTGTCTATAGGAGTGGAACAGATAGAAAGATTCAATAGGACCTGCCTATGGCTATGGCAAAGAGTGCTTGTGTGTTTATTCTTATATTGGCTAAGAGAGCAGCTGGTGACCAAAACCTAACCCAAAAGGTATGATTATTCCATGTTTCTGTATGTGTTCTCCAGGCAGCAAGTACCTTTTCTTATGTTGATGCTGTGCAAAATTTCAGTGAGGCTTTTTTTTTTTTCCTGATTTTTTTGTGGATCATTTGACTCAGCTGCAGCTTATTTAATACCCTTGTTTTTTCTAATCTGTCCATGAAGAGGTAAATAGTTTATGTCAGTGTGAATTCTAAAGGAATATTTGTTAATTA
Source organism: Certhia americana (assembly GCA_018697195.1). Lineage (NCBI taxonomy): Eukaryota > Metazoa > Chordata > Aves > Passeriformes > Certhiidae > Certhia > Certhia americana. Next base: position 19,642,746 of record CM031857.1, on the reverse strand, counting down.
ATTCAAGCTACTTCTATTATTTGACTGCACTCATTGAACTTGTAGTAGATATAGACAGACATAATGGCCTTCCCTGAGCAATTAGACTTTTATTTCCTTCTGACAAAAACAGCCCAGTTTAATAAGTGTTTGAGCCTGGGCCTTGGTTTTGTTACAAAAGAGGGGTACTCTTATTATGCCTCAGTTAGCACTAGGTGGGAGCCTAGGGAAGACAAACATTTTGTAGCTGTGACTCTGGATAGTGAGCTGAGATAGTCAGCCTATTAATCATAGCATGAATGGGCCTGACCCTCAAAACCACTTTGATGTTGCAGATTTGTTAGATCCACACATCTGCAAATAAATCTTTCAGGTCTAGACACCAAATACAGATGTGAAATAACTTTGTATGCTGCTTGGCAGCAGTTACAAGGAAGTTCTGTCCCCTTAAGTGTGAGCAGAATGGAATTGATTTGGCTTTTCATTACCCCCTCTCTTATCAAATGCATGTAGCCCTGGCATATGGAATTTGCCATACATAGCTTAAGAGAATGTTTTCAGTGCCTGTGCTTACAAAGGTGGCTGTTCCTTCCCATTTCCCAAGTGCTCTTCCTCCCTTCTTCTGTGTAATCCCTCCTGCTGCCGTTTGCTTGCCTAAGCTTTCATTATCCTAGGAATATGATCTCAGCCTGAAATCCAAACCAAGATGTAAACAAAAGACCTAGTGGCAGAACTGCTGGTTTGGAGTTGTTTTGTTTTTTCCCTTAGCCTGTGCTGTCTGTTTCTGGAGAAGTCACCCTTGTGTTTAGCATCTTGTTTCAATTGCTGCGGTGCTCCCATGTCCTTGAAGGGTTACCCTGTACTTGTTCGTGGTGTGCTGTTCCTAATCACCTCCATTTACTGCTGGCACATGCTTGGCTCGTTTTATCTGTCTGTGATCTGGCGTTGGGGGCAGGAGGGGGAATGGCGAGGCTTTCTTAGCCTGCGATGGCAAGGAGCAGTGCAGAGCCTGCACACGAGGTGACAGAGTGAGACGAGGCTGTGAAAGCGGGGAAGGGGACATTTCCTAACCACAGTTCCCACGTTAAAGCCGCTCCGGCAGGAGGGTCTGGATACACTTGGATGTCGCTGGCCAGCCCTGGAAGGGAGGCTGCTCCTCCTGTGCCAGGCTCCTGACAGTGCTGTCAGCATGAGCACGGTACCTGGCAGCCCCCTGAGTCCCTTTTGCTCCTATTCTCTCTCCCTGTTCCTTCACGGAGCCCAGGCTGGAGGCTGGTTGCGCCACCCCTGACCGATACTCAGCCGCTGTGGTGTGTGCGGGAGCTGCTCGGGAGCGAGGGCAAGCCCGCGGCACTGAAATGCTTGTTGCTGCAACACCTCCTGTGTGCCGATTCCAGCTCTTGCATCCCTCCCCTCCTCGCTGACAAACACTGCAGGAATGCGCCAAGCCAAAGACTCTGGGTTTCTGTTTAAGTTTTCACTTTTATTTTGACTTCTTGAATAAAAGAAGCTAGAGAGATGCACGATTTTTTTGGCTTCTAAATAAGACAGTGCTGTGCTGCTGGTGTATCTTCAAAAATTAGCCATGGAATTTTAGGTTTTCCTGTTACTCCAATTAGAGAAGGTGCCCTTCTCAGAGAGCAGGTACTCAGCTCCTACAACTTGTGTCTTGCTAAGATACATTTAGAAGAGCAGCAAAATCATTAGCTGCTCCCAAAAGCTTGGCCTAAAAATTTAAAATATGCTTATTTAAGAATTTAAATATGCTTATATTTAAATATGCTTATAAGAATTTAAAATATATCCAAGAGGATATGAATGTTTGAAGACAACTATATTGTGGCTCATAGTGTGGTCTTCTAGGTAGCACAGAAATGCAAACAACATATGTTGTGAAGCTCTCTTGAAAAAGCAAGTGCAATTCATATGCTGTGCTCATGTTTCTGGTGAGATCTTCCATAATTATTTCAATGTTAGCCTGATCAGTTGCTAAGCTTTCAGAGTGGGAACATGAATTGCTACTGGGGGTTTTCTTTCCACCTCACAATCCGTGGTTGGAAGTCAAGTGAAGGCTGGGATTTCAAAATCTGAAAGATGTTTTGCACTTGGGAATGTTTTCAGCCATTGCTTCTAACTTGCATACTTGTCTTCTATAACCTGGAATAATGTTTTCTTGCCTCAGTCAACAGCATTATTGAAGTAATGATGTTGAATTAGTCATGATCCAGTAACTTAGAGCACGGGATGTTTTGTCAGCATGGAACATTGTATGTTTTAGATTGTAGGGTTGGAGTCCACTCACTCTTTGTTTTTAATTTTTAAAAATAAATAGTACAAGTTGGGATGCTTTCTAAAAAAAAATAGAGAAAGCAAATATGATTATTTTCAGGGTTCCAGCTTAAGAGGGCAAAGGTCAAAGCCCTGAAATGGATTGAAGTTATTAATTAACAACTACTTACTGGATTTTTCCTAATTTATGACTTCATGTGTTATAACTCTTACGGTAAAACATCATAAACATGCCCAGTGAGTAGTAATCACACAGTATGAATTGACAAAAAAAGCTTAGAACACGGCAGCTACAAATTAGTAGCTCCTCTTCTTGACTGGAGTAGGTCATAATTTATTCAACAAAACACTTTGTTGAAAGAACTACCTCAATTGTTTTAATAGAATAGAGGAATCCCCCTGGATGCTGGAGAGGAGTCAGCTTTGCCAGGCTGTGTTCCCCATGCCTGGAGCAGGGCATGGCTGTAGTGCTGGGGGCTGAAGAGCAGCCCCACAAGTGAACCAGAAATAAGCTGAATCCTTATTAGAGACACTTTGTGTGGCTCCCTCTGACTGTACTCCAGGTGTGGGTGAGGGGCTCTGGTGCCATCACCATGCTGAACTGACTAGGACACACCCTGGAGGGCCAAGAAATTGCTGGGCAAAGTGGGGGCCCTCATGGGAAGCTTGTGATAGGGGACATATTTGTCTGTGCTTTTATTGACACAGGGCTGTGCAATTTGAACAGAATAATAAACCTCAAATTGTCTTGGAGGGCATCTGCTTCCCCACTAGTCTTCAGAATTTAATATTTAACTGCCCTTTATAATCAGGGCATCATCAATGTATCTCTTTTTGCAGGAAGGGAAATGGAGAGGGAGAGAGGCAAGTCTGAAAAGTGAGTGTGGAGTTGAGAAGGTGAAGACCAAAGAGCTCGACGAGGCTTTTTCACTCCCTGGCAACTGGAGAACATTTTGTGTAAGGGAGAACCCACAGTTCATCTTATTCTGATTTAGCCATATTTCAATAATAAATGCAATTTCAGTGTGGGAGGCTGAAACATTACTAGAAATCAGTGTTAATTAGACAGTGGCCATTTTACTTGTGGGAGATATGATCTCAGATGGAATCCCCAAGGGATCAGGATCCTGCAGGAGGTATATCTCCATATCTGCCTGATTGCCTCTGCCTCCCACCATCATGGCTACTTGCAGTCATTAATAACCTCATAACTTGCCTGTAAGGCATTGTCTTTGCCTTATGGATTAGAAGCTGAACTGCCATACAGACAAATGACTTGCCCAAGGTCATGCAGGAAATCTCTGTGTGAGCCAAGAGCTTCAAAACTAGTATTTCTAAATCATAACTTTAACATTTCCCTACCAGCTTTGGCTTGGTTAAGGCTGGGTCCCTGCACAGAAGGAAAGAGTGGAAAAAAAACTAAAAAAAAATCCCAGAACACACCAAACCCCATGTTCACATGCTTTAGTGAGAAATCATGTCTCTAACTCAAGATTTTCTCTTATGCTCTGACCCTTCATACTTCCCCAGCTGTGAGTTACTCTAAAGAGTCTTTCCTGGTCAATGAGTGAACCTTCAGGGTCACAAAGCTTTCTTGCCCACTGCCTCTTGGATTTTTCTCTTCCTTTTGCCGGTGGTGTTGGAGGGCAGGCAAGGGAGGGACCTCAGAGGCAGGCAGGCAAGGGAGGGACCTCAGAGGCAGGCAGCCAAGGGTGTGAGCAGTGCCAGGTTAAGTAATGGCTTTGCTGACATGGATTCTCGTAACTGCTGCCTAGTCCTGCCCTGCCAGGAACAGCCCATAAGGCGGCAAGTTTTGAAAGTCTAATCAGCCCAGACCAATAATCTGTTGACCTATGCAGGGCTGCAGGAGAAACCCTGTGCATATGTGTGTGTTTTCTGAGGGAACTTATTAATTAAATGTAATAATATTTAATTATCTTGGTAATAGGTGGCTGGGAGCTACAGGAGTCTGACGAAGTACATGTGAGAGGCTAGGGAGGTTGGGGTGATAACAGTGCAGGAGAGAGAGCACAGGCTGAGCTCAGGGGGGATGCAGGGGAGCTGCTCCCAGGAGTGCCTGACCCCAGGGGCAGGATGATGGTAATCTCTCACTCTGCTCGCATCTGCTCAGCAAGGGTATGATTCCCTCTCACTTTTTGTTTACTTCCTCCTTTGTTTATTCTGGGTCTGTCGGAGATGTTCTACAGGGGTGGAATTACAGGCATTTTGAAATGCCCAAGCAAATCCTAGGGGTTGGTTCCAGTTTTAGAGCTATCTGAACAGGTTGAATATACCACTTTTTGATGTCCACGGGGTTGGAAACTTTATCTTATTTTCAGTAATTGCTTAAAACAGGATGCTATCCTAAATATTCTTCACTAAGCACAGTCTAGCTCTTTGACTGATGAAGCAAACCCTGGTATCTCATTTTTGCATTTTTTCCTGCCCACTTTGACTTCATGAATATACCCATGCCTACTCCTTGTCACAATGTCAAAGAAGCAGCTCAAAGCCTAATACTCTGAAGGTGACTGTTCAAGGGAGCAGCTTGATGGACATACTGAAGTTTAGATATATTTTGAAGTCTTCCACCAAAAAATGACATTAGATTCTGAATGCCAAAATATTATTATGGCAATGTTTTGGAGAAAATTCAAGTTTGTTCATGGACTTTGTTTTGAATTATCATATTTGTTGTGATTTGTAGTGGTCTACATCTGTGATAGAGTTGCAAATGATTTCCGTGACTGGGATTCTTTCACAGGCTTTAGCACTGAGCATGTCTGTGCACTTTTTCATGTTATTCCTTGCTTTTAAGAAATTTGTGCTTTTAGCACTTTGGCTATTAAATGTGGCCACTTCCATCAGAGTGAAGAGCAGGTGAGTTGCTTGCAGAGTGCTCTTGACTCAAGTTTTGCTGAGGCTTGGGCCTTTGCACAGAATCTGAAGTGGGACTGGAAGGAACCAGGGAGGAGAGGTGGAGGTGCTCAGTGAGACTCGGAGCCCCTTTCTCTCTGATGGGGCAAACCTCAACTGCTATTGTCACTGGGGAAGAGAAGGCTTCATCTGGGCCTTTTGTGTTGACACAAAGAAGCTTTGATTGCTTCACTGCCTTATTTGAGGCAATACTTCACCTTGTGGGAATGTGTCTGACATGACAGCATGATTTTAAGCATCTGTTTTGCCTTTGTGGCATGCGTAGGGATGTTGTCCCTTCCTCCTTGGTGTGAAAGGGTGTGCAAGCTTGCCAGAATCCAGCCTTCTACTGACACCAAACACAGTTGCTGTGTAGCACTTGTGGAGGCTGATGTCAACTCATACCCACAAAACTAGCAAGAATAGATTGCTGTTTTTTAGAATTTTAATTTAATCAATTAAAAAAACCCCCAAACCTAAACATCTGCTGTAATAAAGATTTTGATATTTCTCAGATAATGTGAAGGGTAAATACTGACAATAGGAATGAGTTTTACTCTATAAACACCAGCTGAAATTTGCTTTCGATTAGTTTATAGAAGGAGCTCCACTCACTGGTAGGGCAAAGTTCTAGGCTGCTATCTGTGATGACTCAATCCTGAACTAAAATAAATGTCAGTTGGAGCAACTACACCAAAAGAAAATGTGACTATCCTACTGGGAAATTCTGTACTTAGTGCAGAATTATGTGTTTCATTACTTATTAAAATAAAAAAATATTTAATGGTTTACTAATTTCGTGCATAGAAGTTAGTGTAGATATTGGTTTAGAGAAAGTACATTTATGCATGTGAAGGGAGTAGGTAGGACTGGAAGGTCTTTGAAAGAATTTGCTGTTTGGCTCACTACACGTATGGCTGATGCACACAGCACACTTTGGTTTCACTATGACTTAAAAATATTTTTTCTTTAACCAAGAAGTGACCAACATCAGTTTTGTTGGGTGTTTTTTTTTTTCCCTGACCGAGTCAGCCCTTCCACTTCTTCTTTTGCTCTCCACAAGGAGAAAATGCCATAGAATCATAGAGTGGTTTGGGTTGAAAGGGGACTTAAAGATCATCTTGTTCCAACCCCATCTGCTATAGGCAGGGACACCTTCCACTAGACCAGGTTATTCAACCTGGCCTTGAACACTTCCAGGGTTGGGGCATCCATAATTTCTCTGGGTAACCAGTTCCAGGCATCCATAATTTCTCTGGGCAAATCAGTTCTCAGCACCCTCACAGTAAAGAATTTCTTTCTAATCTGAAACACTATCTTTCAATTTAAAATTGTTACTCTCTATCGTATCACTACACTACCTGATAAAGGGTCCTTTCCAGTCTTCTCTATAGGCCCCCTTTGGGTACCAGAAGGTTTCTATAAGGTTTCTCTGGAACATTCTCTCCCCTAAAAGCTAAATAACCCCAGTTCTCTCATGGGAGATGTTCCAGCCCTTGCTTCATCTGTTTTATGCTGGGGTCCCCAGAGCTGGATGCAGCACTGCAGGGGGCGGTCTCATGAGAGTGGAATAGAGGGGCAGAACCACCTGCTTCAACCTATTGGTGACACTTCTGATGAAGTCCAGGATGTGGCTGACTCTCTAGGCTGCAAGGCCACATTGGCAGGTTGTGCCTGGTTTTACATCCAGCTGGTGCTGTGCAGCTGGCTGTGTGCTGGGGTTTGCTGCTCCAACAGGCACCGATAACCTGCTTAACAAAAGGTGTCCCAGTGATGGTCTGGAGACACTCCAAATTAAATATTGTAGGCTTACCCGTGACCATACCCTTCAAAAAGGGGTCATAGTTCATGAATTACTGTCTCACACATCTAATTCAGGACAAGGCCTGCCTAGTTATGGACACGATGGGGCTGTCTGTGCAGAGATGCCTTGGCTGGTTTGCAGGAGTTGGTGCTGGCCCTGGAGGCACTGCTGTTTCAGCAAGGCACAGATCAGAGGCTGGTTCAACACTCTGATGGCTTTCATATCCCAGCAAGGCATGAGCCACATGGATTCCTGGGACTCTCTTGGCTCACTCTCTTTGCCCACTCCTAACCAAGTAGAGGCATAGCTGTTTTTAGAAACAAGAGATGCCTTGCACCCATGTGAAATGGTTGCAGTGTCATCCTTCTTACACCACCTGGACTACTTCACTGCTGCTGACTGTGAACAAAGTCCCTGGCTGCCTCAGTCTGAGTGAGACTGGCCAGTTTGCCTGCTGCATGGCTGGTGGGTAGGGGGGTATACAAGCTAGTGGTGTGAGGGTATGATGCTGTGTAGTATGTCTCCAAGGTGTCTTCTTCCTGGGGGCTCCTGGGCCAGCAACGCTGGCTACATGGCCATAACACCAAGCACAGTCACAAAAATGGTGGTGTATATTATAGAAACAAATTCTAGGTGAGCTTGAAATAACTGTGTCATGCTTCAGGGTACCCAATTCACAATTTGAATCTGCTTGGATTTACTTCCAGTCACAAGAATTGATTTTGGCAGGAGTAATCAATGCTGCCTCTTAATTCTCTTGAACGGTATCAGCATGTTCATGCCTAAGAGACACATTCCTTCTATAGAACGCATGGTTATCAAAATACTTCAGTGCTGGATGAGCATACTGAGAGACCTACTAGACAAATCTGTGTGCTTGCTCAACCATGATAAGAATATTATCTGATTTTAATTCTGGAGTAAAAACACACCCTTCTCAGTGGCAGATGGTCTTGTCAGTCCAGATAGCTCTAGGCAGAGCAGGTATAAGGTGTGTGTGCTTGTGTTACCTAGCACATGGTGACAGGGAGAATCTGCGCTGGCACCTTGTGGCCTGGATACATCTGGGAGAGATGGAGCCCTTCTTAAACATGGAGCCTCATGTGCCTGTATTGTTTAAACCTGCCTTGTCCATATGTTGTGTGCATGTTGGTCATAAGGAATTCCCTTGAAGGTTAAGATTGGAGATTCTTCTGGGCAAGTATCTCCAGTAGTGCCATGGTGAGCACAGTGAAGAGCTGCACCATTTTGTCTGGACCCTGTCCTCTCTCCAGAAGTGGCTGTGTAAATGGGCACTGTGGTGGAAGGCAGAGCAAAGCAGGTGTGCGTGTTACTGCTCCCCTAGTGAGGGGGTGTTCACAGTAACTTCCTGAAAGTCACCCAAGAACTTCTGTTATGCAATTGTTCAGGGTTTTTACAATATTTTGTGATCATGTGGTTTTTTAGAGTCTTCTTTGCCTTACTGTGGAACTCCCCATGAGTCAAGGTTTTAAGCAGCAAATAACCTCTATGAAAAATGCAGTGTTTCCCACTTCCCTTCTCCCTCACCTTGTGTCCCCGACCCTCAGAGCTAGGTTGGCAGTGACAGGAGCCTCAGCTCCTGCCTCTGATTCAGGCTGGCCATGGGCTGTACAAGTGTTTCAGTCAAGCCCACCATTGCAGATGATGCAGTGCCTTCAGGTAGGCTTGGGGACAGATAAAGATGAAAACTCTACTCTTAGATGTTACTGCTGCTCTGCACTGTACATCTGGGACCTCACTGTGCTAGATGAGGCACAAACAATTGTCCCAGCTCCTGGCATGCTGTAAGCTAAAAGAATTCTGCCATGAACTCAGGTGGGAATACAAACAGGCATATCTATGTTCTTGGGGTTTGCTAGCTAAGATTTGCCAAGTCAATTAAGGAAGCGAAGTAGTTTCCAGAGACTCTGCAAATCTGCTTTGGCAGATATTTTATTAGGCTTCTTTGCCAGGAAACTGAAGCAATACCATGATATGGTAAGGGATAATTAACTCTTCCAGTGTCAACATAGTGTGAACAAACAGGCAGCTGACAGCGTTGTATGAAAAATACACATCAAATACATGCTTGTGTGTAATGGATGACAGACACTTGTCATAACCTTAAGCATATAACAATATGTTGCTATCTGGACGAGGATAATTGTTAGAAAAACACTTCAACTGCATTCTGGGTATTCTCCATTTCAATGCAGTTGAAAGTCATTGTAGCCAAGATATGAATATTTTAAATGATTTAGCTTTACAGATAAGAAAAAGATCTCAGTTGTAAAATGAAATTCTTGTTATTTTCCCCTGTCTCTTCTTGAAGTAAGACTGAACCCAGTTGTACTGATCATTTTGTCAGCTTATAAGTTTTATATATCATTCAGTGAAGATTTCAAATTCTACTTGAAATTCCTTTTTTAAGGAACAGATTGGTAAATTAAAGCCAGAGGTGCAGAGCTCTATCTGCTTCAACAATTTATGTCAGTACGTGGGAACAAAAAAATCACCTGAAATTTCTTGCACTACTTAATTTGCATTTCTGGGAATTTTAGAATAACCAAATATACATCTTGTAAGGTGTAACTGAATTCAGTTCATGCAAAAAATGTCAGTGTTACAAACTTTTTGTTTTGTGACTTTCAATTTTGCTGTCTTTCTGACAGAAGCATATAACTTTTCACATTAAGGTAGGCTCTCTGCTCTCTTCATTGACTGAATAAAAAGCAGAAGCTGTCACTGATGTATTATGTTATTTATACTGATGCACCTTTTGAAGCAAAACCATTTTCTCTCCCTACTTAACAAGCAGCTTCCTTTATGTGGTACTGAGTTCTAGACAATGAACCCCAGATGATTGTAATACTCTCCAGACACTTCAATTATGTCACTTTTTAAGATTTCTGATGTGGAACAGGATCATCCAGCCTGCTTGAGCAGCCATCCTTTTCCCTTTCACAACATTTAAAAAGTTTTCTTAAAAGGTGAAGTTGTTTCAAATGCTCTAAATGTTGAACCAAGAATGTCTGCGTAAATCAAATAGCAGAGATGCCTTATTCATCATGAAGTGAATAAAGTTGTGATGGATTCTTGTATTGTGAACAAACTGGTCATCTTCCTATCATCCTGGAAGTGACCCAATTTCAGAGCATATACCTCGGGGGCAGAAGGCATTCAGCATGTGAAAGCTGAATGTGTTGAAAGTTCATTTGTGTTTTTAACTTAAAAAAAAATATTTGTGGAAGAGCTGTTTGGCATCATCTGATACGAAGGAATGATGAGCAGTGGCCAAGAATATGAAGCTTTGGCTTTATTGCCTGGCTCTGGCATAATTCTGTACTGTGGCTCTCCAGAAGAGGTGGGATCTGCCTCCAGGCCATCTCTTGGAAATTACACCTGCCTGTTGCAGAACTGTGGAAATGAGGCATGCTAGTTTGTTTTTTGGTTTTTTTTGTGGGTTTTTTTTGGTTTGTTTGTTTGTTGGGGTTTTTTTTGGGTTTTTTGAGAAATGCTGGGGCTGCAGGGAGATGAGGCTTTCCAAAAACACTGTGTGAAGTTGAAATCAATAGATAGTCTGGCACTGTGGCACCCAGAGTGTCCAAGGATTGTGATTCAGTCCCAGCTGCAAGCTGGAACCTGTGGGGTGGTGGTAAAGACATAGAAATCACTCCTGTTCTCCTCAGTCTGGCTAAAAGAGATGGGAGTAGCTGTGCTGTTTTGCCTTAGCAGTACTGGTGGGTTATCTAGGGGAGGGTCCTGACAATGAGCAATGCCCAGGCTTGGCCCTCTCCTGAATTATGTCACTTAACCCAGTTCTTCCACCTCATCAGATGCTCAACTTGTGGAGTAGACTCTGCACAAAGAGCTCTACCTGAATTCATATTGATCATCTTCTAAGATAGGCTTATCCCATTGTGCAGAAAGAATAGAGGTTTTTAATGAAAGAAATAGAAAATAACGTGATGGTTGTGCTTTCAATGCTATAGGAAATGTAGATGTGGACAAAGAGTGTTGCAATTGGTCACTGCTGGTGGCAACACCGAATGAGATCCTGCTGGGTTAAAGCTCTGGCTTTTCCACCAGAGCAGATGCCTTTTGCCCTTGCATGGTGGACTAACAGGCTGGGAGTGCTAGAGGCTGCTCTTGGCTAGCTCTCTTTAGCACCTTCCTCCTTGAAAGCACCTCTTTTGTTAAGGCACTGGGGAATATAATGAGGAAATGAAGCAGGTAAATATATCTTTACTCATCCTCCTTTTGCTGTGAAGGGAATTTGAATGCGCTTCTGGAATCTGCATTGATACAATTCCCCAGAGTCTGAGGTAACAGGGATCAACTTCTGTTGTGCCAGGATGTGAGTCTTGAGATCAACATGGCTCTGAGCCATTGGAAATATTATACTTGGTATGAGGAGAGATGAATACCAGAGTTGTATGGCAGGACTAGCTGAATAAAGACTCCAGTTAATCTCTGCTGAGGATTTTCAAAGGGAAGCATTTATCCTTGTGCCAAATGTCTGTACCTGATATGTCTGACCTTGGGCGTTGTGTATTTCTCCTCCAAAAGATGTGAGATTTGTCATGCTGCTGTTCTGATTTGTTAGCTTTTTCTCCTGAGAAGAGCAGGTGTGGGTGAAACTGCTCTGTTTCAGTGCACCACAGTGAGAAATGAAGGCAACCAAAGCAAGGCCCTGTTGAGGGGTGAGAGAGGGGAGACCAAGTGTACTTCTGCCTGGAGTTCAAGTTACAGCTTCAGACCATTGAGTGACTTTATTTGAGTAGGTCAAGGTGTGTGCAATTCGCCCGCCAATCAATCTCAAATGCATTAAAAAATGTAAGGTAGAACTCTTCCACCTAGAAATTGTTCTTATAAAAGTGTGGACGTATACAGTAACAAATAATAGGATGACAGAGAATGGCCTAAATTTGCACCAGGAAGTGTTTAGGTTGGATATTAGGAAACATTTCTTGATGAAGAGGAGGGTTGTCAACCACTGGAACAGGCTGTCCAGGGAAGTTGTTGAGTCATCATTCCTGGAGGTATTTAAAAGATGCGTAGATGTGGCACTCAGGGATATGGTTTACTGATGGACTTGCTGGTTCTGGGCTAATGATAGGTAAGACTGGATGATGCTTAAAGGTCTTTTCCAGCCTAAATGATTCTATGATTCTAGTTCTATGTTCTTTCTGAAGGTTTTCAACATTTAAGGAAAAATTATGGAAGTGTGTTTACATCTCAAAGCTGAAAGCAAGGTCTCATGGAAGGGACCAAGAATACACTTTGGGTGTTCTTGCAAGACAATTTTGAACTGAGAAACAGTGGTAGGCAGGAGGACTCTGTTTTAGAGGAAAAAAGCTATCCTTATTATCTTCTTTCCTGCAATCCAGATCAAAATTTGTAATGACCTGGATGTTTGATCAGACCTATGCTAAAAGCAAACCCAGGAGGTGAGGTGGCAATGCATTATTCTCCGGGATTTCCTTGTATGTAACAGCAGAAAGTTTGAGTTGATGCTTGGTATGCAAAGCAGAGAGGAGAAACAAGCTGTGAAGGGAGTGAGAGTCATGAGATGGCTAAATATAGGTTTGCTGAAACTCTGTAGTACTGCAAGAATAAAAAGTGGGGGGTATCATGCTCATCATGGGGTGATCCAAGCAGGCTGTAAAGAGTCATGATGAAAAGGTTGCAGCCTTTTGCTGCAAATGAGAAGTGAAAGGGTGGATATGTGCATACTAAAGAAAACTTTAAAAAAAAAACCCCATGGTTAGAATGAAAAAGAAACTAATCCACATACTTTGATTAGGAATGGGATTTTCTGCTGTTTCCCAGACAATGCTGGCATCATGTGGCCATTTTATTTAGCTTGCCTTGTACGAAAATATTTCTGAAAAATCGTTTTTTTCTCAGCATCTGCCTGATTGGGATTCCTAAAAAAAAAACCCTCATGAACACACACAATTCAATGCTCATGGTGTGACTCTTGGAAATGTCCTGTGCAGGGCTAAGGGTTGGATTTGGTGATCATTCTAATTCAGAATATTCTGTGACTGCTAAACTCAGCTGCTTGCCTTGCCTGGAAGTCCTGCGACACTATGTACATTTTCTAGAAGCCATAAGGTGTCTTAAATTAATTATTTGGAGTCTTTTACTTTCTGACTGCTGACCATGTATTTAAAGTGATCAGTCAGCCTCTTTTACCACACAGAACAGTTTTTAGCTGCGCTTGGTTTTTGAATCTGAATGAGATGAAGAAATTGCTATGTGCATGACAGGCCGTGGTGGGAGTGTTTTCCCACTCTGGGGACATTTGTAAGGAGGGGGAACAATGTTAGAGAACAGTAGGTTTGCAGGGAAGGAAAGAAACTGAAACAGCAATTCTTCAAAAATAGGAAGAATGTGGGGTGCAAGAGGAGAGGAGAAGCTCGTTTTTGAAAGACCAGGAGGAGGAGGGATGAGGCAGGGGCCAGGACACACCCACACAAGAGAAAAGGAGTGAGAACAAGGAGGAAAGAGAGCTGTAGTGATGCTTTTCATGTGCTCTCTGCAAAGGAGAAACATCCTCTTTAAGGATCTAAGAGGAGTCTTCTGTGACTGCTGGGAGAGAAAAACTGTGCATGTAATTCTGAGCTCAGCCGATTAGCTTAATAAATCCGGCTATATGGGAGTATTTTTACATCAATACTATGGGTATTTTTGAATAATGGAAACCTAAGTAGAATAGCATCTAATACTGCTTGAAGTAGAATCTTCTTATGCTGACCAGGTTCAAAGAACTTTGCAGATATGCTTCTGAAGCTCAAGTAAATAATGCTTGGGTAGATTAGCTTTAATAAATGATACTAGCAGCTTATCAACACACATCTCAAGTAACCTGGCAGGATCAGATTCTGTTTGGAGGAGTTCCTCTTTGAAGTCTGTACATCCAGATAAAATGGAAAACTTGGCAAAAAACAAACAGTTGGAAAAGTATTTCTTCCAATTATGTTTCATATTGTGTAAGAGATGTTGCAGGAATATTAAATTTATTATAAGACAGAGCAAACGTATAGTTGCAGGATAGTGGTACATGCTAAATATATACATGCTTGTATATATTTCTGCATTTATAAACACTTGTGTACATATAAATACACAGACATTCCTTTTTATGAATTTTTTTTTTTTTTAAAAATCATACAGGTAAAAAGAAATGGAAGTATAAAATGTAAAACAAGTGATAGAGGTGTTCAACCTTGTAAAACCAAACAAGTCACTGTCACAAATAAGTGTGATGTGTCTGGATGCCTGATAGCTGCAAGTGGAAATTCGGCTACTAGGAAACACATGTCTCACTCCAAAGTATGCACTGCTTGCTCTATAAATGCAGGCATTTGTTTAAATAAATATTGACCATCATTATGGTGCTGTCTTAATGGCTTTTATGAACTTACAATGTATTTAGGTAACAGGAAATCTTTAATCTGACTTGATAGAGATTTAATGTTTAATCTTGTTCAGATTTGTTGCTCTTTGTTAAAATATCTAGCTTGGATTCTGACAAAACTTCAGCAGGCAGATACAAATTCCATAATCCATGGTAACATAGTTACTTGGGCATCTGCCTTGCATAGTATAAAACAGATATTTAAATATTCTTGCATCTAGGTGACAATTCAAAGCAGATCAATTTCTTCTCCTTTATCACTTGGAATATAGGTGCAGTTTCCCGGGAAAGTTTTCTTTATCTAGAGTAGACCTAGGAAAATCATACTAATTGAACTTAGTACTGCAGATCCATGAATGCAGGCTCTGCCTTTCTATGGTATATAGATACTTTTCTGCAGCCTCTTTCCAAAAGTGGAGACATTTTTATTTCCTTGGCTATACATGGTTAAATAGAAAGAGTAATATAGGCACATACCTATTCTGTGTGAGGTTTACTAGATCATTTGTTCCTTAACACTGCTTTTTCAGCTCTTGTCCTTAGAAGTTTTGATAAAAAAAGACATGTAAAGGTATTGTGTGTTTTGTTTTATGTGCTCTTTCAGTGCAATTTTAAGCAGGAGACTGTCTGCATTGTTACAAGTTGAACTCACCAGTATGTGGAGATCTTACTGGCAGATATCACAGATATCCCTGATGTCTGTGCAGTTTTACCAGAGCCATAGAGAGCAACCCCTGGCATGTGGAAGTCAAGTGCATCTTTACAAGGCAAACAGGCTTACACCTCTTCCTGCCATAGAATGAAACTTCTTTTGTTTGTGAAAGAAAAATAATGAGCTGGTTGAGGGTTTTTGTAAACTGTCACTTCCCCGTTTCACTCTGGTTTCGCAGTGGGGGCAGAGCAAGTAACAGCTTATGATGCCATCTAACACACTAGCAAGGCACACTTTATGTTCTCCAGAATATTGTCTATGAGTATGACTTGCAGGAAGCACTGCCATATCATATGCAGGGTAAAAGGTTGTGCCAGAAATGGACAGTATTAAAATGTTTGTTGTTGCTGATTTCAAACCTATATCTGTTCTCAGGGAAAGAAGAAAACGTACTAAATATTTTTTTTTTTTTTTTTCTCTTTTCAAGGGGAGGAAGGGGAGACCTTCTTAGCTAATTCAGATCATAGTTTCCTACCTAGTTTGCTAAATATTTAAAGCCTTAGGTTTAACTTAGATTTAAATTTGTGAATGAGAAACATCACAAGAAGTAGAGTGCAGACTGAGTAATCAGCTCAAATGCCCCACGGAAAATTTGACTGAACTGGAAATGATGTCAGATTCATGAACTAAACTACACTTTCCTTAAACTTCTAAAGAGGTCAGCAGCCTGGCAATGGTAGGAGAGTGAAGTTGCTCTTGCAACAAAAAAAAAAACAACCAAAAAACCCCCAACAAAACAACTCAAAAAAAAAATCCACAAAAAAAATCCCTAAACCCAAAGAAATCAGTATTTGTAAGAGTTCATTGTTGCAGGAATTGTGGGTTTTACTTTTTGGGGAAGAGTGGATCAAGTGGTAGAAATTCATGATTAGAACAATCTTTAATGATAACTTTGTGTCTACTAAATTCAGGCTGAATACCCGTTTTCCTCGGTTGTACCTGTTGCTACCCAGTTTGAGGACAGGCAGGGAGGCAGATAGTGCTTAGTTAAGTGTCATGAGAATTTGACAGCCCTGATTCAATACATGTGAGGTTCAGCAGGAAGGAGGATTGCCCTTGACTCAGGTTGGCACTATGTTGGCAGAATGTTGCCTGCTCAGAAGAAGACAACATATAGTGAAATACTCCCTCAGCTCTGGAACGTGGGAAAGAAAGGAGTATTGAAGGGACTGTGTGTCCTTAAACAGCCATTATGACAGCTCTAGATCTCATATGGATCTAGATCTCATATGGATGGTAGAGACTGGCAGAAGGACAATGCCTGTGCATTTGTTGCACTGCTCTGGAGCAGAAGAGCAAGCAGGTGTTATGGCATGGGCCAGGTACTTTCTGGTAGCCCTTCTGGTTGCCTTGCCTGGCCTCACCAGGTAGATTTGGTCTGTGGGACTGGAGGCTGATGGAAAAGCTTGCAGGGCTGCTCTGTAAAATGCAAAATACGTGCCAACCTGAGGGAAAGAGTGTGGGAACTATGCCTCAGTGGTGAGGCTTGAAAATAAGTGAAAACAGGTAATACCACCAAGGGTAGCAGGTGTCTTATGGATCCTGGCTGTGGACTGACTTAATGCTGTTGGAAAGTAATTGGAGGGAGAGTTTAGTATATAAAAAACCCCACCCTGGTTTTCTGGTTGAGGCACACAGGATTTAGTCTGCTTAACACACCCTTTCTCTTTTCCCTTCCCTAGCTGTTTCACTTCTATTTCAATCCAACCTTACAATATATTTAGTACTTTTAAACTTTTCCTTTGCGTCCTTGCCATGGTGTGTGCTCTTTTGAGCAAGTTACTGTGAGCTCTGTAGACAGTGTTGCTTGTTTCCCACACAATTGCTCTGCTGCAGTGTGGTTTGTGAAACTGAATTTGTTTGATGCTGCTGTTCTCTTGCCCTAAATATTTGTCATAAGAGATATCAAGGCTGTCATGGGATTTTTAATCTTAAGAGGTAGAGTGAGTAATTAAACATGTAAGACATGGAACTCTTTTAACAACCCTGAAAGAAATCTGGGTATTTTGTGTCTCTTAATGTTCTTCCTTAGTGTGCTTGAGCTGTCTGTAATTTGTAATCAATTCAACCCTTCCAACATTTTTAATGAGAAAAATACCCTAACCTACAGCAATAGTTTCAATATAGTGTATCTTACCGTGGCAATAAAAACATTCTACAATATTTTAATCTAGTATTATGGAATACTCTCGGGTATTTTTTTAAATGAACATAAAGACTGAATGCTGGAAGATGCTCCATGAAAACAAATTGTATTATTAATCAAAACAAAACACAGAATTCTTCACATAGTGATTTTAAAATGCCCTAGACAGTCTTTAATTGAAATGCTACAGAAAATAACAGAATGAGAAACTGTGTCCTTGGTGTTTAATTAACTTTACAATGTATGTTCTAACCTTGTTAGATGGATCAAAATGCAACTATAGGATATAAGAGTCTGTTGGCAACATAAGTCCATTTCTGTTTTGTCCAATAATAAATTTCAACTTAGATTAATAAGCACCTTCTTAATTAAAAAGTCTTCCCTTGTTGCATGCTGAAATGGCTGATGCTAAGTGCCATTTCCATTCATTGTCTCCTATTAACTTCAGCACTTGTTCTTCCTTATGGGCATTATCTGTCATACAAAGAAACCAGGTTTTAACAATGATCTTTCTCTCAGCACCTGTCATGTAGTTGATTTTTTTTTTTGCATTCTCTTATCTAAATCCAGGCTGTATTTTATCCTACTGTGGTTGTGAAAAGGGTGCTGGAGATTTAAAAAACTCCCTGGACGGAGGCACCAGAATGGCCTTGTCCACTTTGTGGTTTTGCTCTGCATCCTTTTCAAAAAAGCTAAAGGAGGATGTCTAGACCTTGTTAAAAGATTCAGCTTGTGGTCTTGCAGTAGTGGTGGGTAGTGGATGACTGGAGAGGAGTACAAGGACAGGAAAAACCTATGATGATAGATTCCTGTTATGCTCTCTCCAAATCACATTGCTGTGACTTTGTTCAAGCTGTGAATCTCCATGATACCAAAAGCTTCTTCCACAACTGGTCAGTGCTTGGGCCCTCAAGGCTGCACTCACTGTCGTTTTGGGATAGCAGATGTGCTCTCCCCATCTACCTCTGCAGAGGCCCAGCTCTGCCCTGACCCTCCTGTTTTGGCCTCATCCTCACCACTTTAGCACTGGCTGGTGAAGCCCCTGGCTGTGCTTAGTGTGGTGGGGTCACACACTAAGTCAAATATAAGTAGTTTCTCAGCACCTGATAAAAGACCCTTCCCATTTTTTTAACTATATAGCAAGTGGTGTGGGATGGACTGCAGTACAGCGCTGGCACCCTCTTGTCACCAGAGTAATATAGCATGGCCTGGGTTAGAAGGGACCTTAAAGGTCATCTTGTTCCAACCCTGCTGCCATGGGCAGGGACACCTTCCACTGGACCAGGTTTTCAAACCCCCATCCAACCTGCCATTGAACACTTCTAGGGATGGGGGTTCTACAACTTCTCTGAGTAACCTGTTCCAGTGCCTCACCATCCTCATCGTAAAGAATTTGTTCCTCGTATCCAATCTAAACATACTGTATTTCCTTCTAAAGCCACTGTCCTATCCCTATATGCCCCTTGTAGGAAGTTCCTCTCCAGGTGTCTTGTGGGTCCCCTCAGGTACTGAAAGGTCACCTCAGATCATGGGCTTCAGAATAGGTCAAGGTGTAACTGTTTAAGCAAAGGAGAGTTGATTTAGAATAGATGCAAGGAAGAAGTTTTTAAAATGAGGGTGGTAAACTGCTGGAACAGGTTGCCCAGAGAGTTGGTAGATGCCTTGTTCTGGGAAAGGTCAGGTTGGACAGGACTCTGAGCACCCCAATCTAGTTGAAAAAGTCCCCGCTTCTCACTTCAGGTGGGTTGGTTAGATAGTCTTTAAAGACACTTTTCAAACTATTCTTTGATACACCTCAAAAAAGCAAGGAAAGATGGTGAGCAATAATCTTTCTCCTATTCAAGTACCATTTGATATCTAAAGCAAATTTTAGGAACACTTCCCTGATGCTTTATTCTAGCAGGGCTCCTCTCTAAAAGTGTCTTACATAAACTCATCTACAGAATTCAGGTCAGGGCTGTCCCAGAATCCCTGCTATGGGCAGTGGGCTGCCATGGGGGATGACAGGGTATCTGTGGGGTTTCTGGGCTACGGGAAGGGAAGTGCCCTCAGGAAGTAGGGTAGGCGAGGACCTGGGCTGGGATAACAGTAAGGGCAAGCAAAGGTTTTCCTCTTGCACAGATCTCAGCCACCTAATCCAGGTGCATACCAGAGTTATCTTGCAATATCCAGAACTGTCTCTGCTTTGTATCTTCTACTAGTCATTAAGCCCTGTTTTTAATGGGAAGGGTCGTGTCTCTGTTGGTACAAAGGTAGCAGGTGAGCTGAGTGTGGCCTCTAGTGGTCTGTTAATATCAGATACAGAGAGTCTGCTTTCTGGGCTGCTGATCTGCTGTGTTAATAAGGGTCTGCAAGTCTGGGAAAGAAAAGAAAATGACCATCAGAGAGCTGGGATAATGAGGTTGTTTGCTATCAAGTGCCTTCTCAGATGAGGTTAAGCATCACTGTGAGCATCAGTACTGCACTAAAAGAGCTGCCACTATGAGGCATGTGCAAACTTTTAAAACTGGTGCCACAACTGGATCTCATTGCCAGAGCATTGGTACTTTTGTTAAATATATAGTAGAAGCTTTCAGTAACCTAAAAGCTGTAATAGACAAGAATGTCTAGATAAGGACAAAGTAAATATTAGACCACAGTAGTTGTAACTTATTAATGTTTACTTCTCTAATTTGCCAAGCTCTGTTGTAGAGTCTTTGGCCCTCTGTGTATCAGAGATATTTTCCTATAATCTGTGCAGTAGCTTCTTAGAAGCAGATACATGGTTTGGGAGTCAGAGGATGTAGTTTCAAAATCTCCAGCTCATCTCCCTTAGTCTTATAGCATGTTCTACTCTCCTCCACAAGAGAACTGCAGAAAGCAAAACTGCTCACTCTGAGTGTATTAGGAATGAAAGCAAGCCCTAGCCAAACAGGATCCATTCCCTGAAGGACAGATTTAAATGATAAGCAATAACCATGCTACCAATCAGCTTATTTGTTTATCTGCTATCTTTCATTTTAATCCCAAGCAGTATAAGCATCTAGCATATAAGGCAAATCAAGTGACATTTCTGTTTTGCTCTTAGTTTCTGGGGGCTTTGTGCTTGGGAATATGTTCCCCACCTTTCATAGAATCCTACAACAGATGTGTTCACACCTGTGCTTGCCCAGAGCTTTGAGGTGTTTAGATGTCTTGATATTGAAGAAAGTTATTATTAGTCCTTGTTAAGTACAAAACATTCTTTGCAGTAAGAAACTTTCATAATTCTGTACTTCTGATCTGTGGTGCTGACTCACAAACATGAGTAAACTGTAAAATTGTTCTGGTGAAAAGTGAGCCTTCCCTGGACATCCATCATGCCCCTGACTCAGATGTTATTTCCCTCTGAGGTATCTGGCCCTGCTTCAGCAGTGATTCAACTGTTTGTAGCACTAAACAGCACAAATAACAGCCTGACCTACTGAGGAAAGCTGAAACTGGCACTGATTATGTATTAATATGCTGCAGCTAGGCAGCTACCTTGTGAGAAGCTGAGTCATGCCTGCAGCTGGCCCAGAAGAGTGTGAGGTAATTGGGAATCAGGCATGCTGCAACTCACGTTCCTCCTTTCTGCAACCAGAGCCATGTGTCATTTCAGTACCTCAGCAGCTAGGGAGAGCCTTCCTCACCCTGCAAGAGACAGAAACCTGGGAAATAAAAAAGACCATAATTCCCCATCTATCTGCTGCAACTTAACCTCCTTGCAGAGGTCTCCGTCGTGTGATTTGTGCTGAAAAACACATGCCTGCTAGAGCACTGCAAGCATCATGAGGGTGTGTTTGAGTTTTCAGTAGTGTGTAACACAGATCCCATAACGGTGTTTCCAAAAACTGGCTCTTGAGTATCTCTCTATCCAGGCTTTCTAACCGTGTCAGTTGAATTTTTCCCTTCATATAAAAAATGTTTGATTTTTTTTTTTAATCACTTTTTTTTGTACTTGTCTAATAGGCACATGGATGCTCTTCCTGGTGAGACTAGGCACCCTTGGAGAAAGGTGATGTGAGGATGCTCTGAAAAAGTATACCTTTTGCCATTCTTGTTTTTTTCTTCCTGTTTGAGGGCACAGTAAAGGCTTCAACAGCTGCTTTCCCTTTAGAAAATCTCCCTCATCTCTGCTTTTTAAAGCTGTGCCAAGAAAAAGAACTTTTTTGGGTTTACCTGCAAAATACAGTAGACACCATCTTAACGTTATCATCTGCAGACTGCTATTTTTCTTTGTAATGAAACTGGGAAATTATGATGTCTCAGATAACTCTGAAAAGATATGGCTGGCAAAAGCTGGCTTGGGTGAAATTGCTAAACTGTATTTTAGCCACCGAAATCTTCCCTAGCTGATTCCTACAGAGCTTAGGAGGTTGACTGTAGAGTTATGTTTTCTTCATATGTGAAAAAAATCAACATTTGGAATTAAAAATATCTTCAAATGGCTGACTAGAAAGTGTCATTAACTGGAAAAACTGCCTCTGTCTAGCCCTCCTGATTGAGCTGCTTTTCCTGGTGGATAGGCTGTGCTCTCACCACCTTTTGTGAGCAAATGCATGCTCAGGAGAGGCAGGATGGAATCAGCTTTATCCTGCATGTGCAGGATAACACCAGTCAGTCTGAGGCTGGGAAAAGGATCTGTGTAAGGGAAAGAATAGGGAAACAGGATACAAGACAGGAAATTAGACTTTCGTTTGAGCAGTGTTTTCTAGCCTGTTTCTCACAGGCCTAAAATTGATATACAACTTATTTTATAGCAAGAAGCTATAGTACCTTTGAAATCCTTTAACTGGAGAAAGTTTCATTACATTTGTGTTTTCTCTGCTAGCTCAGATCTTGTTTGTTCTCATCTGGTATTCTAATTTCTATATGAGTGGATGCTTCAGGGAAAGGCAAAGAAATAAAAGAACAAAAAAGAACACCTTAAAATGTAGCACAACTGTACAAATTGTGGAGAGCTATGTGTGAGAAACGCTGCCTTGTCTGCAAGGGTGATCTGCCTGTGCAGTGAAGCGCGAAATTTGGTTATCATCTTATTCCAAAGTTTATTGTAGGTTGTGGAGATGAAAGCATAATTAATGTAAATAAAATGATTCAGCCTTTCCTAGGTAACATAGTAATCTTTAATTTTCAGAGGCAGAGAGTTCTGCAGATTGGTTCTGTGCATCCAAGCTGGCAATTGTTTTTTGCCCCACAACTTGCTTTCACAGCAGCTGTGGGATAAAGGACCCACAGAAGGTCTTTGTGTTCTGACCCAGTGTATGTAAAACTGAATGCTTTCAAAGACAGTCGTGTGGTGGGGTTTTTTCGTTTTGTTTTGAGTTTTTTTGTTGTTTTGTTTGGGTTTTTTGATTTTGTTTTTCTGTTTTTTTTTGTGCTGGTCTCTTAAAAATCAAAATCCCTTGAGCGTCTGTTCCAAAGCATCCCTTTTATCGCGGCAGATCAGAAACACATGGTGTGACTGTCAGAGTATTTGGCAGATGCCTCAAGTCCAGGCTAGTCTGTACCCCGGGCTGGCTCTGCTGAGTGCCAGGGGAATGAGCGAGATCAGAGCTGCAGCCGAGCCAGGCCCTGCAGATGGCAGCAGAAGAGCACCGAAGGCAGAGCCCTGTCCGCTCGGCACAGCAGCATCCCCAGCTCTTCCTCAGACAGAAAACTTCAGGCATTCTCCACTGAATCCTTCTGCGAAGTTGTAGAGTGAGAGCAATGAATTCATATATTCAAACCGTGTTCGAAGGTGCTGGAGTTCAGAGCTTTGCTGCCAAAAAATAACACTTTGGAAGAAAGTGAACTGTAAAGAGACAAAAATCCTTAAACACAAAGTGCATACTGATAATGTATCATAAGGTGATGTCCTCTCGGTGTTATAATAATGTATTATAATAGTGATATCTTGTTATTGTCCTGAGTAAATACTGACAAAGGAACTCCAACGAAGTTGTTGCTTCCCATTATGGGGTTCTTAACTGTGGTTATGGTGAATGCTCTTGTTCCCAGACTGAGCTCAGGGATGCCTTTGGCAAAGAGAAACAGGGTAGCAATACAGACTGGGAAAGATCTACTTCCAGAGTAGCTTTAACTTCATATTTAACAATTTCTCCCTTGATATATGAGATCAGAAGCCCTCAGAGAGAAAAAGAGGTGAAATAACATCATGAATGGTTCTTTGACTGTTGAGTAGCAGGGGCTGTTGCTGCTGCAGCCAAAGGGCGAATTGCAAAAGCTGTAGGACTCTCAACAGACCTTGTCCTCATCGCTGTTCTCCTGAATTACAGGAGATCTCCTGTTACAAGGTGGGAGGCAGGTTTCAGCTCTGAATTTCCATCGCTTCCAGGGTGGAGCTTATTCCAGGAAAATCTTCAGCCAGCTGCTGAAGCTAGTTATGAGCCTGTTTTGGTTAGCTTACGTGCCAGGATCTAGCTCTGGGTGTCTGTTATGATTATTTATTGTTGTGGGTGAATGCAATCATTGTAGCAGGCTGAAGAGGCCATTTACTGTATATAATAACGGCTGATTTTATTTGTTGGTATGTTTTACTGTTATTAAAAGCCCTCCCAGCAATGGATCTAGTGTTCTGATATCAATCAAAATAAGACTGCTATGAGAAAAGGCTATTGCCCATGCAACACAGCACTTCTTCGGCAGCATTTTTATTATGTATTTTTATATACATTCAGGTGGTAGTACATAACCTCTGGAAAATATGCAGTTTAACAGGGTAATTGCACTCTTTTCAGAAATCATGCCAATATACTGATTTTGCCTGTAGTCATGTTTCTGGTAGTGGTTTCTCACATTCACCATAATAATTGCAAAAAAGGGCAGTGTTCTGTATAATGGGGTTTATCAGGCATATTGAGCAGTAACACACAGCTCAGTGAACCTGGGTGTAGCCAAATAACTCTAAGTTATGGATGTAATACTTGCTGGCTTGAAAATGAGCTCAAAATGGAGTTTGCTTTTAGCATAAGACTCAGCAGGACAGGTGCTTTGTTTTGTGTTTACCACCTGCCCTGTTGACCTCTAGAGCACCAGACATGCAGCTGGAAGGGTGCATTTTCCCCCCCATATATTTGCTTTAAATAACAAAAAGCTTCATCTCATATTTTGTAGCACTGTCAAGTCAAAATAGTCAAGTACTTCTAGCTGAATGAAATATAGTGAGTCTCAGTAGAGCCATTGTGTTAGTGGTTTCCTGATCCAAATTGGTTTGATACTTAAGGCTACCACAGTGCCAGGGTGTAGGAGCAAACAGAGCAGATCCCAAAGTTCAGCTGTGGCATGAGAAATGTAGAGTTTAAACATGTAGGTTTGGCTTGGAGAGAGAGTGGAAAAAAGAACTGTCTCAGAATAGTACCTGTTGCTTAAAGGATGTCACCTGCAGGTGTTTTTATGGTTGATCTTGATCTGTTATGCTTAAAATACTTACGATTTTGAGAAAATGACAACCGTAGTGGTGACAGCACTTCTTGGCACAAGAAATATTTGGGTTTGAATTTTAGTTCTGATAAAGGATTTCAAGATTTTGTGCATAGGGTAGCAGATCAGCAGAAAGGACAGAAAACAGGTTGCTCTGTACGTTAGCTGGCAGTTAGGCACTTCTCTTGGATGCTGATCTAGTCACGAGTATCCATATATCCAGACCTGCTTGGCTGTGTTTTGTGTTCAGTAACTGTTCCAAGCACTGGACCACCCTAGGCTATGCAAGTGAAATCACACTGAAACCATTACTTTGTCACTAAAAACATCCTAAGATTTGAATTCTTTGAGCTCAGCTTTTTGCCCCTGTTAAAAGTGGCCATCAGCTGGGGAGGAGGGGGGACTGGCTGATATGCCATTGAGTGAGTGGAATGTTGAGTTACCTTTGCAAGATTGTTTTCGGAAACATTTCTGAAATAATATTCTCATTTTTCTTTCCCAAATTTTAGACCCTGGCCTTGAAATACATTCCTTGAATGCTCTCAGAAGCTTAGCTAGTTTTCTTGTACAAGCCCTGGTGTTCATGGAAACTGGGTTCTGTCCATGTGGTCAGCTGTGTGCCTGTGTTGCTCATGTGCAGTGATAGCTCAACTTGAGCTACTTCTCATCCAAAATCCATTTGCCATGTTAGCTTGGCTTGAGACAACAAGCTGATATGGCACCTTGCAGAGGTGTCAGTGTGCCATAGTACATAACAATGATATCTGTCCCTGTAGCCTGGCATACAATGTGAGAACTCTGTCTTAGGTGAGATTTTGTTTGTGATGTGTGTCTGTAAATTCAGGCACTGCTGACTGGAAAAAAAACAATACTGACAATTTCTAGCAAAGTGCAGACTGTTACTAGGAGAGATTGGCACTGAGGCAAGAAGCATTGGAGTTACTGTCAAAGAAGTTTTTAAGACAATGGGACTTCCCTGAGTATTCACTGTTTCCAGAAGACCTTAGGGGGACTCCTTTCTTCTACCTCTCCCTGCACAGCAACTTTGTACAGCACTATTCTAGAAGTGGAGGTTATAAAAGGTGGAGAAGGACCTTGAGGTCGTGTGGGCCATCTCGTGAGACAGAATGAATTCTCTGAGCCAGAGAAGTGCTTTTAGATGAAGACAGCAATACAACAGATGCAGAGATGAATGGAAATGGAATTCATAATATTTTCAGTGGTTTGACACCAAAATGGGAGAACTAAGTGAACCTGGAAAGTTCGCTTAGGTTCTAGTTCTGGAAGGCGTATTCCTGTACTGGAAGGTTCTGGAAAGTGTATTCTGGAGCCTACACTGCTGAGAAGTTACAGAAGATGGTCATTGAGTGTACTGGTGCTGCATGTTAAATTTCCTGGGCTCAAAAGAACTGCAGGTAGCTTGGAAATGACAAATAGCTTGAGATACCGGGAAAATTGTGTGTAATAGAGAGAAATAGCATAGAACAGAAGGAAAGAAGGAAAATATAACTCAGCAGAACAAGTATGAGATACTTAAGCCAGGAACAATGAATTGCACAGAAGCAGGATGAGGGAGTAGCTCAGTGGGTATAACTCAGGGAGGGGAGGAAATCTGGTCTCTCCTATAAAAGAAGAGGTAGGGAATTTATCACAAGTAGCATTGCATCAGTAGCATTATGACACTAAGAGGCAAATATGTTATTAAAGTGTATCATAGACAGGATTACAGTCCATCAGATGTGCTGTGCAGACATACTGCTTCACATTGCTGGCACATCCTGGCACTGCTGGAGTTCTGTGAGCTGTTCTGTGTGGAGTGTTCAGGAAAGATGTGATCTCCTGGGGAGACCCCAGCAGAGAGCACCATCAGAGAGCTCAGCCATCTGGCAAACACAACCTATGACAGGTTGGAGCAAACTGATGGTGTTTGGCTCAGAAAATGGTATTCCTCTGTAGAGCGTTGTAGAGGAGGGCAATGATCTGTTCCCTGTATCTGTGGTGGGCACAATGAGACCTAATGGACCCGAAATGCTGCCTTTGGTTTTGGCAGAGTGTTAGGGCAATCTGTGGCGATTAAGATGGAAAGGATGGGAAGAGGGGCCCAGAGAGCACACTCAGCAATTGGAGGTCCTCAAGAACAGAGTAAGCACCCACCAGAAACCCACGATCCCCCTGTCATTTGGGCTGCCTCTATAAATTTTTGAATGCTGTCTCCATCTCTCCTAATTTTAAAAACCTGTCGGCTGTTTCCTCCCCCCTAAAACTGGAAATACACCTCCACACAGTGCAATCCCATCCCTGTCCCACACGGCTGCCCTTTCTCAGGTGCCGCTGCTGTGGGGACTCCTCGATTGTGTGGGAGCCGGCGGGGCCCGGCGCCGCTGCCCGCCCTGGTGGGGAATGGGAACGGGGCTCGGGCCCTGCTGAACCCTTGAAGAAAAAGGGCAGGAGCTTTTTCTCCTTTTTAATGCCTTTATTAGTGATCAGCTCGAGGTGGGGGCCTGCCGCACACACCGCCGCTGCTCCCAGAGATGGCACACAGAAGAATGAAGGCAGTTTTGACCACAAGAACGCAAGAAGAGCTGGGGCTTCTGTCCTCACGAGAGCACCAGAAGGTGAATGTGGCTCGTTGGTCTAGGATGTCCCTCTGCCTGGATACTATTTAGTTAGGGCGACACAGCCGAACTCAGTTCTTGGCGTATGCTTCCTTGAGGTTTTCTCAGATTAATGCTGCTGTTTTTATTGTTCTATGATATGTTGTTTTGTGGTTTTGGGAGTCCGATTTAGGCCAAATGCCCCTTATTTGCATACAGTCAGTGCACAAGGACGTCTGGGAGCAGCAGGTGGGGTGCAACAAATGTAGCTTCCGACGGGAGGATTCTGGGAACATGGGGATACAAACATGAAACTGGCAAACACAGACTAGGGTAAAAAGGGAACAACTGGGAAAACAACATTTAACAATGATTGATAACAAATAACCACAACATTAACAACTAACTCTTACTGAATAAGAACAAACAGGGAATTTTGTTATCACACGCTGGCCGGGAGCGGGGCTCGGGCCCTGCTGGAGCGGGAATGGAGCCGGGCGGGCGCCAGGGGCCGCTGGCGGAGCGGGAACGCGGTCCGGGAGCGGCGGGGCTGCTGTGATTGTCACGGGTAGCAAACCCGACAGGAAACCCCTGGGAGAAGTTCCCCGAGGCAGGGATGTGGTGGGCTCTGTGTTGACAGGCTTATTCAGTCAGTCAGAGAAGGTTTGCTGATTTCTATTAGTTATCGTTCGCTTTCCAAGCCTTGGAAAGCAGGAGCATGATCTTGCTGGTCGTCCTTCCCAGCCCTACTGTTTTTTTTTTCTTTCTCTTGAAGATAATGAAGTTCATTATGAGTGCTAGTCCCAAATAGCTGTCCAGGCCTCTGAGTATTACATAGCTGTCACTTTAGGTACTTGAGCAACTTTTCACACCTTTATGTTTTAGACTTTTCCTGTCCTATTTAGAACGAAGTTTGAAGCATCCCTTAGGTGAATTTGAGAACTTAGTCATTGACAGAGTAAACCTGCCCCGTTTACTGGCCACCTCTGCTCTGAATTCTTAATACTGAGCACTTGAGTAGCTTAGCATGTGACAATCTCAAATGCAGTGTGCCGTGGTTTACTCTTATGAGAAGATTCAATTTTGCATGAGCCCCTTCAAAGCCTATCACCTTCTCAGGGGCTGAGAGCAAATCCTCAAAATTTATGTTGTTTTGCTTCGTTAGGTGGTTTTGTCTTAGGAAGAAGGTTTGGGATGTACTCCAGGTCTCAGAGCAGGATTCTGCATGGCTGAAAGCCTTTTGGTTTGGCTGCAAGCTGCTCCCACACTGCAAAGCTATCAGCAAATTGTGTCATCCCTCTTGTTCTCTGCAAATGAAAGGAAGTATTTTGCTATTAATTCACTTTCAACTATACTTAATATGAATAATAACGATCTCATTAAGGGCTGACAAACCTGTCTATTTTAGAAACTTTATTTTAACATGGGATGATTTGAATTTCCATAGATAAATTAGGTGCTAGCATTGAGTAAGTACAAATTTGTAGATAATTAAAATCAGGATTAGTGAGAGAAGAGGTGGAAAATGGGGGTCAGATGCAAACCATCATGGGTCAGGCACTGTCAGTTTTGCTCTTGCGTTTTTGTGCTGCTCAAGAAAAAACTTTTTGATTGCGCTGGTTAGAACAATTTCTAATAGTTTGGTGAACTGAGCTACTCATTTCTAAGCAGGGCCTTATCTCAGCGACAGTGATAAATTCTTTCACTTAACTAAAAGTTGCAGATTAAAAGGTTTAAATATATACTGAGTTTCCTTTCAGCTTTATGGAAAGGCTTCATAAAGGAGGATAGGTGCAAGAAGTTAAATTTAGTTTAGGATTTTTTTTTTTTTTTAATAGGGGAATATACTTTGAAATTAATTTAGAGTTTCCTTATGGACAGTGCTTTAAATATTAATGTTTTTTTCTTGTGCTCATTGCCCACCTTATCTTTTGGCAGCCATTTTGTATGGGTGATAAAATGGGGATTCAGCTTAACATGCTTTGAAATGGAACTGTTATTCTTGGAATAAAGTAAAGTGCTTGAGGTAACATGCAAAATTCATGCAGCTTCATTGTTCAAGGAATGAGATAATAATTTATGAGAAGTTCAGGATTTAGAAGTTGTTTCAACCTCTGGCAGATTGCAGTGGTCCCCAGCTCGAGACCTTTTTGTGATATAGTTAAGGGTAAAAGCTGGAAAATGTAAGTTTGCACACTTCTGATTTGAGCAATAAAAAGCTTTATTTCTCACTGCTGGTGGAACACCATTCATGCAAGCCTATACATTTTTAATGCACCATTATAATGCTACTACCAACCTATAAGTATTAAAATTTTTAACAGACAATCCTTCTTATGGACTTTTTTTTTTTTTGTTACATCAAAAACTATGCAACTTCTAAGTGTTTCAGAGGGAGTTATTTAATACCATGCAGAAGGGTAGTCTGGTGGGTTTGAAGGAGACATCAGAGCTTAGAAAACTGTATCTTGTGCTTTGAGTAACACAATTCTAAGCATTGCTGAAATTGAGCCTAAGGTATTTCAGTTGCTGGAGCAACAATAACACAACCTGGAAGTAGCCTTTTAGCAGAGGCAGCAATGAAAAAAATAAAGGTAGGTCACAAAATTTCCCAGAAGGTAAAATAAAGGGAGGGGTCTGATGACAAGCAACTTGGTTGTGTTCTCTGGGTAGAAGTGAGGAATGCCTTCATTCCTTGGGGAGTCCTATGGACTAACACATAGGAGTTAGGTACGTGGCTTTGAGACTTTGACTCAAGACCAACTTGATATTCCTTGAATTCTCTGTAATACAGAGTCTGCACATCATCAGCAAATCTTCTGGTAACAGGAGATCAGTGAATTGAAGAGCCATCTTCAGTTTTCATTTTTACTGTTTCCCTTTGTGTTGGGTATCCCAGAAGTGCAGAAAGGGGTTTGTTGTAAAAGCACGGTCTTTTTCCTCTGAAGTCAGGCATACAGCTGGAATTTGGCTGTTTGCTGAGGACTCTTTGGTTATTTTTAGAAATAGAACATCCGTCTTCTGAGATACTGAGGCTTTATCCTGTGGCTTGAAGGGAGTAAGGGGCACATAAGATTCCAACAGAGGGTTCAGGAACCCCTACAGGAGTGAAAAAAAGGTATCTGCCATCTTTCTTTGTTTCTGATATCCACAATTTTTATGGTAAAAAGTTCATTTCTGTTCTGTTTGGAGAGCCAAACCTTTGCTTTAGTTGTCACTTAAAACCCCCAACGAACCAACCAAAAAAACCCAACCAAGCTTCTGCATCCCCCCTATTGTTCCCCCCCGCCTCCCCCCGGCCCAGTCTCCCCAATAACCAAAGCCCTAAAAACAGAAATGCATTTTGCCATTGTGGTAATTTGCAGATTGAAGATCATTGCAGTAGAGAGGGAAAAAACCTATCACATGCAGAGCTTCTAACTACTTGCGATTCATTCATTTTCTTGTGGGAGAAACTGAAAAGTTTCCCACAAGATATAGGGATGGTAAGGAAAAGTCAATGCTCCACGACATGTTTCCTAGACCTATCAGTGTCCTGGTTCCTGCCTCCTGCAAAACTTCAACATTTTAGGTGGGAATCTTCTTCTACTGTTCTTTAGTTTCCAGTCCATCAGCTACAGTGTCTACTGTAGCTGCCAAGTTTCTGCCCCTCATCATTATTTGGCTGTTCAGAAGGAGGGAAGTGTGGATTGTTGGTGGGTGGGAATTGTGTGGATGTGAGCTGAATTCCACTCCTTCTCAAAAAATCAGGAGCAGAAGCTGGTGAGGAGTAGTTAGCAGATGCTGAGTGCCCTGAAGCTTGTCTGAGGCCCTTGGTAGTGTCACCTGGTCAGGGCAGAGCAAGACAAGCAGTTGAAGGTGGCAGTTGCCAATATCACAGTGCTGTGTTTGAGAGTAACTTGTTCCATATCTTGCCCCTGCTGAGGATGAGAAAGCTGCAGGTGTGGCAGGAAAGAGCAGAAATGGAAATGGTGATTCAAAGAGGATAGGCTTTTTTGGAATGTACACCAATTCCCTCTGCTTCCCACTGATGCTTTGTAGAGGTATTCTGCAGAAGCTGGATTACTTCTGGATTACCTGTGCATTTATGCCCTTGTGGTGACTTCCATATTTAAAACTTTGTTGGAAACTAACTAATGATGAATAGCTACTTTATGTCATTAGAGTTACTAGAATCTTATGTGGATATTGGCCTATTAAGATGTAGCTGAAATGAAGCCAGGTTAAAACCCCAGTAAATTAGTTCACTTTACTTTTCATCACTTATCTGGAGTTTCCATGTATTGTGCTGTTTACAGCAGTGTGAGAAAATTAGTTAGAAACTAAATATATTTCTCGGTGATGGTACAGTTTGCAATAATTTCAGCACAGCCAGAGTTTCCTGCAAATAAAGAGGCTGAATCTTATGAATTTACTTCTTTTATTTTAAAATTGCTTCTGAGGTTGTTGTAAGTGCTTGGAAAGCAAGATTAGAACATTATTAGAAACTTGTCCCTTGGGGCACAACATTTATAGTATTACCACTGGTAAAGAGGTGGTTGGGAGGGAGGGAAGCATTTGTACTGAAACAGCAAGGTCAAGAAATATTTTTCTAAGTAATACACTGCTGAATATACAACCTGGTGTCCCTTCACTGTCACAAAGAAATCCTTTGCTAGGCAGTGCTGTTCACTTCCTAAGTGCCTTCTCACCTCCTTTACCAGTGCATTGGCAGTAGTTTTTCCCTCTATTTTTTCTTAAGGCTTTCAGCATAAGAGTCTCCAGCTGAACCTATTCAAACATGGCTGTTCTGGTGAACAGGGATATACTTTTTGGCTTTTCAGCATTCTCTCCCCGGCCATTTATTGTCACATGGTACCTATGGAGAACTTTCTTCATCTCACTGACAGTCCATACAAAACAGATTTTCTCTGTTTTCAGCAACACTCCAGCTGTGAAAGTCTCTAATAGGTTGTAGGATTGAAGGAAGGAAGAAGAAAGGAGGAAAAGAGTGCACGGTGGGGAGGAAAGGATGTGGTGAGATCTGTCCTTTGGTTTCTATGAATCTTTCTTAACTGGGTTTGGTCTTGTAATTTTTTTGACTGTTGATGTTTCGTGAAATCTGCAGGAAAGGTGATTGGGGTCCTGCAGAGCTACTGTCATTTCCTACCCATGGATATAATGTTTGGGATCTGTCTTCTTGCCCCAAGTGGCTTTTGTTCTGCATCTAAGAAAAATCTGTGGGATATGTGCTGGCTTGCAATGGACAATGTGATCCTCATTCTTTGTTTTCCAGTAAAGCAGTGCTTTCTGAGGTGAAACCCTCTCTTGCCAACCTATTTTGGTATAAATCTGTTTCTACATGTTGTTCTATTTTCTTTCACAAGGGTTGAAAAATCTTGTTAAAGAAATTTTCGGTTTCTTTGCTCATTTGGTTTACTGAATCTCTGCCCCCAGTCCAGGTGCTGTACAGGAAGAGGTATGCACTCATCAGGTTCTTTCAGGTCTTCTATCTGTGAAGGAGTGTTTTTGCATGCCCTTTTCCTTGAAACTTCCTAATACTGAGGTGGTAGAACAGATCAGCACCCCAGAAATCTCAAAATAGATGTAGAGTAGCTGGGATAGATCTGGGTTTTTTTCTTCCCTCTCCTCAGTGAAAATGTTTGCTGGTTTTAATTATGAGCCCTGGATGTGCATCTTGAGATTTGCAGCATCTGGAGCATGGTGCAATGATTTCTGCTCTGTGAAAGGCATGCAAATAAGCAGCAGCTTAAACTTGCTTCCTATTCCTACTGGTATCTGTGTCGCTTCTGCATGCAGGCTGCCTTGTCAGCCCATACAGATATCTGCCTCCTTGTGTCAGTGTGAGAGGCACATTTTCAGACTCCTTTAGCTTTCAAGGCAGAGGGATGGATTCTCTTAGGGGAAAACCTTACATGGCTTCAGTGGTTGACTTCCTGAATTAAATGAGTATCTTCTAATTGGATAAACTCAAGTGAGTCACGCAGCTACATACGATAGGGGAGGGAAGATTGGCGCTCAAATGGTTTGTTTATTGCTAAAACCCATGGATAATATTCTTCATAGTACCAAGTTTTCACTCCCACTTCCCAGTCCTGTCCATCACTTCATATATTGCTGAGGATAGCTCTAAATGGAACAGCTGTGCCATCTGCCTCCAATATTATTTCAGTCCTCACTGTTTTGGGATAAATTTCATAAAGTGTATTGCACATGCAAACATTTAATTGAACAAATGGGAAGCCTCTCCAGTTAAGAAAGCTTGGCAAATGACAAGTAGTGTCCTATTTCCATTCTAATGGTTACTCTGGGGCTTTAAAATATGTGTGAATTCATCTAGCAGGGGCTGATGGTATATTGGAGGCAGATGGCTTGGTTCTGCAAAGAAGAAATGTAAGTGGCTTTTACTATAAATCTTATTTTTTTTTTTTGGCAAAGGGTTGACACAATAAAGATGTGACTATTACTGAGAGTGCTCTTTAATAATCATACTACCTTATGTTTTCCCTCAAGAATATGGTTAACTGACTAGAAAAATCTATTCTGAATTTTTATGTTCAACTATAACAAACAGTTTAGGAACACCCTTTTCTTCCTCTAGGAAAAAGACTGAAGAGTAGGCAGGTGATTAAACACCAGGCCTTGCAGAAACACTGCAACCTCGGGAAAGGTGTTGGACCTTGTGAGAAATGCAGCCCAACAACATTCAATGTCCTTGCCTATCCAAGGACCTTAAGAATAAGCATAGACCTGACCTTCCCTATAGATTGTCAGATTTTTGAGGCAGTTAGGAAGCGGGCAATCAGAAAATATTTGAAATGTGTCTCTTAAAGCTTTTGGTGGTGACCTTTGCTTTAAGCGTCAATGTCTTATTCATCTTAAGGCTGATGAAAGCTCAGATGTGAAGCCAAGGCTTTCTCAGTCCTTTGGCTGAGTGGGCAGAGACAAGAGTAGCTTGGAGATGGACATGCCTACGGGATGAGTAAAGGGGGAAGGTCTTCAGAATGTTGATAGTGCTTGTCTGAATCTTCATTCAATGAGTGCATGGAAGTAGGATGGATGTCTAATGTAGGTTTAGCTGTTGTCTGTGGCTTTGAGACACTTATGATACCTTAACCAAATAAACCATGAACAAATATAAATTTGTCAGTAAATTTAACTGCACAATAAGGACAGATCTTGCTAGCAGGAGCAGAAAGGGTGGACACCCCAGGTTTGCATAACTGATAATGTCTGCATGTTTGCTGCAAATTTGGCTAAAGCTGCACGATCATCACACCTTTCTCCTCAAGGTTTACTGAGCTACACTTCTTCCCTGATATTTTCCCTCCAAAATAAACTCCTATCGTTTTGTTTCCTCCTGCCTCAGGATTTGGATGTATGTATGGGTTTTTGTGGATTCTGGTGTTAGAATTGTACAGATGTTACTTGTATAGTTTTCCGAGCTATCTATTTGGAAAGTTGTGAACAACAACTGAGCTCTGGAGTTAATTTTAAATCTATCATAAAAATAAAATTAAGTGGGAAGAGAGAACTAAATGTACTATCTACCCTGGGGACCAGCACTTGACATTAAATACAAAGAAGGCTTGAATTAAATTCTAAAATTTGCAGTAACTATTGAAAAACCCACAACAACTACACACAACCTCCAAATAATAATCTGATATAAAGTCTGGGCCTATGTGTTTGAATTTGTATACTAATGAATACTTGCATATGTCTTAAATATTAAAATATGCTTGTCATGGCTCCTTTTATAAGAACAGACTGGATTATTGAGTCTTCAAGTGGCATTTTTTCATTGTTACTTGAGACAAGTTTTACTAGAAAAGAAGACAGATGCAATGAAACCTTGACAGACTCCTTAACTAGGGTAGTTTTGGCAGACACCAGACTCATGTTCATAAGCCTTCTCAGTGATTCTTATTCTAACTGTAATAAGCAGGTATTGACTTTGTTGTAATCAGCATCAAGATTCATTGACTGGAGAGGTAAATAGTGGTGAGAGCAAAGCCAGGGTCAATACAATCCCCAAGGGACTGTTAATCTCTGTAGACTGAAAAGGAAGTCAGTGTAGGTGGTATTACATGATTCCAGCATAAAAATTTCTTTTATATTGTGCACAAAGGAAAAGAGGAAGGATAATCCCAAAATGTAATGCAGCTATTTCAATGAACCCTGTGTGTAGCATTCAGGTCATAAAAGTTGATTATTTTACTATTAATATTCTGCATGGAATTTTTTCTTGTGGTGCAGTCTGAATTTAGATCAAAAGCAAAGAAAGGCTCTGAAACAGAGTGACAAATAGATGACACTGCCCAAGTGTTTTTTCTGTCTGGTGGGCTTAACCCTGACAAGTGCTAAATGCTGTTCTCTTAATGTTGTTGGAGTTTCTGTCATTGCTCACTGCAGAATACCTAAGTGCTTGCTTCTTCTCAGGCTTGAGAGCCTCAGTTCTTGCAACAAGGCAGGATCTACCTTAAAGCTGGCTGGTAAACTCTTCTGTGCAGAACAGGTTTTCTGGTCAGTCTTCCTGAACAATTACCTGAATTTTAACTGAGCCATGGTTTTGAACAGTGCATGCTTTTTTTTTTTGTGCCATCTTGCTCCCTGCTTGTCCCTCCCATTGGCCTCTGTTCAGTTCTTTTTTCTCTGGTCCCTCTCTATCTCAGCTTGGGTAGAAATCTTAGAAACTAGTGTACTTGATGAATATTCCATAGCTTTGAATGCCATGCCATTTGAAAACAGTGGTGAGCTTTTGGAGAAATCATTTTGGACGGGCTTTTGCAATTCATGGTTTGCACAGTACAGCAGTAATATGGCACAAAAGAGCCATGGGGTCACAGTGATGCCAAATAACCGCTTATGAATGTCTGCAAAATGTCAAGTCTTGCCATTGTTCTAGGGGGGGTCAGTGGTCTGAAGGGTGCTTCTGGGCTTCAGAAACAAAAGCAAAACCATTTTGAGAGCCTACTGTAGCATTTTCCCTGCTGTCTGTGCCTGAAATGTGATTTGCCTTCTGATGAAGCACCCTGCTGCTGTGGTTCATGAGTTACACTTCTTGATGTGCTTTCTGAGGGAATGTTGTCAGATCCTAGACAGCTAGGTAAAGATGGCTTTTCACTAGAAAACAAAATTGGCTGTTCCTGATTAATGATTTGTTATTCCTCATGTATGGATATAGCAGCTTAAAGTTTCACTCATTCACTTGGGGAGTAGAAATAAAGTTCTGTGACTTGGGAACCTGCTCAGACACATTGGGTAGTAGGCAGGGAACAGTAAAAGTTAACAAGCTTGCAGACAAACCCTTAGGGTGAATTTCCTTCATATAAATTATTCAGTGAGTCATTTTCAAACAGCAAAGGTATTTGTAGAGAATGGATTTGGTTCATGAATGACTCAACAAAGTATAAGTTGATTTGGAAACACTGAACCATTTACTCAGAAAAAGTAACAGGACTGACTCTTTTGTCTCTTAGGATAGTCTGCAAGTTCCAAAATTCACATGTTTTTAGAAATACATAAAGCTCCTCTTTTTGCACTTAGTAACATCTACTTATCTACCCATCAATCTACAAACACATGTTCTTTTTGCATAAAAAGTTAATTCAATTCTTAAATAAGAAATAGCTCTTAAATATGAATATAACTTAAGTGATATAGCTATAGATGCTTTACATGTGCTGTATTCAGATTTGCCTACACATACAACAAAATATATTGAGTTAATTCTATAAAATGCATTTTAAAAAGTACCTGTCTATAATAGGAAATACTATCTTTTCCACTGTTCATCATCCTGGCAGTTCATCTTCAAATAGACTTTCTGTAGGTATGACATCCAGGAAAGGCATGTTTTAAAAAGTCAAATTAGTTTCAAGTGTGGCTCTTATTTGGCATTATTTCAGGTTTATCATTGTACAGGATGGAATTATATCAATAAAACTATTTTAATATGGTGGTGCTGTGGTTCTAGCTATTGTAAGCTTTGGCAGCTCCTGCTGTCCTTTTTATCCCACCCCATCATGTCTCCAGCTACCTGTTTTTCTTCAAGGGAGAACTTCTGTCTAGAAAAACTTATTTTGTTGGCTCTTTAAATGTTAAGGCAATGTTTTTGTGCAATACCTTGCAAATTCCACAAAATGAGAGCCAGACTACTGAGAGGTAGTTTTCCTTGACTGTCTGCAAGTTAATTTCTTTCTCTGAATATTCGTCTCTGGACTTCAAGATAGTTTTCCTGCATAGGCAGTAATTTTCAATCCAGTCTTTTTATCAGAAGTTGGGTAGAGCTCAGAAAGCCAGACTGTTTTGACTCTTCAGTGCTGTCCCAACCCAGAAAATTTCCTAAAATGAAATGTTGCATCCAATATTGAGAAGCGCAAAGAAAAAGGGTGCTGCCATTTATCTCGATGTTTGTTAGAAACAACTGTAGCTAGATAAAAGACATGAAACAATTGAACATTTCCTGTCCAGAATAAATTAATAGAGCTGAAACCCAGGAGTGACTGACTTTATTAAACCTTGGGTTTCAAACAGTTTTGTTGAAAAGAGGAAGAGAAGGAATGATACTTCTGCAAAATATTGAGGGTTTTGGTGTTGTGTTTTGGTATTTTTAAGGAGAGGGAATTGCTTGTTTTCATGCAGCTCTTTGAAGTTGTTTTCTGGAACTCTGTAGTCACAGGATTATATCCCAAAATGAAGAAAAAACCCCCAAAATCCTGACACATTGTGTCCACTATCATGTTAGGGTTTCTATTGTCTGACATCTCTATTTAATAGTAATAATGATAACCTCTGTTACAATTTCTACAGAAACTGGGCAATTCCTCTTTCCTGAGGTAGAATTAATTGCATCTTAGGCAAGGTAAACTTGAGCATAATAGGGATCTGCTGAAACACTCACTGCTAGAGAATTCCAACATTAGGGTGTAGATATATTGCTGACAAGAAAATATTTAAATAGGAAATATTTAAAAGAATTTGATAGAAATATTTAAAAAGCCTTACATAAAAAACTTCCTAGGCAGGAAACTTTACCCCAAGTGCTCATTGCTATGTATACATATTGTGAAAGCTATAAATTGTGAAATGTATACTCTCTTAATCTGTCACGAGAATATTGATTTGTCAAAAAATAAATCAGCAGCAATCATCAGATTCATGCATCTGCTTTTTGTTGCAGAACGGTAACACAGTTTTGTTTGAAACATTCTTGAACAATCCAAGTTTCTTTTTTACTTTAGTACAAATGGGACTGAGATATGTATAACCTGGTAAAAAAAAAAAAAAAGCTTTTTCTAAAAGCCCAATATTTCAGTGCAAAGTGTTCATTTGTCCCAGGAGCTACTTGCTGGAGATGTTGTTGCTGTTAGCACTGAATGGATGTTCAATTTCCAGGCTCACGGCAATGGAGTTAAAGAATGTTGCAGCAGCATGACTGTGTGAGTCAGACACGTGGCACTGGACTAACAAATTCATGTGCCGAGCTCAATGTTAATCAGCTTCCACCCTGTGGATTCCTCACATTTGCTTTTAAAGTACGTACTATCCATTTTATGTAAAGAACAGATGTGCACTTCCAACATATG
This sequence comes from Certhia americana, assembly GCA_018697195.1. NCBI lineage: Eukaryota > Metazoa > Chordata > Aves > Passeriformes > Certhiidae > Certhia > Certhia americana. Next base: position 19,603,867 of record CM031857.1, on the reverse strand, counting down.
GTGCAATCAGAAAAGTCCAGAGGACAGTAGAGTACACAATACCCACATTTTATTAGGGTTTGCAGCATACTGAGAGCACATAGAGCAACTCTCAACTTTTCTGTCTGTTGCTTTGGAATACCCCATCTCTTTTCTTGTGTGAATTACAGTTAGAAGTTGGTAAGAACTTCCACTTGCCAGAAACTCTGTCCCTTTCAGTTTTCACTTTTGTTTTAGCTTTTGAAACAATGTAAGAGCTCTTTATTTTCCTGTGTGAAAGCCGGAAACAGTTTTATTCTGTTAAGGTCTCTTTGAAGGATGGACCTCCCTCACTTCTGAGTTTCCTTAAGGGACTGAGGGCAGTCCAAGGGTATTGTGAGACTTGTAAGACTTGTTGTCTGAATTCAGCTTTGTTGTACTTTGGTGTCAGCAGTCGGTACCAAAATGGGTAAGATGTGTTGCCCATGTTGGAGGCTGTGTTTATAGTGTGCTAAATCTAATTCTGGATCCTTTAGCCATATAAACCTCCTGTTTTGCCTGCAGGCTAAAATGTTATCACAGTTTTTTTTTTTTTTTAGGTTATCCTCATCAGAGGCTGATGATACTTTTGCCCTTGCTAGCTTGTCTTTGTGGCTTCCCCCTGTGCCTTCAGTGAGAAAAGCAGTGTAAATCTGTACTTATCCTGAGGCGACATTCACCTGGGTATGCCTCTTTTCTCCTGATCCAAGGTCTTGGAATAAGACCTTCATTAGGACTTGGAGGTTGGAGAAGGTTTTCTCTGCAGAACTCTCTCATTGTTCAATCAAACAAAGTGTCCAGAAGTAAAAAAAAAAAAAAAAGCTTAGTTAAGATTGAAAAATAATCCTTGTTTCTATGGAGTTTTGATTATTCCTTGTACCTGTTCTTCACAGATACTGAGCACTCCAAATACTGTTGGCAAATGATGCAACTTCCAGTGCTGTCTGATCAGACAGCTTCTGAGTAATAACCCTGTAAACACGTGGAAACTCAGTGAAAAGATTGTTTGCACAGTCTCACATGTGGGCATTGCCAAATGATGGGGCTAAATGAAAATGACTGCATGAAGAGCTGTTTCTTAATCATAAACATATGGACAGAGTTCCCAGAGGAGAGTAGAATAGAGTCTGTCAGGGTTTGGTATGACCTTGCTGGTTTCTGCTTGGGAAAGTGGATCTGGTTGGGCTTCTCTGCCCCTCTTCTACTTTGTTCCCACTTGCCTCAGAGAGTTAAGCTGGGGGGACCAGAGAATCGGTGTATCATGACTTGTTGCTCTCTTGGTGTGACTTTAGGAGGTAAAGGAGATAAGAGCCCCTGCAAAGCTCCTTCTGCAATGCCTGTGCACTGCTGTCCCTTCTCTGTGTGCCTCTGCACTTGGCTCTACTAAATAGTTGTGGCAGACTGATGAACAGCCAGAAGAGTAAACTGTGGGCAAAGGCTGGTAACTAAATTCCTGCCCTGAGGCTTCTGCTCATACAAGATTGGAAGTGGAGGAATAATAGCAGAGACTCCAGGCTCTTGTGTGTCCCCCACCCCCCAACTTATGCATTGTCTCTGAAACACTGAAAAGGGATTTCTGGGGCCTTCTCTGAAACATGATTTGCCTCCTGTCCATTACCCAAGTACTGCTATTATATGTGTATCAATTTTCATCTTTCTTTCTCTTTTGTAAACCCCCTTTTATCATTGGGCATTTCTGCCTGTCTCATCTTATAGGTGTGTGGTGGGAACCAACTAACCTTTTGTTTTCTGCAGATGGAAGGAATATGAAACCAAGGTACTTTTCTGGTATGTTACCAAAATTAACGTATTTCCTCCTCTACCTCTTCCACAGCATTAGAAAAGTGATGGGAGTGATTTGCCTTGGTTCTTTAAATCTGTGGCAGGAGGCATCAGGGAGAAGTGTATAACTGCATGTTCTGCGATGGCACAAAGCTGAGAGAAAAGCTGCAAGGGTAATGTTCTGTCCTTAATCTAATAATGTTCCTTGTTCAGTATTAGTAGAAAATGACTCTCTCTGCATTCCTTCATATTGCTCTGTAATAAACAACAGCATAATACTGAAAATATGAAGTAATTTAGTAAGTTCAGGTTTTGTTGCAGATAATGGATAACTGTGCACAGGAGTATAGTAAGTCTTGAATGACAGTTTCATTTGATTACCAAGCCTGAATGCAATGTTCCACGGCACTGCTTTACCATGTGTCATGCTGTAGGAAGTCTGATTGCCCTCAGATCTGGTCAAGCCGTTCTCGTTCTGTGGCCTCCTGTCTCATCAAATCTGACAGACTATGCCCCAGCAGTGCTTGGGTGGAACCTCTGGAGAAGATTTATGTGCAATAGAGAGAAGTCCTGGTGGCTCAAACCCATCAACCCCACCTAGTCCAAACTGAAACCAAGTCTTTGAGATAATGTTAAGGAAGTTAAGGTTTGATGCGGTTTCCATTTTCAGGTGTGATGTACTGCTCAGATTCACACCAAATATTGAGCCATTAAAATAAGTTCTGTGGTTTCACATGCTTTCTTTTATTATTTTTTTATAAAACAGTGAAATGGCTTCTAATGGAGTAGAAAGATGACAAAGTACTTTGCTGTATTAAATACAATGTGTCTTTCTGTTAGAAAGTCAAAATTATTAAATAATTATTTCTCAGACACTGGTAGGCAGATGGAATATGTCCCTTCCTTCTCTTGTGCCCATTTTTCCAATCAGTCTCTTACCACTGTGCTACTTTGGCAGGGTAACTTTGAGCAAAACAAGAAGACATTTGCCATCTTTCTAACGAAGCACTGACACTGTCCTTTAATCCTGCCCTGAGAGAAGTCATGGTATTTTGCTTTTGCTTGATAGGAGGCAGCCAAATGTTGTGACATTTTGTGATGTGCTGGAGCTGCAAGGAGATTTTTGTCCTTAGGCATTGAATTAGTTAACTGTTACATTTGTTTTGCAGTCAATAAAGTTCAGTTGGGGTTTAATGGACACCTTATGGGTGTGTAAGGGGTTGCACTTCAGGTAGTTTGCTGCTTTCTTTGTGTAGTTTGCCAGTTTTAACAAAGATTGTGCTGTACATGTTTATTTTGTTGGGTTTGTTCACAATTTGCTGGTCTCAATTTTTAGATTTTTTTGGCAAGAGTTTTATTTTTTTTTATTCATGCATTTACACATATTTTTAAGGAGGTACAAATTTAAATGAGTTTCCAATTTTAGCTTTGGGTTTTTTTGGTTTTTTTTCCTTGTTGTACCTCTGACAAAGATCCCAGGACAGGAGGAACTATTTCTCAATGAAAAGATAATTTGCTGGTATTCACTGTGCTAAAGATTGAAGCTATATAATACTACTTTGCTGGGGCACCACAAGGACAAAGAACTTGCTCTTTCCTAGACAGAAAGATTTGAGGCTGGAGAGGTCATTTAGATCTGCTCCTAATGCCACTGTCAAGTCATAAGACTGCAGTAAAAGCAGCATTGCATTGGATCAAGTTTTTCAAAGTATGCTGTAAATGGTCAAAATAGGGGCTTCTCTGTATCCCAGATATAACCAGTGGATATAATTTATTTTGACTTTCAAAAGGCTTTTGTTATACACATTTATAGAAGATGGCTGAGAATTCTTGGGTAAAGTTCGAGAGGAGGGGGCCCTTTGAGAGAAAGAACAAAAGCTGAGAATAAATAACTTATTATCAGTGTGGAGGGAGGTTAATAGTGGAGCTAAGATCTTGAAAGGAGTACTGGCAGATCAGAGAAGCTGTTTTAAAGAGTCCATCACCTACTCTTTAACATCGTATTCACCACTGAAGCTAACTTAGACATCTAAGGAAACTTCTTTTGTCTCCCTAATTAGACTGAATGTTAAAAAGCTGGAACTTTTGCAGCTAAACTGAGGCCAAGTAGATGAATATTGAGATTTCAGGGTCCCATGAAGGCAGTATATGTACAATGTGATGAAGGCACTTGTAAGGCAGAACTCCCACCTTCTCTCAACACTTGTGAAGAGAAGAGAAGTTTGCAGGATTTGATTCATGTTTTATAATTCTAGACAAGGCACTTAATAGGGAAAGCCAGCTAAACTTTTTATTTCTCTTTGAAGAAGAGAAGAGAAGGTGTTTCTATAGTGTTAGGCCCAATAGCATGTCTTGACAGACAACAGCTGTTATATTGTGTGTTTTACTAGTTGATTTATTTAGATCACATCAGTGCATTGAGCAGCCACTGAGGGGACCAGTAGTATGCAGCCTGTGGATACAGAATTCAGATGAGAATTTTGCTCTAAGGAGCTGTAAGTCAACGTGAAAAAAGGATGAGCATCACCTATTTTTTATCCACTTCTGTGGATTTCTCTAATGTGGCTCTTTTTATATGTAATGAGGCTCATTTTTGCAGAATGCCGTGTTTTGATTATGCATGTCATGTGTTTGGGGAGAGGAGATAAGGACTGGAATGAAGTAAGGAATAGAACCTGATTTACTTCTGATCCCTTTAGGTTTGAATAGTACTTATTAAGCCAAGTATTTGGCCCCAATTCACTTGGCAGAATGAGCTCTCTATACTAAGGCTCTGTGCTATGTATACCTCAATGTCCTATTTTGCAACCAGCTATTAATGTACTACAGTTGAGTAAATAACTCACAATCCATGATTTATCCTGCAAATAGAATCTTGTTTTTCTTCTTTGGAAAATCCATGAACAGAACACTCTTCTTGGCACCAAGATCTGTTTAAGTGTAGCACTTGTCTTTTGCAAATAAGCACCTTAAATTCTTTCTTTCTGCCATATCTGCTAGCATGACTCAGTGGCATAAACATATTGGAAAGTGAATTCAGAGGAGGTCCATGTGATCAAAGGAAGTCCTCTGTGTATTTTGAGACTTAAATATATATATACGTATTATAAGTTTGTACGTTGTATTCACTCAGATCTTAACTCATTCTTCTTTTACTCAGGGGAGTTGATGAAGTTACTGCATCTGCGAAGTGTTTGGTAATAAGCTGACTAAATTAAAACATACTTTGGGAATGGCATTTTTTAAATTTTTAATCTAACCTGTGTATTTTTCTTCAGAAACTGTATCCAGAATGCAGCCAATTAGATATTACCCTAATGAGGTAATGGTCATTGGTCACCTGGGGAGAAAGTGGGTGGAGGTGACAGAGCACTGCAGGTACTGTGCCCTATTGCCTGCATTTCATCACGGCTTTTAATCAACTCTGGCTCCACCCCCTTTTCTCTCAGAGCATCAAACTGATTTTAGAAAAAAGTGTTAAGCCAGGAAGAGAAAGCCATTCTATTTTCTTGAAAAGGTGACAGAGAGCACAGACATGTTCCCCTGTGCAAGAGCAGGTAGAATTTCTCTAACATGGCCAGATTTGTCTATAGTTAATAATATGATGGGGTTAGGTCATGGCAAAATTGTGTCCATGTCACTTCAAGGGATTAAACTGTGCCTGTGGAAACAAAGTGCACAGCTTGTCCAGAGGAGGCAAGATATGGCCCTGAATGATGGAGGAGCTGGTATTACTTGTGAGAAAGTCAGGCAGAAAGCCGCTGGAGCTTTAACTGTTGATTTTTTTCCAGCTGGATTTAACGAGTTAAGTCCTGTGTCTAGGATCTGCCTAAAGGGCTCCTTTTCCTCCTTTGGGTGTTGGGTGTATAAGGTGGATGTGTAATGGTAAAGACAGCAGGCTTTTTTTTATTTAGGTCTATCCTTAAGCAATGGATGAAAGCATCCATAAGCATGGGGAGCAAAATTAGGATATTCCACAAATACGGCCTTTGCAATTAAGCAACACAGGCTGAGTTTTAGCTTAGTCGTTAAATTTCCTTATGACTGAGGCTTCAAGTCACCTTCTGTTACTTTCCCTTGGTTCTGTTGCATATAGATACAGTATCTTATGCTTGAATGGCTGAGATGGGTCTGCTAAGACCATCTGATCTGTATTATAGCGAGCTGACACACATCAGAATACTAAGCTGTGCCTTTGGTGCCAGTAATCTACACAACTCAACAGGCTGTGACTGCATTAAATTGCTATGATTTTTGACAGAAGAGACCTTGTTTGCATAAATCCCTTGAATACTGATGGGAGTGTGATTACAGCTTTAACAAAGGGAGAGGTTGAATACAAATTTGGGAGGGCCAGAAAGTGTTTAGTATCTCTTATTGTTTTCATCAGAATTCTAAATCTTATTCATGCTGGTGACTCTGATCTTTATATCAATGCACAAAAAGAGAAGAACAGAGGAGCAGAAAGACTCTTCTCTTTTGACTGAAACACTGATTTTGTTATCATGTTACCAATGAGGGTCCATTTGGGATATTATTCAAGCACAGAGATCAGTGCTGGCCTTTTGTAAGAGCCCTTAAATGTTTGGAATACATTTGCCCTTGAAGGAGATAACCTACTGCAAAAAAAGTTAGATTCCAAAGAGAAGAAAGAGAAGGTGGGATTTTGCTTTGCACATTGATGCTTGCTGGCAGAGCAGTTCTGCCTTAAGCTTAAAGCTACCTGCATTCTTTTGTAGCCCTCTATACTTAATAGCTGTGTTCTGTTTTCTATGTCAGGTTTTGTTCACGAAACAAATTGGCAATTAGCCACTGGCTGAGGCAACAAAGCGTATTTGTTTGGGATAACTGTGGTGAGCGGGATGTGTCTTGCTATTTGGTTTCTTCTGAGATCAAAGATATCAGGCATGGGGGATTTTTAACCAAATAAATTAAACAGAGTGTTTATTATACTTAGAATATTCATCCAGTTTTATTTTCTATGCCACTTACTGCCTCTTGTTGCTTCAGGGGTGGTAGGGGTGCCTTCCAGACAGATCTGGACAAATCTGAGAAGATCCCACAAGAGCCTCATGAGGTTCAACAACACCAAGAGCCAGGTGCTGCCTCTGGGCTGGAGCAATCTCAGACGTGAGCACAGACTGGTAGGGGAATTGAGAGCCGCCCTGGAGAAGGACTAGGATGTCTTCATGGATAAAATGGTGGACATGAGCCAACACTGTGTGCTCACAGCCTAGAAAGTGAACCACATCCTGGGCAGTATCAAAAGCAGTGTGGCTACTCTGCCTTTGTCAGAACCTCACTTGGAGCATCCAGCTTTGGGGGTCCTCAGCACAGGAAAGACTGGAGTGAGTCCAGAGAAAGGCTGGATGATCAGAGGGGTCGGGCACCTTTCCTGTGAAGAGAGACACAGTTGGGATTGCTCAACTGGAGAACAGGTGGCTTCCATTGCAGGCTTCCAAGACCTAGAGGGGGCTTTATAAAAAAGAGAGAGAGCAACCTTTTACATGTGCATATAGCAAAAGGACAAGGGGAAACAGTTTTAAACTAAAAGAGGAGAAATTTAAACTAGATGTTAGGAAGAAGTTCTTTAATCTGATGATTAGCATTGGCACAAGTGCCCAAACAACTTTACCATGTACAGGATTGAGATGCCCTTTTCCAGTTCTGATCATTGTTTACTTAAAGTTGTTTAAGAACTGTCCTGACTGCCTGGAGTGTACTGTATGCAAAATTACTCTCCATATAGGCAATGTAATGGTATATTTAATCATTAGTACATAAACCTACTGACATAGGTTTTTCCCACGGACTTCCACAAATGGACTGGGTCTATTTCTGTCTTTTTTCCCTGCTTATCTTCCTTCTCCACCTTTCCAAGCTAGGAGAGCTGCCAACAAAGGACATTTCTTCTTAAAGGAATAGGATCTGAATAATTGAAATAACCTTTTAAAGGATTACCATGGGTCATTAAATAGCACTGTAGAGAAAACAGAAATATACATAGCATTATTTATACTTTTATCAATACATACTGCCTCAGAAGCAAGTACTTTATTTTTAGGTCATCAGTTTTGACAATCCCAAAGAAACAGTTGTTAAATGAATGCTCCTAATCAATAATGCAGAGTTTCTAGGTATACTTATTTATTTTAATTACCTTTTCTTTGTGCCAAGTGGATGGACTGCCATAGGTAGCAGCTTATGTACTGCAAAGGAGATACAAATATTGATCTTATCCAGTTCCTCTAGCAAATGTGTTGCTCTGTACCTTTGTATTTTCCCCAGCACTGTCAGTCCCATAAATGCTTCCAGGGGATCATAAGCACAGGAACAAGAATACTTGCAATGTCAATTGTCCATCTAACAGCAGGGTACAGTTGTGTTATGTTGTTCAGTGTTATTTTTGTCATAACACTGACAAAGATGGATACTTCAGCAGTGCTTCTGTGGGTTCCAGCTGATGCAGAGGTGCCTAAATGAGTATGGGCAACATAAAACACTGGAGTGTGGCTATGTGTGTCAGAAGGTCATAGGAGTGGGGGGAGCTGAGAGAAAAGCCCTGCATTTACCTGTCTTGCCAGTTCCTTAGTACCAAAATCCTGTTGTCTTTAGGTGCCCTTGCAGCTGTGGAAGAAGCTGGACTGCAGCACCATGCCGTGACCTCTCTTTGTGGTTGCACAGGTTTCATGGCAGCAGTTTGACACAACAGCAGTTACCCTCACTGGTCACAGGAAAATGACAGATTGCTGTCCAAACATTTCACTGTATTGGTCCAAAACTACTGTAAAAGTTGTTCTTTGGGATAATTCAAATCAGAATAATCTTTAAAACTATTCTTATTCTTCTTTTTTGCTTTCCAAACAGAATGATGTTTGTAACTAAGGAAGTGTTGGTGTCCACTGTTATATTTAAAAAAAGAAGTTAAAAGATTAGAAATATTGAAGTAACTCAATTTCTTGCTGCTCAGTTAGTGCTGACTTTTCTCAGATTACATCAGAATTAAGATGATGCTGTTTCTAAATTACTTTTGACTTTACTAGAGTTACTAAAACTGGAGTTTTAGAGGCACTTAAACTGAATATCAGCTATTTGCAAGTTCCTAGTTTTGACTTTCTTGCTATACATTGACATGGCTAAAATGGAAATACCTGGGGTTCATTCTGATTCCCAGTAGATTACTTATGCCCTAATATGCTGTTACCTATTTCATATCTTGGCTCTTAGCTGGGACTCTCTAAACAATGAATCAGGAACCTTAGTTAAAGGAAGTCAGTGAAAATTTGTCACACTCCTTTAGCATCATGTGTTGGCTTGAGTAGCATTCATTTGTGAAGGGAATTCTCTTCTTCACATTTTATTTGCTTTCATAGGAATTAGAGCCATGCATAACATGTGAAACCTAAATGTCCCATGGCCTGCATTCTCTGCCTTTGTGAGAACCTCATCTTCTTCTCAGCCTTTGTGAGAATTCTCTCATCTTTCATCTTCATAGTTTGCAACATAACACTTTCCACACACCTGATTAATACTCAGATCTTGAAAGTTGAATCTTCATATTTTCAGCTCTTTATTCAACAATAAAAAGAAGAAAACCCCAAACATAAATGAGGCATCTTGAAATTCTAAAGCACTGCTTTCAGTAGCGCAAAGTAGCCAAATGATGGGCATCAATATTTAACTTGCTAGGGGAGACTGGTGTTGTCTGTAGGCAGAATGTAATCAGTGATTAATGAATTTTTCTTGTGTGCAGAGACTGGGACTGCCTGAACATATGGAGGTTAATCATGGGAGATGTTGAAATAAATAAACTAAAAATAGCATACAGTCATCACCACTGTTTCAGGGAACGAATGGGACAAATTATTTTTGTGCTGGATTTTTTAAATTCTAAGTGGTTGATTATTACATTTAATGGCATTCTTCTTTCACCTTGTTACTAGGTTTTATGGGGAAATACTTTTAGCAGGGAATAAGTATATAGAAAACATTCTGTAACTTGGTCTAGTTTTGATTTGAAATGTTGCTTGTATAAGCCCCTGTTGATAAGCATGAAAGCAGATACCTATTTTCCAAATGTTTGATTCAATCAATGGACTTGAGGAATGTGTTTCAAGCCAAAACTTGACCATCATGTCCAAGCCAAGTGTGAAGCATGAATATGGCTTGAAAATCAGTAGTGGGGAGAAAACCTGATTGGGGGTTTGCCTTGCAGAGTCCCTGCTGCATTAGAGATAGTGTTTCTCACTTCCTTGCTTTGTGCTTTCCATGTGAGAGCTTGCAGAGGGGCCCATCTTGCCAACCTCTTGGCGGGGCTTTTGCCTGGTTCCTCTGTGGATCGAAGATATACATCTGGCCCAGTTCCCATTTGCTAATGGGGAAAAAGACATGCTGTCTGTGGGTCTCAGCCCTGATAATTCAGGTTCTGAGTGCCTGTCTGAACTCAGTAGTTACCTTCCCAGTTCTGGAATTCTGGGGCTAGGATCTTCCCACAGAAGCAATCCTCTGCTTTGGCTGGCACTCAACTTGTTCTGAATTACATGAGACCAGCAGGGAGAGTGGGAGAGCTGTGAAAACCTACTTACAGGGGAGGTAATATTTCCATCCTGCCTTCCTTGTGGAAGGAAATGTTGTCTTTTGCAAGCATCTTGAAAAGCCTTGTGAAGGACCTTGCAAATGTTGGCTTTGTCTTCTGTGTTTAGGAGCAGGAAAGAGGAGGGAGAAGGAAGCTATCCTTTTTCTCTGACTGTTGAGGGGAAATGCATTTATAAATAATGAAACACTAGGCACTTGAGGTGTGGCATAAACACCTTTCTCTGCCAGTCTTGCAGGTGAACAGCATTGTGGATTTTTGTTTTAGTCCTAAGGAAAAATGGGGGAAAAGACCTCTAAAGATGCCAATGCTATAGTATAGCCTTCACACCTTGCAGCAAATAGTTATGGCTATAGACACTGCAGGTTACAAAAAGGTTGTGTCGTTTCTTGCTGGCATGTGGCACAGCTATCATTTCTCTGCTTGGGCAGGGCTGTCTCATCAATCAGTACTTGTGCTGCTTGTCTGGGCTGGGAAAAACATATTGTAATAATGATAATAATAATAGCAATCAAAAATAAAAGTGCTGCTAGAAGAGCATGATGGACCCTCCTGTTGAGAATGCATTGTAAATATATTGACAAATAGAAGTGTATTTCAGTTCATTTAGTACTCTGTTTCCTTGAATACATTTTGATGATACAGGACTGCCATGTCTTGTGTGGGGTGGGCAGTTGCTTCATGTTTTGTTCCATTTATGTGTGCTGTAATTATGAAGTGGGAATGGAATTTCAAGTTGTCTCTCACCTGGGGTATGACTCTTCTACTCAGTGCAGCTGAATGCACACATGCTTGTTTTCACAGCACCAACAAATAACTACATTAAAAGAGTGTGAAGGCTGTGAAATAAATGTGGAGAGGAAGAGATGAGGAGTGGCTCTCCAGCCCAGTGACGTGGGGTTTAAATGAATAGCAGGCTACTGAACCACACTTGGCTGCTACTCAGCAGAAGTTTAATACTTGGGGGTATGTTTCTGTGCTTTTTTCACCTCTTGAATGAATTTCCCCTGATATTTAAAGTCCTACATCAGCTGATGCTGGTGGGCTGGTCCTTCTCTGGATATTCTATGCTTTCTTATTCTTTGAAATAACAGTAAGGAAATACCCTTATGAAACAACAAGGGTGTGTGAGCAGTGATAGTCCTGCATAGGAAAACAAGTATAAATTTATCCATGTTACCTTGTACTTGATATGTACTTACATTGTATAGTTATATACAACTAATCAATTTATGTAATTGGCTATTTTCGACCATATATTTGTATGTAAAGAAATACATGCTTTACCGACCACAGTTTGTTTTTTCAATAGATTGTATAGTGAAAGGAACCTGAATATGAAAAGCCTAGCCTTCAAAACAGCTGCTTGAAAGTCTGGTGATTTTTATCCAAGAAATTTAAATTTAAAATAACCTTTAAAGTACTTTTCTAGTTAATGCAGCTGTCAGAATTCTGTCTGGAGTTGTTGCTGTTCATTGCATGTGTGGTATTGTGTGTACAACTCCAACGGTGTTTGGAAGATCCTGTTTTTAAGGAAATTGAATTAAGTATCTGCCTTCTCTTAGGAGGCTCCTAATGCAAATTGCTGTATTTTTATCATATGGAAGCCTTTCAAGTACAGTTTTACAAATGGAAAAATAGTATAGCTTTGTTAATTAGGCATGTTTTTGCAACTGTTTTTGGGTTTACAGAATTAATTTTGAGGCTTGGCAGGGCTTTTCTTTGCATTTTGAATGCTTCTCCTTTTCATGTATTCTGCCTGCATGAGAGCACAGTTGTTCCTAGAAGTTAATGGAATTTAAACAAGAAAAAATGCAGTAAGAGTTTTCTAGTTAATTTTCCCAGTTCTACTTCTAGATAAAGTGCATCAAAATTCAGGATATTTGTTTGTAATATATTTAAATTATCTGAGCCTCAAATATCTTGGTGTTTCATGATGAAGTACAATTTTTTTAATCAGTTTTTTTCATCTTGTCTTTTTGATCTCGAAGAACATGAATTTTGCTTTCCTTTTGTAATTGTTTCCTTTTTTTGTGTGTGTCTGAACTCCTATCTCTTCCATAGAGCTGAAGCACTTAATAGCTGATGCCTGAAAAATATTTGGAATAGGTGAGTGCTGCTAGATCCAGCAGACAATGTTCTATTGCTGTAAAGACCAGTCAGTTTTATGATCACTTTGTCAGCTGTTGAAAATGCAATGCTGTGGCTTGCAGAGTAAATTTAAATAAGGCTATACATTCAGTTCTCCTATAATGCTTCTAAATTAGGCAGAATTCTCAGGTTCTAAGGGCAGAAGCAAAAACTGTAGGGAGACATTCCTGCCTAAGCCTTTCACAAAGGAAAGCTGTGCCATACAGAAGTCGTATTTATTACTAAAGTCTGAGCTTTGTTAAACTAATTTTTGCCTGAAATAAAAAAAATTAAAAATCTCTCCTTTACATAGCATGCTCCTGTCTCCATCTCAATTGATGCCAATTGATTCAATTTTTTTTTTTTTTTGGGGAGCCCGTGTCATGTTCAGTCCCTTCAATTCAGAGAGATTACTTCTGATCAAATATGCTCTGTTCTACAGTTTGTATCTTTGGCCACACTCAGCTTCTCTGCTGATTTGGGACTTAAACCAGAGACATAATTAACCACTAATGAGGTATGACTAAGTGTTGTGTGCCTTACCCCACTAATAATGTATGACTAAGCATTGCATGTTTGTTAGTGTTCATCTAATTACAAATTTGATATTGATCCTTGGAGTATTTGATGAATATTGTACTGTTTGGGATAGCAATTTAAGGAGACTGTTGTTCTCAAAGCTGATTGTGACAGATTATACGAAAGTAAGGACGTTTCTGTACTTGTGCCATTTATATAAGGCGAATAAATTCCTGAATGCTAAAGGGAATGCATAGACCAAACCTGCTTTTGGCCATTGATTCAAAACTCTGATTACTGTTTAATTTTTTTCTGCCAGCACTAAGATTACAAAACAAGATAAAAGAAACCCAACAACTGTTCAAACAGGAGTTAGAACCTGAAATAGAAAGAGCAGGGGAGGCGTTCTGTTGTGCAAATGTGTTCAGACTAGAACGTTACAAGGGTTCCTCTGGTCTTCAATACAGATTTAAAATTAGAAGTCAGATTTATGCTGTTCTGAGATTAAATTGCAGCCTAGAGAGGAAACATACAAATGTTTCTGATTGTGGTGGAGATACCAGTAACTGAATTCATGCTATGGAGCATGATACAGAGAACTCAGAATTTTGGTTTTGGCATTTATAAAATATGATGCTGGTCGTTTTTCTGTCTTCCACTGCCTTGATTGTTCTACACTTTGGTACTTTGCAGGGTTTGGAACAATACCAGTTTTCATATGAGATATTTTTGCTGGTGGTGTTTTCCCTCTACTGTGCCTTTGCTTCATGGGTGTTTGTTTTTCCTGGAGGTGTTTTTTGACAACTCCATCAAAAAGACTTCTCAGCAAGAGCACTTGACATAGACATGGTGCAATGTTCCTGTTCGACTGGTTCCTGTGAGTGCATTTCCAGGGCCCTGGCATAGGTACTTTGCAGCTGAAAATAAATGGATGATGGAGTATTCATCTGGAGGCTGGTAACTAGGGTAATTGGTCAGCATAGCAAGGAGACCATGACATTGATGTGTTTATATTGTTCTGGTATATATAAGACAAGTAAGAATATTTCTGATTATTCAATAATCTGGTTTAAGAAATCAAAATAAATTAAGAGTAGCTAATTCCTAAGATGGATTTCTGGATGATTGATAAAACCAAATATTATTCACTGTTTCAGAGGTACAGCTTTATATATTTGCTTGATGAGATTAAATAAGCATCTTAAATTTGGGAGCAGGCCAGCAGCTGTGCTGTGCTCAGTCCATGGGATGATGGGCTCCTGCTTCTCCCATGCATGAGCTGCCAGCCGTGCACCATGGCCGTGTGAGGCCTGCCACCTTTCAGGGAGGCAGGGGTAGCAGCTGCAGGGAAAGGCAGCAGGAAGCCAGGCTCATTTCCTTGGTTATTGCTGAAAAGGAAGGTCCAGATCTGTGGCTGATGGGTGGAAAGTCACCCTGTCCCACATGTGACAGCCCTCTGTTTGGCTGGGTGAGCACGGTGGCATCACTGCCTGGCCCACAGCAGAGTCTGGGAGAGAGCCCTGAGCGGTCCTGCCTGTGGCTCCCAGAGGGGCCTTGGATCTGGTTCCTTTTTTGTTTTGTCCAGGGCCACTGATGAATCCCGTGACCCAGGTCTGCCTCTTGTCCCCAGACCCTGGGACTTGGTGCTGAGGGCCACCAGGACTGCTGGCTTACCTTACCCTGGTGAGCAGCTCACCTTTTGCTGCTGCCTGACACTGGGTGACTCAGGGGACAAAGATGCTGGGTGTCTTTGTCAGTGTTTTCTTGAGGAATCAGGCCCTGGAAACCACAGTGCCTGTTTATTTATCTAAGGGGTTAGCTCTACAGAGGAAATAATGTTAGTATTTCCGATAGCTTTTGACAGAAAACATCTCTTTGATATCCTGCTTGCAGAGCATAATGAAACAATGCCATGATGGCTCAAGACCTTTAGTACTATAATAACTGTGGTTTTCTGCACAGTGGGGGTCAAAAACATGGTACATATGGCATTTCTTTTGACAGACATGCAGCACTTGAAAAAACTGGGTTTTCAATTGCTGAATGATTCCTTACAAACCTGAAATGTGCTGGTTGTATGAAAGATGTTTAGCAAGATGGTAATGAAATATGGTAAATGTAGGTACCAGCCAGGCCAGCCAGAAAGATATTTGCAAGAGTTCTACATGAAAAAAAAACATGAAGCATATGCAATGCTTTCCTTTGTGACAGAAGGGGAGAAAGTGATAGCCACCAAGCAAAACCTTGGCTGTAGAGGCAGTGGAAATAGTGGCTTGTTCTTGGGGTTATCATGATGCAGGACTGCTTCAGAGGTGCTGGAACAAGGATGGGAATGGTTTGGAGTCATTCAGCTGTATGAAAGCGTGGAGAAATGATGATCTTGAAAAATGTTTCAGCTGGTGGAAATTTCTTTTTATTTTTTTCCTTTTTCTATGACAATTTTAAAATTAGGGAGGAATTGTACAAATTTTATTCATGTTACCCACATTAATGCAACATCTCACCCTTCAGTGAAGTCGCCTGTATACATCTCCTGAGTGGAGAAGAGAAGAATGGCTACATTAATATGTTGAAGTAAAATGGGAAACTAAATTGATGGAAATCAGTGGTAAAAGCTTTTTTTGTATCAGGGAAGCATACAAACCACACGAATTCTGCAAACAACTCAACTTGATTCCCATTGGGATGTTCTTTAGAGTTTGTGGATTCCTTTGTGTTTTGTTCTCATGTAGAGGAAGGGAGATGCTTGTGGCAGAGACCAAAGCTAATATGCTAAATATGGAAAGTCTTGGGAAAGGTGAATTTTGAGGAAAGTAGTCACAATCTTGTTTAATTGCCACATTACCTTCCTGCTTCCCTCTTTTCAGAGTACTGGATTGTGTTGCTAGCTTCTCTGTACCAGTACTGCTTGTAGATTATATACTTTTTGTCCTCTGTGCTTGCTTCCCGACACTTATCCTTCTGTCCTCCTCTACACAAGACATATAGGTGCTTTCAGCTTACTGTGTTCTTACTTAGTGTTTAAAAGGCCTTAGTCTGGATATAAGCTGAGGTAATTTTTCTCCCAGATAAATAACTTAAAGGTGCAGGTAATGAAATAATCATGTAAATATAAGACACCCTACTTTAGTAGAGCCACTAAATCTACTTCATCAACTATTTACTAGGATATTAAGAATATACATACTGAAGTATCAGCTAAGTCTCTGCCCATATTTTTCCTAATACAAATGTTTAGATAGAAAACTTATGTGGGCTGATGTGTTATGTTGTCTGATAACCTTTTTCTTAAGGGCATGGGAAGATTGTGTGACCTAATCGTTACTCTTATAGGTGTATTTTAGCTCCCATACTTCTTCAAAAATTTACCATGCTAATTTAAGTCAATAAATGAACTCAGTTGAAACTTACTAAAACCTAACTCTGTCCACATCACTAATTGCATGATGTTTTACATCCCTAGAACTATCATCTCTACTTTAAAAGACCCTGCCCACAAAGTCATCTGTTCTTGCAGTTATGGATTATGAATCAGGCCCAAGATTATGCTGACAGTAATTTTTGTTTTTCTCTTGCTTATAGTTCATCATATCTTTTTTAAAAATGGCATTATGGAACTGTATTTTAGCCCAATATGAGAATTTGAGTTATTTACAAGCTGAAAGCCCTTTTCTGGTTCTATCAATGTAGATTTTTGAAATAAAGTAATGAAATGCTACAGTTTACTGTGTGCATAGAAACGATGTGAGTATAAGTGGAAGTAAGTGAATTCTGGAAGTAATTACTTTCAAACATTGATATGCACACCCAGTGTATTGATCTGTGTTAATGTGATTATCTCTAGGCAGTGTCTAAGTACTGCAGTTCCCTTCTGTGAAATCTTTAAGTTTTTCCTTGTTGTGCAAGCAGATGAGGCTGCTCCTGTCATTACACTTTGTGTCTTGTTCTGGAGATGGGGGCTCTGCCTTATTGTCTGTTGGCTTGCTGAGTTCATGCTCTCCTTGTACTCCTCTAGGATGTGAAAGTAAAGTATTAGCTGGTTGTGTCAGTTTTGCCTGTTTCTTTGTTCACTTGTTGCTGTCTTCTTGTGCACTGACTTGTGTCTGTGCTCTTTGCAAGATCCTTTGTGGCTTTAGATCCTTCCTCATTCAGTACTGATAATGTTGCCTTTTCTCTGTAATCAGTGATGTGTCCTGCTTAAAACTCAAAAGATTATCTTCATCATTTTGTCTCCTCTCATGCCAGGTAAGAAATCCTAGGAAATATCTATAAATACACCTGTCCCCCTCTCTATTGTGGCTCTGTTATCTTAAGGCCTGAACCCATCTTGGATGGACTTTTCATGGTCTAAACCGTTTCTCTTCCATTCCCAGAAAAGATGCTTCAATGTGACAGGAAAGAGCATGGAAAGCCTGGGAGCAGGGGCTGGGTTTATGGCTGGGGATGGGACTTATCTGGCTTGTTTTTCCTGCAGCTCCAAGATCCCAAGGACGATAACTCCTCATGCTGCTGCGTGGGGTCTCGTGGCTTTACTGGCTGTCCTGTCTGTAACCCACATGTTCTTGTGTACTGCAAATATCATTTACTAAATTTTGGGACAGATGCTATCGTCTTGGTATTTATGGAGTCTCTGGCACAAATCTAGGATTATTACAGTAGAAGCGGTATATAATAATCAATGCATTTTATAGAGAATGCTTTATCTTGTTAAATTTTTTTTAACAGAGCTTTAGCTGGAAGAAAATAGAAATACAAAGCTGAAAGAGAATTGAAAATGTTATTTATTTAAGAAAAATGAATTTAAGTGTGGGCTTTTTTAAACTAGTACATTATGTTGTATGTTCTTTCCATATATTATTTTTATTCCCACTTATAATGTTTGGCATTAAACTAGATAGTAAACTCTCCAAAGCACAATTGTTTTCCCAAATGTATTTGTCTTGCAAGTAGCATGCTTTCATCTTAAGAGAGCAGCTTCTTGCATAGAATAATAAAAAGCAATAGTAGTTACTTTTGTTTGGAAGTAAAGCTGAAAATGATGTGGACTGCGTGTAAAAACAGTAGGCTTTGTTTATGATCTCCCTTCCCATGTGCTAGCTTAAGCTATAAGCATAGTTGTGGTCTGTGGAAATACTGCTTCAAAACAGATGCAAGATCACATCCTGATGCATCTGTTCAAAGATTGCTATAATCATTAGTGGCTACAGTTGTAGATTATTTTAGTAAGAGTTTTCATCTACTTTACTCAGATTCCATTTTTTACTATTGGTAATGTTGCTATGAGCTTGCATCTATTTTGACATCAAGAATGTGACACTCTGTCTCTTACATGATTGTCTCCAAGATTGTACACGGGTCCTGTTGAAGGAAAAATAATTCTCTTATGTATAAAAATATTTCTTATATAAGTAATGTTTTCATGTATGTGTTGGGCAGATTTTAAAAATGTGATCTTCATTTTCTGTAGCTCTGCAACCTGATATGAGCTTTCCAGTATTCTCCAGTATTTCTTTTAAGTTAATCATAGGTCTGCAGCTCTTAATTTCTACGAGGATGGTCTTGAAGCTGTGATTTGTATTTTATTCAGTAATAGTATTGCTAAAGTTCTTGCTTCTTCTCTATTTTGTGACCCATTGTTATTCATATGCTCTTTTCTCTGTTCTAATTTTAAAACCGTCTGTGTTCCAATTTAGCTGAAGTGTCCAATGTATTCCTTTTTATGTTACTTAAAAGTTTTTGTATCTCTGAGTGGCTTGATTTCAGAAAGAGATCTGATGGAGCCAGCTGGCTGAGAAATGGATTTCTCTGTTTCACAGGAGAACTTCCCTAGACTTATTTTAGAAAATGATCTCTTTATTTCTCCAGCAGCCCGATTTGAAATGGAAATGAAGTTCCAATGTTCAATGGAACAGTTTCTGAAAAAAACCTTTCAGATGTATCAAACTACAAAAAACTCCAAACCCAAACTCTGTTGCTGTTTTAATGATTTAACATTTTACTTATGATATTTTCAACAACCAACATGCTAATGTTGGTCCCTTTAATCTGATTTTGTTTTCACTGCTCAAAAATGTGTAGAGAAAAGAATAAGTACCTTTACAAACAATAAAGTACAGGAGGCTCTCCAGCCACAGCGTGAGAATGCATAGAAAAAGAAATAAAACATCTGTTGAGCATTGCTTTACCTAAAAAGCCATGTTTGGTGAGAATTGTCCTTGTGTAGCTGGTAACAAACATGAGAGACTGTGGCTATCCCTGCATAGTTTCAGTCATTGCTGCCCAACATTCAAAAGCCCGACAGCGTTTGTGCCAGTTGTGTAGGCACAATAAGAGTGTGTTTTGTCCGTGTAAATGTGCTGGGTATTTACCTGGTTCATGGATAGATTTTTAAAATTGCTTGGGGTCTCCTGCTGCTGTAGCCTGGCTCCCATACAGCCTGGCTGTATTCTTGAAACGCGCTGAAGTTAAACCCTGTCTCATCTTGTGGGATAAACTTTCAAACCATGTTTGGTGTGGTTCGTGTGGGTCTTGAGGCTGAGCAAAAGGGGGGAGGGCTGTCTTTCACAACAGTATTTCTTTATCAAAGAAAGAGAAATATCTCCTTTTACACCTCTGAATGTCTTTCTTGGCTGTAGCCATGCAGTGTGTCCTCAGTACAGCAAGCTTTTTGTGCTGCCACACATAACCGTGGGCTGCAAATTGCTGTGATCTGTTACTGCTGCATTTAGCAGTAACAGTACTTTTAAATCAAATGACTTCTGAGTGGTTATCTTGATTAAAGCACTTGAATGAATAAATAATGCAGTGGACCTAATAGTAAGGAAAGAAATAGATCAAGTGAAGCTGTAATTCTTGCGAGGATATATTTTCATCACTTTTTGATTTTATGGATTATTTTAACATGTTGCAATGTTTCTTGTTTTTTGGATTTTTTGCAGTGTTTTTGTTTAGTATACTAACATATACTTTGATCTGTTGCTATGGTGTTTAATACGCAATACTGATATTTAGTCTCCAGTACCTTTCCACAGACTAATGTTTTTGCAACCATTCCTTTCTTCTCTGTTTTCTCTCGAAAATGAGTATGAAATTTAAAGCTTAAACTTTGTAGTTCTTTGCACTGGTTTTGCATGGAGGAAGATGAAAGTTAAGGTGTGTAATGCTGAACCACCAGTATGCTTTAATTTTCAGTCCTGAGAAGTTGCCTTGCAGACCCTTGTAATGTAACAGCAAAGAAGGGACAAAATCACAGACTGGACAGGTTGGAAGGGGCCACAGTGCATCATCTGGTCCAACCTCCCTCCTCAAGCAGGGTTGTCCCAGAGCACGTGGCACAGGATTGTGTCCACATGGGTCTGGAATATCTCCAGTGAGGGAGACTTCACAATATCTCTGGACAACCTGTTTCAGTGCTCAGTGACCTGCACAGTAAAGAAGTTCAGTGTGTTTCAGAGAAGGGCAGTTCAAAGTGGGGATTAGTGTTACCAATTCAGACGGAACTGCTGAGGCCTGGTGATGGGCAAGTTCAGCTAGTGAACAAAGGAAGGAAGCATCAGCTTCGAGTTCTCTCAATGAAGATTGTGGGGTATGTTGTTTTTTGCCTTGAGAGGCAAACTGTGCTATTAAAAATACATGTTCAAACAATCAAAGAGAGAGAATAACAGGTTCCTTCCCTCCCACCTTCCCCCATAGAAATATCTCATCTTATTTGACTGACTACTAGTGTAAGGGACATAATCCTTATTTTCCACTGAAATTAACAACCTAGGGAATGTTTAACTTGTTCAGAGATGTGACAGAATGGAAAAAAAGGATATGTCAAAAAACTGAAGCACTCCTCCCCCTTATAATTCTGTGCCTTTTGCTAGAGCAAAAGCGATTTTGAAGTACTAGTGAACTTTGGAGTACAACACCTAATTGAAACAGAAAAAAACCCCTCATCAATCTATTCATTTCCCCCAAAATATACCATTTTTTAATTAATCTACTCTCTAGATGAAGATAAATAGCTTCTGAAGATAAACAACATTTTTTTCTTTGATTTTGCCCTGACAAACAGATAGCTCCCTTGGAATCCTACCAGGTCCTGGGATGAAGATAACTTTTCAGAAGAAAATTGTGCCTGCTACACAGTAAAGAGGTGATGTAATAGACAATTAATACCCAGACAGTCTAAATTGCTGACAAGAGTAAGGTGCAATCAAATAAAATGAAAGCACTAGAGGGTGTAGCAAGCGAGAGGAGTTAACATTGAGTTTTGTACATATAAGTCTTAACTCTAAATACAAATTGTAGAGGATTTAACAGAACATAATGCGTAGAGGAGTCAGATGACTAGACTCTTCCCTCTGATTTCAAACCTTTTCCTGAAAAAATCCCGACCTTTTAGCATAGGGCATTTGTGGGTTGATGATGTATTGGTGGGAGAGGAAAACAAACCTAACGCATGCTAGCAAGAATATAAATATGTATATGGATTTTGTGTGCTGCCTTAAAAGAAGAGATCAGTTATCAACTTGAATGAAAAGACCATGTTTTTAACTCCTGTTATCCCTCTTGTGATGTTATTTGTAAAAAAAGTTTGGTGGCCATGATGGGAAGCTGCCTCTGCAGTAACTCCTCTGTTAATTGAGGGATCTGGCTGCTTGACTAAGATGTAGAAGACCTAGATTTAATGCCTCTGAAGTCTAAGAGATTTTTTTCAACTTTGTTTCTCAGGACAGTGCTTTAGGCATTGATCGAGAGCATATGCTGAACTGGATTATTCTCTCATTTGCTGTAATTGTCATTAGAGTCTTTGTACAACCAGTTCAATATGAGCTTGTGGGGACAAAACCTGCTGCCACCATCCCAGGTGTAAGTTTTGTCCTTTGACCTAATGGAGTGGTCCCCAAGGTGGAGCTGGAGGAGGAACATTCATTCAGTCTGTTCTCCTGTGTACTGGGTAAATGCTCTAATAGTTCTGGGGATGGAGTGGAATGAGAATGCAGTCTTGGTTAAACCACAGTGATAATTTTGATTTTATCATCAGCTTATTATGATTAGCTCATTGCCGTATCTGTGAAGCTGCCCAAGAGCGGAAGAAAGTATTTATTCAATAGGGCACAAAAATGCTTTCATTCTCAGCTTTGATAATGACCATGAAATATCCATCTTGAGTGGATCCAAAGTCATGTGTTTTTAAGCTGATACATCCACTAATCTGGTGCTAGCACAGGGAGAGCTGTTCTGGCACATGTCCCTGCTTGGTGGGAGTCTGGGGTAGAAAGGTGTTCTTGTGCTGGGTGCTCATAAATGATCTGAAGACGAGTGAAAATCGATGCACTCTTGGCAAATTATGATTTGGGAGCTCATTATCTCTTTGTGAAACTCATTTTCCAGCCTACTGATTAGGCTTATAAAAGCACAGTTTTAATATGCCTCCTACCCTGTTTTTAATTCCCTGGCTGACAGTAAAGAAAATTCTGACCAACTCTCAAGACAATTTATACTCTTCTTTTATCTTGATGTCATATTGATCCTGCTGATCATTCCTTCTGTAAAATAATGAACATGCATCTTAAATGCAGTTCATAGGGGTTGTGTAGTAAGCTTTTTTCTTTCTAGGGGCAGTTTACTGCTTTGATATTCTGAGAGCAGGTGCAATCTACGAGGAATGGTTTAAGTCTCTACTGTGCAAAAAATCTTTCTGATCTCTGTCACTCTTTTTTATTCCTTTATTCGAGTTTCCTGACATTTAATGGTCTTACTGTTTTGAAGTTTTTATCTTGCATTAAATTATAGAAAATTGTTCTAGTAACTATAACAGTGACTGTATTTAGCTGGGAATAATCTTATCAAAAATGGCCTTAGAAATCTGCCCATGAATTGACTAAACATGGGAAACTGCATTTATTCCACTAAAGCGGCACTTGGGTTTTTTTCTTGAAAATAAGTAGTCTAAATCCCCCCCCCGCCTCCAAAAATAAGACTCCCAGAAGAAGCCTCTCATGTAATGAAAACCAGGCTTTAAAGCTGAAAAACCCACTTACGCCAAAGGAGGCGGGGGAACCATTTGGCTTGGGGAACTTCACTGGTGTATTAAAGTACATTAAACTCTCATCCTACCTTACTTGCTGATTGCTTTCCTTCTTGGAGAAGCCCCAGGCTGTGGGTGCACACATGTTCTGCAGCAGTGCTTGGTCAGGCAGCCCCTTTGCCCCAGTTCACTTTGGGCTCTCACTGAGCAGGAGCAGAAGCTGGGACTATCTGCATGTAGTTTTTTCACCATTGTGAGCAGGGCCTGACTGTCTGAAAAGGAAATAAAGGTCTCATGATTCGTCCCTGGAATAATGACAACTTCAGGCATATTTCTTTGCAATGCAATCTAAACTATCTGTATTTTTCCAACAAATAATTATTGCCTCGTTCACCCTACACTCTGGAGGCAAACAGGCTCGCAATCATATGAATGAGGTAATCTTTCAGCAACTTAGCACTAAACTTGAGAACAGATGAAATAAGGAAACCACTTAGAGGAAAATAACCTCTCTGTGATAGCCCTTTCTCAGAAATAGAAGATTTGCTGTTCGGCACCAGCAAGTGTGTAGGGAACCAGCTGAATGGGAGAATCTGTCCACTCCTCTAAGTACTTAATGGGACACTTATTTCCCTTTTCTAAAGAAAGGCTGGTGACATCTGCATTTAGTTGAAGAAGCTAATGGCAGAGGGAGACAAGGAAAAAGGCTATGCTGTAAAGAAAGAGGACCAGGTGAATGCTCCTTTCAGGTCAAAAACACCCTTTCTTTTTCATCTGAGGGATGAGAGGGGCTCTGCAGAAGAAGGAAATGCTTTAACTACTGAGAAATTAAGTATAATCTAGGATAGGAATAAAGACTGTAGGTTTGGCTGGAGGTGGACATGTGTTAATAAAGGAGGATGCCTCAGTTGTTACATATGATTGTGCAGTGTTTAGGATTCATCTAATGCTACCAAAGAGTGTGCATATTTGGAAATCATAGCATTACAAAAAACTTGAATCTTGTGTGTGAAAAGTGTGACTCTCTGTGACTGGAGATAAGATGGTATGGTAACATGGTGGCTTGGTTTATTTTTTTGTTGGTTTTTTAAAAAATTTGGTACAAAATAAAACTTTTCTGTAGAATCAAAAAAGAAGTTGAATTCCACATTTATTTTCACATTGAGCTGTCAAGTCTGTAATTATCAACATGAAAATTCATTTTCAAAACAGCCACAGGTGAGCTAAGGTCATCTGTGGTGTAGATGTGGATCAGATGTAGATTCTGCCAGTAGGGACTTAAAAACCTTGAAACTAAAAAGCAGAGCTCTGAAATAATAAAAGAATTTTCAAACAAGAAATGAGCTGGTTTTAATGCTGTTCTAAATCATAAGGAGTATGTATTTGTTGCCACCGAGCAGGCAGGTTTGCATAAATCCAGAGAAGCTGAAGGACTCCTGTGTGTATTTTTTATTCCAATTCCCAATTTGTAACCACAGCCATTTCTAATTCACATTTACCTCTGCTAACACTGAAACATGTTGGTCTTTTGATGTATATTGTTGTGTGCTAATAAAACTTAACAGGGATTTGCCTATCCCAGTTCTGTGGTCTGTACCCAAATGAAACCGTTTCCAGGGTTATTTACAATCTGTTCAGGTCACGTTTTTGCCTTTGGTAAAACTTCGCCTAAACTGGATTTGGGCTCTGTGATGTTTCAGTGCAAGTATAATTTCATGATCGTTTTTCTCACTTGTGCTCCCTGTTCTGCTAACAGTTTGCATTAGAGAGATTTAAATTACAGTTGTTTTGGAAAAATAGAAAGTGAACTAGATGGTTTTGAGGTTGAATACTATTCAGTTAAAACTGGTGTGCACTTTCTCCAGATGCCGATAATGTAAACAGCCATGACAATTTTTAAGCCATGTGTTTGTGTGAGTATATTTGATTACAACTAGGGAAGAATCTCTCATGCAGTATTGATTTTTAATTTTTTTTTCCTTGTGGTTACAGCACACATTGATTAGGTATAGTAAGAATTATATAAATTGTTAATCTAGTTTAGCTGGGGTTTGAATCAAATCTGACCTCTTAGAAAAGAAACCTGGGTAGTAATGTGCATTTCATATATCAAGGGGCTTAATGTGGACTTAATACTGAGAAATGCCTAGAAAAGCAAGTGTGTTTGGGGGTTAAATGCAGATGAATACAGCTATGAGAAACACAAAGGAACTGGAGAAGCAGTGGGGGGTTGTTCAGAAGCTTCCAAAATTTCACTGTCAGAAGAACTGGATGTGGGTGATGATGATGATGATGTCTTGGGAGGAAATTCATGAGAATACTCTCAAATATAAGCCTGTATACACTGACATATGTCCGACAAATATGCCAAACTTTGACAGGTTATTTTATCAGAAAGATTTGCTTGTTTGTGTTTTGACAGCTGAGGTTGCCCTTTTAACTATCGGGGATTTTTTCAGTCATATTTTAGACATTTGAAGTTGACATATATTTCACAAAAAGCATATGACTAGAAAAATTACTTATCTAATTGTGTATAAAACTTCCTCTGTTCCTAAACAATGGAGATGTGCTTTGGCTGAATTGTTCCATTAGAAGGTCATTTAGGCTGCAGAACTCATTTCATGGACGCTCCAGCAATCACTGTGCGCCTTCAGAGCTCATTTCCAAAAACCCAGAGTCCCTCTTCACAGACAAAAGCATTTCACTTTTAAACTGAGAATGGGAATTTCAAATGACTTATGGCATTGAAGAATATTTTGGTTTGAAATAGCCTCTGTGCTTCAACCTAGCAATCTAGCTGAGATTTGTAGAATTTCATGTTAACAGTGAAGTTCTGATGTAGTCTGTGTTTGGTAGAAGCAAGTTTAAGATAATTCCAACACTATCTATAATAGGATAATAATGATAAAAACCAGGATTTTTTTTTTCTGGTTAATAATAAAGGATTATATTATTATTTTATTTTTATTAAGATAATTGCAAATCTGGCAAAATATGTAGATACACTGTGAGCAAAGCAGCAATAGAATTTGGTTTGCACGTGGACTGGTTAAAAATCTTTATACATAAAATATGAGTGAGATGGGCAGAGCGATTTGGGGAATGGAGACAGATTTTTAATTTATAAAAGAGCAAGATGTCTCTTGCTCATAATTGGAAGGTACATTTGGAAAGCTTATTGTGACCTATCCATAGAACTGTGGTCTTATATTTGCCTCTGGCCAGAATAACTGTTTGAAATCATATTGAAAACTTTCAAAACCATCAAGTATTATACAGGGTGAAAATAGTTTTCTGTATGAATACATTCTCAGATTAGAGAATCAAATATTTGGGGGCACATTCTCTCAAGGGTTAATGGTGAAACAGTCAGGGTTTTTTTGTTGGTGTTTTTTTTTTTGTTGTTGTTGTTGTTGTTTTTGTTTATTTTTCCTGTCAAAGAATTCAGGGATTTATTTTTATTTTAAATGTAAAGAATAGAGAAATAACACATTATATAGCAGGGAAATCACTGAATACTCTATAGAGAACTTGAAAAAGAAATTTTGATTTTTGAGGGCGTGTGGTATCCTTCAGATCACCTATAGGTACAGTGTTACAACAGTGAAGGGCTTGTTTTTACTAAGAGCAGAGAATTGTTGCTTGATACCTTCCTATAAATAACAGCAATTAATTAACAATAGAACATGTTGGGCTGTTTTTCACCCTGCCTGTGGGGTTTTGATAGATTGAGGGAAAACCTGCTGCCCTTCCAGGTGGCAAAAGCTGGTTGGGGTTGGGAACATCGAGGTAATCACTGTTTTCCTGAGAGGGATAAAGGTGAGAGGTGCCTGTCAGCAATGACTTTGATAGAGGTGCGTGCTGTGCCCGGCTGGGGCGATGCAGCTGCTGTGGGCTGTGCTGCCCAGCCGGCTTTTAACCCACTTCTGCTCACGCATGTGGGCAGGTAGAAGGGTACTCACCCCAGCCAAGCTGCTCCTACAGCTTTTGGGAGCTACAGCTGTGTTTCCCAGAAGAGCACAGCCACAGCTCCTCCGTGGATAGCTGCTGGTGACCAGCTCCTTGAGTAAATCTCACATAATAAGGACCTGTCCCATAGTCTTGTGCTTTGTCTCCTTCATTTGTTGAAAAACAGTCGGCAGCAAGGGAAAGGTGGGATGACACCTGTCAGGATTTCATTGTGTACATACTTCTGCAGAGGGAGGAAACCCAGATGTTGCAGAAGCTGTGATTGCTGTCAGTGGAAACAGAAATTGCGCCGTGATTTATGATGATTTGATGTTTTCGATAATCTCATCTGAAGACCAAAAGGCAAGGGATGGCTTTTGGTGTTGGACATGTCTTAAATAATAAAACAATATAAATAGAGATTCTCATTTTGGAAACCACTCAAGGTTATACTGTTCTTTAAATGCACTTGTTTTTGAAACTGATATTACCTGGAGAATTTTTAGTTTGGATTTCTGTGATGCTTCTGTTAACAGGAAAATCTGCTTTCTTCTGTCACTGCCCTGACACAGGAGGATGATGAGGAGGAGGTGAATCAGTGCTTGTTCTGCCATGTCTTCTCTGTGGGGCCTGCCTGGGTTGCCACCAATGTATGCAGTGTGCTCTGCAGCATTTTGATGTTTAAGAGGAGCTGGCCCAAGTGAAGGCATGGCAGAGGCAGGGCTTTCCTCTTCTAATAGCTGCCCCACATTCCAACAAATCCAGGCACCTCAAAGCTGTCTCTATGATGTAAAAGCCTACAAACTACTGTTTTCCCTGCCCAAAGGTGTAACAAAAACTTCCAGGCATAGATGGTCACAATATAAACTGAAGGGAGGGGGCTGAAGGAGGAAAAAGTCTTATGCCAGAAATGGGAGTTAAACACCCCCCTCCAAATCCCAGAAATAGAGGAGTAGATATTATGAAGCAGGCTTAGTTTCTAGCAGCTTGATCTTTGCCTTTGTGTGCACTTGGCTTTGTGTGCATTGATGTCCTGTTGGTAATTATCATTCTGTTGACACCTGTATTCACGATGACACCCCTATATCACATTTTCATCACAGCGTGAAATGTTGCTCTTTTTGCTTTTGTTTTGTTTAGTACTATGAGTTTAGCCCAGAGCTGAAAAAAAAACCCCAGACACTTCTCACAACACACAAGGGTACATTGATAACCTTGCAGTTTAGTTACTGATCCTATCTCAATGCTTCCATCTCTCTCCTTCCTCCCACCCCTCTTTTTAAGCAGACAAGGTTTTCCCTCAACAAGCTGATGACAGAATAATTTCTCCAGGTTGATTGTTTGCCCCACATGGTCCTCTGGATTTCTTCATACAAGTGGAGAGAAGCAGATCAAAAGCCTGCAAGAAAAAGAAAAAAACCCAACAGGCAGAGGATTGAAAAAAAGCCACCATAAAGAACCTACTCAGGTTTCATTCTGATGATGAACAGGCTTGTAAAGTATTCTGAGACCTGTCAAATTTTCCCATCTGAAATCCAGACCTATTTTAAAAAGAATTTTCATAATGAGTGTCTCTTTTCCTCCATCCACAGGCTCAGAGTATTTTCTGAAAAAGTTCTGCAGGGCAGAGGAGTCGAACAGTTGATCACATGCAGGAGCACGGGATAGATGGAGTACAGCTGACTCAACAACTACAGGGGATTTGGGTAAGTGCCCACCGTGTCAGCCAACTAGAACTTACTGAAATATTGGTTAATATCACAGTATTCATTACTTTTAAAAGAAAATTCTTACTTTATCACCTGTCAGACAAATTTAACCTCACTAGGAAATCTCAATGGTAGTTTATTGGGAGAGAAGTATGCATGGAATGGTTGATGCAAACGTGAAGGTGTTAGCATCCAACCATGCTTGACTTTTGCAACTTAGCTTTTACCTAAGGGTACCAGGCCAGACTTGTGCTATTAATGCTAGGGGAAGAAGGTTATAAGCCCTGTGCAGTGTGGAGGCTATCAGTGTATGTCAAACCCACTCGTGTTGCTTTCAGGAGGGAAACAATCAATTGCTTGAAGGAGACAATGTTATCCAACTTGTGCTGTCAGTCAGCCTGTTCCCACAATCATTGCATTGATGGAGGAAAATTTTGATAAGCAGGATTTCTTATCTGGCTCCACTGCAATTGAATGACAGGAGTTCGTTGATTGGAAATTGCATTGTTTCCGGTCACAAAGCTGACTGGACGTGGTAATTGCACCACCTTTGTTTATTTTTAAAGTAATAATAACAGCGATATATTCTTCAGTGAAGATCGAGGGGATTTGAAATCAAGTCTTTGGTTAAGCTGATGAACTGATACTGTCCAAATTTACATAGTTACTGTAATTGCCTTGTATACTGTGGGGAAAAACCTTAAGAACTGCAGAAGATAAGACTGCTGGCCCTGCTTGCATATTCTTGGTCAAAGAATGTTTTTTTGGCATGATGATTTGTTTTCTTTCAGCTAGATCTTAAATAGTACCTCTTGGGCTTGTTTTACAGGTTGGCTCAAAAATTACTTCTAATCTTGTTTTAAGTCCCAAATGGCTACAACATGGACTCGAAACATGATGAAAGAAATAGCTATAAGTGAATCTCTTCTATTTCACAAGAGAAATAGTCTTTCTTTTTAAATATAAATCTGGGAACAGAATCTCTTTGATTTCACAGTTTATGAAATCTGTGGTATTACATGCTTTCTTTGACTGAGATATTTGCAGCATTATTTACTGCAAATTTGTTTGGTTTCCAAGGTTTAGATAATGTTGTACTCTACTGCAAGGATATTCTACATCCTTACAGCTTAATTGTTGTTTTTAAAAGTGAGGAAATTGATGTAATCATGATGGCATAATCTCTTGGTGCTTTTTCTCAGGGAAGTCTTATTTTACTGGTAACTTTTCAGGCTGCAAACAGATGGCTGCAGTATAATCAACTTCCTAGTGACATCAAGCATTATTTTACTGAAGATTTATATTTATATTGCTCTCTTCAAAAGCATAAAAAGAGCAATTAAGTAGAATAATACTCATTTAGATCTTTATCTGCCCATGTGATTGCAGGGCTCTGGGGTCAGGCAATAGGATTAAGAGCATCTCATCACTAGATCAGTGTGTTTGAATCCAGACCATGCTTAGAGGCAACTGAAGGCCAGGAAAACGTGATGACGCTTCAGGGGCCTATATCAGATGATTTGACAGTCTCTGTAAATTTGCTAGCTGGTGGAACCTCCATAATGATTGGAGAAGGAGATCTGTAGACTGAATGTGCATGCCTGGAGAATGTATTTAAGCTTAGGAACAGTCTCTTAGTTCCAAGTTTTAGGGAGAGTCTTTGTACGTGACCTGTGCAGGGGATGTGACACAGCTTTTACTTCTGTGTTTCAGTCCAAGATGATCCTGGGCTTGCTTTAGTCTCAGAGATTGTCAAATTGCAGTGTCTCCACTGCAAGTGAAACACAATGTAGACCAGCTGCAACAGAGCTAAATCGCCCCATTTTTTGCTTACTATTGGATTAATTAGACAGTATCTTAAACACTGTAGTTGTGCTCGTTACAGATACTTCTACACATGCTTGCCAGTCTGTAAGTGAATGTGGCACAGCTGGTGTTTATCTGATGGCTCTTGTTTTGTAATCAGCTTGTTTATAGTATTTTGTAGCTGAAGTAAGACAAAGAAAATCCAAATTGATTTTTATTTTAGTTTTATGATGTGAGTCAGAAATGCAGTGACCTCAGTAGGGAATCTATCAATGTTTTCAGTTGATTTAACTTCTTGGCGTTTCAGTTGAATCCACTGAAGTTGCATTAAAGAGCTTAACTATAAACCAAAAAATTAAAGAAAAGCAGAGCACAACAAGCCAAATTATGTGGATTTTAATGATTAAAAGGAGGCCTTGATTTGTCAAGAACATCCAAATTTGAGCTAAAATGATTCTTTCAGACTACTCTGCAATAGTCTCGAAATCTTATACTGAATTTCCTTTCTTTTTTTCTCAGGTATCTTGCTGTCAAAGTTTTTCTGATGCAGTAGACAATATGATGAGTGTGAAAGTGAGAGGATAATCTGTTCAAAATTGTTTAATTCAGATCCAAGGCTTTGACCGTAAATCGCTTCCTTTAGGCCAGTTTTCCTTGCAAATCTGTTTTGACTGGCAGCATTCTGTGCTCTGTATCTGCACAAATGTCCTGTGGGAAGCACTGGTTAGTTCATGCAGGTTAGAAGAATAGAATAGAAATGAGTCTTTTCTGTGAGGCTCATGAGATGTTATTTTGTGTGCTTCTATATGTGGAACTTGAAGCTGATTTGTGTTTTCACACTTTATTTAGGTATCTGTGAACTGTGGATTTGGAAACTTAATTTCAAACAGAGATTTATATTTTTAAGCTTATCTCTCAGATACATAATTATGTACTTTTATTGTATGATGTGATCAGAATGAATTGAAAAATGCTAGTATTTTCTTAGGTTGTTAAAATAAATGTCTGGAAGAGAGATATAAATATACAGTAAAATATACTGGTTTACCGTTTAAATATAAAAGAGGCTGTTTTTGTGGGACTGCAAAGCAAGTATTCTGACAATATTTAAACTAAAATTCAACTGTTCCATCACTAAGCAGTTCTATGCTGAAAATAATATGGATGGAACAGCATAGGGGGAAGATATCACACTTGAAGAATATTATTTCACTAGTGGATGTGTGAAACACTAGAATAAATCTGTTATTTAGCACAGAATACCAGGTAAACACTCTACTCCATGACCTCAACACTTGCAAGTGAATAAATTTAAATAGACCTAGTAAGTCAAGATCTCTGGCTCGTTCAACAAATAGTTGTTTAGATTTATTTATACTTTTGTAATTGTATTTTCCCAGTAGTCTGTCTCCTTGGAAGATGATATTATGCTGCTTTGTATAAATCTCCTGGATATATTTCATAAAAGTGTAGTATTCACTCGATCACTCCTTCTCTTCTTATATTGTAAATATGCAGTTAACTTAGTTTCTTTTCAGACTGGATTGAAAGAAACCTCAATGCATTTAAGGACTGGTTGTAAAAATAAAGACATATACGCATACTAAGGTACAGTGTTTAAAAGTTTATTAGGAGTGTTTTGAAGTGTTAAAAGGTAGGTTTTTCTTTTTTAACAGTTTAATGGCAGTATGGTACACCAATTAAATTTCCCTACTCATTAGGCAGGCAGAAAAACCATCTCAGCTGGATTTTTGCCTATCTAAGGCTCTGAGATGAAGATCCAGATGGACCTGTGCTAGTGCCTCTCTCTAAATACACCTGGTTTTATAGATTCAAGAGCTCTGCATGGCTGTAAGGCTTCTATTATTTACCCAACATACACATTTATTTCTCACTATAGTAATAAGATTCACAAAAAATACTGAGCTGTGAATTCTGGAAGCAAATGTAGGTTTTCACCCTTTTGGTGTTCATCAGGGTTTAGAATTATGATTTCATTTCATAAACACACTATGTATTGCTTCCATATAAATATTTTATGATCTTGAATATGAGTTGTTGGTTATTGTAGTGTGCTGGTGAAAATTTGAGGTTTTTCAGATTAAAATCTAATGATTTTGATGTGGCTTTCTTTTGTGGAAATTTAACATCTCCTGCTCAGACCCCTTGGCTTTTTTTGTTCTGTGAAAGAGATTATTGTAAAAAGACTTGAAATTAACTCAAAATTCTTTTAACTTATGCTAGATTTTTTTTTAACTTTTGAACCAAAGCAAAAGCTTTTCAAAAATTGCAAAAATATCTTCTCCGGTCTCATTTTCCTTGGGCAGTATGGGCACCAAGTTGATTGACAAAACATCTTGGTATTTGAGAGTTTAGCTATGATTTAGAATTGGTCAGGGAAAGTTCCTATTTGGTTCTGGTAGAATTTGGATTAAGGACATGTTCCAAGCTTTGACCTAA
Organism: Certhia americana; assembly: GCA_018697195.1. Classification (NCBI taxonomy): domain Eukaryota; kingdom Metazoa; phylum Chordata; class Aves; order Passeriformes; family Certhiidae; genus Certhia; species Certhia americana. The sequence continues at coordinate 19,570,902 of CM031857.1, read as the reverse complement.
TATTTAATTGCAAATCGAATATATTATGGAGCTAGTTCAGGATTCTTGCTTATAAATCTCAAGAACTGAGGGGGAAAATATGACTAGAAAATAGATACAGGTCATTGTGGGGCCACATAATGGATGCTGAATGGATGTCTCTGCCCGAATAATGTGTGTTTTTAAATCATGGTCTTTCTCATTCAGTCCACAACTGCTGTGTTCTGAATAGCTATGAGAGAGATTAATTTACTTATTTAAAACAAAAATATTTTCACATTTTGCATGTGTGAAAAATCAGCTGGTTTTGTTCATTCTGAGGTGCACTGATTTCTAATGTTCCGGGTTTTATTATTCCCTCATATATGTCAAATTATTACATTTACTGTGAGCCCTCAAATAATGTAATTTTGGGAACTTATAGGCTGTATACATGTTTAGCAGGAAACTGTTGAACTTCAAGGCAAATATATACCTCTGTGTGTTTGTATTTGTCATGTACATTTCTGTATATATTTATACAGACATGTATGTGCATGTCTGTATATATTTATTTTTTTCCCTTTTGCAGGTTTTGCTAGATGTTAGAAATGGGATGGCACTATGGGGTCTGAAATCACAGAACACTCTAAAAAAAGATATATATGTGTTTCAAAATCTCAGAACTAAAGATTATCCACAAACATAGAGAAATTTTGTACTTGAAATGTGTCTTAAAGTTCTTTGCATCTCAATTGCCCCTTTTTCTATAAAAAAACTTTAAAATAAAGGCAATTATTACCTTTTGATAAACTTATCATTAAAACAGTTGCTGTAAAGATCCAAGTCCTGTTTTATCTGCAACATAAGACCCAAGGATATAAAGTGGAAGGTGATAGTGAAAAAGGTCTGGATAATTTATTTCTATACGATGTACAAGCTACAGAGAAAGTTCCACTGAAGAGCTTGAGGTAGAGGGGCATTCTGTTGTTTGTTTGTTTGTTTGTTTGTTTTTGTTTTTTTTTTTTTTTTTTCCACTGGGTTACTTTTAAGTGGTGGCAAATGATTGTGTGTGTGTTTTGAAGCAAAGTGGTTCTGGAGGATCGGACAGCGGCACAGTAAATGCACTTCACAACTATTCACATCTTGGGGCCACATGCAGAAGCAAGTGTGGCAGAAAGATGAACGCCAGCCAGAAGGAAAAGGAACTGTTTTGTCATGAGATGATTGAGATGGACTTGTTGAACTATGTAATGATAATTAGAAAATATTTTTATGAGCAGAAGTAATGTTCCTATTCCATTACTTGTAGCTGCCTAATGCACATTGCTTGACAACATTTAAGCAGTTGTTAGGTATACTAAGTATATATGAAAACATTTATAAATGTGCCACCAGCTTATTATGTGCTCGTCCCATCTCTGATTTTCTTTCAGAAATTTTTGTTATTAACTCTTCATTTTGAAAGACTTATCCAGTCATAAAGCATAAAGATCACCATATTATTCTGCTGAACTGTCACACTCTGTGAATTAAAAATAGATAATAAGCAGTGGATTATAAGAAATTCTTATAAATACAGGAAGAATATTTGAAATAATAATAATACTCAGAAGTTGCAACTGGCTCAAAAGTGCATTTCAATACAAATGTAAGGCTGAATCAGTGAATGCTGTTGAGAATGGAAAATTTTTGAAGATCTTTTTAGAGAGGGTGGGAAAGAAAGGAAATGAATATCAGGTCATGACAGAGGAAAGAAGAGGGAATGTAAATCAAACTGCAGCTTCTCAGTGGAATTAAATTCCTAATTTGACTGCAAAAGCTTGTCATGTTTAAATCATAAACATCTTTACTTGGGAATTCTCTGCAGATTTTCTGACATGGTGAAGTTTATCAAAGCAGGGACGAGGGCTTTGTAAAGTGATAGCAATTAAAGTGAGGGCTGCGTGTTGCAACTCTGACTCCTCTGTATTCTTCAGTGATGTGCAGCACAGAACAGGAGGGCCTGAGTCTTGGCACATCAGTGAAATGTGATACTGGTTTGCTGTTTAAGAGTTTAAGGAACAGAAAGGGTCAGATTTCCCTTGCAGTATGTGTTGACATCTTTTTAATCCTGGAAGTCTAGTTAACAGCAAAATATGTTTGTTGTAGATCAAAGAAATCCCCTTTTTTTTTTTGAAACCACCAAGGTTACATTCCTCAAAATAGTCATACTAAGAATTGCATACTAAATGAAGAAAAAAAAGCAGGTATCTTCCTCATGAATTTCACTCCTGGATTATAAATCATCCCATACCTGACACATGTGTGCTATTTTATGACTTCGTACATGGATTTTTAGTTTCATATTCATATACCAGCAATAATCTCACATTCCTGTTACCATTTTGATAAAACTTTTATGCTTCTATAATTGTATTAAATGGTCAGCCATATTAGTATGTACAAACCTTTTGGCTGGGGTGCCTTATACATTTGCTGGGCTGAAGTTTAGAAATTTCTGTTGAGAAATAACTTGCTAGGGACCTTTAAGACCAGGCTGGAAAAGCAGGAACAGCTGCCTTAATTGTGTCTGGGGTGAGCAGATCAGTGATGTTGGCCTCTCAGGGTGCTTTCTAGCCCTGCAGTTCTTTTGAGAAATGAAAAATAATGCATGTTCCTAGCTTATTTAACCAAAAGCAGCAGGAGTCAGCTCAATTGGTGGATCTGCACGTTGATGTGCATGTTGATCCATATGCAGATGAGTCAATAGCCAAAAAACAAGTAGGACATTATTGGCTGTGTTAAAATCTGAATTGTTCTGAATACAGCTAGAGAAATAATGCTATAAATACTTAATGTCTTAATTCAGATTTGTGCCTTAGCAATCATCTATCCTTCCTCCAAAATGCAGCAGTATAAGTTGTGTTTAATAATTAAAATTTTAGATTTTATTGTGAAGTTCTGCTTTTCATCTAAAATAATAGTTGCAGCTTTATCAGTGGCATCTTTCATTAAACTCTTTTCAAACAGTTTTTTCTTTTGCTAGCAGAAAACCACTGTGGATGTTAGAAAATTAAACTCAGATTTAGATCTTGATAAATTGCCCATGATATATCTCTTTGTAATAGACATCAGAAACCAGCCCATATACAAGAGAACAGCAATATCCACTTTATCCATGTAACTGCTGTACAAGTAGAGGTAAGGCTCCAGGACACTGGAGAATTGCCAGTTTTCTGAAGGAAAAGATGTTTCTTTCAAAATAATGTATGAATTTTCATAGTAAACAAACAAGCAAAACGCTGCTGCGCTTCTCCATCTGAGAGTGATGGACAGGGTGAAGAGATCATGAAAATACAGAGGTTTCATAGCAACCCAGTTGGAAATTTTTTTTCTTTCTTATGTTTTCTCAATTCTTCATCAACATTAGCTGCAAGTGCTGTCAACCTCCACAGGAATTTAATGGAAAAATCGTAAAGGGTCAAAGAGTCCTTTTGTTTAGAATTTAATATCCACCTGAAACACAAAAGAGGTTACATTGTTGCTGTAACTCACACATTGAGAAAGTTGTGAAGAACTAGGTGGGAGAGCTGCTTTTGGATGTGATAATAGCAAAAGTTACACCTGACTTTCCAAATGTGCATGCTTAGCTGGAGGCTGGTATTTCTGTGTTTTATTCCAAGTACTTCCAAGCAGTATTACACAGGAATCATTGGCTGTACACTTGGGCAGACATTTTAATCTTGATTTTTTTAGAAGGATTTGAGTAAATGTTTTGTTGGAGCTGATCTGTTCATTGACAAAGCGTGTGGGAGTGTCCTCTAAGGGTCTTTCTATCAGCACAGAGTATTAAATGAATATGGTTTGAAAATTAATGAAAACTTTTGCATTATTGAGGAGAAGTGGCTCAGACTGCTGTGTAGCCTTGAAAGATCCTGTAAAAAGTGAGGGTTTGTCTCAAATGTTCTCTCCATGTGCTGTGGCCAGCTCTTCTCAGCAATGCAGGACAGTCCCTTGCCATGCAGGTATGGCTGCATTTAGGTGTGCTACATCTCTGTAGTGTGCATTTATTCCTTATCCACTCGGAGAGACGTGATCTGTAGTCTTAGAGGAAGCAATTTTCTAAATCTTAGAATTGCAGAGTTCCTGTGTAGGCGAATGGAGATCATTGCCACATTTGGGTGCTACATCAGCAGCTGTATTCTCTAGAATGACCAAATCTTACATATATATAAAAAAGTCCAAACAAACAAGATAAACCAAAAACTTAGTGCACTTGGGTTCACTGACAAAAATATCAATGTTTTGGGATGCTTTTGACAGACATGTATAACACGTTGGGAGTTATTTTGGTTGTGGTAAATACCACAAGTATTACACCTTGGAGTTTTTCTTGCAAAAGGAATCATTACTGAAAACTCCAGAAATGCATGTGTTCTGATTGCCAGATACAATTCAAATAGATGCAAGTGTATATTCCAGCTCTTTGTGTAAGCTCAAGTTAATTGCCTTTGTGCTGCAAAGAACAAATGTCTGGCAAATAGATATGAACTGATTTTTATTCTAGGATCTTGAGCCTGAGAATTGCTGACCTAACCATTTATCTCTATGGTTTTCCATGACTTGAAGCAATAGTTTTATTTTAGCCCAGATGTCTTTCTCAGGGAATTTTGACACTGAAATGTCAAAAAAACTGGTTGGAATTTAAATATTCAAGCAATTCTAATCAATCAATTTATTTTTTATTTTTTATTTTTACTTTCTCTATTATCCTTGAGTACCTTTTATTTTGCCACAAGTTATAATTAAAAGTTGTAGAAATTAATAGAAATTACACATTACTCAGGAACAGAGAAATGGGCCCTGCTGTCTGTGACCTCTTTCCCACAAGCTTGTGAGCTTTTATCCCCAGTTCCTTTGCTGGAGACCATCGCCTCCTGAGTGATAGAATGTTTGCAGTAAACATCTTTAGTGCAATGAACAGATGTGTGTAATAACCATTTAATGTTCTGCTAGGTTTTGCAATGGAACAGGTATGGTTGCTGCTCCTGCTGACGATTAAAGTGCTCCCAGTGACTGCTCAGTTCAATGGATACAACTGTGATGCTAACCTCCATAGCAGGTTTCCTGGTAAGTATTTAATAGACTTTTTTTCTAATGGCTTCTTTATTGTCTCGGTTCAAAGCAGTGCTTATTTTTAAATACAGAGCTTTAAATCTGTCCGAAGCCTGGGGGTAGGACTCCATATTAAGTCAGTGTTAACTGTTTTTGTGACAATGAACTTGCCTAATGCTGCACTTTCTTCTTAATTGCACAATGGGTCAAATTCATCCTGGCAGCAAGGCAAATAATTCCCCTCACACTAGTGGGGCTTGACCTGCTTTTGCCAGAGCTCTAAACTGTCCAAGACATTCACCGTTCATGTTGTTGTACATGTTCTTTATAGATTCAACACTCTCTCACTTCTAACTGGGTCTTCTTTCATGTTTGGGTTTTTCAGTTTTCTTTTCCTGGGTAAGAGAATATAATTATATCCTTTTAGTAGAATAAAGAAATTTGTATCTATTTTAAGCAAAATTAACTTGATGGCAAAATTGTAGTGCCTCACTTCAACATTAAGTCCTTGGTTAGGGACAGGTGAAGCAATGGGATATGTCTATGGATGATGTATTTTCCTTCCTCTAAGAAAATGGGAATGAAGTAATTTTGGGGACATTGGATGTTCAGAGCTGTTAATACAATAAGAAATAGAAATGAAATGTCAGCCTTAGTAGCATGGTATCAGGATTTTCTCAGGCAAAGGATCCTTTTAGTTCCTATTACATTGCTTATCCTTCCTGCTTCAGTTGTGTCTTGGGCAGAATAATAATAATAAAAAGAAGGCTGTGAATACTGACTCTCTCACATCTTGTTTTTCTGAGATAGTGATTGAATTGAATAGTTCAGTAATGAACACTCAGTGTAGTATTACACTGTAATACCTTTCCTGTTGTTGCTTTCTGAATAATAAGAGTTTTTTGGGGGGTTTTTTGGGTTTTTTGGGTTTTTTTGTTTTGTTTTGTTTTTTTTTTTTTTTCAGGAGGGGCCAGCTCTTTTATTAAATTTAAGTCAGCAGAAGGCAAAAAGTCTGTTTATTGATTCCTGTGTTACTATCACACTGCTAGGTGCTTTGTTGACATAAGGACCAACAGTGGGTTTGATTCTTTTCTACTTAATCAATATGAACAGAGAAATAAGATGCATGCAAAGAAGATCAAATATATTGTATCCATTCCTGAGAAAATCACAGTTTAGCTGAGTATTTCACAAGCTACTTTTATATATATTTGCCTTCTCTTATTTATATTATATTATATTATATTATATTATATTATATTATATTATATTATATTAATTATAATTTTCCCTTCTTAGCATCAATTTTTACAGACTTGCTGCTGAACTGTGAGTGAATTTTGCCCACCTGCTTCAGAGTTACTTGTTGAATTTCTTATGTAATCGTGGTATTTTTGGTCCCTGTTTCAGGCTTTTTGCGAGACTTGCAACAGATAGAGGGAAGTTTACATTCCTTCCGTGTTTCGAAATTTTTCTCTGGTCATTTTTTGCACCTGGTCTGTCCCAATGTTTATTTGCAATGTGATACCTGTGAATTGAATTCATGTCTTGTTGTGGGTATTTAGGGGCCTCTTGCAGTTCTGCCTCATAAAAATGAGTCATGTCAGATTCCATCTGTGCCAAATCTCATTGACTTGGAAGAAAATCTGTTTAGGTTACAAGCAAACAGATTTTTTTAAACTTAAATTCTAATTGCCCCTCACTGGCCATAGGAGTTGAGAGCAGAGTCCTGCTTTTTCTTGTTTGTCATCTAATGCAGTGAAGATTCAAAGTCTGGGATTTAATCAACAGTCTCATTGATTTTGAGAGGTAGGAAAGGAAAATAATTCTATTTATTAGTTGTGCATCTGAGATGGAGGTACAAGCCAGGAATCCCTTTTGCCCCAAATTTGACAGGTGTTATTTTCAATATGCAGAAGGGTCTGCTATGTAATGAGCTGGGACTGGTGGAGCTGAAGATGAATGAGAAAGCCTCTACAGGGAGAAGGGGCTCACTCTTCCTGTGCTGGCTTCCCCAGCACTTGGCTCAGGCTGTGGTTTTTGGGGGTGCTGCCTCAGGGCCCTTGGGGTCCAAATGTAAGGGGAGGGGTGAGAGAGAGGTTGAAAAGGAGAATGTTTTAAAACCGGGATCTTTCAGGATGCAATACTACTCACAGAACCTGGTTATGGATAGATTTTCTTCCTGTTCCTTATTTGTTCCACACTAGGAACAAATTTGTTTTCACTGCTGTCAGCTGGAATTCCAAGCATGGCATGCAGATACCAGAGAAGCCATTGGGTGTTGAAGTTGTCTCCTCTTTTTCTTTAAATGTTGATAAGAAACAGAAGTTGTCTTCAACAAAGAGGACAAATGAAGCCTTCCTAGAGAACCATGGAGCTCATCCATTTTTCATTTGTTTGTGCTTTTATCATTCATCGCTTAGGTGACTTCTTGCACAGGAGTGGTGCTGCATAAATAGGATGACAGACAGAAAGAACTTTTGTTTCTGCAGTTTGCAGGTTTATTTTAGAGTGCAGGTATGCAATAGTCATCAGGAATGAAGGGAAAATATCCCCATTTTTGGTAGACTGAAAATGCAGGGATTTTTTTTGCCCCAAAGCTAGATGTGTTCTAGAGAATATATAATTAGGTTAGATCTTGCCATCATACAGAGAGCTTACATAGGGAAAAAACTTTAGTTCTTCATTGCAGTAAAGCACAGTTTTTAGAAGGCTTCTGGGGCAACAGCCATAGCAGTCTATGCATGTCCAGTTGTGACATGCAGTTTTGTTTCAGGGGATTCTTGTCTTAAGTATGTGTTGAGAACTTAGTAGGGACTGAGGAAATGTTGCAGCTTTTTCACATACACTATGCATTTTAATTCAATATCAAAGCAGTGACTTGATCAAAGCAGAGGCTCATGAGGAGAAACTGGTTTTGAACTACACAGGTCTTTTCATTCCTCTTCTGATGGAATTACTTTTATCAATGTTATTCTGTGAAAAACTCATGTCTTCTTGAGGGTTTTTTGCAGCCTGCCTTGGAGTGAGTTGTCAATGTGTGGACGGGTAATAGAGCAGAAGTGGGCATTGGAGTTCCCAGCCTCCATGAGTCTGCCCATAATTCAGGATGGTCTCTGTTACTGTAGGGTCTGTGTACCTCTTGAGCTTTGCTCTCTTGTTTGAGAGACTGCTGGCTCTAGATAGCTTGAGTGATTTGAGTCAGAAAGAAACCAAGTGGTTTGCCTGTATGGAAACTGTGATAGGGAGGCCATTAGAGTTAAGGCTTTGTCATTTGGATGTGGTAACCTTCAAACCATTGCTCCTCTGACTGAGAAAACCAGAGGCTTTTAATGCAGGAATGCAAGAACTTTTTTTATTGTTTCGTTTGACTTGTGTAGGAATAATATTTACCTTCCCAAATTGTCAAGAAATGAGCTAGATATTTAACATCCAAGAGGGCTTTAGGTCTGTTTGGGACTGGATTCAGATAAATTTCTGAACAAAAAATACTTTATTTTCAGAATTTGGCAGCAATACTTCCTCATGAAGTAGTGGGCAGAAAAGGTTAAGTCTAGAAAGGTTGTTTATCCTGCTGTATCACGTAAAAGTTGGTTTTGTACGTCATGGTCTCATTTCCCATAGTGTCAAATGATAATTTTGCAAGCAGTTATGGTAACTTATTTGGTAAAATTATTATTCTGCTTTTTGGAAAGGCTTGAAGTGAGTGATGAAATTAACTGAGTTACTTTGTTACATCCTGCAATTTGTTACAATCTGATTGTTTGTGCATCAGTCCAAGGAAGCATAAATGCACACTTTGCCATTCCCCTTTTTGTACTGGCCCCTCTACCCTAGTACACTCATTAAATGGATTGTAATTGTCCTCCTGCAGTGAAAACCAAGGCATGCTCCTTCCTGGTCTTTATGAGTTACATTAGTGGGATCATGATTGTGTACAAACCAGGAGAATTTCATGCCAAATCACTTCAACTCCTGTCTTGCCTTCAGTACCTTTCTGCCCAAATTTACACCCAGCGAGTAACATTTATCATTGCATTAGCTCAGGACTGAGTTTGGCCTGCTATTCTTTGGCCTTGATTGTTTTGGCTTGAAAGCCACCATTAAAGCTGTCTAAATTAAACTGCTTGTGCTCCATGTACCATGGGGGAAGAACTAGTTCATTGTAATGGAAATTTCATTTCCTCTCTGCTGTGACTATGCAGTGAAACAATTCATTTTAGCGGGCTTAATGGTACAGTATTGACTGAAGTTGTTCTACAGTTTTTAATAGCCCTTAATCTTTAAGCAGATGTAATAAATTAGTTCTATAAAGGAGTAATTTCTGTGTTTAACACAGTGCAGTATGTATTTTTGTAAAGCACTAGGGGAAAACACCAGAACAGCTCCTCAACCATCTACAAGCAAAGACCTTAAAGAAGAGCGACGTTAGAGCTTTAAAGCAAAACAACCTGTTGTTTGTGCCTCTATCTGAACCTGATGCTTTTCCAATCAGTACATAAAAATATTCAGAACTTTTGAATAAAAGGTCAAATGGACCGAAGACAGCTATTTTGGTGTTCAAAAATTGATCAGTTTGAACAGCTGCTGCTTTCTAGGTCTTTTGTGTTGTCGTAATGCACAGAATGAAAGATTTCAAGATGCTTTGTGGTATTGATCATAGTCTTTCAAGAGCCAACTGATTTTTCATTAAAGCTCAAGTTGATGGTTCTTGAAAAAAAAAAACAAAAAAACCAAAAAAACCAAAACCCAGGAAAAACCAACTTTAGAGAAATCATAATAAATTACCTTGCTATGCTGTTGAATGTACGTCGAAGTCTGTATAGCCTGAGACTGCGATCTCGTACAAAGTGGACTCCAGACAACTCAGAAAAGTGTAGCTGATTTCTATGCCAGAGTGGGCTGGGAGGCAGAACTTGGCCTTCTCAATTTCTCAAAATTGCTGGAAATTTCTGTTCCAGAGGGGGCTGCTTAATCAGACTCCAAATATTTAACCACTTGCTGTTTTTTACTCTGTTGCAGTGTTTAATTTTATTAATGTGCTACTAAAAGATTTGCTGCGGGATTAATGTATTTCCTGCTTGGTTACATTATGTCACTATAATAATTCTTGGGTTTTCCTTTAGTGAAGTGATAAAGTCAAATCTGTTCTTCAGACTAATGCAATTCCTACCTTTATATTCTAATATTTTGCTGTGACTGAAATCTAAAAAATTATTTGATTGGAAGTCACAACGCTAGACTAACTGCTACAATAGTTTTATGATGATTGCTTCAAATCTTCTTACAATGTCTTTCCCTGTATTTTTCTTGCAGCTGAACGAGATATCAATGTTTTCTGTGGGGTACAGACAATTACTATGAAGATAAATTTTTGCACAGTTCTTTTTTCTGGTTATTCTGAGACAGATCTGGCATTGAATGGGAAACATGGGGATGCCCACTGCAGGGGCTTCATCAATAACAACACCTTTCCAGCAGTGGTCATTTTCATCATCAATCTGAGTACTTTGGAATCTTGTGGAAACACTTTAGTGGTAAGACCAAGTCAAAGAGAAATTATAGCATGACTATGCATACGTAGGATCAAGTGAATGCTCTTGACAGCATTGTATCTTTCATAGGTAATATTTACTTTGTCTTACCCAGTTAGAAACATTGCATGCATCAAAGAAAACCACAGAAAGCTGATAACTTATAATCTTGATTACTATTGAGAAAATATGGTGGGACACACATTTGTCCTCTGAATAGAAAGTATAATTTTGATTTAAGTATTTTTTCAGTGGAAGAATGAGATTTTTCCAAGGTGTTTCTTGTTGGCCATGCCTTAGATTTTGCAGAAGTGGAGACTTTCATGTGTATCACACTGAGTGATACCAAAGTACCTATGAATAACTTAAACAAGTTTATAAATGTATTATTTTCAAGACTTTTATTTTCTCCAGAATTCTTATTTGTACTTGATCCCTGTCAGTTTTTATAACAAACCTCCTGTTTTGTTGCTTATAATTTTGCTGAAATATTTGATATGCTCTGTGACCTCTTTGCCTTAGGCTGAGTTTTCTTTTAAAATTGCAAGAAAAAACCAGTTCAGGCAATTCAAGACTCTCTTTTCCATCTGTAGCATCTCCATGACTTGCATTAGAAGAATTTTCCAGGAAGCAACTTCTTCCTGTTCCAGTGTTGCTGGTCACCTTGTAAACTCCCTGAACTTGCTATTTGGTCATGATTATAAGAGCTTGATCTTTAAAAAAAACCCAAATGACCCCCCCCAGTCTGATAAGTCCAAATAATTGGAGCTCCTGGTGAAGTCCCTCACCCGGCTGCACTGACTACGAAGACAAAGTAGCAGCTGCTAAAAATATAACCAAAAATATTTCGCCCAACCTCTCTGTTTATTCATGCCCCAAATGAAGACAAAAAAGGATCAGGGAGCATTTCTTATCATGTTCCCCACACTGGAATTTTACAGTCCCCTGCATTTCTTGGCAATGTTTTACAGCAAAGGCCTTCAAGCTAATTTTTAATAAAAGTAAAGGAAAGACAACAGTTCAGGCAGAACCTGTGTAAAAGCCAGGTCTTTCTGTAATACAGTAGACTCAGCTTTTTACTTTGTGAGAGTAGGGCAATGAGGAAGTTAAAAAAGCTGTAATTGACTGTACTACTTTAGTCTGTGCTGCTTAGGCAAAACTCAGATCCTGGAAAATTTTATTTTCAACGTTTTTGTGCCATTTAGAAAATTACTAAGTACGCTGTGGGCAAAATGTATGCCTGCTTCTGTCTTTTAGGTGTCTTTTCAATACACAAAGAAATCAAAATTCCTGCTGTGCATCCTGTGCTACTTACCACAAAATGTTGCAACTAATCTGAACCTCAGGATGATTCTCCCATAGTAAAATTTTTTTTTAAGAAATGATGTGTTTTAAAGCTGCTGAGAATATCTGTTTTGCTAATGTTGTTATACAAAAGAAATGCTGCAGTAGAAGTCCAGTGCCATGTTAATTTGCTCTGTTGCACCTACTGAGAAAGGAATTTGTGCTGCTTCTCAGTTGTTTTCAAACCACTCCCTTATTCAGATCAGTAGCTACAGATGGAGTGGGGCTGGGCTGATACCAGGAGGGAAGTGTCCCTCAGTTTTCCTGAGGGCTTCGTGTTCTTGCAGGGTTTGCACACTCTGTGAGCTGAGCAATACAGAATAGCACATGCCCATGGATGCAATTTAGGTTGCATTGGCATTTAGTTTGCATTACTTTTCAGCTCTGTAATTTCTGATAGTTTATAGTCCATAATTAAGATTTAGAAATGTAAAATATAAACAAAGACACACATTCAAAGTTCAACTATTTGGCTTGTGTCTGCTTATAACGTACCTTATTTTCTATGTGTCTAAACCAAAACTCAACAGTGAGAGAATATTGTTTCTGTGAACGAAATTGTTTCTGTATTGGCCTTTTTGCTGGATATAGAAGCTCATTGTAAGGCAGTATTTTTTAAATGTAATAGAAAAGCTGCTTTATTTCTTCCCAATAAGTTGCATGAATTCATTGGGATAGTAGAGGAAAAAAGTACCTACCAAAATACGCTTCCAAGATTCATAGTTCTTTTCAAATGTTGCTCAAGTCTGTTCAAAGAGTAGGGATACAGCTTGTGAATTTTATATGCATGATTCCAGGGAGATGAAAAACAGAACACAGGGATGATTTTATTAGACTAAATTAATTTTTGAAACTTTTTGTGAAGATATTTCAGGGTAAATTATGAGCTAAACCATCAGTGCCCTTAAGTTTTTTTGTTCCACAATTAACTTCAGCTAATAGTAATGTTCTGTCTTCCTCAATAGGTATCCTCAGCTCGAGGTATCAATGCTTATGGAAATACCTCAGTGGTACAGATAGGTAATGTTTCAGGCTATATTGATACACCAGACCCACCAACGATTATCAGCTATTTGCCTGGGCTTCTGTACAAATTTAGCTGTAGCTACCCACTGGAGTACTTGGTTAACAATACCCAGCTCGCTTCGTAAGTGTGCTTTGTCATTTCTGTGTGTTTGTGTAAGCATGTATATGTGCATACCACAACAGTATTGTCCATGTAGCAATTTTTGGCTGTTTAAGAGTAAACGGGAAGGAAAAAGCACCAAAAGAAGAAGTGTTGCAAGGAAAAATAAAATTCTGTAGCATCATTATATGAGATAATATAGTTTATGAAGACCTGCTGTTATGGGGATCCTTAGATAATGTGAAACTTCCCTTAAAATTCAGATGTTCTTCTGAAAAATTATAGCAGAAAAAAATTCTTCATAAAATAGTTTGTAAGCTTGTAAACATAGAATGCAAGAGAAAATATTTCCATGAGTAAACCTTGTACATCATATAAAGTGAGTTCCTTTTTGTCACTTTGCCTCTCTGCTAATTATTTTTCTGATTCATGTTTCCAGTAGCATCCATTATTTTCTGCATAGTTAAGACTGTCAGTATTTCCACTATAAATTCCTGTTTCTGAAGTTTATAACCCAAATGCATAAATTAACTCCTTGTGATATGACTCATTGAGTTTTTTAATGATAAAGTCCACTGAAGTATGCAAAAACAAAAATAAGGTATCTTTCTTCATGATGGTTTTTGGTTTCTGGTTCTATTGTAGGTCATCAGCTGCTATTTCTGTAAGAGAGAACAATGGTACATTTATCAGCACTTTGAATTTGTTACTTTACAATGTAAGTATAAAACACAGAAAACCTGGACTAAGTTAATCTCTGTGCTATGTGGATACAAACTGTTTTAGCAGACCAAAGTATAGATTCCTCTTCGTAATTTGCTGTTTCCTTCCCACTCCTCCCATGAGCCAAGTCTTTCTTCCAGGCATCTTTCATCTCTGAATTCCTTTTTCCTTTTTGTTTGTATGTACCTGCTGTCTTGTATTTATATGGCTGGTCTTTGAGGACAGACACAGTCCTTTTGTCCTGTATTTATGCAGTTCCTCAATTTACAGCTCTGGCTTTCAGTTAGTAGTGCCACATGACAAATCAATTGTAGCTATAACAATCATACTCCAGAGTGCATATCTTGTTTGCATTTATTATATTTCTCTGTGTGTGTATAGGTGCTTTGTGCTTAAACAGAGAGTACTCTGTAGTATTCTGTAAAATTATTCCAGACTTATTCCCATGGCAATGATCTGTAGCACTTTGGCTGGGGTGTTTTTATGTTCAAGTCTCATCAGAGTGTTTCGATCATCTGTGATTGTTGTGAAGGATGTATCAGTTCCAAATCCATAGCCTGATGCATGTGTTGCCTTACAATGTGGACTTTAAAGATTTTAAGGGTTAATAATTATAACAGGTTCTTCCAGTGCTTCTTCCTTATGTTTTAGATAATTTGAATATGCATTATTCTAAAAGCTTTTACCATGTAAAATGGGTTGGTGACACTGAAACATGAAAAATGCAAGGACCTCTACTTAACATTAATCTCTGAAATTATATTTTTGTGTTGATTAAAATTTTTACTCATACATTTTAAATACCTGATTTAAATATCAATTTTTCAATCTATCAAGCATCATTTTTGTAAATTATGAATCCGATTTTTTTTGCATTATTATTCACGTCATCGTGTTGCTGAGTTATAATTCATGCAACTGATTTAAAAGTCAATGCTTTATGCTTTGAACATAATGAGCTATAAATATTGCAACAGGACATTTTTCAATGGCATGCTCTAAAAAATCATGTTTGTTTGAAAGAGCAGAGCTCCAAATAACAACCTATAATCTGTTAAAATGATGATTATAGTTCTCTCATTTTTAAATAAACCTGTAATCAAAAAGATGGAGCAGAATGAGGGTAGGCAAATTTCTCAGTCAAGCCAAGCATTGACCACTGTGTGTTGACTGCCTTTCAGGGTCCAGTTCAGCAAACAATCAGGAATAAATGCTACTGATGCTCACATTGAACACATTTTTTTCCTCAGACATCCCATGCCAAAATGTGCTTTCATCCTGCCCACCCCTGTAAGCTTGCAAGTTGACCATGAGCAATGGTGTGTTTTCATCCTGATAGCAGTCCCATTACTTGCCCTAGTGGGTAGCACTCTCATGAAGAGCACTGCTAAGGCTAGTAGATTCCAGTGGTGGATGTGCCCTTCTGCTTTTTTTCCAAGGGGTGGATAAATACATGGGCAGCTTGTGCACTGCCTGCATTTTTCCCTGTTGGGAATGCCTCTGGGCACCTCCTGCCTTGTGGGCTCACTTGATCTCTGTTAGCAGTCCTGGTTTTGGGAGGGGCCTCAAGGTTCATGTCCACCCTTGTTATTGGTGAGGGGATGTGTACAGATGTCTTTCTTGACTGCAAGCAGCTGTCATCTCCAAATTTAGCTGTAGTGTTATTTCTTAACATTGACTCTTCTTCATCGTCCTAGCTCACCTCTGTCTTCCATCACAAAATGTTGTTTAGATGTACTCTGTGATGCTAGTACATGTCATTGTTAGGAAAGATAAGAAGAGCTGTTATGATAGACTCAGAGTTTAATAGAAAAATGTTTAATACGCTTTCACAGACCCTAAGTAGCTATGTGCTTTTATGCCTTTTTGTAGATGTCTGTCTACATGAATAAAAACTACTCTTAAAGGATAAAACAGTGACTATGGAGTGTAATAGTGAGGGTCCTGCACTTTTTAATCAATCGCAAAATAGGGCAGAGCTAAGTGTTATAGAAATGTATAATTAATTTGAAAGAAGGTAAACCTACCTGAGGCCTCTGATACTGTGTAGATTTGATATTGGGCATGCTGTTAATTTTGGCATTGTTACCTTTGAAAAAATTAATTGGTCTCTGGTGTAAACCTACTTGTTGCTGTCAGCTGCTGCTTGCCATGGTTTTGCTTGCCACAATGAACCTGGCTGAAATCCTGTTTACCAGATTTTTTCATATGTATTGAGTGTTTTGACCTTTCATGAGAAGTCCCAACATGCTGAGTCACTGTGCTATCTGAATTAGTAATATGTTTGACATAGGTGACTTTAGCAGACAGTGAATTTTGATATTCTCAGTTAGTATCTATCACACAGATCTGTTTCATGGCTTTGTTGCTAAACTGATGTTAATGGTTTAGATTTTGAACAAAAAGCCCCAATAAAACATAATATATAAGCAGTAGTATATGGGGAATTCCCAACTTTTATGTTGAATGCAGCTTTCTTGACACAGCTCTTTTGAAACACTAGAATTTAAATTAAAATATTTGTTACTTGTAGTTTTCAACAAGATAGCTTCCATAGAAACTACACTTTGCACAACAGAAAGTCTTTGTTCTCCCAGACTATCGCTTAAAATATATAACATCTCATGGCATTGCTATCTCCACTAATTCAAATAACCTTAGCAGCAATTGCTGGGAAAGAGTGCAGTGTGTGAACCCAGTAAAGCTCTTCTATAAGAAAACCAAAAATTAATTACTCTAATTAAAAAATTAGAGTAGCTCCTATGTTTGCTGGTAAGCTCAGGGAGACTTACGGAAGTGTCAGTGAATGATATTTTTCTTTAATCCATGATCCAACCACGTCATTAAATCATATATTCTCCTAAATTGTTGCATGGGGAAAAGCCAGTCTTTCCAGGCAAGCTTGTAGACAATTTCTCTGGCACTGCTTTTTGCTTCTTCCCTTGCAGAAGACAAAGTGAATAATCATTCTGCACAGAAGGGTCAGAAAAATAGCTGAGAGCTCAGTCTGGATGCAGATGGGTTGTTAGAGTGGAATTTCTGTTATGATTGAGGCAATATTTGTTTTACAGGATTCAACCTACAGCCAGCAACTCCTTATTCCAAGTACAGGTTTACCTTTGAAAACCAAAATATATGCAGCTGTAAGAGCAACCAACCTTGATGGCAGGTACCATAAAGGGTGTTATTTCTTGTCTTGCTTGCTTTTCAGCTTGTTACTTATCTGATTTAGAAGAATCTGTCTTTCCTCATAGCTTTTTGTATTTCAAAATAATGGTTGGTTCACTGTTCTCAGCTGGAGGGTGTCAGGTCCTTGGCAGTGAATGCATATTTTGCTGCAGTTCTCGTTATGAAAGTTTTTCTGAATTATACTTTAAATCTTATATTGCTTTTATTTAAGGAAAGACCTCTGTTGGACCAGGCAAGAAAGTCCAAGGCTTTTAAAAGTGGGCTGGTTTTGATTTCTAGTCCTATGTGGCCGTAATTTCTGAGAGGAGGTGTGCAATGTGTGTTGGTGTGATGGTTGACTTACATGAAACCAAATTACTTCATTTATAAAATTGTGCTACTATGTTGTGCTATTTAATCTTGTAAGTAGTTGAAGAAACAGGATGACTTGCATATGACTTGTTTACTACAGTAACTCAGTTTCACTGTAACAGCCTGCATTACCTGTTTATATGCTTTTTTACTGCCCTGTCATCTCACCTTACTCACAGACCCTGCACCTGCATTGCCAGTTCCCCTCATCTATCCCTTTACTCCCTGTGCAGGTGGAATGTTTTGATGGATTACTGTTACACCACACCATCTGGAAATCCTAGTGATGATCTTCGATATGATCTTTTCTTCAGGTGGGTCCTGTGCCAACACAGTATTTTGTTGGTCCTTCTTTAAAAAAACAATTACAAATCTCTTCAATAGTGGTGTCTTAAACTGCCTGGAAAGTTTTAGCATTATTAGTAGGCAGGACCAAGGGCTAGCTTATAGATAACATGTCAGAACTTCTTTGTGTGTGAACATAAACACAGAAGCAGGTGCCAAGTCATATCCAAAGTAGTTCTACTAGAGATAACATAAATGCTTAAAGTGAATGGCTGAAATGGTCCTTATTTTACCAAAGGTGAATGTGGTGAATGACAGTGATGTAAAACATCAGAGACTTCAGACCAGGAAAGTAGTTAAGCAGATGATTAAATATAAATAGATGCTCCTACTTCTATTCCCAGTAATAACATTTGTTTGAATTGGAACTTTGAAAAACATCTTGGCAATATCTCAGATTAAATTTTATCTGTGACACCTACTGAAGGGGTACTGTCTTCATTTGGAGTTACCTGTCTATACTGGTTAGCATACCTGATTGGTTTTTGCTTCAGGTCTCAAGTTTCTTTGAGCACTGGAATTAAATGGTACCTTGGTTGTAGCTGTGGTGCTGCAAAACAAAACAGTGTTTTTGTAGGAATGTGTTTCAGCACAGGAAGCTGCAGCCTAACAGGCAGATTGTCTGCAGATATTTGCACTGTGTTCTTTTCCAAGGAACTAAAGTGTTGATCGTGCTGCTTAAGCCATCTTATTCTCAGCTAAGAGCTTCAAAATGCTAACAGAGCTGCTCATCCCAGTTTCACTCTTCTCTACAAAAACCAGCTGTGACAAGGATCCGCAAACAACCATAATTGAAAACGGCAAGAGTCAAATGGGCCGGTTTTCCTTTGAGGTGTTTCGCTTTGTGAAGCACAAGAACCAGAAGATGTCCACGGTCTTCCTTCACTGTGTGACGAAGCTGTGCAGAGCAGATGACTGTCCCTTTCTTGTGCCAGTAAGTTGTAATTATCTGCATATAAAATAGGCACACTGGAGTTCTGCATACAAGTGTTACAGAGGTTTGGATGGCACAGAATGAAAGCGAATTGTAGAGACTGAAGGAAGAATGTTTATTGTGTCTGAAGGAATGTGAAACAACTAATGAAGAATATGGAAATGAATACTGTCATCTGGAGATAAAATAATACTAGACCTGCAAAACACAGGTTATTGAATATATGAGAAATTACATCTTTACCTTGTGGTCCTCAATTTTTAAAAGTAACAACTCTGAGATGGCTTTTGGGCTGATATTCTTAGTATAGTAATAAGGTATCCATTGTCACAATGGATGAAGAAAAATATCTTAGAATATAATTTATGGAAAAGTTAAAGCTGTAGGAAGTGCTGTTACAGTGACAAGGAAAATTTGTGAAAAAAAAATATCATGCCCCTTAGAGTTTATCATCTCCCTTATCATCTGAAAAACACTCTTTTGTTGAAGTTCATGAGGTTATGTCTATTTAAAATTAACTAATTTTAGGAGTACCAGGAACAACAAATATATTTTGGGAATGGAAACATTTAAATAAACATATAAACACAAAGATGTGATGTCTTCGGAACACTGCATTGTTTCCTACTGTATGACTTCCCATGTAGAATTTTTAAAGTGCAGTCAGTTCAGTATACTTCTGAAACTTAGTATGTTATTTTATATTTTTATATAAAATAATGTAATTAGTTTTGCATTCAGTTTATGTTCTGAGGTTTCTGAAGTCCTTTCACAAGAAGCTGAAACTAAGCTCTTGTTTGAAGCATGCTTGAGTACCCTAGATTAAGGTAGATGATAGGTTACAAATGTTAAGGGTGGATTCCAGATGGGAATGCTGGGGATTGTTTCAGTGTGTCATTGCTATTTAGAACTCCAGGGAAGATGGACTCTCACTTGAGAAGCTTGCTAGAACAGGGATTGTCAAGCAAAACAGATTTGTTGGGGAAAACTCTCTGTAAACATAGCTTTGGGAAATTAACTACTGAAAATTTAATATACTATAAGATGGATCTTATACACAACAGCAATGTAATTTGTAAACAAAGTGAGGAAAAAAATAAAATGGGAAGCCAGGAATTTATAAGATGCACTTCTAGGCAATATTGCAGATGTTTTTATTGCAAAGTAATTGAATGTATACTAAGAAATAAAATCAAAATTGTAGTATGGCTTACCAAAGAGTTCATATTACATCAGGAAGCACAAAAAGGCCACAGTTCTGCTCCACTCTGAATCTGTGATTGTTTTAATTGACCACTCAGATCTGCAGTAACAGAGAAAGAAGAGACGCTGGTGGAAGGACAACTTGGCGCCCCCAGAGCACATCTGGCAATGCTGTAATCTCTGCTGGCCCCATCATTACGAGGAGTGGTAGGAATAAACAATCTTTTTCTATGGACTGCAGGAATTTCAGAAACCAGGGGAAATATTTTGCAGCTTAATGTAAATTTGCAGTGACTTAAAGGGTGAATTTTCTGTGGGTTTGCTGAGTATTTTTTACTACTGCTGAGTATTTTTACTACATTTTTTACTACTTTGGTAGAAATTTTGAGCTAGTATTTTTGTTTGGCTCTCACATGCTTCCTCCTTCAATAAAATCACTGTGGGATACATATAAGGCCATTATAAAAGTCCAGACTCAGTGGGTTGACTTCTTTTTTTGTCACATTTCATTGGAGATAATAGAATTTAAGGTACTGTGTTCAGTGCTGCAATTTAATTTGGATGGATAATGAATATTCACTGTCACTTTCTATTCACCATTTCTTCCAGCTTCCCTCTGGGTTTTTACCTCCATATTGCTTAAAATTAATACACACTATTCTTAGGTTCAACTATAAGAAAGGAATGGCAGAAAACCATTGTAAATTTTAAACAGTGGGCCAAAATACACTGCTTTAAATTGATGGTGAAATTCCATGATTTTCATTTTTATTGCCAATTGTTTTAGGAAAAAAACTACAATTCAGCTCTAAATGTAACCTGCAGTCTCTGGAAAAAAAATTACGTGACTGCTGGTTAAGTTTTACAAGTTGCAGATATTTATAAGTAGTTGCAGTTAAGCAACTGATTTCAGCAGTCTTAGGTTTATGATGCTGAGAGTAGGACTGAACCTGGCCTAGGAAATCTAATTTAAAACTTGGGACTAAAATCCTTTGAATGCCAAGTTGTTGTACCTGTACACAAAGAGAGCAACTGACCCTCTCGAATGGGGGGTCTAGCCTAACAAGAGACCATTTCTAAAGCAAACAGGCATTTCTGCAATGAAAATGAGTGGAGTTTTTCCACTGTACATGGTCCCATTTGAGTTGCTGCCATCTGATTAGCCAAGAAAAAGTGAGAAGAACTAACTTCAAAGTTCCATACATGAGTACATGTGGGAAATGAATGACGGATTTGCTCAGCCAAACAAGCGTGCTGGAGTAGTGCTGCCTTAGGCAAGGAATGGAAACTAGATACAGCTTCTTGTAAGAGCAGCCCCTGGTAGGTAATGCACCTCATGATTCAAATGCTGTGAATGCTATTTTACAATTAAAAAAACCCCAAACAAACCTTTAAATACTGCATAGCTTCAAGCAAAGATATCTGGTGGATGTTCAATGGCCCCAAAGAAAGGATAAACAATTTTACAATTTCATGACAACTGTTGTTTAAATGAAATAATGAATAAGGCTGAAAAAAAGGAAAATAATTTTTTAGGTCTGTTCTAAAGTGGATGGGTAAAGCTTTTTTGATTTCTCTGTCTTCATAATGTACTTTTGGAGCATTCCACTCATGCTAACAGAAGGATGGTTTAATGGGAAGTACTTGGAAAAAAAGGGACTAAATTCTAAACTCTGCCACAAATTTCATGAGTGGAATTGGCCAAGTCCCTCAATTTGACTTGCATTTCCCTTTTTCTTCTGCATCAGAAAGAGGGAATTAGTCCTGCTGTCAATTCCCATTGTGAAAATAAGCTTATAAGAACCAGGAGGTTTATGAATACTAGAGTTAACAAACTGAAAGGGGGAAGATCATGTGAGAGCTTGACCAAAACCATCCAGATAAAGAATAAATTTGGGTAATTTGGGTAATTTTGGATAATTTTGGATAATTTTGGATAATTTTGAAAAATTTAGGTAAATTTTAGATGAGGGATACCAGGGTGTAGAGCTGGCTTACACTGATGTGGTGCTTCATGGAAATGCTTGAACTGTTTTCAAGGCCAGCTCTGGTCTAGTTCTAGCACAGATACGTTTGTCCAGAGCCCATCAAACCTGCTGCACCTGGCTCACCACGACCCATATGCCAGCAGTGGGACTGCACAGACATGCAGCCCCTCACCTCCTTTGTTCAGGGTGGAGCTGTACCTGTCCCAGGGCTGGCCTGTGCACACCAGAACCTGCCGAGGCTCCTCAAGGCAGCCAGGTCTCCCTATGACCTGTCACCAGCTGTTCTGACAGTGGAGCTGCTGATGCAGCTGCCTTGGTAGGAACTGCATAGTGGTGCTGCAAAAGAGTGATGGTCCTTCTCCTGTGTGTGTGTCTGAACTCATATTTCTAACATTTGGCTCTTTTCAGAGAAATTTATTCTTTTTTTGTTATTCTAAAATAAGTCATTACAGGAGACATACGCAGAAGAAAATGTTTTAGTCTCTGTATGGAAACAAAGCAGGTACCTACTTGTGAAGTTAAAATTATGTAGCTTTTGATGGATGTCTCACTTAAGCTTGGGAGACAGCTGCTCAAAACAAATATATACGTGAACTGTGCTTACAGATTGCACAAAAAATCCCAAAACAGTGACAAGAAATGTAATTCTAAAATGGACACTGCTAAGCAAGTAAAAACTTAAGACAAAATACAAATGTTACCCTGACTATAAAGGCACTATGTAACTGCCAAGAGGAAAATAAGCATGCCGGAAAGAGCTTTATTTTGTAATAATTTATGGTAGCTGACATATTTTTTCTTGTAAAACTCAAGTTTTTTCCTGTAAAGCTATTTTATAATATGATTAAGTGGAGGGGCTTATGTTTAGCATTGTGCTTATTCTTGTGTTGTTACTGAGGGAGACAACAGAACAGGCCACTTTTTCAATTAAGAGATTCCTGATTTAAGGTGGTGTTGGTTTGTTTTTCCACAAGACATTAAAAATATTAATTAATATTTTAATATCTCCTGATAGTAAAAATTGAGCAATGACATGCAATTAATGTTATTGTCTGGATTTTAACAGAGATATTAAAAGCTGCTAGTCAAGGTGGCAAGTAGAGCTGATGTATTTTTAAAATAAAGTTACAACTATTGGCAATTGTGTTGCAAGATGGGAGGAGGTAGGCAGAGGTATTTTAAAAATATATATATTATAATACATGCCTTTTTTTTTTAATTTTATATAGATGAGACGCCAACCAACAACTCACAGCTTGGTAAGTTAATCAGAGAGGGTTTATGAGGGAAAAGAACTGAGGATGAACCATTTTCATTAATGTCTATGCACTGGGCTTGCTTTTTTTTTTTTTTTTCAAATGAGTAAATCACAACACGTATAGAAAAGAAAGCAATTGGTGAGTAAGGAAAAGGAATTCTCAGTTTAATTTGTGTACCTAGCACCATTGACATTGAAACTTTTAATTCCTGTGATGAAATTGAAATGAAGATCTGATGCTGATGCTACAACGTATGAGGGTGAAGAGTACATAATAGCCACCAGATGCAAAAGCAGTAAGCAGTAAAATTTTTCCATGCCACACAGGAGCAGAGCAGGATGATTGTTATTATGGTGCATTCTGGCTTGGTTCATGTCTCAAAGCCAGAAGGTTAGAGCTTCAGCTCCTATTCTCCTAGCATGTAACCACAAAAAGACCCTGAGGAGAAACTTGGATAGAACTTGTGCCCTGTTAGGGCAGTGAAGGAAATAGGCTGCAGAGGAGATCAGCTCTTTAAGCTTTAGAGTTCTTTTCCTTGGGAGATTTGTTTCAGCCTGTTACTGTTCTCTGCTGGTAACAAGGAGTGGCTGATGGCTAAGAAAGGATGATAAGGTGGTACATTAGGCCATTTCATCTTATATTTCTTCATAACAGGACTGAGTAGAACTAGGAATCCCCCCTGTCCTCTGAACTCTTTGTTCCTATCTTTACTCAACTTAGAGCATATAAAAGCAGCTACTGTTCTTACCTGTCATAGAGAGTTCTCCCTGTAATTAATTGCTCACTGGTGTGCTCCTACCCATGGATATAATAAAAATAATGAAAAAGCAAATTCTTTATTTGCTGCACACCGTTTGACATGTTAATGGCTGCTTCCTTTCCTTCCCATCCAACAAAAGCAGCAGCCTCTCCATTCCAAAGCAACTGCCTTTCCTTTTCCTGTTGCTGTCCCTGTGGAGAGCATGGAGGTGGAGTGAGGTGAGGTTGCTGCTGTAGCAGTCAGAAAGCAGCACAGTGTTGGGAAGGGGCAGGTAACCAGATCAACAGTGTTGATTTCCTTTCAGCTTGGGTGAGGAGGGTGGGATTAATGGTGTTGAGGGCAGGTGGCTGCTTCTGGGAGGAGCAGTCTGGTTTCTCACATGGACACTGTGTTGTCATTTCACCTTGCGCTCTACCACTGGTTATGGCAAATGCTCATTGGTACTCAAATGCTTTTTTTGCCTCCTGCTGGAAAACACAGTACTGGCTGTGGATGTATGTGGCCTATTATCTCAGAACTGGTCCATGAACAGCTTGCTGAACTGCAATAAGTATTGTCACCTTTTCTACCTGAGAATTGATAAACATATTAAGAAGCCCTTTCTGGAGGTGTACATCAAGCTTCCAGAATGTCTATCCAGTGCCAACCACGTCTGCTGATTTATATAAACTATGAATTGAAATATAGATAGTGATAGTGGGGAAGAAATCCTTTCATTAACTTGATTAAGCCACAAATCCTTACATGTCTACCTTGGTAGCTCTTGGATAGGTCCTTGGATAATGATAGTCTTGCCTTGAGAAACAGGTCAAGGTTGGTCACTAGCAGATGAGGGATAATGCCATAGAAGGTGCATGTCTTTATCCCCCAGCATGATTGATATTGAAAGAATTAATAACTGTTTTCAAAATATACTTAGATAAGCTTTATCCAAGTAGACAGGTGCTCATTCTGAGGTACAGTTATTTTTAGTTCCTTCATTGCAATTATACAGAATATTGGGTGTTGGAAGGGGAAAAAGTGTTTGGCACTCGTGAAAGATAAAACCAGATCTTACCTGAGAATTTTTCTTCTCCTTGCAGCTCATCCAAATGGACCTCCTTTCCAGATGAACACAGTCACCAGTGCTCTGATTTCAGGCATTGTCGTCCTGGGAATTTCAAGCATTTTCTTTTTTGTATGCTCTCTAACCCTTCTGCACAGAAATTGGCCCAACAGTTCAGTCCTGAGTGGCATCCGGAACCCAGTTTTCAACTGAAAGTGGTGATTTGTTTGCACTTTTTGTTTGGGGTTGCTTTTTTCGTCTGTGAAATATGATTCCATTAAAAAGTAATATTAAGGCAACACTCCAGTGATATCCAGCTTCTGTTCCAGCTATTCTATATTTGTAGATTTGCTAGATGATGTTGTGTAGGTAAGCAGCAGTGATGTTGGTAACAAGCCTAGAAAACATTGAGAATCTCAATTGTGTTTGCGATCAGACTGCATGACATTTGCCCATGAATGTGCTGACAATAGAGCTCATGTTTTCATCTGCTGGTAAAGTCTAAAAGCTGAAGAGGCTGCAGATGAGAACCTTTCCAAGTATTCCACTTTAATACAAAGGCTGATGTATTCCGAAAAATTCATAAGTTCATAAACACCTAGTAAGAGAAGGATAACTTCTCTTTTGTCATTACATTTTTCACGAAAACAAATATGTCTTAGGACAAATTTATTTTCAGCTGTCTTGGCTAAAAAAAAACTTGAGAGGCTTGGAACAAGTGAATTTTACTTATTTTTTATTTGGAAGTATTTTCTTAAATATATTTTCTATTGGCTTGTGGGGATACCATGTATCAAGTATCACCCAAACTTTCTCAGAGAAAATTTGTTTTGGAGCACAATTTGGCAAATGAGTAAAACTCTCACTAATATACTAATTGTTAAGGGCAGGTTTTGTCCCATGAGTTTTTCAGTTTTCAGATAAAGCTTTCATTTCCACGTGAAGAGTCATCTATCAGTGCTTATTTCTTTAGCAGATTTTCTGCATGAGTTAGACTTGTTCACTGCATGGGTGAGGGGAAGAGGGCAACTAGAAGGATAACAGGCTACAAGCAGTACTGTACTGTTGCCTCTAGTTAATCTGATGAACATCAGATTTACCTGAAGGGAGCGTGAGTGACAGGTGCCCTCAAACAGGAGCACAAGGCAGTGGCTTAGCTGTGTAGAGTAGACAAAAAGGCCAGCGCTAGAGAGGCCACCATAGACAAAACATATTAAGCTGGACTGGATAGACAGTTGGGATTTTGGTCACACATACAGCAGTTAAATTTCATTTTTCATGTACTGTACATATTGGCCTAGAAACACCTCATTGATATTTATCATCATCCTGTGATAACTGTGGCTGTGTCTTCACTGATGTGACAGAACTGGCTAACGATCAGGGCTTTTGGCTCTCAAGGCTAAAGACAAATACAGTCTTGTTCTCAGTTTTCTCTGATCCTGCAAATGCTGTATAAAGGCCTGTTGTTTGCAAATTCCACTGTGCTGTAGGGCAGTATCCCTAACAACCAATACTGTGCCTGTTTTCCTCCAGTCTTAATACCTCAGAAACATTTTTGCACTTCAGGGGGTTAGGTCTGATGACATGTAAAACACGATTGTTTAATAAAATTATTTTAAACATTTCAGAGTGGATGCTTTGTCTGAACTCCTTCCTGTCATCCCCTTCCCCAAATGTTAGTTTTGTACATGCTTCCAGGGACCTCATTCTACAAAGAGGAAAACTGGACCTGCTTTTTTAAGTTGGTTTGGTAAGAGCTTTCAATATACAGGATAAATTAATATAATTATAGATTTACTGACCTTTAAAGGAGTGTGGTAAACTCTTGGAGATTCATATTCCAGCCTGGGGATAAATAAATTCAGATAATCTATTTTAATTTACTATTAAAGACAACCACAAAAATCCCATTAATGTAATTACTACTTAGCTGAAAGTTTCCAGTGATGGAGATAGCCATTATCATCCTTAGAAAGTGGGTTCAGCAGTTAATTTCTACCTTCAGTGCTTTTAAAAATACTTACTAATATGAATATGCCCATTTTAACTTTCCAGCCATTAAAAAATATCAGGCTTATGTCTGCTAGAGAGAGGGAGAGACCCTTTTTCTAACACAAATCCCATACAATTTGGCTAAAAAGAACAGAAAAAGAAAATGACCTCAGGTTGGTCCCAGGTTTTATTTCAATGCCACTTGGACTTTCCACCATGCCTTTTAGGAAGAAAGAGGTAAGGTGGATATGGAAGAGACATCAGAGCATAGCTCTGCACAGACTGGACCTGTGGTTTCAATATGGCTCTTTGCCATAATGTCTCTTTTGAAATGTTTCATTAATTTTTCTGTTATTAGTTAATTAACTCCTTCCTGGTCTTTAAAAGAGTATGTTTGTACAATTAGGAAGCACACTCTTGAGATCAGAGAAATAGAAAATACACAGTGGAAAAGTTGTTTAAGTGACTTTTTTTATGAAGAAGGTAAACTAATCTCTTTTGGTAAACTGAGGAACATGCTGGCCAGCCAGATTTCAAATGCTGATATTGCATTTGTAAGCTCTGCTTTTGAACTTCAAGGTATAATGTGAAAAGCAGGATCCGCTCCTGTCTTTGTAACCAAAAAATACCATTCAGCCATAGCTGAAATGTTTTTTGCAACCCCCTGCTAAAAGGGGAAATCTTCACCCTTTTGAACTTATAAGACGATGCTGTTTGCTATCCTCATTTGCTATCCTCACCTGAGTAGGCATAAAATGCTGTTTACAACTTAAACTGCTCGTGTATAGACTCTAGGTTTATAAAGTGTGTTAATCAAACTTGCTTGTTTTGCATAAATAGAACAAAAAACTAAAAATAGCTTTGCTTCAGCATGTTTTCAACCCCTTTTTTTGGACTGAAGATTGAATCAGGAGAAGCACAGTGTTCCTGCCAGCAGTCTGCTATATATCTCATCAAGACAGAGAGGCTGAATGATATCCATTACAGACACTCTTCAGAGTGAGTAAAGAAGAATCTGCTTGTGACTTTTCTCCTCAGTGCTGTAGTCCCTTGTCTCTTGATTCAAGCTGAGTTTGAATCAAGCTCTATTCAGGCAATTTTATTACTTTTATCAGGTACTAACATCTCTTTTCTCATCAACTGTTTTGAGGGACAGGCCTCGTTTTTGTGTAGTTTTTTAAGCTGATGTTTTGATTTTATTTTTTTTTTTAACTTTATGAAGAGAAATTAGTGAACTGAACCTGTCAATACAATCACAATATATTTTATACTGCAGATATTCCTGATTTGTGTTTTCCCCTCTCTAGGTTCTAATAGATAAAAATAATGATCCTGTAATTCAAATGCTAATTTCAAATGACTGTTAGGGCAAAAATTCAGTGCCGGATCTGTACTGGATGACTCGGAGGATGATGCACACACAGCAGGTGTGCATCTAGCCTGGAGCCAGTAACATGTCAGAAGGTAAGTAGACTGGGAGCTATCTCACTGCAGAGCCAAACCCTGCTTCTGGATGTTAGGGGCTGAACAGCTGAGTCAATGCCGTGTGACGGAGCCATGCCTTGGGGCCCTCACCCCAAAACACTGAGCACTGGGTTGCATATTGTCATCACAGCACTGCAATTAGTATGGCCAGAACCAGAACAGATGCTCCCAGTCAGACTCCTCCCTGTGTCCTGGTACTTCCCAGGCTGCAGGTCTGACTCTGGGAGAGCACTGCATGTGTGCTGTAACTTGGCAAAGTGGGAGCACAGCTATGGCAGTGCTTGTGCTGCTTGTTTGTACTGCTGCTCCTGGAGACTGCTTGTTCTGCTACACGTGAGCTCCACACAGACTTGCTCTGCTGGGAACACCGATTAAACACAGAAACAGAAGTGTGTGAGTTAGTGGGAAACCACCGAGTAAGTCCCTTTCTGGATATTTGTGTCTGTTTCTACAAATGCAAGCAGGGCAGGGAGATGGGAAAGTGTCAGGTGGCCTCAGGTGTGAGGGCAGCAGCCCCTGCAGAATGGGCTGTCAAGATGTCAGGCCGCAAGGAAGAGAAGCAGCTTTATTCCATTTATTATATAGCAGGAATTTTTAATGCTTATGGTGCCTATGGGACAACCAAACATCTGTGGTTGGCCTGGTACACTCCAGGGCAGTTTGTGCATAGTGTAGGCTCCGTGGCATAAACTAGGAAGGACTGTATCATCCTGGGGAAATCTGCTTTGATACAAACTTACATCAGGACCACAAGTGTTCAGACTGAAAACTTAAGTACTCGTCTACTTTTTTCTTGTACAGATCACTTCTACAGCTGCAATATGTGTTTTGCTTCAGTGGCACTTAGGTGCTCTCAATTCTGTCAGCTTTTTTATCAGTGCTTGCAGAACACTGCACAGGTAGAGTGCTCAGATAGCAACTTCTTCCTGGGAGCTGCTATTAAATTAATTTCACTTAATAAAAGTGTTTCTGGTCTGTCAGGCCCAAACTGTGAGTGTGACTTGTGCCTTGACTCCTAATGTGAAACTTTAGACATGCTTTGAGTATGGTCCTGTTTCAGTTGCTACCCTAATTTTAATCCTTAGAGTGGAAATTGTCATAGCTTATGATGGTGCTTTGCCTTTTTTTAGCATTTTTCAAATCTTCAAATTCTTTAAGCCTATTAGGTTCTTCATTCCCACAGCAGGTGTTCTATCCACTGACTGTCTTGTTGGCCCTCCACCAGACCTCTTCCAGTTTATTGATGCTTTCCTTCTAATATGGGGATCAGAAAATGACATAGGATATCTAGTTTGTGCAAAAAATGGTGAGTAGTGTGGGGGGAAATGACTGTCCTCAATGTCCTGGCCACGCTCCTGTTCATACAGCCCAGGACACTGCTGACCTTCCTTGCTGCCCAGACCCACTGCTGACTCCAGTGCAGCCTTCCATCCACCAAGATCCCCCAATTCTTTTCTTCAGGGCATCAGTCAGTCCCCAGCCTGTATCATTGCAAGGGTTGCCCCCATACAGATACAGGACTTTGCAGTTATACTTGTTGAATTTCATAACATCCCTGTCAGCCCATTCCTCCTGACAGGAGGTGAGGTGTGTGGTGAGGTCCCTCTGAATGTCAGCCCCACTCTAAATAGCATTGGATCATGATCCCAATTTTTGGCATTGGAAAATTTGGCTGTAGTCTGCTCTGTCACCTTCTGCAGATCATTGATAAAGGTGTTAAGGAGGACAATCTCAAGTGGAAGTCCACAGTACTCCATTTGCTACTGGTATCTAGGTAGACAACGACTTCCACCCTCTGAACTAAATCATTCCTCCATTGCTCCAGTTGCAAGAGATTGTTGCTGTCAGTTCAAGGTTCATGTTCTGCTGATCTTATATGATAGGGACAATGATGATGCTACGCAGCAGAGGTTGTTTCATTGTTTATTTTTAGTCAGGAAAGCCAATCCTGATGGAAGGCTAATGGTACAAAGTAAAGCTCTAAGGAGCTGTACTCGGGCATGGTGTTTTCTTGGAAAGGTGCTTATTTTCCTTGGAACCTTGCTTTGCTTGCTAGGTACAGGGTGAACAGTGAACCAGGGTAGTTTCAAGCATGTTTGAAAAGGAGGTTGCTGCCTAGTGGAGTTTTATCCCCTTTAATGAAGTTTCCAGTGAATAAGGCAGGGAAATGGTTTAAAGGACAATGGCTGTATGGCAAAACCAGTTGATTCTGGTTTGCCCAGTTGGAGAGTGCTTCCGGGTCAGCTGGATATGGCTGGAATGACAGTTTAAACTGAAGTCATGCCTCTCTACCTTTATTCATAATCTTCTCCCCACATCCAGTGTACTCAGGCCAAAGCCTTAAATCTTGGCGTCATTCCTGGTGCAGTTTTCCATTACTGTGTGTATCCTGACCCTGCCTGCTGCTTTAGGGCTTCTTGGGGCTGTAACTCCTATGTTTGTTCTCTGTCATGGGTTGCAGTGCAAAATGTAACCAAAACTGTGTATTCTATCCCCATCTGTTGAAACAAGGCGGGGGTGTGGTGTAATTGTCTGTCAATGGGCCAATTGTCAAAAAACCTGCTGGGGCAGTTTTCTTATCTCTTCCACAACCAGGCCTCCCTCCAGGGAGATATCTTCTCCTAATGGGCCATTGAGTCTCACTGATAGAATTACATCATCCCACTGGGAAAGGTTCCAGCCAGGGGGAGGAGCCAAGTATTCCTACCTGGATAAAAATCTGAGATTTGGGACACCAAAACAGCATTTTCCACTGGATTGTCAGAGGAACACCAGGCCCATCTATCACCACTGGACCTTCAGTGGAAAACTCCACCTTTCTACAGGAGTGTCACTTCAACAGAGCCACATCTGCCACTAGGGACTGCAGCCACCATGGAATGGGACTGCCACCAACACCCTGACCCACAGGGAGTCAGGTTGTATCCTGACCCTGTCAGTGGGTGTGTTTTGGTTTTTTTAATTTTAGTTTTCCCAATAAAAAACTGTTATTCCTATTCTCATATCTTTGCCTGAGAGCCCCTTAATTTCAAAGTTATAATAATTTGGAGGGAGGGGGTTTAAATTCTCCGTTCCAAGGGAGGCTCCTGCCTTCCTTAGCAGATACCTGTCGTTCAAACTAAGACACTATCCCAAGACCATAGTTCCTGCTGCTTCCTGACTGAGTGAGTGCCTGCCTTCTCTCAGGCCTGGCCCCAGCCTACCTTGATTGCCATTCTCCTTCTGGCCACCCAGCCCAGCTTAGCTCTAAGCTGTGACCATGTGGGAGACATGGAAGCATTACCCCCATTGTGTTTCTGGTTCTGAGTGTTAATGTCCCTCTTCCAGGTGGTTAAGCCAAACACTTCTTAGGTGACGGTTGCCTTTTCAATTTCCATTTACTTTGGATAGGGCACAGGAGACCTCTGGTTACAGTAATGAAAGCATACAGTGGCTAACAGTCTAGAAAATGAGTTCTTGTTTTGGTAAATGTCAAACTTACTGTTCCTCTGGGTAAAGTCCTAAGGAAATAAATTATGTGCTCAACGTATTGAGCATGGTCTGCTGCTGTTGTCATGTTGTAAAGTAGTTCTAATAGTATTAGGAGGAAGGAAAACATATTAAGCAACAACAACACACTGTACAAATATTTCTTCACTTGCTCCATAATTAAAAATAAATTGAAATCTATGTTCTTCAGTAGCATTTTTGGTCTATTCCATTTTGGAGTTGTGCAAAAATCACTGATACGTTGTGATTTACATGGATTTGCGTACAGCATGAGGGACTTTTAGAGTTAATAAAATAAAACAGCAAGACACTTGTGCTCTCAGAAGGCATCCCTCTTAAGTTCTCCCTCAGCTCTTTGTCCTTACAATTCATACAGGTTTGCTCTGATGATAGAGAGGCTATTTGCCATTCTCATTGTTTTACATGTTTTGCCATGGAAGAAGGCTGGAGAGATACCTATATCCTGCTTCTGTTTCTGTGATTGACTGGTGTGTTTCTATGATTGCTTCCAGGTGTGTTGGAACCACCAATAAACCCTTTTAAGGTATGGGTATGGAGATCACTTGTCGTTGGCCGCCTGCAGGTAGAGAAGCTGAATTTTACTGCTGTTTTGCTGCTTGGAAACAGCTTCCCCCTGTGAGGAATACCTTTGTAATGATTACCCGGCTGTGAATATACAATAGAATAGCTAGTGGTGTCTGTATCTGATCCAATCTGGTAAAAACAGTCTGGCCTCTCACAGAGTTGTCTCACAAACAGTTCTTGTTTGAATTGCTGAAAGAAACACTGAAATGGGTACACTAGGAATAGCATTGTTAGCGGGTCAAAGGAGGTGATCCTGCCCATCTATTCAGACTTAGTGAGGCACCTCTGGAATGCTGTGTCCAGTTCTGGCCTCCTCAGGACAAAGGGGATGGGGAGTTCCTGGAGCGGGTCCAGGGGAGGGCAATGAATAATGAACTGGAGTGTCTCTCTTATGAGGAAAATCTGAAGCAGCAGGGCCTTTCCAGCCTTGAGAATAGATTGCTGAGAGGGGATATTGTCAGTACATACAAATATCTGAAGGAAGGGTGTGGAGGTTGGTGGACCCTGAGAGGCATTCCCTAAGTTAGGAAGACATAAGAGGCTTCTCTCACAGGATCCCCTGTTCTGCAATGCCAATGTACCCTGTTCTTCTCCCTCAATCAGCCCTGTTTATCCCCTCTCCATCCCTGTGTCCCTCAGTCACTCCCTCCCAATTTCCCCACTGGCCCCCATACCCCAACCCTGCCTTTGTACTGCCCCACACCCCCTGACCATTGGTCCCTGATGCTCTCCCAGCACCCACTTGAACCTGGACCCTTCCCATGAGCCTTGCCTTTGACCCTGGAAAATCTGCGTGCACGGCTGGAATAAACATCTCTGTGAATCCATACAAAGACCCTCCCTGCCTCTCTTTACCATCAACCTTATTAACAGCTATCTCTGTTTTTAACAAAAGAGTGTCAGGAGGATGGAACAAGGCTTTTCTCAGTGATGCCAAAAATGGGACCAGAGGAAACTGAAGTTCCACCTGAAAATGAGGAGGAGTTTATGTGTAATGACTGAGCATTTGAATAGATGGTCCAGAGAGGTTGTGGAGTCTTCCTCACTGGAAATATTCCAGACCCATGTGGATGCAATCCTGTGCCATGTGCTCTGGGATGACCCTGCTTGAGGAGGGAGTTTGGACCAGATGATGCACTGTGGTATCTTCCAACCTTACCCAGTCTGTGATTCTGTGACATGGGTGAATTTTATAGAGAGATGTAAATTTTATGGTGTAAGCTGCATGCTTATTTTTTTTTTTTTTTCATTCTGTGCATGTTTTCCTTTCCTTTGAAATTTTGGTTTCCTATCTCAGAAGCTCTCTGAAAACTTTCCTTTCTTAAGAGTCATCTTTCAATACCTTTCTCAGCACTATTAACTAATCCTTCACCCTCTGACTTCTGCTGTAACACACTGGTGTCTTTTATAGTTACAGTGCTTCTGTTTCTCTGTTCTTTTTAAAGCTGCTAGGGACAGTTGAAAAGGTATCTAAAGAGGAAAATAATCAACAACAATCTGAATTTTTTTGCTCAGTTGATTTTTGCAAGATACCCTTGATTAAGTATTTGCTGGGGTATAACAATGAAAATCAGGATTAGCAACGTAGCCTTTGGGTAGGCTTTTATTTGGAAAACAAAATCTGTGAATCCTTTCATCTTGGATGAAATATCTCCTCTGTCTTCCTAGGCTATAGACGATGCTTTACCTGCTTATAATTGAAACTAGGATACTTGGCCTGTCAGGGTTTCTTCCAGTGAAATATAAATGTAATATACAAAGAGCACATGCACTGTGAAGGTTGGGGGTACAGCTTATAAAACAAGCTATTTGTTGCCATTTCATTCAGTCAGTCATATGAAGAGTTATGCCACTGTGAAGCTGAGGGAATGGATAGATATTCTTGTGAGATACAACAGACCTTTAGACATCATGTGTCCTGTTTAACCAACCTGATGTCCTCCTATGACAAAATGACCTGCTGATGAGGGAAAGGCTGTGGGTGTTGTCTGCCTAGACTTCAGTAAGGCACTGTCTCCCACAGAGCTCTCCTGGAAGAACTGTCTGTTCATGGTTTGGATGGGAATGCTCTTTATCAGGTAAAAAGCTGGCTGGATGTCGAGACCCAGAGAATGGTGGTGAATGACACTAAATCCAGTTGGCAGCTACGATTTTGAGGTGGCAAGAAGCTGTTTGGACATGGTGGTATTGTGCAGGTTTGGTTGATGTCCAAAAAAGAAGAATGGGAACATAGGTTAGCTGGGACTTGTTCATTTCCTTGACAATGGGATCTGGCATCTTGTAGTGTTCTGAGTCCCACCCTATTGAGACAAGCCTGTACAGTCCACAGTTGAAGGATTATTCATTGATGCTGTAGCATCTGTCTTGAACAAGTGACTGGGAGGAAAGCTGAGGTACAAAGTTGTGGTTTGTGAACTATGCTATGGTGCTTGGGCAACCTTCATCTACTCTTAGGGCTGGGTAAGACAGCTGATGTAAGGCAGCTACCAGAAGATAAAGACCAAAAAATAAGTAAAACAGAAATCCATGCCCATCATAGGGTGTGACTTCCTCCTGGAACACTTGTCGCACTACGACACTAAAGGAACACACGCACTCACTATGACTCTCTTCACAGAGAAAGGAGGAAAAGAGGAAGTTTATTGTATGACCTCGATATATATACACTATTGTAAAGGTGACCAGGGATTGGAGGGTGAATTTGTCACCTCTCCAACCACACTGGTCAAACCAAGAGCCCATCATTTCCTGCTTCCTCTAGACAAGAATGCAAAGCAATCATTGTTTACATGAATGTGCATGAGAACTCTACTACAAGATTGCAAAATGTCAGAAGGCTAAGAAAAACTTTCAAAGATCAGGGCGACAAGCACTGGGAGGACAACTGCTGGCTTTTTGGAGTGCAGAGTGCCCATCTCCTGCAATGCTGGAACAACACCTACATATGTTGTAGAGCATCTTTGTCACAGCATACTCTGACGTTTAACACTGTGGGTTGGATAACGATGGAAAAGAGGGAAGGAGGAAGATATAAGATGAAGAATCAAGAATGAAAAGAGGTTTTGCAGGTGAAAACTGAAAATGTGTCAAGCTTGAATCACTTCCTTGAATCCAGACAAGAGCTGTTTTAGGGATATATTGTAGTACCTTACCTGTATGGAAACATCAGCTAGATGGAGCAGAGCTCCGGACAGCAATGCTTTGAAGGTTATTTTACTGACCAAGGATTAAGAAGTCACACTGGTAAGTTAGCAAATAGTGTAATAGATGCAGAGATATGATCAGGTGTTTTTTCTGAACTAGCACATTTCCAAGTGAGTCAAGGCAGTATGAGGAACTGATGAGCAGCTGCTCTCTGTTTATGGTAATGTTAGTAAATTTACTGAGGAGTCAATGGGCTTAATTCAGGTTAGTACACTTGATGCTGTGGTGTCTGTGATGTTCATGTAGATCAGAAAGTGCCCAGAGAGAAGCACTGCTGATAGCACCAGCAGAGGGTCTCTTGGAGTGGAGTTGGGAAATATACTTCTTTTTCAGTTGTCACACTTTATATTTACCAGTAGAGAGAAGGCACATAGTGATTATAAAGATCAACCTTTGAAAACACAAATATACAGTATTTACTGGGAATTTATATATCTGTATATATAAATACATGATATTTATATCTGTATTATATATATCTGTATTATAATACACTGTATATAATGAACTAAAATTCTTGTCCTTATCTCTTGTCCTCTTTTGAAAGGTACAAAGCTTCTGTCCTGTGGCTTATAAAGACAGCTCAATCCCTTTTTCCTATTGCTACTGGTTCATCCCACAAATGGTGGCAGAAATCAGAGATCTGCAGCTAATATTATCTATCTTGGTATTTTATATCAGGTTTGTCAATCATTACAGTACTGTACAAGCCTATTTCCCATCACCCAGATGAGTTCTGAGAAAATGACTTTGTGCTGAGGAGTAATATCATGTTTTGCTTTTATAATGCTCTATGTTGTATTGCAATATGAGGAGATTGTTTTTCTTATTTTCTGGTGCTATTATTTGTTTTTTCCATGGATAAAGGCCATACAGATACCCTTAGCTTGTGTGATAAATTCTTTGGCAGCTAAAAGGAATAAGTTGGGTTTTTCAGGAGCATTAACTGAACAATTTAAAAGCCAGCTGAAAATGCAAGTAGATGTTTGTTTTCTTATATTGAAAACTTTTGTTCTCTGTAGAAAGGTGTGCTGATTTTGCACAAAAAGAGACAAACTTAAGAAACAGTTTGCAGTTTTGAAGAGTACAGCACTGTTTTGAATAAAAATCCTTAAGTGTCTGCAGCAAGTAGTCTTCATGTTAAGGTCTGTCCTTCCAAAATTAGCCCTGGAGTAAGCTGCTTTCAGGGTGGGGATCCCCTGGCTCTGGGGGAGGGCAGGAAAGCCCCTGCTGGAGCAAGAGTTGTTGAGAGTAATTGTCAAATACCAGTAAGTGACAGGAAAAGAAAAAAAAAAATCACTTCGGCTTCAGTGACCTCCTAGTCAGAATCTTCAGGGTTTGTCTCCCCTCTGCTTGCAGGCCGTATGGGCAGTAAATGAATGGTACACCACAGTGGTACTGAGGATGTTCCAGGGCAGTGAGCCCCAAGCAGTGCTCTGCACTCTCATCTGCATGGATGGATTTAAAGGCTGTAATTTCAGACTTCATAATAACCCTAGAGGCCAAGGCAAAGTCATGCATTTGTTCCACAGTGAAGCAGGTGAATCTTCCAAGCATTCCTCTTCTGGAACTCAGGCCTGGCCATGGATTTTCAGGTCAGACATCCTATCTGAGTGTAAGTGAGATGCAGCACTACCATTAACTTGGTATGGTTTCAAGGTTGCTGCCATAGGTTAGAACCAAAACTGCTGGCAGCCTAGTAGATCAGGAGCTTTTTGACTACTCTGTTTCAGATTGAATTCCTTTAAATATCTTTTGCATCTGCTTTTCTCTGATTTATTCTCTTGGAGCTTAGGATGTGTGAAGATATCAAAGGAGTTAAACAAAGTTCTTACATTTTAAAAAGGCAGCACTTCTGTATCCATTAAAAAGTTCAGTTAACTGTTTATAGATCAGATTTAAGCAGTCTTGCTCACCACTGGTCTGATTTTTTAAATTATTTACTAAGCACTCAAGATCCCTTTAGAGATCACTTTAGAGGAAACAGAGAAGATAGTTCATTGCCAAGCAATGATAACATGAAAAGGAAAGAAGAGCATTCCTCATTATCCCCTCTAATATTGATTTCAGAACAACTAGATTGCCTTTGGCCTTTTCAGGTTAAAACCTGAAAGTCTGTATTATGTTCTAGAAAACCTCCAGAGCGAGCAGAAACTTAGAGCAGTGATGAAGTTTCAGCTGATAAAGAAAAGTGTTACTGTCCTAACATAGAGCATCAACTCACATAAAGTTGAGTACCCTGTATCAGGTATGGTTGTAGCAAAGAAATTTTTGGGTCTCCCCACTGTACTACACAGGCTAAGCAACTGCTCAACCCTAAGCTCCTCAGAACATAAGCAGAGAGCCTCAGGGACTTTGGGTAATAGTCTCTGGTATGGTTTGTTTTCTGATGTTAGTCTGCCCTAGCTAGAAAGGCAGTGGATAACACACGCATGAGAATATTGCATTTCACATTTTTCTCATATTCTTGGTGTCCCGTGTGAGAATGGCAGGAGGGAAGCAGTGTGCAGATGTTAATATCATCAGATGTTAATATCATCAGATGTTCTCCATGAAGCAGGGAAAAACCTCCCTTGCCACACTAGAGAAGACAGGAGTATTTTTTTTTTTTGGTGAGATGGTGGGAGGTGAAGTAAAGGAGAGCAAAAAGCCTCAGCATGATTACAATCTATGCTTAGGAATAAACGCAGAGGGTATTGTACAAGGAAAAGGAAAAAAACCATCTTAGGGATAGGATACTCAAGTCAACAAAACTCCCTCAACATTAAATGATGTACAAGAAACTTGGAAGTGCAATTTGAAGATAGATGTTTTGCCAGTTACACTCCTTTGGCTTCTTACAACAATTTCTGTTAGCAAACACTGCAAAGTCAGTACCATTTCATGAGCCATTGCTGTTGTAGGAAATTGCTTCTCTCAGGGTTTTGGTGTGTTTTTTTTTTTTTTTTTTACCTTTGCTGGAGATTTGCCTTTTATTAGCCAAGACCTAGCAGTGACTGATTCTTGGAAGGTAAGAGTGATATTTGAATAGCTGAAGCTGCAGTGACCTACTTCTTGTAACAGTTTGATAAGAAGCTCCACAATGGGTTGTGCTTCTGAACAGCTGTATCTTGCAAAAACATTTGCTTTGTGGGAATTTTAATCTCATCTCTGCCCCTTTGTATCTAACTAAACATGTGAAAATACAAAGATTTTCCAATGAGTGAGGTTGCATAACTGAGTTTGTAATGAGTTAAATGGTGCAGAAAGTGAGCCCTAACTGATATTTCAAAATGTGAGAAGTGCTGTAAAGTCACAAGTTAACTCCTCCTTGGAACATGGTGCAGGGGTGGTGGCAGTGTGTGTCTGAGGCCTGTCATGCTGGTTTTGCTCCCACTGCTTGCTAACCTCCATCTTCTACCTCTGATTTGGAAAAGTTCCTTAGCTGCTTGCACTGTTCTCTGCATTTCCCCCCCCGTCCTCACACTTTTCTCCCCATTCCCTAATTTTCTTCCTTTATTTCTCTCATAATCATTATGCCTTCCCTGCTTCTTCACGCCTAGAGTAAAAGTGAATCTATAAACCTCTACTGATAGTTTCAAATCAGTTTCTTGATTTTTAGATGAAAACTGGTTTCTAGCACTTGCTCCTCTTAAATGTGATAAAACAGAGAAATAATGTATTAAATAGTTTATGGAGGAATTTTAAAAGGAAGAGATAAGAATATAATATCTTGACTCTCCCAACTTAGTTATCTTCTTTTTTTGGTCAAATAAGGCTTAATAGATCTTCCTAGAGTTAACTTTTTAGTTGGTTAATATTGAGGCTGTTTACATCAATAACTTACTGTTATGTAAAATAACAAATTTGCAAAAGGTTCAGGACAATGATCTTCTGGCTGTTTTTCAAATCAATAGGAATAAATGAGGCATTTCCATTGAAATTACATTTCACTCAGGAATAATTTTGCGGAAATAGGCTGCTACAATTAGAAGTAACATAGATTAGTGATGATCCATTCCACAAATTCTTTCCCCAAAAGAGAACAGACAAAAATGTCTCTCCTCAATAAAAACACATCGTCAAAAAAGATCTTTCTGTTTGTGCTCATACATCTGAACAGAGAAAAAAAAAATATTTGATGTTAAAGCCTTTCTGTTTACAAAAAAATGTCCCCCATCAACACAATCAAGTTAACTAATGGCAAAGCTATTTTTCTGCCAAGAGGCTGCATCATTAAACTGGGAATTAGACAAATGAGATCCTAATGCGTTTTAATAAAAACAATATATTTCTCCCTTCACTCTGAACCCCTGTAGTCTTGCATATTTTTTGTACTTATGCCACTGGCTATGTGGAGCTCAGTTATAATTGCTCACCTTATAACTCCTTCTGACATTTATACCTAGAGCAGATTGCATTACAAGGATGTAGATGTATTCTGATTGCACAGAATATTTTTTAGTTACTCTAGAAATGTTTTCAGGAGAAATTAAAGTAGTTTTGCATGGCTTTTCAACCACTGAAAATGTGAATCTGTAATGCATTTTATGCATATTATGCATATCTGGCTATTCCGCATTGTTCCATTAAAAATGTGCATTTTGGGAAGAAATGGCAATATTAAGGAATAGCATTTA
The DNA here is from genome assembly GCA_018697195.1 of Certhia americana. Taxonomy (NCBI): domain Eukaryota; kingdom Metazoa; phylum Chordata; class Aves; order Passeriformes; family Certhiidae; genus Certhia; species Certhia americana. The sequence goes on along the minus strand of CM031857.1, from coordinate 19,530,669 downwards.
TCTATGCAACAGTTCTGTTCCTTGAGCATACTGAGTCATATCCTTTTGTAAGTAAAACTAAATGTTGTGACTTTTATATCTTTTACTTGCAGCTAATGTTCAAAAAACTCCCCCATGAAGGTGGAGCCAGATTCTTTTCTCATCCCTGCACTGTTGGTTTAAGCCATTTCACTAAACTCAGGACTCAGGATCCTTCCTGAAAATACAGTAGCCCAACACTGCTTTGCTTACCTTTGGGCCCTGAGCTGGGTTTGATGCCGACCAGCAGGAAGCTGTGAAAGACGGGAAACTGGTGAAAGAGGAGCTCTCCCATCTTGCAAGTCATGCTCAATTGGTGAATCGTGTTTAGACGTGAATGTCTTGTACATAGAGCTTATAAAATGTTTTAGTTTTCCCATCTGCAAGAGAGGTGCTAAGCCATGCTTCCTAACTCCCTGAACCCATTTTTATCAACTCTTTCACCTGTTTGAAATTTCCTCCTATTTGTCTTCTGCTGCTTAAGCAAATCAGTTGTTTGATATTCCTGCTGGATTTTTTGCTTCCTGGTTTCATGTGGTTTGTTTTTCCTATTTTTCCCCTGATATGCATGGCTCCTGTAAACTCCTTGGGATTTGTTTCCTTCTGTAACTTTACTAGTGTTTCACACAGGAAATCACAAAGTTTCAAGTAGCAAACAAGTTCACATGTTGGCAGAGTAATCACAGGTTGTAATAACAGAGTAATCAAGATTGGAAGAGACTCTTCACCATCAGCTAGTCTAACATGGATCCTAAACACTGTTTGAAAAATGCTAGAGATTTAATTCTTCTTCATGGGGTCCTTTTTCCAGTGTGAGAAAAGATTTAAAAAGCTGTTCCTGATTGTGAAATGAGCAAGCGTTCTGCAGGGGAAGCTTTGGCATGGCTCTTTCCCATTCCTAGTTCATGGTTTTCACCTTCAGAGTACTTTAAAAACAATTGCTCAAACACACTGCAGTTCCTTGTCCTGTACCTTTCCTTACTGTGCCCACTGCAGGCAGTCCTCCAGTGGAATCCCTCAGCTCCTGGCTGTCGGGACATTTCTCCAGGCTGTGGTGAGGTGTACATGTGTAGCCTGGTGTTCCTTTCCTCAGCAGTCTTGCTCTTTTCTGGTAGTTGCCCTGAGGAAAAAAATTGAGTTGGTGACTTCCAAAGATGCTGCTCCTCTGCAGCCAGGAGCACTCAGCTAAAGAAGCCTTGGCTGAGTGTGTAGGGTGGTGCTCCTCATTAAAAGTATGGCCAGAGTTTGAGCCATAAAGGTAAGCAAGGTGTGTCAATAGAGAGCATGTTGAGTGTATGGATGGATCCTGATGTCTGGCTTGGTCATGTAGAGAAGGATAATGAATGTTATGCAGCTCTTTCAAATGTTTGTGTGAGCTTCCCATTTTTTAATTTTTAATTTTTCATGAGAAGAGCAGGCTAAGCAGAACTGGAAGGAAAAACAAAACCCCAGTGTGTGGTCCTCCTGGTGGTACTCATAGATTTGAGTTCATCTAGGTTACTGTTAGGAAGGGGAAGGTATGGAGTTCAGCAAAGAAAAGTATTTTCCTTTATGCATTTGAAGGCAAATCCCAAGGATCAAATGTGTGCTCAAACCACTGCCTGTCAGCGTGATGAAGACTCTGAGCAGAGCCAGCACAGTGCCCAGGCATCCTGCACATGTGCAGGCAAAAACCAAATGCCAACTTTAAACCTTCCCCCTGACTTTACCCCACACATAGGAGCGGTGGCATTCAAAACTAACCTCAGACTTCAGGTGATGTTGCCAGGGGGCTGCTCACTCTTTTCTTACTCATCCAGACCAAAAGTGTTGCAGAACTGATTACATCACTGCTAAAAAACAGGTGAGGCTGTGTGTGTACAATGTCCTACTAGATGTTATTGTGCAGGCAGACTTACCCTTCTGTTGTGCTTTGTAGTTTCTGTGATTTTTAGAATCTTTGTTACCTTACTCTCCAAAGCTGCTGAGTTGTACAAAATACAACTACATGCTCCGCACATGAATTGTAGAAATCTCATCTCTTCTTACACCAAGTCAGAGGTGAAGTTCATGACTTGCTTTGTCTGTCATGCTTCATCTGTCACAATAGGTACCAAAATAATGTTTCATGATCTTAATTAAAACCAAATATAAGCATGGAAATTGCCCACTAATTACCATCAATGTCAAGTGATTTTCTCTATGCAGTAGTTATATTTGTTTATTATGCTTGTTTATTGCAGTCTTCTGGCCAGTGCTTATGATCAATACCCATTAAGGAAGAGGATGTACAAAATTCAGGGTCTGACCTGCAAAGCCCAGTCAGAAGTACCACAGTTAAGTTCAGACTGAGAAATATAATGTGGTAGTATTGTGAGTTTTGTCATTCTGTCCTAAGTTCTCAGATACAAAACGCTCTCGAGTGTCTGAAGGCTTTTTATTTTGTGAAACAGTGCAAGTCTATAAAATTGGTATAGTTCTCTGGAGAGTGTTGTAATTCCTCTTTCATTTGCTGTCCTCTGGTGCAGCTCTGAACGTGAGTCTCCCTGTTCATTCCTAGTCTTTACCTATGGAAAATCTTACCAACTCTGTGTTGCTGTATGTCCATTGAATCTTTTTTTTTTTCTGTAAAAAAGTTTCATTTTCTGGAGTTGCGTAGTTAGGTGAGATTCTCAGACTTTGTTTGGAAAGTTCCTGATCTCTTTTAGTGGTGGAGAGGATTTTGAAAATGTGATCTCTAAGGGCTCAAAGGCTGATAGAATGAATTTCAGAGGTATTACTTTTAAATTTTATGCCTTCTGATATCTGATGTGGCTTTTCATGGCTTGAAGAAGGCATTACAGCTTTAAAGCTACTGACACAGTTCCTTTATGATGAAAAGGCAATAATTTTGCTGCTTTAGCAAAAAGGCTTGGCACTTAGGCACCTGCATCTGCATTTTTGGTGCAAAATGGGTGTGTGCTGCTATTATAGAACCAAAGAATTCTGTGTCAGTATAAAAGGGTTTTCCTCTGCATTCTGGTGGTTGCTTTGCACTAGCTGTACTGGCTCTGGGAAATGGTGCCTTCACGTAGGAGAAACCTAGGACTGAGACAAGGGGCCTTCTGTTCTACTTAAGATCTCATGCTGTAATAGCTATAGTGAGGTACACTCATTTATTTGTCAGCTTGATTGTATTTTTCTTATTTCAGTAACCCAGCAATTTCCCTCCCTGTTTTCCCCCAGGGAGACTGTCCAGGAAAATGTTCCAGAACAGATGAAGTTCTGACCTTCAGTCATCAAATTGATGAGGAGTTTTTGAGGCATCTGACTGGTGTGAGCAGAAGCGATTCTGGGTCCCACATGAGTCTTTGGGAGAAGGCTTGGTTTAGAAAGAGGTCTTTGTGGGATTTTTCTGTTTAGCCACATGTGTAATGGGGTCAACAGTAGTTCCCAATAGTTTGATACGTGTTTCAAACACTCTTCCATGAGATGGATCTTTTGGTACAAGAGTCCAGTTTCTTTAAGAGGGTATTATGTACCAAGTAGTTCACAGCCTGAGTTGCTTTAATCTATGACATTTAGAAAAGTTTTACTGGCATCCTCTCAGACTTAAGACTCTGAGCCCTTACTGAATGTAAATTCCTACTTACTCTGTTGAGAGCTGGCTAAAATTGCCCCTCAAGGGGGTAGAAAGGGGGATTGTCCAGAAACCATTTTAGCAGAGGGGTATAGCAAATAAGCTCTGTTTAATGACTTCTCACTGGGACACAATTGCACAACAAAGCATCTAACCAGTTTCCAGAGCACAATGTTGTATTACAGCTTTGGAGCCCAGGCAAAGCCACCCTTGGGCACTATGCAGCTCCTGAAGTAGGTGTGCACTCCAGTTCCTTTGAAATTCTGATTTTCATCTCTAAATCCCTTGGCAATACTTGTAACAAAAAGCCTGTGTCAGAGCAATTTATTACTACTACTGACATGATAATACAAGGTGAAATCAGAAATTGCTTAGAAATTTGAATTTCTGTTATAAAAATGCTTCTGTCAGGGCTCTGCATTACACAGTACCTGCGTTTTCTCATTTAAAGTAGTACATCATCTTCAGCTCTACTGCTGGCTTTCAACTCTTTCCTCCCTCTTCCCCCCCCCCGTTAATAATTGGCAAATGATGGGATGTGATTACATGGCCATTTACAGTACTTATTAGCATTTCATTTATAACATTATCATATAAAACTGACTTAATTGCCCTCTGGGTGTAAACATTTAAATTTTGTACATGGCAGCTCCATTCACTTCTTTGCCACTGAGGAATACAGTATATTACTTCTCAGAAAAGAAAACACAAATTTGTCACGGATGGCTACATCCACTGTATGTGAAGAAGAAAGGGCTTAAAAGATGCTATGGCTCCTTGGGAGTATACACAAGGATAACAACATAATTTGCATTCAGGCATTTGCATATATGGTACAGTAATTTGGCATGGCTCCTTTGGTTTTTATCTCAAAGGAGGGAAGGATTGACATTTTTCCAGTTAGTATCCTAAAAATCACATAGCCTAACGCTGAAAAAAGCCTCTGCAAAAGCATCCATAGCTTTGTCACTGTAGGCTCGTTCTCAATAGAGTATTTATTGGTGCTTTGTAAAATCTGCATTTAAATATACCGATTGATAGTTTGGCATTATTTTCTGTTGGAGGGCATTCCAGAAGCTAAGCAGAGGTCTGTCTGGGGACTTTTTTTCTTGATGCTTGGTCTGAAATTTCATTGCATTTCTCCTTCTGTTCTTACCTGGTCTATTGCCTGTGTGTTTATTCAGCCAGGCTGGGCATATTTTTAGCCATGCATCTCCTTGCAAGGGATTTCTGAACCACTTCAGGGAGCTGTTGCTTTCCACCTCATGATGCTTTTTAAATGCCCACTGCCAATCTCTTCCATAACACTCTGCCCTTGCATCCAAATGTTATTGGCCATTTTCTTCTGAACTCTCTTTGGATATGAGCTCGCACAAAGCAGCCATCAGCGTGCCAGATGCTGCTGTGCCGGGGCTGTCAGCCTGATCCAGAAAGCGCTGAAGCCAGAGGAAAGCCTCAGTTGATTTTGGATCAGTACCATAATGAGAAACTAGGGAATAAGATAATGGCCCATAACTTAAAACACTGCAGTGTCAGCCTGCATCACAGTGCAAAGGTTGAGTAATCGAAGGGTAAAGGTCTTCCACAGCCATAATCAAGAGGCAACAGCAATTTTAGCTAACAAAACAGAAAAAACAAACCAAACAAACAAAAAATTAAAAATAAATGGCCAGAACAATTTTTGTGGCTGGAGGAGGCTGGAGGCATTTTGGCAGGTAGGCAGAGCTCAACTTGGTAGTGGTGGGCTAGGAGTAGTGCAGTTGTCAGTGCTCCCTCTGGGGCCTGGGGTAAGAGGAGAGCTGTGAGGGCTGTGGGGCAGGATGAGTAGCCATGGGGGCTCCCTGAGGACTGGGAGGGTTTGAGCTCCCTGAGGTCTAGGAGGGTTCGTCACATACTGACACAGTGTGGCAGCAGTTTGCTTTTGCTGAAGTTTGGTGGGAGCAACGGGAAAAGAGGTCTGCAGTGCTGGCAGGATTTCAGCAGACTTGGGAGGATTGTGACTGTGATGAGGGGGTTGGTGGGGGCTGTCTCTGCTCCTGAAGCCAGACAGTCTCCACACCTGTCCTGAGCATGAGGTGTATCTGGAACAGGTGTATCTGGAAAGGCAGGTGATGGGGCTAGGCCAGTGGTGGTAGCATTCCTGAAGAACGAGGTGTTTTGCTTCTGTCGTGTTTGGGGCAAGAGTCACCCCTGTGAATCTCTCTTTCAGCAAAAGGCTGTGCAGATGAGAGATGTGAAGGGACTGCCTTCAGGACAGCAGTCATGAGTGTGCTGCCTTCTTCCTCCCCACTGTGCTGCTATTTCAAGCAGTACTAACTTGTCTGCCCATGAGTCTGGCATTCAGAGGAGGGGGGCTGACATCTTTTCCAGGACTTTCTGGTCTCACCTCTCCTTCTGGACATGCCTCTGCTCTTGCCATGTAGTCATATGCCTTTTCTCTTGTTTGTGCCTCTCTTGCTTCCCTCCATCTTCCTGTTTGGGCATGATTCTACTGGCTTCCTCCATTGCTAGGAAATGTCCTCCTGTCCCACATCTGCCCCACATCCTTTTGCTCCTATCTCTCAAGTGGCCAGCCTGATGCTGGAGAATTTGCTTCATACACTCAAGCCAGGATGGGGAAGGTGAAGAACAAGGTGATTTAAATCTGAATGAGGAACATGGAACTCACTGCAGTCATGTATGTTGGGGGCAAGGTCTGAAGCTGCTCAGTGCTCTGCATTCCTACAGCCCCCCTGGGCTGGACTGAGGGCAGCAGGAATGTCCCTGCTCTACAGTCCTGTCCATACAGTGCCCTTCAGGTGACAATCTGATGAGCTCTTCCTTGTCCCACCACCCAGCACTGGGGCCCAGGAACAGAGCCTGTAGTGCATAGGAGTGGTCTCTGATTCAGGAGATGCTGCTGGCATGGTCCAACGTTCTCCCTAAAATGCTGTTTACTGTTACCTGGAAGGTAAAAAATATGAGGGCCTCTGCCTGAGGTGAGACAACACATAAAACGTATCAGTGTTTCTTCTCCTCTTCTGCAGCATCCTCAGTCTCATCTGGGCTTCCTGAAGAAACTAGATAAGTTTTTGTTCTTTTATCAAAGACTAGAAATGCATATTTTGATGGCAGACTGAGCTAGCTGGCTGATATCCTTTGCATCAGCAAAATTGTTATTTCAGATTTTCTTCTCCTACCAGCTTTTTCCCAAAACAGCTTGATTCATTTCAGTGTCTCTCTTACTGACCTTGCAGGTTAACTTTTCTGAATATCCATAATAATAAAGGACCTTTAGGAATATACCAAAAATATCATCATACCTGAACATGCGCAGAGAGGTTGTGAAACACATTGCATTAAATTGTTTTCCATGCAGGAATGGGGAGAACAGTTATTTGAGATAAGGAAGGAAAATAAATATGAAAAAGAAGAAATGTGAAATGAAAGAGGAAGGAGAAAAAGAGACCACCTCCCAATTAAAAAAAATGATAAATGACAATTGCAGTGGCCACGTTTCTGTGGCTAATTCCTAAGGATGCACTGCCACCTGCCAGCCTTTCAGCAAAACACATGGAAAGAAAAAGTGGATTTCATTCCTAATTGTCCTGTTCTTTGACTGCTCAAATTGCCACGTGGCCGATATATCCATTTGAAAGAGGAAACTTCAATCAAGGATTTACACATGGATTTATACCCTTGCTCTGCATGTTATGCAAAGGAGCAGAATTCATTTGCAAGGTGAAGCACCCTGAGCCCAGCCAAGGCTGGCTGTGGCTGTGAATCAGGGCTGAGGGGTATGAAGCCAAGGCCTCGCAGAGCCCCTCTTGCCTAGTCCTCAGCTGATAGCATGAAACATTGTGAGGGGAAGGCACAAGTAAGAGAGGTGCTGATGAGTAGATTTATGCTCCTAGAAGAGATTAAATCTGCTGCGTATTACAGGATTGTTAAATGGGACCAAAAGAGATGCGTTGCTGAAACTTGAAGGTGACAAATAATGGAAGGAAAAGAAATATTGATTTAGGATGGGTGCCCAGGAGTAATGGGATGAAATTTCAAAGGGAAACATGAGTGTTGTGTATTAGGAAATATTTCCACATACTGAGATCTATCAAGCTGTGAATATCTCAGGGGAAGCTTCTTCACCCCAGGCACTTTAAACTAGAATAGAGTAAATGGTATGAAATTATTGTAGAGTGAAGTCTTATAGAGGTAAGGGGATGAAACAGACAATCTAATAGGTTTTTATTTCCTCTCTGAGCTGGTTCTCCATTGTCTTTCATTATGCAGCACAAGCTGTTCAAGCGTGTGTATCCAACAGAACTCTGCTACTGCTGCATGCACGGATGTCTGTCGTACAACACCTGGTAAAGGATGCATGGAGTACAGTTTCGCCTTGAACCTGCTGCAAGGCAATGTAAATTGCATTTCTGATCTCTCAGCCTCTCGGTCCTGGCTCAGATTCAGCTTTTCTTTAGCACTGTGTAGGATCCATTACCGTGAAGAACCTCATCCATGTTTTGTTCAGTATATTTCTTAGATAAAAAAACTTGTGTAATTTGAAGCAGTACATCACCTTAAGACCTGAGTCAAAACCAATTTAGCAAGGACAATCCAGTTACCTTCTCCTAAAGTGACATTGTCTTCTCTTGGTGGGGCTGTGCTGAATGTAAGAATTCAGAAATACCTCTGTAAATTAAACAAACCTTCCATCTCCCTTTTAAACTTTGAATGTTGAGTTGAGATTGAGATAAAGGTAACTGTCTTGTGTTCATGACTGAATGAACGTTCTTATGTCATTCTTAACAGACACTTTGTGAGAAATGGCAAACAATTAAAGAAATGGTTACTTGTGGGAATTTGCCTTTTTGCATACAAAGGTGAAAATTAGTGAAAATGATGGAAACACACAGTTGGAAAAACATGTTGAGAGCAGAATCAAACTGTGATTTTTATCATGTGATTAAGAGAGTTTACTCCAAAAATAATTGCTACCAAGTCTTTTTGTTTTGTTTTGTTTTGTTACTGTGTGTGTTTATTCTGAAATACAGTTTTAAAAGAACTTCTAACTTTTGTCATAAAGGCACCACACCAGTTAACTGTGATCTTACAAGCCTCATGCATTATTTACCATCTAACACTGTGAGTTTAACTTTCCTCTTCCCTTGTGAAACTAACTGTATTTTTTTCCTTTTTCTTCCTTCTGGGAATAATTTTAAAACAAGTTCCACTTAAAGATACTAAGAGAAGTCTTGGTTTAAGGACACAATTATCATATGGTTGAAACTAGACATGTACTGAGGCCTACTTACCTTAAATGAATATTGAGAACATGCACTTGTTTCTAAAAAGCAGTGCTTGTCTGTCACTGAGCTTCAGGAACTGAGTTTATGGATTTATTCTTGGGAAATGTGAAGTTTAATCTGTATTGAATGTAAGAAGAAAAATAGTTGCTATTACCTACACAGTGATGGCTAAAGCTACCTCAGTCTGAAGACCAAAGTTGGCTGGTGTGTTGGCACCTGATCTGCTGCTTTATCTCTGGCAAGAACAGAAAAATATTCAGAGCCTCAGCTCTTGGTCCTCTGGCTGAAGCAGAGGTTGTCATGTGATTGTGTTTTCTACCAGAAGGTCTCTCTGAGAAAAACCTGAGTCTGTTTTTTCTTAAACACAGCTTGGAGATCTCACGAGCATGGTGGAGTCCCAGCTACAGACAGGTTAAAAGCCAACTGTGAAGGTCAGAAGAGCACCAGTCCCCAGCATTCAGTGTGGGGAAGCTCACACTTCTTGGAGTTCAGACATGATCAGTGAACAAACCAGAGGACAGTTTTAGTGTACAGCAATGCAAGTATAGTCCTCTGAACCACTGGGTCACCAAGCACAGTGTCACAGCAGAACACATAAAAATTTAAGCTGGGCCTAAGCAGTAATTCCTTGTTTTAGAAGCTGATTTGACCTTGGGGCAGCTGGGAAATGAAGTGGTCCTTGATGCAAAACCAGTTTCTATCAGCCTTCTTTCAGGACAGGGGAACTGGATGAGGAGTGCTTTGGCAGGGGAAGGTGAAGTTAGTGCCTTGTGGATAAGGGACAAAGGGTGCTGGAAGGTGTGTGGGGAGGAGGAGTTGAGTGAATAGGAAAGCAGCTATAGGGGCTGGTTGACATACTAGAAGAAAGAACAAATCATATGCACTGTATTGTGTTCATTGTTTTGCCTTCTGGGTGGAGTATGCTGTGGGTAGGGGCACTGGGATAATTGAAAACGCGATTGTAGAGTATTTGTTAGGACTTCTGACTTAGTTATTCCAGTGACAACTTATGCAGGAGGTTTTTTTGATTTGTATTCTCTGCAGGAGAGAAATAAAAATGAATACCCACCTCATTAATCCCTTTTAAAATTATGTGTGGATGGGCTAAACAAACTTCTGTGGTTCTGTTTTCTAACAAACAAGGAAATCATTACAAAAAGTTTATCAGCTTTGCTTTGGTTAATCACCTCTATTGTTTCACTTCTATTGTGTAGTCTGCAAGAATAAATTAAACTAAATGAGCCTTTATGAAAGTCCTTTTTAACAACATTTTTGCCTAAAGGTTACCTACCAGCTTTGTAAAACTCTTTACATTTCCAGGTTTCCAGATGGATCTTCCAACATCTATTGTGCTTGCCTAAATGCAGGGTAAAAAGGAAACCCTAGTTCTCTTAGATCTACCCTCTGGGACTAATTATACTCATTTGACTAGAGTAGAAGTTAGATCTGAATTATAGTCATGAATAAGTTAGATCATAATTAAAGTCATGTTTGGGTGCAAAAAGGCAATGTCATACATGCAAAGAAGCTGCTTTGTAATATGTGGAAATTAGTGTTAATAATAATTTGTGTATGAGATTTGGATTCCAATTTATTCTTCATATTGCTCTCTCTGGCACTTTACCCATTTAATAGTGCCTCCTGCTCCTGTTTCCATGTTTCGTACTCTCAAAGTAATAGAAGGTAAAATATTGCTAAGCCAAAAAGTAAAATGACCCACTCAATTCACATCAATATTTAAGGAGCTTTGTAATTGTCAAGGCCTTATCAGATGTTTGACAATGTCTCACTTCTATTTGGAATATGTTGAAAAATTAATGATATTATGGTGTACTGTAGTGCCTTTCTTCTGAATACTTTCAGAGTTTCCCAGGAGGACAGCTTAATCTCATTTTTTCCCTGTTCTGATCTGTTCTCATCTCTCCCATAAAATTGCCAATAACACATAAATTAAACTGTAGGAGGGTAGGTTTAAATTAGATATCAGAAGAAAAATTTCTCTATTGTAAGTGTGGTGAGGTACTGAAAGAACTTGCACAGAGTAGTTGTGGATGCCTCATCCCTGGAAGTGTTCCAGGCCAGGTTGGATAGGGCTTTGAGCAAGAGAGGGAAGGGATCCCTGTCGTGGCAGGGGGTTGGAACTAGATGAGCTTTGAGGTCTTTTCCAACACAAACTGTTCTAGGGTATGTACATACATACATAATACAGCGCACTTCAAAACACTGCTGCATTTGGGCAGCCATCCACCCTTGCTTTGCTTTGGATGATGGTTAAAGCTTCTTAGGGCAATATCTACTCCATATGGGAGATAAAGATAACTCAAAAGCATGGAGAACTTGTGTAGGACCAGTTAACAACACTGGGCTCAAAGATCAACATGGGAATGGCACCTAGACCAAGGCATGCTTACTTGGATAACCAAAACACCACAATAAAACAGTGGCTGTGGTAAGTGACTGTGTCTTTGTACTATGTTCCTCTTGCTGAATGGTGATCTAGGTCTTGTGAAGAGAATGTGAGCAGGTAGCCTGAGCCACAGTGTGAAAGCTTGGCAGACTTCTTTCCTATGATGTTTTCTGCCAAGTGCTGCATCTGAGTATGTTAGATGACAAAGGATCATCTACATTTTTGTGACCACCCTGTCATACATTCTTATTTTTGAAGAAAACTTTAAGAAAGTCCAAATACTTTCTTTTGATATTCTCTAAGGAACATGTTGTTTCTTGAAAGAATATCTTATCTTTTAATCCCAAGCAACTTTTTTTTTTTACACTGTGATATATTTATTTTAAAAAATGAGGAGTTGAATAGATAGAAAACTTAAAATAAGCCTTTTTGACACCATCCTGAAAGAATTATTTTTGCCTTGTGATAATTTTTCCCCATTAGATGTACTATATATGCATACATATGTATCTCTATATCTATATTTATCTATCTATAGATATATGCTGAGAACAATTCAGGCAAGCATGATACTCTCATATTTGTTTCACTGTTCTGGTCAATGACTCTGGCTTTCCACTGAATAGCACTGAAGAGCCTGGATTTGGCCCTCACAGTGTCCAGTGGCTGTGGATCTCTGGAGATCATCTCAGAAGATGGATCTGATGCACAAAGTTGCACCTGGATGTAGGTCAGATCATTGTGCATATTTAATTCTGTAACCATGACATCACTGCCAGTGTTGTGTTTGTGGACACTGCAATTCTCTCTGCACTGCTCACTCCGCTTGTAATGGTCATTTGAAACCACTCAATAGCCAAAATACTCAGGACAAGGGTGTTTAAGGCAATCTGGTTTTGGAGGAGTTGTTTGCACTACAGGTATGTAATGACACACAAAGAGGGAAAATCTGGATGGGTTTGAATTGCAGCAAGGGAAATTTAGGCTAAACATTGAGACAAGATTTCCAGCAGTTCAGCACTGGAATTGTCTATCCATAGACCACCTCACATTCAGCTTCCTAAAAGTTTTAGGAACAAATAAACAAAGAATGATTTTGGTTAACTTGGTCTGTACTTGGCTAGAGGACAGATGGAGGGTTTCCTGAGGTCTTGATGCTGAGTTAAATTTTTCAAGCAAATTACCCACAAGATGCCAAGGCTAGGTCTTTACAGAGGCTTGCATTTAAGATGTAAAATATCTTAAGGAAATAGTGGAAATTTCAGGACTTGATCAAATGGATTGGAATGCAACATAAAAGTATATACAGTAAAGAAATATTTTAAGGCATAATTTAGACCTTTCTTTCTACAATTTTTTGTTATTTCAGAGATTAAATAACTTGGTAAAATGGAGGATGGTACTATGAATTTGTATAATTTTTTTCTTTTTTGCTGCCTTTTTTTTTTTTTTGATTTATGAAACTCACTCTTTTGGACACTATTCTGAGGTTTTGAATTTGACTGCAGAGGATTCCACTCAAGTGAGTGACTATAGTCTATATAGTGAATGTCATAGTGTATAAGTGAACTTCTGGGATGAAGTAAAATATTAAAGATTTGAGCCCTTCTGCTTCAACACATTAACTAGTCTTAAGCACCTTGGTTTTGGAAGAAGCATCCTCTGTGGGAACATTATTGCGTGACTGTCTATGAGGGTTTGAAGCACCTGTTGTGGGTACCTGTCAGAGACAAGACAGAAGCATAAGAGACTTACTGTGTGATTCAACCCAGCAATTAATTTCCTTTGTAGGAATCCAGTAAAGCACAGAGCAGAGCAAAGCCCTGCCACTTCTCCTTTGTCTTAGTCACTGCTTCTTTTCTTCTAGGAGAAAAGTAATTAATGCAACTGGAGAACTGGAGAACTTGAATTGCAAATACAGGTAGCATTCCTGTAAGTGAGTCTGAGAACAAATATATAAAATTCTCCATAATTTAAAAGTTAATTACAGGTTATGAGTTCTCTAAGATGCAAAAGAAGTCCTGAGTGTTTTTCATGGATGCATTGTGCCATGAGGGAAGTGCAGCTGACCCTTTGCCTTTGCCTTGTATATGATGATTTTTACATGAATTACTCAAATTTGTTTAAAATTTTCTTTCTTTTGTGGTTACTTGTAGATTACCAACACTCAGCATTAGTAATATATTTACTTTTATTTAGCTAGATATATCCATGCCTGTTTCAAGGTGCTTTATTCCTGTTGGCAAAGGCAGAATCACTGTAACTCCCATTCACGTGAATAAACCCAAAGCAAAACTCAGGGGCTGATATAATTAGAACACATTTATGCTTGTTTTCTAGCCTTGGTCTGCTGAACAGCAATTACTTTGAAAGATAGTTCCTGTGCCTTTTTAAAATTTCTTTTTCTTTCCCAGCGTTCCTTTTATTCAGCCATGGGCTTGCAGAGGAAAGATGGATGAAGTGGAGAGGTACACTCTTTGCATATTTCTCAGCACAATGGAAAAGAATACAGTGTACCATATATAATAATCTGCAAGTATACAAAGATACCTGCAAAGAGCAAGGGCCTTGGATGGAAAAAATTATTGATGAAAGACGACTAGAAATAATGGGCATGTATTTCCCCAAGGGGATTTGAGATTGGATGGTAGATAATCTCATATGTAGTACAAACTAACACTTCTTAAAGAAGACATGGGCTTCTATCACTGACAGTCTTTAAAACAGGTTAGACAAACTTCTTGGGAAATTCTTAGGAGTACTTTGAAGGAGAGCACGCAACTGACACCATGACTGGTTTCAAGCATCAGCACCCCACTGTTCTTCTGCCCAACCTTTATACTACTCCTTTTACATGCATTACACCTGTGTGCCCTCTCCACCCTTCTGTGGTTGGTCTGTACCCCTCAGCATTCCATGTCTCTACCTTCAGCACTGCTCACCTGTCCTACACAGCTGTAGCCCTATTCCCAATCACCACAAAGTGTGTGCTGTTGGTTTTTAATGTTCACGAAGGAGATGGGGACAGCTGGGGCAGCTGTCTGGAAGCTTTTATTTCATTATAGTTATCAGTCTCATTTGATGAGGTTAGGCAAAAGAAATGGAGGCAGCTTCAGCCACTGTAACAGCAGCCAAAGGTTTCTTGGTTACAGGCCATTTTAGAAACTTTTCAGCCAATTGCCAGTTGCCAAAGCTTTACCAATTAGTTGCTTTAGCCAATTACTAAAAGCTCATGTACACTTTCTTCTAACAATGCTTTCTTGTAAAGGTCTAGAACAATGGATAATACTTCATTATTAAGCATACATATTTCTACTATCTTACTTAACATATTTTCTAGGCCTCACTTGATAATTCAAATAACACTGTTATTTCCTGACCTTGCTTCCTTTAGCTTTCTTACATTTTTTCATTCTGAGATTGGCTTTCCCACAGCTGGAGGTATAAATGCTTTGCACTGGGACAGGGCTTTCATCTTAGGATCTCAAAGTATTTTAAAAAGTGGAAATATAAAGTGACATTATCTTAATTGCACAGTTAGATGAGCAGGATTTCCACCTTCCTTAACTGCATACTGATGTCGTAGCCTGGCATCTTTCTGAGGACGGATTAGTTTGAACATGAACAAATGTAGTTTTGCTTAACTCTTCTGGGGGTACTTGCAGGTAAAATTGTTGTGTTGTGCCACAGGCCATATACAGGGGGGTGTGTGTGTGTGTGTAAGCACAAGTTCATTTCACCAGCAGAAATTCTTTACGTATTGGTTGTGATGTGATTTTGCTCTTGTGAGATATCTTCTGTACAGAAGAACTTGTGCACCCAACACAGCTGTTCTCGTATGTCTGCTCCACTAGCAGGGTCATTGAACTGACATGTTTGCATTGCAGCAGGTTAGTTTATGCCCTTGAGAAGGAGTTTAGCACAGAGACAACAGTACCTGGAGATACTTAGGTGAAGAGTCCTACATAAAGCAACCCCATTGCTGAGCTAGTTCATTGCCTCTCCTTTGGCACAGTAGCAAAGGACTAATGATACTGGGAATGGAGAGACAGGCCCTCTCCTTTGCAGCATAGTGTGCTTGTCAACAGACATGTGTGCACCTCGACCCTGCTGCAAATATTCCTAAAAATAATTTCCTAGCCTTTTTGCTGTACATTTAGGATCCTATCAGGAGAGAAGTTACCATTTTGTCCAATAGTGAGTAAACACATAACAGAGATGTCATGACAGTATGTGTGTCAGTGATGAACTTGTATCTGCTCCAGTTCCTTTTCAATATCTGTCTAAGCCAAAGTGCATGAAAGATATCAGAGTACAGCATGGAGGCTACATAAATCTGGTTTTGGACCCTAATAATGCCTTCTTAAACTTCCTTTCAGCAAGTCATTTCTCTTCCTGCTCTCATTTTTTAAATCCACTCTGCAGGTGAGATAAGAGGATTCCTTTTGCCCTTAAATTATGGCAGCAACAAGAAATCCTTGCTGTCTCTGTACATATGGGCCTTTTTGTTGAGTTTTTGTCTTTTTTTTTTTTTTTTTTTTTTTTTTTTCCCCCCAAGGAAAACAACTATGTCATGCTCATGGAAAAAAGCATAGATTATCTGCACCAGAACACAAAATATGAGTTAACCTGAGGCCAAGCACAGCTGAACAGCAGCAATACAAACTTCCCCTCAGCTCTGGTGCCAAATGTCGCCAATGATAAACCTTTGCAGACCGTTAACTTGGAATGAAGTGTCCTTTATCAAGCTTCCTTTTTTACAAAATCAGTAAATATAGCTGAATATCTGATAGTAAATAATTTCCCTCCACCCATTTACAGATAAAGGAAGGATCCAAGGTGCAGCAGACGCTTGCTCTCAGAAGAAACAGTTCTGAGATGGTTTAAGGCAGCAGCTGCACTTGTGAACAGACAGGTCAGTGACATTTATATGGTTTCAATGCATATCTAAAGACTCTCTGACCTACATACAAGTATTTCCAGGACATACACATTCTTATTCTAGCTGGCATCTTTTATGTGGCTTGAGTGGCCCACACCTTTCTCTGCAGACAAAGGTATTGCCTCCCCTGTTTCTTGACTGTGAGGATTTGGAAGCTGCTTGGATGAGTTATTTTTTGGTGGATTTTAACTGGGAAACACCAGTTCAATTGTATAGAAGCTAGGCAAAAAAGTTATATCCATCAAATACAAGAATGTTTATTTTAAGAGAGAATGTCTCAGGAGAGAGATGGTGCTCAGAGAAAGGCAAATAAGAGTGGCAGCCTGTGTTCTTGTTTCACCAGTGTAGACAGAGACACTTGGGGACACAGGAGAGAGGTCAAATATGTTTGCCTGATTGAGATTAAAGGGTACGGGGCAGTCTGGAAGAAGCTTCCCCATTGCAGCTGTACTGCTTTGTTTGGAGGCCAGAGGAATATGAGCAGTAATTAGGCTCTTCACCAGGACAACTCTGTCAAAGCCTGTGCCTTGCATTAAACAGAGAGAAGCTGCTGAGATATCTTCAACAAGTGTCAATTACTAAGCTATGTGGCCAGGGCCATAGAGCTGTTTTCTAAGGTGATTTGGGCCACTCAAACCTTTGTCTGATTAAACAGACAGGAAAACTGTCTTGGTTTATTAAAAAATTGGAAAGAGGAGAAGTTTTCAAACCTAAGAAACTTATTTTTCTTCCTCAGGAGAATGGTATTTTGACTGTGTTGGCAGAATTTGGGTTTCTCTTGAGCTTGTAGGATGTTGGGGAGGATAAAAGAGCTTGTGACTCTTTTAGCAATCTCTGTGACTAATCAGCAGTGTAGTAATGACTACCTTTCTTCATGTGTTTGGGGATGTATGTGTTTCAGACAAAATGGGAACTTCTCCTCAAAGTGTCTCTGAACTATGTCATTGTCCATGTTTTCCCAGGGTCACTGTCCCTTGCTGGAGCAGGGACAGGGTGATTCTGCCAAGGGCTTGATAGAGATTTCGAATTTGAACAAGGGCTTTTGAAGCTGGCATGTTATCCCAAAAGGCAACATCTGCATGTTGAGAATAAGTCTGAGAAAAAGTGGCATGCATATTTTGGTTGCCTGTCTTGCTAATAATGTAAACAAGAGGTGGCCAAGCATGAGAATAAGGAAGTGCAAAAGGGCTGACCTCTGCAGAGCTAAGAGGGAAAACAGGTGGTCACAGACTGACTTACTCAGAAGAAAACTGGAGACAAGCATGTGATGGGAGGACTTGAAAAGTAATAAAGGGATGATGAGAGACATCTTCAAGGGTATGCAGAAAAAAATTAAGCGAAGACAAGCAGTTTCTTACTTTTTGTTGTTTGACTCCAGGGAAGTATTACTTATTGTTTATTTATAGGGTAGTTGATTAAGATGTGGCTGAAAATGACAAGACACTGGTTTCATCTCCTAAAAGGAAGGATTAAATCATTACTGTCATTCACATTTCAAGCAAAAGAGAAATTGTTCTTCTGATGCCCACTCAAGGGAAGCTGGCAGTCAGAAGGACAGGGGATTGTGTTCCCCTGTTACTCGGAAATGTGTAATGAGATTACACTGCAAAACAGCCATGGAAACGTTAATTCTAAAGTATGTGCACTGTGGAAAGAGCAAGTGGGAAATGATAAATGAGCAACATCGATCAAACATCAGCATTTGCTGTGATTGCCAAGGGCTTAGGCAGATCTCTTTACTCCTTAGGGAAGTTCTTCTCCCTAAGAATCATGAGAGACTTCTCTGTTAGGCAAAAATAATACTGCAGAAATTTGTGAAGTGTCCATTAAGTACGGTAAGAGCAGGAACTTTGTAAGTGACTGAGTGTCACTTTGATGGATAGGCTACAGTAGGTTATACTCCATAAATCCTCACCATCTCTGTGTGCATTGTCATTCAAAAGGAATTATTATTCCTAACTAAATAGCCATTGAAAGTCAAAAAGGTCTGCATGTTATGCACTGTCATGTCCTGAGTTACTGGGCTGTGTAACTCAAGTCAGTGTGGAGATAAGAGATTTGGCACGCTCTTGGACCCTCACAGTGATGGTGAGGCAAGTGCCCTCCCTGTAAGTGGAGTCCAGAAGCAGCTGGATGGCTGTGACTCATATCTTACCTCTAGGGCTTCTTAAGATCTAGACACTTTCTTCTAGACCAAAGTATAGTCATTTCAGTATGTGTGAAGGGAAGGGGAAAAAAATAGAGAGAAATGACATTTTTTGTAGTAAAAATGAATTGAAAATGCTATGGGATTAAAGCACAGCCCAGTTCAAATTTGTAAAATCCCCTTGACTTTCACCCTATTAAAGCTTGGGCACAATTTCAAGACTTTGAAGAACCACTGGGGAGTTCTTTAGCAGGTGAGAAAAGGTAGGAGGACCTTTCAAGGTCCTTATTTTTGCCTTACAAGGCAAAAGTGTAAGTGGAACTGAACTTCTTTAGATGGGCGATGTCTGAGAAAAAAGCTAACTTTATTCATATTTTGACCAAGTTATTGGGAGTCATATAGGGTCTCATTTAAACTTCATCATTAGATTCCATACCTCATCTGTGACCATGGACATGACCAGGATAGAAATAGGCTTGCTCATTTTCTAATTGCATTCATTGGACCACAGATGGAAAGCAAGCATGACGGATGTGGGTGCAGTATTCCAGGGCCAGAACGGGGCATTTGTTGATCATGTCCTTGTATAATGTCACATCACATAAAAGCATACAGTATTGAAAAATATAGCCACATAATTTCCTGGAATCAGTACTAATTAAAAAGCAAATTGGAGTGGGAAGCAGCTGAAGAATATCCAACTATTTCTATTATCATATTTTTTACAGTTAAGGACAGATGAGTAAATGCTATGTTTGAATGGGAGAACATTAACAACTTCAAGGCTGCTGAGAAAATGAAATTTGCCTTTTTCTTTTTTAAACAAAGATGCGTTTTATTCATCTTCCTGCTATTTAGTACACAATAGCCTTATCAAATACAATACAACAATAGAGCTTTTGGATCAGGTCCAAATAAACCCTAAAATGACCAGGTGCTATAATGAAAATATCAGAGTTTGACATTTTAGTTCACTGAATTGTCTTCCTTGCTCCTTTTTCCAGATTCTACAAGCAGTGCGCCTGAAAAATACCCACATTTAGAATGTCATTGGCACAGGGTGGGGAAGGAGAACTCTTGGCTGTGGGGAGGCTGGGTTCCTGTCTCCAGTGTGGCACAAGAGGTTTGTGGAGGGGTGCAGTGGAAGCCCTGGGTTATAAGCAGTGTGCAAACACTGTGGAATGTGCTTACTCTAAAATGAGCTTTTCTGACACCACCCTCTGCTTCAGCTGATGCTGAAACTGTGTGGAAAAGTATTATCCACCTTTTAATATTTCCTACCCTTCCTGGGGTGAGCAGTGATGGAGAATGTGCACCACAATGGCTGTTTAACCTGGATCTTTGTGGCTCTGCAGAACTAAATATGTTGTCTTCCTTAATCTGCTTCACTTTATTTTTAGGTTGTGACTGTGAAAAAGCTAGCAATATGCTGGAGTCAATTTTCACAAAAAGCCAGTGACAGAATAAGAATTTATGCCAAGCTTCTTAACTTACACTGAAAGCTTACAGTTTCTCAGGCTGCAAGAGCACAACATTGAGAAAAAAAAATGGCAGCTATCAAAGCATGCTCAGAACAGAAATATTCTGCTGGATTTAGAAGAATGACTTGGGCATAGTCCTATACTTTGTCAGTCTAACCCCTTCCTTTCCCCCTCAGTCTCTTGCCCCAGTCACTCGCTTAGTGAAAAGTAATTTTCTTTTGGTGGGTCTCTTGGCATGGTTCTTCCCTTGGTAGTGCTGCTTGTTGCTCCTTATCCCTGACGAGGTGTAGAATTGACTGATCATCACAGTTGGACTTCAAGAAGAAGGCCCTTTCTTCTTGAAATTTAACTTGCAGATGGAAGATTTAACCTGCAGATGGAAGACATTGGAAGAGGAATGTGGCCTTGCACTTTTGGTAGCTTTATCCTAAAAGAGAGTGAGGAAAGATCTAGATCTCTTTACTGAAGATTTCTTTTATTCATAGCCCTCTTCACAAGTACAAGAGTACACTGGCCCTATGACTGTGGAAAATTTTTTCCAGGAATGCAAGTTTCTCAAAGGTTCAAGAGTACTTTCTTGCCTTACTAGGAGTTTGTGTAAGGTGTGAACTGTAAGCAATGGATGGTGTTGCTGTGCCCCTGACATGCCCTGTGTTTAGGTACTTGTTACAGGATTGGCATGGATTACATGCTGAGGGTCAGAAAACAGGAGCCTGTGTATGAGGAATAACAGCTCTTCAGCAGGATGTGACAGAGAGGGGTCAGGTTTTGCCTTCTCTTACAGAATCATTACTGAATTCCTTGTGGGTTGACAAGCATTGCTGGTGTTGGGAATTGGCCTTGGCTAGCAATGAGGCTGGAATGACTCTTGTGCCACAGGGATTTAGACCTCAGTAGCAGCACATGGCACAGGGCTCTGTGCTTTGAGGGTTTCCTGCAGAGTGCACGTGCTAGAAAAGCTTGCTTGGTAACTCAAGACTTGATTCTCAAGTTGCTATGGCTTCTGAAAGAATTTGCCTGCAGTGTGCACAGGATTCATGCTCATGAATCCTGTGCACACATAAAAAATTGCTGTCATTCTGCTTGATTCCAATTGTTTTTGGTGCTGTGGAAATGAGATGCTTAGAAATAAATAAGCTGGCCATTAACAGTGCTTTTTATTTGTTTTTAATGTCTTGTACTAATTAACTGGGTCCTGTCTAGTTTCACTTGAGTGGGAGTGACACGAGCACAAAGATTACAGGTTGGCATTTACATTAGTCTGTTTCATTAAACAGGATAAGATTCTGTTTAGCAAGAGACACCTCCAAGAAAAACAATGCCAGAGGGAACAAAACTATTTCTGTGCTTGAAGTGAACAAGGCTTCAATACAGTAGTCTAATTAAGATGGTTATCTGCTGGTAAACAAACATAGCTGACTCCTGTACAGTGTACAGGGGAATTTAAAGAGAAAAATTATTGATTGAGTCTGGAAAAAGAGTTAGAGCTCAACAATGCACCAGATAAATACATATGCTTTCTCTGTGTCACTCTTTCACATTGAACAGATCTGATGATGTTGGTGGGTTTTTTTCTATTTTGTGGTTTTCTTTTTTCTTTTTTTTTTCCCATCCGACTTTTCTGTGTAAGATTTTGCAGTGATAGATTGGCAACATGGGTCAATCAATTCTGCTCCTTTGTTTAATTCCTTATTCTCAGATTCTGTCTGATCTGAAAACACACTGTGCCACTTTGGTTGAAATTCCTCTGTAAGTCCCTGCTGTATGAATTAAGGCTTGTGCAGATGGTGGCAGTGCTGATGAAAATGACACTAAAGAGTTGTTTTCTCTTTTCCAAAGCCAAGCAAGAGCATTTTAAACAAGAAATGGGCAGCTATTATGATTTTGGTGGCTTTTATCACTGCTCAATACAAAGGTATAAAAGCCCTTAGGCTGTCTCTTCCACTTTTCTAATCTGAAAAAATAAGAAATATAACGTCCCCAGAAACTGGCAGTATAGCATTTGCTTCTTCTCAAAATCTTTTAGAAATCATAGCTTTATGGAGGGACAGATGCTTTAATTTTGGTGTGAAGCCCTATTTGTCCCAGAGGCACTCAGGAGTGTGAGGGCTGGGGAGGTTTCATTGAGGGCTGTCCAAGACTGAAAGAGCAGTGACCAGACAGCTCTGAGGATGGGCTGGACAAGGATGTTGCAGAGGGCACCTACTGGAGCCAGCCTGGTACCATTCTCTGGCAAACTGTCCCTGGTGGCTTCATTTTGTTTTGGTAAGTTCATTGCCTGCTATGCTGTAAATAAACAAAACACCACTGCTGTCTTTTTCTCA
Source organism: Certhia americana (assembly GCA_018697195.1). Classification (NCBI taxonomy): domain Eukaryota; kingdom Metazoa; phylum Chordata; class Aves; order Passeriformes; family Certhiidae; genus Certhia; species Certhia americana. The sequence continues at coordinate 19,508,468 of CM031857.1, read as the reverse complement.
TTTTTGGAATAAACTGAAGATATATCTACATCATTCGTGTAGAGGTATCCAAGCTACATCCAAACAAGGTGAAGTAGACTACAAAGAAAGAGAGCAGTAGGGCAAAAAGCAATAAACCTTTGTTTAGTCAGGTCTTTCTCTACACATAATTTTGTTATTGACTTGTAAGTTATGGAATAAATCATCAGGGAAGGTATGGGGAATTCCTCTGGTCTGTGAACACTGGTAAGGCAGAGAATTGGGTTAGGCTCAAGTCATGAACTGGGTAACAAGAAGCACCTTCTCCTTCTAGTACTCTGATTTCTGTAAGTGTCTCATCATGATAAGCCAGACCTGAAGCTTATTCAGTGAGAAGTGCCAGATAAAGAAGAAGGGTGTGTCTCAGAAAGTCTTGAGTTTGGCACAAACATCCAGCCAAGGCATGGGAATGCCATGTTGTTCAATTGATGATTCACAGGCCATAAATAATAGTTAGTCGAAGAGCTAGAAGAAGCGACTAGCCCACAGACAAAATCCATATGTTGAAATATGTTTGCATTAATTTTTTGCTGAAGGGCCTTGAATAATGAGGAGATTAGTAAAAATCAAAGTCCTTTGTGGATAATTTATGAACAGGAACAAAAAAGGTAAGTCATGAACTGCAAAGGGTTCTCCTAGTTGTAGTCATTGGCTTGTGGAATTCAATCAATGTCTAATCATTTATATCTTTAAAAAGAAGTAATTTAAATGAATACCATAAATCTGGCAGAGTGGACAAATTCAGAGAGACCAGATAGTTAAATAAATGCTACAAAATAGCTGGACAAAGGGATCTAGTTGGTGTATGAATAGTGCTCTTTGATTATGCCTTTTTGTGTATCTGGTATCTCTTTTCTGCAGAGGCTTTTGGACAATATCCAGTGAGCATAAAGGATTGCCATGAGGACAAGAACTATCCATAATTTTGACTAGACTGACAGATCAGACTATGAGTGAGAGATACAGACAGAAATTTCATCACATCTCTCAGAGAAGCCTGAAGTGTCAAAAGTTTAGAAACAGCTGTTTAAAAACCTGTCTGAGAATTGGCAATGGGAAGGGAATAGAGAATTGCCAACTAAAAAGAGCTTAAAAGATGTGATTTTGAGAACACTTTTTAAATGTGTTTTTCCTCAAAGCAGCCATCCTGGTGGATGGGAGAAAGGCAACTTGCAAAATTGTGTCCCTTGGTATGTACTAGAAGGGAGGAATAACTGTTCTGATTTTTTTTCCAGAGCCTCCTCTAGCAGCTTTTCTCCCTCCTTGATGCTTCAGCTTAGGCTTCACATGTTTCTAGTGCATGTGCCAAGCAATCTGCCAGTCTCGTGCTGACTGTCCCTCCACTTGTCATGAGCACTGACCTCCAACACTTGCATTAACAAAACTTCTCCTGCAACTAAGATCATTAAATTACTTTAAACATTAAGTGTCTCAAAAACATTGCAGAGCACAGGATTGTTAGTAAGTGTGTTAGAGAAGCAGAGAACATCAACTTTGAGTTCCTAAGGGCCAGAGTTTTTAAGGGACTTACAAACCTGCTCTTATTAAGGATTCTTTCAGCATTTTCTCAGCAGAGATGAAGTAATTTCTAAAGTACTGCAATCTGCTACATGAAGGCAGTGAGCAATTTTCTAGTGTTACTTGAAAATCTTGTGTGAATCTCTTTCTTTGCTTTCTAGCATTCACCATACAGAAAATTTGTTGAAGTTTCTTTTCTCCTCTTCTCATTTTATGTCTCTCCAATCTGACTTCTCTTTCCTAAATCAAGCTGCACCATACACAAAAACTCCTGCTGGATTATGCCAGGCATGGCATAGATTTCAGGTAGGAAATACATGCCTTTATACAGATGATGCAACACTGCTTTCAAATGTATGAAAAAAGTATGAAGGATTTCTTGCAAACAATATCTTCAGGCATTTTAGTGTTTTGGTACTTGATTACAGTTTTAAATTGACCTGAATATATCCTAACCCTTTTTCCATCAAATGGCAAACATTCAGTGCTGCGGGCCTTGAAACCTTCCTGCTTTTCTTTGAAGTATGGAGGGGGCTGAAAAGCCCATTTTTCTTTAGCTGCCAGGTGTGCAATCCCTGCTTCTCAGTTCATCTCCTGAGCAGAGCTGCACCAGGAGTTCACTCTCTTTCTATCAGCATATGTGGGTGAAGCACAGCAACCTGATGGCAGTGGGTGAGAGCAAGTCAGTTTGATATGGTTGCCTGGCATTAGCAGGAGGTCAGAACTGCATGTTGGTCACAGCTTGGTAACACCAATTCAGCTAGAGAAGGGATAGAATAAAAAGACACCCTCCGAAAATATCAGAAGTTTCTTCAAGCTTGGTTTAAGCAAAAATATGCAACTCCATCATTCCTAAACCTTATTGGAAAGACATATTTAGGAGTGAGCAATCACTTTTGTGCTTAGGGAAAAGCATATTGTAAATGCTGTTTCTCTTTTGTGTTCTTTTGGAACTTACCCTTTTTATCCATTGCCAGTTGAGCTTCCCACTCTTAACACCTTATTGATAGTGAAGTGCTACTACACTATTCTTATTTGTCTTATCACTCATGGCAGTGGCTAACAGCTCAGGTAATGTGCTGTGGCATGGTGACCTTTGGTGATCACAGTTCTGCTCTAAAGCAAACCCCACAGGATTGGTGCTCTCAGTGCTTTCTGTTCCTGGAGGGCAGGTCTGTCCAGAAGGGTCACAAATTTCCTGCAATATTTTGCACACTGTGTATGTGTCACTTTGGGGAAATAATAATTTTTCCTCAGGCTTCCAGGAGAGTTATACATACATAAAAGGAATAGAGAATACTAGACACATACAGGTCCTCCATTTAATACCTCGTTAAGCATATTTTGCACTTTCATGTCTGCTGTGCTCCAGGCTGTATTCTCTGGCACTGCCATGAAAAGCAGGTTCTTTGATTCATCCTCAGCTTTCTTTTCAAGTGTTACCCAAGTAACACTAATTTGTAGTGGAACTAATCAGTATGAATCCAGGAGCAAGTCCTCCTAAATGGCTTCAGCATCCGCTTTCTTAAGAGGAGCCTTATGAAAATATAAGCATCCAACTTGCAACTTAGTTCAGTGCTGGTTACTCTGGCAGAGTTCAGCTGCTTTGGGAACTGGCATTGTGAGTCAGAAAGTTGTTGAGATACATTGGCCTCCTTCACTGATCTTCTACAAGCTCCTCACACCAGCAGCAGGCATGCATTTATTGTCGTTCTCAGTTTGAAAGGAAAACATAGAGGGTGCAGCACGATGCTGTCCAGCCCTGTGACCTTTCTCATGACACTACATTGTATCCTTTGGAAAGAGAGAGAAACAGTGAGTTATGACAGACAATGACATTTACATGTGTTGACTTGCTAAAGTAAATATATTTATATGTAGTCATTTGAGGAAAGCCACATGTGATATGTTTCAGGAAAATAGGCACATGAGTGAATTGCACTGTAAAAGGCAAGCTAAAACAATAAGGATGCATGCAAGAAGGCAAAGAAAAAGGTGCTATTTCCAAGTTTGCATCCCTTGAGTTGGCATTCTCTACCTCTGAATACCTGTGCCTGGAGCACAGTGTGGATTGCACTGCATGTCCAGTGTTAACTTGCCTTGAGTATGGTACAGAGAACCATCCAGGATCTGCTCTGTGTTTCATTTGCAGCTGTGTGCCTGAAATAATCTGAGATTTCATCAAATGCTAGTCTTCCAGTCACAGGCTGCACACAGGAAATAAATTCACAGGTATTCAGTGTGACATTGAATGGCATAAAATCAGTCCTGGATAGCTTCCTCTGAGGTACTGCGTAGTAATGGTTTGGTTCAGGGAGGTCCTCTTTTGGAGATGGTTCCTAGTTTTGGGGCTATCTGATTTGGTGTGGAGACAGAAGGGGATCAGGATTTGGCTGGGGTGTCTGTCTTTCCTGCCGTGGGGAGAGAGAATGCACATGTAGCAGGGCAAAAAGAGAGCCAAGGTCTGCTGGCCTTTGCAACATCATGGAGATAATGATAATTTTGTGGATTTCAGAGGAAATCCTCTGCTGCTCTCAAAGCAGCATGGGAAAAGGAAGAAGAGAGAAGCGAGAGATAAAGGTTTAAAGATAAAGAATGGGAATAGTCCTCCAGACCCTGCTGGAAACCAGTCTCCATGTGAGTGACACTGGTGGATCAAGCCAAAACCAAAAAATTAGGAAGTGGATCGCTTCCATCTAAAGTGCTCATGTTCTTATGATAGAGGGATCTAAAAGGAATGGCTGAGATCTGAAGGGAAGGGCAAGGGCAAGGTTGGTTGATGTGTGAGACTTTGCTATAGCCACCAGAGCTCTGTGTCAGGGAGGAGTGATGGAAACACGTCTCAAAAGGGCTCTTCAGCCCTGCCAGCCAGTATTTTTTTTTTTTTTTTAATTTCCTTCTTCTTTGTCCTTGAATGCCGCATGAAAATTTCAGAATCAATTTGGTTGAAACAGAGTGTGAGAGAATGGCCTGACCTGTTCTCAGCTCCACAAAGACAGAGCAGTGTGAATATGTGTCTTTTTGTCTGGGGAAAAGGGAAGAACCCTCATTCAGTATTTGCAAGGAGAGAGGTAGATATGATTACTTGGGTTCAGTGCATTTCACATGATAGAGTTATTGGTAGCTTATTTCTGATCTCCCTTCAGTCAGAGGTGTTTGGGTCTGGCTAGTGGCTTGCTTGTGCACTTTTAGGGCAAGAAACATCTGACCTTGTAACAAAGGCACTGGTCCCAGCCTTAGAAAATACCAATGCTGTCCACATTAGGGTAGCTAAAAGCCTGCCTATGCTCTAGGAAATGACAGGAGGTAATAGTAGGCTCACAAGCAGTGAACAAGGCACCCGGGTCATTTGCCCATTTCATAAGTGCACAGGGTGACTTGGTGGATGAGTAACTGGATTATTCCCTGAATCTTTTCCCCTGGAGCATCAGAGATACCTGAGAGATTAATGGTAGCACCAGCTAAATGGACTGTTATTCCCATCCCTGCGGAACCCTTCTCAGCATGCTTTGATGTTAGGATCAGGGAGCCACACTCAGGTCATAGCAATCTCCTGCCCCACTCTTTTTCCCAATGTAATTGACAGAGCAGCTGTAGTTTGAAATATTAGCTCCATTTAATATCTGTCATTCCATGTTCTACAGCCTTGGAAAGTATTGTTTTGACCCTTAGCGTGTATTTTAGGGAAGAAGAAGGCCTTTTGTTTCCAAAGGTAGACAAACACTGAAGTCACAGTCCAGAATTACGAAGTTTTTTGTTTCTCAGTTTGCTTAATTCTGTGTTTTTGCTCTAAAAAATAGTTTTGAAGCAGCGATTTTTGAAGCCCCTCATTTCATAAGGCAAAAATGTAATAAAATTACTGACGGGTTGACTGAGCACTGAATTGGTTGCTTGAAGTATGGACACTTAGAAGCATTTCTTTCTTATGCATTAAATGGAGGATAAAAAAACCAATGGGGAAAGTTAAAATGGGATAGTCTTAATGTAGGGAAGAAACAAACAGATTCGGGTGGGAATGCCAGCCTCTGAGAAGAACAAAGAGGGTAAGCACAGCAACTCCTTAAATTTTGCTAAGGCAAGGAAATGTTGGGTTTTTTTCACTAACTGCTGGTTTTCATTTGATAAGCCTTTTATTGTAAAGAACTAAAGAAAAGAACAGCAGCTTTGATGCATCCAACCAGAGGCAGGACTGTGGACAAAGATAATTTTTTTCTCTTTTAAAGCAGTATGAGCTCTGAAGAAGCTGGGATAAACATAAGCAAGAGACAGAAAGGTGTAAGAGACAGTTGAGGGCCTGAAATGAAAACTCAGAGTGTCAACAGAAATGCAGGGCTGTCCTTTCACAGCAAGTAGGTGTCAGCTTAGTGATGTGACACCATTGAATGTAGGAGATCCCAACAGAAAGGCTGAATAGGTCACGTGCCTAGAATAAAGTGTTTCCACATTTCCAGTCAACCCATATATATCTGAGGTCTTAAGCATCTAATGGGTCTCACTTGGCACCTCTTGGACACATCCTTTGTTAGCATTTCTTTTTCCTTATCCCTTCAGTAAAATTCCTGGTGATGTCCTCTAAAATCTAGCATATAAAAAGAACTATTTTATTTTCATTTTTCATATTCCTAAGAAGAGTCTGCATCCTTATGAGAGAAGGAAACTTTGCTGCTGCTTTACATTACTGCATACTGCCATGAGTAAAAGGCTTTTTTTGGGTGCCTCAGGGGAACAACCACCTCAGTATGAGCTGTGGGACTTTCATCTGCATCAGTTTCAGCTTCCTTTTCTTTTCTCCAAGTGTCAGCTAGTTTATTCTAAGTCAAACACTGACAAGGAAGCACATATCATAGTTAAAAAAGAAAATCTGTAAATGATCTAAATGTTTTCTTCTTAAAATGTGCTCCATTAACATGCATCATTATAGATAGCTCAAAATAATTTTTGAGTGAGTAAATGAAAAGAGGTTTTAGTCTGATAAATGCACTGCATTAATTCTGTGCTATAACAGACTGACATGTTACATACAAGAGAAAGATTGACAGCTTCATAGTGAAAGAAAATTGTCTACAACTATTAGACTGAGTTAATGAAAGAGGGGAAAAAGAGGGGGGAATGCTTGTATTAAGCACGATATGATCATTAAACTAATGAGAGGAACATTATTTCGCCATTAGCTTAAAGACTAGGAATTTATAGCAAACTAATGTTAGAATTACATTGAGTTTTGTTTCCATTTCCTGGTGAAGTAGGAAAAAATAATCCCAACCTGCAGAAGCTGGAATGTTAGGTGCGCACTCATGCATTTGTATGGTACATGCCACTTGATAGGTGCAATGTACACATCATTCTAGAGGAGGAGTTGGGATTTTTTTTTCTGTTCTGAATTGTTTAAACGTGACTGAAAGTAACATTCACCTGACACGGTGTTTAAACCTCACAGTGGATATCTTCATTGGAGCTCCCCACACTGTTCCCTCCATCCTGGGTGTGGGGAACTGGGGGGCTTTAGGACACTGTCTGTTTGACTGAATTTGCTCATGCATAAAGTTAAAATGAGGGGCCTCTATAAGTATTTCTTTCTCCATTGACTGCAAATGGTATTCATGTTGTCTGCCTTGTGTTTTGATGTAAACACATTCAGTCGGATAAATGCTCTATTGGGGTTTGAATTCAGTTCATATGTGATACTTAAGTGTCAACATCTGAGTGTAAAAGGAGTGTTTAAGCTCCTATTATAGCTGATGAAGAATCTAGTCCAAAAAAATCTGTTTAACATGTGATACCTGCTTCAGATATTGAGTCTAAACCAGGAATTTTTATTTAGACTCAGAAAGGGTGAAAAAAATTATTATGGTTTTAGATAAAAGTGGAGATTCAAACACCCAAATCCTGATAATCAAGATTAAGCAAGGTTAGCCATTTACAGCCTCAAAAGGATGAATGACTATTTTTATTGTTGTTTTGTCTAGCTTCTGACAAACAATTCTTTAAACATTCTTTAAAGCAGAGTCTGCTTTAGAAATATCATCTGAATAATCACTTAATAGTCACTTAGCCTTTGTGAGCTTAACTAGTCTCTGTAAATTTATTTAACCATCCCAGTATCCCACTGCTTTGAGTTCTACCATAAATGAACACATTGTCCCCCCAAATTAAACAGTTCCTTTGTTTAAAACTGGTGGCTTGCCAATGTTCAGAAAACTTGTGTATTGTGGAGAATGATTGTTCCTTCTACACCTTTTTGGATAACAGTCAGTACCAGTTTTTTCCTGCCTTGTGCCATGTTCCCTCAAACAAACATGTCTTTTCCATGTCAAAGTTTAATCTATGCATGTTACTCTTCAGCTGAACCAGGTTCATGTGTTTCTTTGCTGTCCTCCCCTATGTGCTATTTTATTTTCCCTTTTGTTGGACATGGTCTGATTGTAGCAGCATGCTGTGTGTGGGAAGAACATGTGGTGGCCTGGGGAAATGGCAAAATACGTTTCCCTCCCAAATCCTTTTACAGACTGTGCTGATATATAGTATTCCTCGTGTGGACTTAGACCACTCTGCTGGCATTTTCTGACAGGTATCCACAATGACTGAATTTTTGCTCATAGCTGATGAAACCCCATTCATTATCTACATATAGATAGGGTTGATTATTTTATCTCAAGTACCTTACTTTGCTTTTAAGAACCCTGAGCTTCACCTGACACTTTATCTTTGGGGTCACTTGAATATCTTGAGATTCTTCCAGGACCGCTCGCTGATGTTTTTAAGCTTTACTGCGAAGTATTGCTTGCTGTTACTGGCAAACATCATTGTTGCATTTCCTGCCCCCTGGACTATTTATGGATGTGTTCAGTGACACAGAACACAGCTTGTAGATAGCACAGGACCTTGGTGGTGGGTAGCAAGTGGTAACCTCTGGATTTCTTATCTGGTCTACTATTCAATATGATGAATGATTTGAATAGAAACACTGTTAAAAAACATACCAGAACCTAGAAGTTTTTTTATATAAATGTTAGCCCTTAAATCTTTAAGCAACTGCACATATTGAAGGAGACTGTTCTCCTGAGGCGCTTACTCAGTTGTGCTTAAACCAGGCAAACAGCTATAACAATGCTTTAGTTGCTGCCAACACAAATATCTCATTGAAATGTTGGGTACAAGATCAAATAAAATAATAGATGTTATCTACCATCCTAATTAGGTGAATTTAATAAATAATGATTGGGCATTGATAGTACAAGATTACAGATGGAATTAATGAGTGTCTGTAGATCTTCAGATAAATCCCTGCTGCAGTGCTGTCCTGATGAGGAAAAGGCATTTGACAAGATGAAGCTGATTTGGCCCTTTAAGTAGATTTTGCTTGTCCAATCATTTCTCACCTTAATTTTGTTGCTTTATTATAATCCACAATCATTTTGACTTAAAAGGAGGCTAATTATTCAATTCTTAAAAACTATGCAAAGGAACAGGGTATCCCCTTTCACTCCTTTTATTTATCACTGTTCTGGAATGGTTGGAAATACAAATTAGGACTAATCATAAACTGCCGTGTATGAGATCAGGAACATGTGAGGTTAAACTATTACTTCATGCTGATGAAATATTTTTATTTACATCAGATTGACAATAATATTTTTCTTGTGTATTGGGCATGGTATTCAACTTTCGGAAATGTTTTTGGCATAAATCAATTGGAATTGGACTGACTTTGGGTTGATGGCAACTTCCCAAAGTATAAGAAAGACAGACTAATCAATAGCACTTTTCAAAGACGTTAGACTAGTTTTAAATAGTCAGATGTTCAGTTTCCTAGGAAAAGTAATGAAATTGTTAGAGCTAATCTTAATCCTTTAATTATAGAACTGACTAATGACTTAAGCAGATGGTAGGCTTCCCCCCCTCTCATTATGGGGGAAGGTTAATACAATTAGAATGAATATATTACCCAGCCTTCTTTCCACCCTGAGTACATTACCAGTTTCTGTTCTATTTTTCTTACTTTTAAAAAATTTAATATGTTTCAAGTTCTTGGGGATTAAGAAAGAAACAAACAAAAAAAAAGTCATTAAGGAAATTTAGGAGCCTTATACTACCCAACATTTTGTTGCATTATATGCCTGCTATCGTGGGGGCAGGTGGCTTGATTGCTAAATGATTATTTTTAGGGTCCTCAGTGTGGTAATAGAGAGAAAATTACTATCTTCCCTGCATTTATAGGGCATTTTGCATTCTGATAACTTGCCTCCTCCAGGACATTTGCCATGGTTGGAGGCAGCTGGAAATGTCCTCTCTAACAGGCAGAATTTTCAGCTTGGTTAAGCTGCAAATATCTGATGCTCAACCACCTCTGCTGTGGGAAAACTGGCAAAAAAAGTCCTAGAAGCCTTTTGGAAGTTGATAAGTGTGTGGCTTTTGTACATCTTGAGGAGAAACATGCGCTAAAGCCAAGCAGGAAATTGATACATGAGAGAGAGAGAAACTCAATCATACAGTGACAGAACAATTTGAGACCCAATATTGTCACTGTGCTGAATCTTCCAGAACCCTTTTTGCTGGATTGCTGTGGCCCTGTTCAGCAGGATTAGAAGTGCCAAGACCAGACAGTACCTACACAAAAGTCTGGTTACTGGTGTAGCTAGCTACCAACTACTGGCATCTCACATAATTCAATCTAAAACCACATGATACGGCTCTTATGACTTAGTCATCTGATTGTCTCCACAGAAAATTATCAGAAGTATGTATTAGACTCATGTAAATAATTTTAGTTTGATTCTGTATGTGGCTTTGATCATTGATGTTATCTGTGAGGATACAGGGATAGCTTGTGGGGTAGTGCTGTGAATCTTACTCCCAGGTATCTGTCCTCCTCCCAGTAGTTTATTTTCCCCTGCTTCACCTCCTCCCCATTTTTATTACTCTTTCTGCCAGCTAAATTTTATGTGATGTGTTTAAGTTAATATGATTGGTAGTTTTACGTTTTGTATGGTAATATCTGTTGTCATAAAAGAAATCCAAGAAAAACTAGAGGAGCTGAAAAAAAGTATTGGACTTATTTCTGAAAATGCTTGCATGATGCAGAGAACAATTTGGGAAAAAGACAGCAGTGTCAGCAAACTGTCAAATGACAGCCTTCATACTGTATATCTGTCTTCCTGTCAGGAGATTATGCAGTAACTTTTTATTACAGACCACATTTTAATAGACAGTTCTGATAATCTCATTTACAAATTCACCCATTATAAAGGGGCATTGATTTTACATTTACTTCCAAAATACTGCTATTTTGTATAAGCAAGTGCTGCATGTATTCTAACAAAAACTATCGGGAAGATCTTGTGCTGTAGATGTCTGGGACTTGTCAAATATATTTGTGCACACTTGCATGGCAGCTATCTTACTCTCACTTCCGCATTCAAATGTGAACAGAAGTGATTTTTTTTTTTATGGGCAGAATATTTGGTATGCATCTTGTCCCTTTTATGCCTTGTCCCTTTGGTTATCATCAGTTTCTTTGTTTCTCTCTGTTTCTTTTCCTAATAACCCTGAAATGAGTTTTGAGAACACCTCTCCAACCTTTCCTAGTGTAATAAGAACTAAGGTGACCCTTTCCTGCCACAAATCTGGTTAGATGGTATATGGCAGAAGAAATTAAAGAAGAAATATCAAGGATTAAGTATAGCATTCCTGGAGAGAAGGAAACTTTTTTCTCATGTGGGCAAGGAAGGGAAATTTTTTCAGGAGAAAAAGAAATTCTAGAGGAGGGGAATTTGATAAACATCAGATGAAATGGAATGAATGTATTTTGGGTAGACAGACTAGATATAGCAAGCTCACTGAAACATTGATTTCAACAATTCACCTCTATCAGACAGAGAACTGTTTCCAAAGGACTTCTGCACATAGACAAAATCCAGGGTCAGTTGAAGTCAGTAGGAGTTTTGCATGATTTTCATGGAATCTAATCTGGTTTCTGGTTTCTACCTGTGCCCTAAATTAATTTTTAAAGTGAAATAAAGAGTAATAAAATAGATGCATACTTCAGAAAGAATTGCCAGGTTTTATGAAAAATCACAACTTTTAAGATGGAATATATGTATTTTAAAGACAATTTTATGGATTTTTTTTGTGAAGAACCACACATGGAAAGGAAATAAGGATTCACAGCTCAAAGGGAAGAATCACTGAATACTGATGAACCATATTTTTCTATCACACTAGGATAAGATTAGCAAAAATACTTTGTGGGAGTTAGGTAGTTATAGATAAAAATAAATATTTTTTTAAAAAATTAGTGAATTGAAACCTACATTAAAACTGTAGTCTTGGAATGATAATTGTTGTTTTGATAGTTTGGGTCATATTCAGGTCATGTAGAAAAGAAGTGGAAGAAGCACTTGAAAAAGTTCTAAAATTTTTGAGAGTTTTCTTTTAATGATAGAAGAAACAAGATCAAGTATTCTCCTGCAAATGTGTTTTATTTTTCTATTTCATTTAACCCCCCAGCTCTCCCAAATCTCCTATATAAATACATTTTAATCAGGTAAAAGCTGTCAACTATTATTATTTCTGCAGTCTCATAGCAAGTGGATACAGATGGTACCTGAGCAGATGGAGAAGTTATCAAGGTCAGAGGTTCAAAAAACCAAGAGGGCAGATAAGCTTTAAAAGACTTAAACAGGAATATTTCCATCACATTCATAATTCCCTAGAGCTTCATGGCCAACCTGAAGAAGGTAGTCCTGTGTCAGTGGTAAAGGTCACCAACCACTGTCAGAACAAAAGATTGTCATCTTCAATTTGGATTTCTGTTGCTGGATTATCCTGGTCATTTTTGGCCAAAGAAAGAAGCACAGGTATGTAGGTGTAACACTATAATTCACACAACTTCTCACTTTTCCAAGAATAAAATGTGAGCTGCCATATGTGTTCAGCGTTTGCTTTTTTCCTCAGGTGTACGAGCTTTAACTAGAGGAAAAAGAAATTATCCTCTTTTTGATACCAGATGTTTCCCCATGAGAGGCAAGATTTGGGTGCTTACAAATTCACTTGCTGGTGAGAAGAGTTCCTTCATGTGCTAGTTAAGAGGTTGTTTATGCTCCAATACTTGAGTGCTCTAATTCTTTCCAGATTTCTGCATTTTCTGGTGCTTCTATGCAATCTTTATCCGATAAAGGAAGAATTGGGCCATAAAATTGTAGGTTACAAGATTGAAAGGAACCCCTTGGATGATTCTGTCCATCCCTCCTCCCTCTGCTAGGTGACGCGATGTAGACTTTCATGGTGGATAATGGAAGAGCACCAGCCATCATCTGCCTGGACTTAAACATTTCACGCTGTCCCACATGACATCCTTGTCTGTAAAGTGGAGAGACATGGATTTTATGGATTGCCCACTCGGTGGGTGAGGAATTTCCTGGATGGCCACACCCGAAGGGCTGTGGCTTGATGCCCACGCAGAGAGCAGTGATGAGTGGTATTCCTAAGGGGTCAGTGTTGGGGCTGGCAGTGTTTAACATCTCCGTACTCCCACCTGGAACACTGCATCCAGCCCTGGGGCCCCAAGAGATGAAGGATATGGAACTGTTGGAGTGAGTCCAGAGGAGGGTTACAAAGATGACCAGAGAGATGGAGCACCTCTCCTATGAAGACAGGTTGAGAGGGTTTTCAGCCTGGAGAAGAGAAGGCTCCAGGGAGATCTCGGAGCAGTCTCCCCAGTACATACAGGGTCTGCAGGAGAGCTGGAGAGGGACTTTTGACAAGGGCATGGAGTGATAGGACAAGGAGGAATGGCATTGGAATGAAAAAGGAAAGATTTATGTTAAATGTTAGGAAGAAATTCTTTACTGTGAGAATGGTGAGGCCCTGGAATGTGTTGCCAGAAGAAGCTGTGGATGCTTCGTCCCTGGAAATGATCAAGACCCAGTTGGATGGGGTTCTGAGCAACCTGGTCTAATGAGAAGTACCCCTGCCCATGGCAGGGGGCTGGAATTAGGTGGTCTGCCAACCCAAACCATTCTGTGATTCTATTGTATTTCTAAGACAAATTGGTATTTCTCTTCTTTAACTGACCATGTCTGTCTGAGCCTGTCCTCTATAGTGCAATGTGTATTTGTGTTTATCACCCACCAATTTAGTAATATTTTTAGATGTCTTTATTACTTACCTGAAGTATGTAAAATATTTATGCCTGCAAAACATTTTATGAAAGATGCCAAAACAACAACAGAGATTGCTTGACCTTGATATATTTTGATTTATTATTGAGTTGTATCATTTCAGTGTCTGGAATCAAACACTTATAATTTGTTTTTGCTTGCACTTTTCAATTTTATAATGTATTAGACAACATATTATAATATTCACCTCTCAAGTTAGTGAAGGATTAAGGAGCAAAGTTTGTTTTAGTCCTCCATTTAATACTTTAAATCAAATACCCAAACCAGACTTGTGATTATTTGTCTCTGGTACAATTATAGCTTTATTTTGGGTATCAACAGATGTCATGAGTCAGCAGCAGCCATTTTGTATTCTGTTCATTTGCTACTCATAGGCCTGTTTATAATAGTGATAAATATTTTTCTTTTATGAAATGGGAAGATACAGGGAACTCTCCTTGCAAATCATTCACTGTTCTGTTTCCTTTACTTAGTCTTCTAAATGTAAAAGTGCAGTCTTCATACTTACATGTCCTGAGACATGAAAATGGCAGAAAATTAAAATGTCAGTGAAAAATGATATAAAAACTCCAAAAGGAAATGAAATGCAAGGTTACATGCAGTTATGCAACTGTTCAAAATTCCAAGATGAGACACCAAGTGGTAATTGTATAGCTGCTTATTGTAGCTTTGATTTTTTTCTTTAATTGAATTTATCTTGCAGGCTAGAAAAGCAGTTCTTTTTTTGAGTTGAAAAACTCAATGAAAGCCTCATAACAACTCTTCTTGTTAAGGTTAGTAGTAATAATCTTAAGAATAAACAAGGAATCACAAGAGCAGAAAGAGTCTGTTGCACTCTGTTAAAGGAGGAGCAAGGTTGCTAGTCCTTTCATAACCTCTGTACAGTGCTTTTGCATGTTCTTGTCCATATCCATAGGCTAAGTTGGTAGAAAGACCTTTTCTTGCTGCAAAGGTTGACTGAAGATTGGACTAGTGCACTCCTTCTGTGCCCTCAGCAGCATCTTCCAATTTTAAAATCCTGGTTAACACCAGAGGTTGTTTTTCTCCTCAGGTTTGTCTGTATTTTGATTATAGTATTCTGAATAAGCAGGGTTTTCTCAATATGAATATAGTTGGTGTATGTGTCATAGCAACATCACTCAAGTACAGAGACTACACAGGACATGCTAAATATTCTGAAGGTATAAATTTAGAAGGTGCATAAGCACCTTTGACCTCCTTAAATTGCCAAATTTATTGATGTGCAGTGGGAAAATGAATTATAGAAAGATTTTGAAAAGGTTTGATTGATAACTCCAGACAAACATGTTTTGAGACACTGTGCAAAATAATTCCTGTCTTTGTGAGGATCTAGAAAGGCCTGTTTTGGTATTAGAGGCAAAATCTCTTCTTTAGAGAGCAGCTACAGAGTTTTAACCAATATAAAATAATGCCATGTGAATCAAATATCCAAGACTTTGGAATGAAAGGGTCTTTTCTGTTTGTACAGAGACTTGAGCAAAGAAACAGAGTTACATATCAACTCAATTTAATTCTACAGCTAAGACATTGTTTTCCTACCTTTTCTCTACTTTTCTACCTTTCTCTAGTCAGTCCTTTTGAAGATAAACAATTTTCTGTCGGGTTAATTTCCTTGGAAGGAAATTAATAAAAGTTAATTTTGATGTCACATTAATGATTAGAGCCAAGAGACAAAAAAAGGAGAGCTGTTCTTGGAGACAGCTTGCTAGAGAAGAAGCATTTAAACAGGCTGCCCAGGAAAGTGGTTGAGACCCCACCCCAGGAGGTATTTAAAAGATGTGTAGATACAGAATTTAGGGATGTAGTTTTATGGTGGACTTGGCAGTGGGAGGTTGACAGTTGAACTTGATGATTTTAGGGGCCTTATCCAACCTAAATTTTTCTTTGAGTCAGTGATTATGGGTGACTATCTCCCTGATGGGAAAAAAAAAGCCTTAGGAGTAGGGCTCAGATGTGGAATAGCCTACAAGTCAAGCTGCATGTGGAAAAGAGCTTTAGCTCAAGTTGCTGAGGTTTAAAATCACTGAAAAATTGACCAAATTGATGGCTAAAGATGTCTAGTGTTTTCTCTTGAAATATAAAGTCATTATAAATGAGTGTGTAAGAGACTGGGAATTTCAGAACAAAGAGACAAAACACATATTAGATGGAAATTGTTTCTTGAGCACAAGGTAAACAATTTTTGGAAAGAGTTCCAGATTTCACTGAACAAATAAGAACTTCAGAGGAGATATATTGGAAAAGTTTATAATCAATGGGAAAACTTGTAGCTCAATCAGAAATATAGGACTGTCTTGAGAATTGATGAGCTGAAAAGGAGCTTGCTCAGGATAAAAATCAACCACTTAAAAAATATAAAAAGTGTGAGAGAAACACATAGCCCATATTTCCCTCCTAAAATAATGGGATAACACAGACTTGAAAAAAAATATCAGAAGTGCCCTTCTCCTTTCTTCCTCTAATACACTGCTATATTTTTAAAGAAGGGAAATATTAGGGTATATGGGCAAAAGACAACAATTCCAGTCTCAACATTTTTGCTGTGACACTGGAAGAAAAGCACAAGAGCAAAGTTATAGCTCTGCAGAGAGTAATGCCTCTTTTTAAAATAAAGTATTAAAAGGAATCTAATCAACCATTCACCCTGTCATGTAACCTCAAATATGGACAAGAATTTTCTGACAGAGTCTGGAAATCTTTAAGACCACGTATGGAACAAAACTCAACGGGAAAAGTGGTATGGTTGAAAGTCAGCTTGGGCTTCA
Source organism: Certhia americana (assembly GCA_018697195.1). Taxonomy (NCBI): domain Eukaryota; kingdom Metazoa; phylum Chordata; class Aves; order Passeriformes; family Certhiidae; genus Certhia; species Certhia americana. Next base: position 19,491,967 of record CM031857.1, on the reverse strand, counting down.
CCAAGTGATTATTGGGGCAATTCTATTGTCTAGAAGATAAGTTGAAAAAAATTACAGTAGAGCTAATCTCTTGGACATCAAAAAATGTTTGCTACTGTCCATATGTTGGGGAGGAAAAAAATTCAAATATAGTATTTGGAGAGGTGTGATTCCTCCAAGAACCATAGGGCATGTAAAGGCTAATAAGGATGAAACTTTCTCTAACTTCAATACTTCCCTTTTAACGAATAGTATGTCTTGAAGCAGATACATTTTTTTATTTTCACTAGGCCTTCAATTAAAAAGTTTCAGGTATTTCATTAAAACCAACAAAATTTGGATATGAAAAAGCTGAATGCCATTTATGGTCTGGTGGAACAGAGAAGGGGTGAGATTTAGTAGTGCAGTGTGTAAGACATTTAGCACTTGGGATTAAATAAGATTTTTGTCTCAAAATTGGCACTCATCAGCTAGAGGTGACAAAATTAAAATGGACAGAGGATGCATGACGGGAAATTCTAAAACCATCCCACAGTCTGACAGAGCACAAAAGGGGGACAGTCATAGTAGGAAAGAAATACTGATGTCACTTTATTCTAATATTATGTCACCTAGGTCACCTGAAATATTGGTGGCTCATGTTTGAAAGAGTAACTCAGGCTGGAGCACAAGTGAGGAAAGGCCACTAGGGTGATCAAAAACGTGATGTGCTTGCATGGTAAGTAGGAAGGCAGAATTATGGAGCAAGCCTTCCCCACAAAACAGTAAAGGCAAGGCATCTGCTGGGTCTTGGTATATTTATGAGTGTGATTATGATATGTATGCCTGCAAAAGCAGGCAACAGACTTGATCTCTCAAATTCTGCTCCAGCAATGTGTTTCTAGGCAACCCAGCAGATAGGGATGGAAGAGGCCACTGATTATTGCTATTGGAGCACAATCAAAGGCAAAGCCTAAATGGACCCTTATTTCACAAAGAAATGTTCTAAAGGCATGAAAGTCCACAAACCTCTAGCCACAGACACAGGTCATCACCACATATTACCATCACAGACAGTGAAGCTGTAGGCATGAGACACTGAGTGATCTAACCTGCTGCTGAAGGCTGTAGAGTTGTCAGTGTCTTCTTTCATGTTTGTTTCTGATTCTTCAAAATAAAAAGTTCAATCAGACTAGTATCTTAGCCAGAAAAAAAAAAAAAAAAGAAAAAAAAAGAGAGAGAGAGAAACCTCCACCCCACACCCCCCCCACACACCAAAAAAAACGAAACAACAACACAAAACAAAGAACACAAAACCCAAACCTCCCTCCCCCCCACCCAAAAAAAAAAAAAGAAAAAAAAAGAGAGAGAGACAACCTCCCCCCCCACCACCCCCCCCCCCACCCCCCACCCCCAAAAAAACCAAAATAACAAAAAAAAAAAAAAAAAAAAAAAAAAAAAAAACAATACAAACAAAAAAAAAAAAAAAAAAAAAAAAAAAAGGGAAAGAAACTCGTCCCCCCCCCCCCCCCCCGAGCAACCTTCTCTGAGAATCTGTCAGAACTTTAAATGATAAACCAAAGAGGAATAAGAGCACAAGTACTTTAAGTTTGAACTGCAGCCATGCAGCCAAGCAAAGTTCTCCTATATGTAAGCACATGTTGTGCTGTACCAGGACTTCTGCATTTTGTGTTCAGTAGGTGTCAGTGTTGTTGAATCTTATAAATCACAATGATGTTTTCACAAAGTTAGACTGCTAATGAATGAAATTGCAGAATGAAAAGAACTATTTGGCATTCCCATATGCTCTTGGAAGTAAGTTTTTATGGCTACTGCACAAGATCACAGGTATTAAAAAACAGTTTTAGTGGATGCCATGACCAGATAAAAATTTTTAAGGGTTACTAGTACAAAACATATGAATGATGAACCCAGCTATCTGCTTTCCTATACATGTGGAAACTTCCAAGCAAAGAAGGTAACAAACTTTAACAATAGCTTTAGATCATCCCTTTTTCAGGCAAGAAGACTAGAGGCAAAGCTGTTGTACACCACCATCTTTCCTTCTCCATCTGTCCCAGCTATTTCTACAATTCAGAACTGTGAGTTTTCAATTTTTCTTCCTCAAATAGTACAATTCATTAATTTTGTTGCCTCTTTTCCTTTTCCGATCTCTGCTTATCTTTTCCAGAAAATTGCTGCTCAGGGTCATATAGCTTCATTTTTCCAAGAACTCTGAAAGACTTCTCATGGTGAATTTACTATTAGTGTATTAAAAGTGGGTATAAGCATTTGAGGAAGTTCAAAAATTTATATACGAAATTTAGGGTCAGCCACTTTAAGGAACTGCTATCTGCAGTCTAAGAAATTGGAATGAAGAATCAGATTTAAGGGAAAAAAGTGTAACTAATTCTGATTTCTACAGATTCAGGTTTTTCAGATGATCAATATGCCCTTACAGGGAAAGTTCTTTTCATGCTTGAAGCAACACAGAGCACACATTGCAGTTTGGAAACCCCAAACTCCAGTATGGGATTGAATAACTGTAGAAGGAATCATAGGATCTGTGTCTGACACAGCCATAATTAAACAGTCTGTGAAATAAAGGGACATGAATGTAAAGGACAAGAAATGGGCAATTTTTACTGTCTCATTTGGACCTTAGGTTTCCCACGGATGCCACTGGCACCATTGGCCTGGGGTACTTTGCTGGGTGCAGTGGCACCTTTCCTTCCAGCCATCCCTGCCAGTAGCTGCTGTGCACTCCATTATGTTGATTCTTAAATCCCTGCAATAAGCAAGTCTAGAGAAGAAAATGTTGACCCAATTTGTGTCCTTTACAATAATAACTATCAGTATTGTGTCTCCCTGTCAAGCAACATCCTCTTTAGAGTCACTCTTCTTTTTGAGAAGTAAAAAGCAAAGCTTTTCTCTGGCATCATTAAGTAGACTGCATAACCTACTTCTTCTTTCCTTAAGAAGTACTGGAGTGTAGTTTTGATTGAATCCTGTGTTTTTCCTTGGCTCCCTCTGTGAGCTTTTATCCTTAGCTAAGATATTTCCACACAGGTTTCTCTCATCACTTTGCTTCCTTCTGTATTCTCCTTATGACGTCTCTCCCCTAGAAAAACATTTTAATATCTTTAAGGGACGTCCTCCCTAGGAGGTCTTGACAACTTTATTTCCCCATTTAATCGTAGCAATTGTACATCGTATTTCTAACAATCCACCTTTGCCAGCATGGGGGTTGACCAAGCTCATCACAAGACAATAAAATAAATGAACAAAGGCCACCACACTTCTGTTTTGTAAGCACAGCGTGGTTGGCAGGCTCTCAACAAGAAACACATGTTCTCCTGCTAGCTTTTATGTGCATTCATTAAACTCATCATACCTACACCAGAAACTATCTGGCACTGTTATCCTGCTTTGCTGTGCATTCCTGCTTTTCTCTTACCCATTTGGATATTTCTAAGGCCTGTGGTTCTACAAGATGTTTATCACATGCCTCCTGCACATGTGCCAGAACTCTTTCTTGCCACGTCATTACCTGTGACAGTGTAATACCATGGAGGGAAAATAAAGGCTGGTAACATATAACTTATTTTTTTCAGAGAAATACCTTTAATTAAAGAAGAGACAGCAGACAGCACCCGGCTGAAGTGAATAAAAAAAGGGTATTTGTTCTGAGGCTGGAGAATGCAGACAGAATTCAGCCTTCATTATGGGCCACCTTGGGTCCTAGTTGAATAAAAAGTTAAAGAATCAGTGACACAACTGCATACTGCAAAGATCCATAAAATCAGGTACGTGACTGTGTCCTGTCTTGGTCTAAAAACTATTAAAATTTGGATTAAGTATATAATTTGAGTTCTGTTAGAATACTTCGATGCACATGAATTAACAAAGACAAGCACATTGACAGCCAAGATTTATTACCAAAGTGTGTTGAGTCTTTACAGCTTTGATAGTTGATTCTTTTTTTTTCCACAGTGTATCAAGCCTTTTTAAAATTTCGATCCTTTCCAAAATGCTAGATTGAAAAGATTAGGAAGTATATGAACTTTTCTTTACAAACCATTTCTTTTACTATTCTTCCTGTATAAGTCTTGAATAGGAGCATCATAGAAAGTGTTGGAAGGGACATTAAAAATCATCTTCTTCCAATTCATTTGCCATGGGCAGGGACACCTCCCATCAGACCAGGTTGCTCAAAGCCCCATCCTATCTACCGTTGAACACTTCCAGGGACAGAGCATCTGCAGCTTCTCTGGGTAACCTGTTCCAGTGCCTCACCACCCTCACAGAAAAGAATTTATTCCTAATATCTAATCTTAACCTATTCTCTGCCAATTTGATGCCATTCCCTCTTTTTCTATCACTCCGTGCCCTTGTAAAAAGCCCCTCTTCAGCTCTCTTGTAGGTTACCCTCGGGTACTGGCAGGGTCTCTAAGGTGTCCCTGGAGCCTTCACTTCTCTAGGCTGAGGAGCCCAGCTCTCTCTGCCTGTCTTCATACGAGAGGTGCTCCAGCCCTCTGGTCATCTTTGTAGCTTCCTTTGGACTCAACCCAACAGGTCCATGCCCTTCTTATCTTAGGGGCTCTACAACTGGATGCAGTGCTGCAGATGAGGTCTCACCAGAGCAGAGGGACAGGATACTGTCCCTTGCCCTTCTGGCCACGCTGCTCTGGCTGTAGCCCAGCATGTGTTTGCCCTTCTTGGCTGCAAAGGCACGGGGCCAGCTCATAGTAAGGTTCTTGCCCACCAGTATCCAAAGTCCTCCTCAGGGCTGCTCTCAATCCATTTTCTGCCCAGTCTATATTTGTGCTAGGGGATGCTCCAACTTCCATGAATCTGTAAAATGTCATTGATAAGAAGAATAATTGCTTTCAAAGACTTTGTCAAAAGTGGAGAAAAGAATAACTGCATAATGTAAGGGCACCTGAAATCTGTTAATATTGAGAGCATATTTACATATTTAAACTGACACAGTGAAGTTGCCTGAAACACGAGTCAAGAGATCACTCTATAGTCACAAATATTGCTCAATAAATGTCAATTAGCACCTTAAGCGAGACCCCTACAAATCAGTTGTCACCTTTGACACTATGCAATGTTCACAGTGACAAAGTCCAAATATTTTCTAACATTTTCAATAGTTCATAAAGCCACCAACTCTCATTTATCACAATTTTTATTTGATGAGCTCTCATTTCTATTCAGAGAGGCAAAGGGCAAGGTTGTGAGAATGGTTAAAACATAGAAGAAACAAAAAAAATCCCCAACAAACCCTTTTTACTTTCATCTTGTCCATGCTCTCCTTGAGGCCAGACAGAGAGACAGAGTTTAATGTAACAACACAATCTCAGGGCTAACAGGGTTTTCCTCAGATAGCTTATGTGGGCAAGGTCTCTATGAATGCTTTTGTCCTGGATCGTATAATGCAGGAAATGCAGACAACACCCTAAACTGACAGCACAGATGCACTTCTCAGATAAAGGTGAAGTGGAACCCAGCACCCCATAAGCAGTCCCTGATATTCCAGATGAGGGACACCTTCATGGCCTTCAGGGCTGGAAGAGATAGGTTAGTGTACAGCATCATGCTCAAAGCTGCAATTTTATTTGCCTGTTTTTGTGTTGTGTCACATCTTGGAGTAGTAGGAAGTATTGTTTCTCCTTTGTTTGTTTAACAACAATTTATATAAAGGCAGTTTCCCTCAATGTTTGTCCAGACCTTTAGCTCAGCAGTGGGGAATCTAATTTATTGCAAAACAATGAGAGAACAAAGTAGATGGTGATTGTAAAACCAAAATTATTGGCAGGGGACAGTCTTGTACCTGAAAGTACTCAGACTTTTTAAGGTACAGAATTTCAGGCTGTGTCAGTGTTTTTCCAGTAAAACAAAACAGCATTATACTTTTTCTGTGAAATAAAAGATAAAACCACCTTTCATATACTACTGTCCTGAAAGGATGAATCAGAGACCCTTCAGCAGGGCTTTGCACAGAGCACAGTCCCTCTGAATGATCAAGCTGAAGTTAAATGGACCCAAAATTTGCATGGACACAGAAGTGACAATGCTGCAGTAATGGAACTGAATCTCATGACGTGAACTTTCCCTTTTTTAATGCTCATATCTCTATGTTTTGATGACACAGGAGGACCTTTTAGGCTGCTCATGGTCATTAGGCATATGAAGAAACTGCAGGAGTTTCAAGCATATCCTTGTGAGTGGCTGAAGGGAGACCTCTGCAGTTGTTTCAATGACACCTTAGGATAGGAAAAGCACCTCACTGTGCAGTGCAGGGCAGCCACTGTGCTGTGCCCAGAGTGTGAAACATCTGCCAAACAAACCAGAACGCTTCAGAAGGGCCAGGATGCAAGTCCACACCTGAGCAAGCACCTTCAAATCAAGCAGGTATGAAACAGATCAAAACCCCGCAGTGGAGATTGAAGAAGTGGAGGTGCTCACCTGCAGCCTGTCAGTGCAATTTCCCTTGGGAAGAAGCAGCTAAGAAATGGGAGCGAGTAACTTTCCCAGCAGCCTGGGAACACCCTGGCAGTGCAGACAAAGAGGTGAATTTTTGGGTCCCTCTTTCTCCCTTCCTCAGGGGAATGTTTAATAAGTGTCCCAGTAAAGATGGTTTGCCCTGTGTTGTTTTTCAGAAGTAAATTGTGAACATTTCTGCAATGACTTATTGTGTGGTTGTACTTCAGGAAGATACAGATATTTTTTGGCATTCCTCCTTTCAGCTGAGGATCCATAGCTGAGTGGGAAAGCATGGACCAAATTGATATTGAATTAATGCAATAGAGATAAATGCTCATTAGGTATGTTGGCAGAATCTCTGTGAGTAAGCTCAGGGTTCAGAGATCAGTTGTACAGACACAGTGTTTTACAATTTTTGGATGTTGTCAGCGAGGCTCTAACAAAACTCCCTGCAGAACATGCTTATAAAACCTTTAAAAGCCATTGAGGGTATGTTGCTGATGGGGAAAATTGTTCATATGATATGATAAACTTTGAGGGGAAGTGGGTAGACTCACCTTTATTTTCTTTTTAAATTGAGGCTGAAAAAACCTGTAATTTATTTATAAATATATATGTAATTGGTGACATGGCAAACTGCCATGTGCTGTTTTACCTTGAGCACTGATAACAGAAAGCATGTTACACAGGAGATTAACATTATCTTTCCAGGAAAGAATAGTACCAGCTTTTTTTTAAAGAGTACTGATGGCAGTATCTGTGGCAGGTGGTCTCAGAATCTCACAGTTTTCATACCATAGTGGCCTAAACGTATCCTGAAGACTGCAGGTCTTCTCACTTATAAAAAGGTTTGCTCCTTCTCTTTCTGGCAACAAAGCCATGTTTCATTAACTGATTCTTTAGTTTTCTGCTGTGGAGGAGGCTATGGGAAAGGGCTTGAACTGAGTAGCTGCTGTTGTCTAAACATAAAGTTCTAAGTGAGATAAATCACTTATATGCATTTCTGGTTAGGGTAATTTAAAGGATAATTCAGGAGCTCCTGATCTTGGCTGCTGCACAGGTAAAAGTCTGTATTAGGTAGACTTCTGACTCACTCTAACCCAATATCACTCAGAATCTTTAATCTGAAAAAGTCTACTTTCCAATAAGCCAAATAATGACAATGCCATAGGGGCTTCACGAGGTCACTACTAAACCCATATACATTCAAGACAGTGGGACTGCAGCTACTTCTTCCATGTTTAATAAAACACCAAGAGACAAACTGGTAAGTGTGGATGCATCTCATTAAGAATTTTAGGCTTGATGAGAAGTTTGCTTCTGAAGTGAAGCTCTCCACCCTCACTCACCACACCTTGACCTGCCTACTGGAGTGGTTTTGGGTTGCACCAAAGCATGCACCTCTCACGTGAGTAAAACCCAGAAGTATCACTCCTGCAGCACTGCAGGAGCTGTGATATTAATTGCATGGGAACAGACTGTGAATGGTTTGCACTTATGCCTTCACCTCAAAGAGGTCTGAAGTGTTGGTGCCAACTTTCTAGAGATTTGTTCCTCAGTAAACTTGTTAATACATAGTCTTTATGTCACCTCTGTGGTTCAGGGGCCAACTACATTCAAGTAGTTACAAATCCTTTTCACTTCCCTAAGGTCTGGATCAGGCACATATTCACAGTCTTCTATTAGTAAGCTCTTTGAGTGACTTTGGAATACATAGAGTGGGTTGGGAAAGAGAGGACAGAATTGCTGGAGCCTGAAAGGCTAGATCCATCAATATTTTGAAAGCTTTCTTTAACTTAAGATCAGCTATCAGCTGAAATGGCTACCTGAGATCTGTTGAATGAGAAGTCATAAATCACACAGAAGCAGGAAACTTTTTCCTGACAGCTGATCTGCCATGCTTTGGAGCACAAGTATGAGAGGGCCTCTAACATATATCTGCCAGTATAACTTGTCAGTCCATCCTGAGATGCTTTCAGTGGAAAGACTGCCATGTTAACTGCAATCAATTTAGACTGATACACAGCAAATGACTGTGTTTGCCTGGCATTTTTGGCACAAACATAAACTTTTTGTTAAGTGCATTCAATAAAATTGTATAATGGCATGTAGCATGCAGTTTCAATAACTTATTGGAAGTAATCCTAGTTCTATTCTTTGTCCTTAAAAATAGATATAGTGTTGTAACTTTAAAGTAAAAGTCACCTGCAAGTTACTTTGACTGTTGTGGATGTGTGATGAAAATCCTGAGAGCCTCAAAAATTGAATGTTGGCAGCTGTGAGATTTCATTTTACTCATTGACGATTGGATGCAAATGTGAGCCAAAGCAGTTGACACAGTATTGCTCATATCTCACATGCCACTGCTGAAAAAAGTGTCATAAAAATGAATCACCTCTGCCCTGACATTATTCATGTTGTCTATAATATCCATGTATATAAAAAATAAAAATCAAAATACACAGAAAGTGAAATCAAGTGAAAAGGCAACATTTCCACTGCTCTGGACTGCTTCTCTAATTCCGGTGTGCAAGAAACTCCTAATAAGTGTGATAGGGATTACCTGTGCCCTCAGGGGACTTTTTATGAAGACTTTCCTTAAGCTGAACTCATGCTAATGTTCCATGTAATTTTCATCCATGTGCATCTGGAATGACCTTCATTCCCCAACAGGAGGTTTTAGCAGGAGAGAGAGAATAAAGACTGCCCATGGACAGCTGAAGTTAAAATACCTCACATGGCCCAAGGTAATGCTCTATCCCATATTTGGAGAGATGTGATTTAAAATACATGGTGGAGCCTGATAAAGGACAATTTTCAGATGAGGGTCTATTTTAAGCCAGTGAAGTATTTTAACTCTTCAGGGGTGACTGATGACTCATGCTGAGTTTCTTCTTCAACTCAGCCTAGGCAGGAGTAAGTTTTTTCACAATTAGAGTGGGTAGGTAGAGCTAGACATCCCTAGGTCAAAGACATCCCTTTCAAACAGGCATATGTATTCCACAGTAAAAGGAAGGTGCACTGCAGAAATGATGAGTCTTGAGAAAAGGAAAAGCTTGTGGGGCAAGGAATGTGCTGGTGACACTCAGCCAGCCCTGATACAAATACACTGTCCTTTATAACAGTGGAACTCTTCTTAAAGGAGATGTCTAAATATAAAAGGGCTTGTCTGCCTTATTTTTCAGTAGAATTCTCAGATGATCACTTCACATAGACACTACACTTTTACTCAAGAGATTACTTCATGCCTAGAGGCACAAAGTTGCTCTGTGTGTCTCTCCAAGCCCTTGGACAGAATGTTCCTGAAATGCCACTTGTGCCATGGTTGCAAAGCTGAGTCTTCCACAGCTGGCAGCAGCTCTTCCAGATGTGGGTAGATGTAATAACAGAGACTCGCTTCTGGGGCTGGAAACAAACTGCTCAATTACCCTTTCTTCTTTTGTCTTGTGGTTGGATACCCACTGGTTTGCTCAGCACTGCTAGCCTGATGGTTTAAGCCTGTGGCATAGCTCTTTAAGTTTGGATAACATCAATTTGGTGCGTCAAGTCTCGGGCTTGCAGGGACTTTTCTTTGTGCTGGAGGATGCTGTTCTGTGTGCTGACATGCTGCATAAATATTACCGTTCATTTCACTGCTGGTAGTTTTAATATGCATTTCTTTAGTTCTGCAATCGAACTTTACCACAATATAAGTAGAAGTGGTTCTAGAAAGTGCTCAATTTTGAAGATACATTCATGCCTTAAACTGTATGTGGCCTCTGAACAACTGAAGGCAAATCTGTAGTGTCACTGACACAAAAGACCCACATATCTCTTCTTCCATATTACTACAACTTTTTGAACAAGTTGTCAGATTTTTTTTTGTGAATTTTGGGTTTATGGCAGCTAGTCCAAGCACTATTAAACACACCGTACAACCTAATTCACCCTCCTTCTACAAATCCTCGCTGCAACTTTATCAGTTTCAAGATTTGAATGCCTAATAGTTTTCTCTCCTAAACTGTCAGCATTTTCTTTGCAATCAATTAACAACTGTATTTTGGTAGCCATTCAAATATTACATCAGGGCCCTTACAGGTCAGTTCCAACACTGAATGAACAACCTTGTCATACACAAGCTCTTGGTGTAACTTGACCTTCCTGTTGTAATTCTGCACTGAGTACTGAAAAGCCTACTCAGGCATGCATTGTTAATTCATTAAAGAAATATAATATGTTAAATAATTTAAAATCCTATTTTAGACCTCTGAATCCGGTGTTTCTCTGCAAATAGTGTCACACAATTTTTTTTTGCTTTTAATGTTCAGGATGTTAATAACAAAATTTCTTCTCTTGTTAACTGTCATCAAATTGCAATGGGCTTAGGCTTTCTAAATGCTTAAGAGTAATGATAATTGTGGTGAATGAAGTCCATCTTCACGTACATTTTTAATGCCAATAGAATAAATTCCTTTATGATAACAGAAATTATTATAATGCTGTCTGAAACTGAATACATTTTTGCTATAGTATATGTGCTAATACATTCCTAAAATTAAATTGCAGGCATTTCAGTCTTTAAAAAACTTTTCAGAGATTGAAATATATTGGATAATACAGTATCTCTTATGCATTATAGCATACTAAAAATGCTCAAGCAGTCGTACTGTTCAATAAACTGAATTTACTAGCCTCACAGAAAAGCACTACGGAGTTTAATAGAAAAAGGTAACTTTTTTTTTACATGCTTTTGTACCTTTCCATGTGATGTAGGAAGGAAGGAATTCTTGTGGGATGATGGCTCATAGCTGCAGATAGGGCAGAACAGTGCCTGGAGTTTAACTCAGTAAAGCATTTAAGCATGTGCTTGTACTGGAGTGAGAGTCATCCCACTGAGCTTGAATGGGAGACACAGATGTCCTCATTTCCCATTGACGTCCAGGAGAGAGGACCATGATACGCACTACTTCCCACACAGCAAAACGTGGGCAATAAGATATTCTGGCACTGTGATGGGTTTAATGTGAAAAATTGGGATTTTGGCAGTGGTAGATTTTCTACTGTCCAAGCTGTCTGAAGTTAGGCTGGTTCTCTTTCTTTGCATTGTCTGCTGAGGGAGCAATCCTGGTTCAGTGGGGCTGTCTGTGACCGCAGAGATTCCTCTCCAACTGCATCATACAAATGTAGAATAATTTAAGTTGGCCTGGTCCAATCTCTGGCTTCAATCAGGGCCAGCTTCAGAGTCAGATCAGATTGCTGAAGAATCAATAAAATACACAAAATCAAGCTGTGAGTTTTTTTGGTTCACAGTAAGCAGTGCAAAAGGAAGGCCATTGCTGGTGCTCATTCTCAGAGAACTGGAAACTTGCATGAAGGCTGAAAATGGTGGAGCCAACAGTTAACACTTAATGCCATGGGTTATTGAAGGTTCAGCTTCAAAGGCTACCACAGCCTTTTTCAATGGGAGCATTTTTTTCCTAAGGAAAACTTGCAGTTATGTTTAAAAACAGTGCTTCATGGAAGGATTTTTGCCACAATTTATTGATAGAAAATTGTACTTCAGGGAAGACCACCTTCCTCTAAGACACCTGAATCCTCTGTGTAAATTGCCCTGTGTGTTTGAATGTCTGTTACAATGTTTCCCCTGCAGCTTCTCTGGCCGTGGGCCTGGATGTCCAAAAGATGTGTTAAAATCATGGCTGGCTATACAAACATATGTATTGAAGGTGAAGAATAGAGGAAAAGTCTAACCTTCCTTTTTTGGGTGTTCCTCTCTCTTCTCTCATCTTACAACTCTTCCCATATACACAATAAAAAGAGCTTGGATGTCACCATGCAAGGTGCCAAAGTTCCTGTCCTTCCTGGAGTTTCACCTTGGCTGCCTTTTGTGGCAGCTTCTTGGCAACTTGAAGCCACTCAAACTGTCCAGTGAGGTGACACCAGGAGCCCTGTTGAGGATTTGAGAGCAAGAATGTATTGAAAATGTGGGAAACGTTGCACACCTCTCTGGTGCAAGGAACACACCTCCCAGCTTCATTATGGGCCCCAGTGCAGGAGGTAGGAGGAGAAGAAAATACATTTTATTTAGGAAAAGTTCTGGACAAGTCAAAACAAGTAGAAGTACTAATGCTCGGGTGTTTTCTTTCTCTAGTGCTGACCTGGTGTAGAAGTTTGCCTTCACAGGCTCCTATAGAGGCCCTAGTGATTTACTTGCTAAAATGCAGATTTAGCAATATTATAATGAGAGAATACTGTTGTTTACTTATAGAAAAAAAATAATTTCTACCACTCATGAAGAGCCACAGCCAGATGGGAGCAAAGGAAGGATGGAAGCAGATGCCTTGCTCAATGGGACAGCAAAGGGGAGGAAGGAACAGACCTGGAGCAGGGGAAGGATTTTTGAAGCAGCCATCACAAGGGAAATTATGCTCTTTTGACTCACTAATTCCATGAATGATATTACTTTGTCTCTGGCTGACTTCCTGATCCGATCAGCCTCGTGGCATTTAGCCTCAGGCTTGAAATCAAGTGCAGTTGCTTAAGTGCTTTTCTGAATTGCATCAGTAGAAGGGCTGATCCCAGGTACATTGAAGTCAACAGGAAGGCCTCAATTCATCGCTGACAAAGCTGGAGCAGAGATGTTTAGTGGCCTTAACTGATACTGCTACCCAAACACAGAATGTTTTGGCTTGTGTCCTCAATCATAATGCTGAAAATCTTATTCACTGTGGGGGAAATGGTAAACCCAAGACTTCATACTGTATTTTAGGCATTCAGCTTGTATTAGTTACTGATAAAGATCATGTATTCTGATAGATATTCTTCAGAATGGTTTTTTAAATCTTTTTTTTCCTAAGGAACACAGATTACTTTGTGCTTATCTGGCAGCATAGCTTGTGTGTAGAAGCCAAAAATAATTATATTGACTCCTGCTGGCTCCCGTTTAGAAACAAAAGGCAGCAGCCCATTTTCAGTTCTTTCTCAGAAGTCAGGGAGAAAAGTTTTCAAGATGAGGAAAGTGGTATGCACCAGCACACTTCTGCTCATAGTATAAAATACAGGATTCCTGCTTTTCAATTTTGGTTTCAGGAGCAACTGTTTTTAGAACTGCCTCATTTAAATGGGCCCATTGTGGTAAATACAGCATAGATAGCAAGATCTCATAATATTTTAATTTATCCAGCCCTGAAACAGGTAGTGTAGATAACAGTCTAGGATTATATGCAAAGCAAGCATATCTCAGAGTAACTTTATTGTGCCATAGTTGCAATTATTTTTAGAGCTAGCAGTTTTCTTACTTTCTGCTTCCTAGCTGGTACATTTATGCTAAGTACTCTGAGGGAACAGAAGTTTCTATGAGAGCTTTTCTAAGATGCCAAATACTTGTAGTGTTTGTAAATACACTTACTGTATAAATATATATAGATATTGAAGATTTGTGCCTAGGAATGGAGATGGCTCTTAAATGGTCAGCCAGGATGCTGAGGTATGTCAGCAAGAATGCCCATTCCTGATTTCCTCTCTGGCAAAGAAGGTCTGTCAATTAGCCAGTGCAATGGAGCTGTGCAAAAATACCCTTGTCAACGTAAGCTACTGTTAATTACTAAGCTGCTTTCAGAAGCAGGTTTTTAAACATTCAAAATCCATAGCAAATAGTTCTTGCTCCTAGCCCTCTCCTTATCCTTCTTCTCCACTGCTCTCCCTGCGAAGGGAACTGCTTTCATGTTTTATTTATTTGTCAGAGAGCATTGCAGTAATGTGTTCTTTAAGTCCCCTCGATGCTGACATCTTTGCATCACTTCAAAATAGCACAGAAAAATGATAGTGTCCTCTTGGTGCTGGGGCTCAGCATGAAATTCCTGTCACAGTGTTTGTTGTTGCAGCATTTCTCTGAGCTTAGGGATGTTAGCTGGCAGGAGATTTCCTCTCTTAACAGAATTTTTAATTTTGGTATGATATAGAGGTATGCGGAAAAGGAGTCCCACTGGAGTCTGCGTGGGGAGGAGGGCCCAGCTCAAATTCTAGTCTACCTCAGCTGCTGCCACTACAAACTTATCAAGAGCCATTCTCTTGTTGGAGAAAGGGGAATGGGAAGGAGGAGGAAAGCACACTGGCTTTCTGAAAAAGATATTTCTCCTTTCTCCAAAGCTTCTCATCTGGATGTCTGATGGTTGGTGGGAACTGAGGTGTCTCTGTTTCCTGTCTTCTCTATTCCCATCAGTATTATCTTCCTGCTGTTATGCTTCTTGGTGTTGGTGTGGAATTAGCACAGGCAGTGCCAGGTAACAGGGAATTCCCTACACCTGCTTTCCAGTTGTGACATATTGGCACTCTACAGCAGGCAGCAGGAGTAGGGACTCTCATTTACTTTTATTACATGGAAGTTTTACTCCATCACATCAGGCTGCCCTTCAGGGATAATTAAGGAAAAGTATTTCTTATTCTTCCTCCATTGAAGGAGTAGCTTTGATTTTGAAGCCAGGCCTTCAGGGTAGGTTTCTTGTATGGAGTCTATATTTTTTCAGTCATCCTCAGAGACCTCCCTTAGTTACACTGGTGTAACACCTCTGCATCTAATGCAGCTCTTGGTGATTTACCTACCACGAGAGAGGTGTGTGTCCTGGGCTCTCCTTTCCCTCTACTACTTTCCAAACAATGAGCCAAACAAATGCTTCAAAGCAGAAGCAGTAGCCATTTGTTCATCAAGAGTACCTATCAGTTTCTTGCAACAATACCCATGGGTGTTGTTATTTTTTCTCCTTTTTTTCTTTTTCTCTGAGCAGCCCCAGATCTTCCCACACCAATAAATGTGAGTTATACATCTATCTGGGACTGGGAGAATATCAAAAGTGCCTGGCTTGTTATTTGTTGTATCTGGCTCTGTTCCAGACAGCTGATTAATTTTGATGATTCAGAATCTTTGGCAATAAGGCACTGAAAATATGAAAAAATATACAATAAAATATATTGAAAGCAACTTGAAATGTCAGGTAGAATTCAGTGCAAATAATGTACCCATCAAGGGAGATTAATGACATTTCTACATAACACTTCACTTCTTCTGCATTCTAGATGGGCAAATAACCTGTTATTCTCACAATTAATCATGGCTATAGATGTGGGTATTCTTTGCATCTGACAATCTATGCTCTCATACTTTTTCCACTACGTGCGTGCTTCTCTTCCCTTTTAATTACTTCTTTGTATCATTCAAAATGTCCTTTGGCTTCTCTTGCTTGCTAGCACCTCTCATTTCCAGGCGGCCCTTCCCTTCCTTCAATCATTTATTTTGTGGTGTGGAATATGCTTTTTCTGAAAGGATTTCTTTTTTTTTTTCGAAAGGATTATTTGCTTTGACTAGTTTGGGAAAGAAATTGTGCTTTTCCCTTAGAACTGCGGTTTTTCAACTGACCTTTATGTGAGGGTCATCTTTGCTGAAAGAAGAGGGAACAAAATTACTTCTCCCTGGTATGGCGAGGATGTCAGGCATGGGTGGTGATTTGGTCTATAAGAATATCTAAACCACATGAAAATCAGATTATCTCCTCCCCAACGGGTGGGTTTTGGTAAAGAAACTTCTCACATAATTTTTTGATTCTGCTTGCAGCTGGTGAAAATTGCTAAGTTGACCTGAGGACTAACAAACCAGTGTAGCTATAATTAGTGAGTTTCACAATGGAGAGCTTGAAAAACCATAGCACTGTTGACAACAAGTGATTTTGTCAGAAAATCCTTGAATAATTTTCTCTTCTTTTCCTTTGGAGATGTAGAAAAAGGACCATGGAAGTGTTTCAGGCTTGCCATAATGCAAATGTAATGACCCTCAACATAAGGTAAGATTATGTCTGAAGTGGCTGTCACGTACGTGCCGGTATTAATCAGGTTTCAGTGGGGAAATGTAGGTCGTCAGTAAGAACTGAGCTCAAAATTGAAAAGCAGGACTTTCAGGTCAGACACAAAATTATTTTGCCCTTTGTTTTATTGGCTGCTAGTTCAGCAACACTGTAAAGCTTGTATGTGGCTGGGGCAAGAACAGAGGGCAGGCAGCTCCCCGCAGTGTCATCTGGTATCGCACCTGCCGGCCACAACATCCTGCTCTTTGCTACGGGGAGAGCATCTCCTGTCTGGACTCACCCGTCTCAACAGCATTCTCAAGGGAAATAGCCAGTCCCAAAGGAGAGCTCTTCATTGCTTGTACACCACTTTGCAGTGAAATAGGCTCCTCCCTTTCAGTTAAGGTTCTGCTTTTAGCTACAGCAGAAACCTGACCTCCTTTTGGATTATGTTTCCTTACTGCCTGTTGTCTCATGAATTTTCACTCACATTTGCCTCCCTTCCCTTTCCCGTATTTTGCCTTCCCTCACCTTAAAACTGTACTCTTTGCTAATTTCCTTGTCCCTTTCCTTTGCTATGATATAACAATATATATTTGCTGGTCAGTGTCCTTTTCTTTTACATGTCATTTTGAATTTGGGGTTTTCTTTGTCTTAGCATTTCTATGATCCTTTTTCTCATCCTCCTTTTATTTGCTCCTTCAGTTCTCAGCAAGTCACACTATCCTGTAGACTTTATTTATTTGCTCCTTTTAGTCTCCCCAGGTCCCTTCATTTTCTCACCTACAATGCTTTTACTTCTAGTTTCCTTTACAGGAAACTTCACTTGAATATTCCAGAGCTTCCTTTAAATATTTCATTTCCAGGAGAACTCGAGGATGCTGTCATGATTTACTGCAGGTCTGAATATTTTCAAGGAGCAGTATTTGTGGATTGTAGCCAAAGCACCAAGCCCTTCATTACATTATATCTGGTTAGATGAGGAGATGAGTGTGAGAGCCAGCTCCATGTCTCAGGCATGACGCTTGAGCCTGGATCCCCAGAAGCCCCTGGAGAGAGCTTTTAGCTCAAACCCAGCCAGAGAGATACACTAAAAGTTGGTAGAGCTGACAGAGTGGGAACACATCAGCAGCTGGTTCCTCATTTGTCTCTCACGGAGTGTCAGGGCCAGCAGCTGTGCTGCTGTGACAGATCTGTCACAGAGCACGGCGTGCTGCTCTTTGCTCTGGCTTCCAGGGGCTCGGCTGCGGGGCAGGCTCATCCAAATAGCGAGGTGCCTCCGCCACACCTGCTCTGCAGGAGGGGCTCGAATCAGGGCTGTCCTGCTCTCTGGAGAGCCGCTGTTCCGAGGAGGATGCGGGAGCTGTTTTCTCCGCCGTCCCGCTGTGAGCATCGCTGTTCTCGGGCGGGGGTCTCGCTCGGAGGGTCAGGAGGAGTTTGTGCAGGCGCCAGCGCCTTGCCAACAGGTTTTGCAAGAGCAGAGCTCTGCCTGCGGGGAGCCTGAGGAGTGACGAGATCTCAAGCCGAGCGCTGCCATCCTCCGTGGTGTTCCATTAAATACCTGCTTGCCCATTGCCGGGGAGCGGAGGCGGGGGAGCCCCCTCCTCGCTCCCTCCGGGATGCTGTGGAAGCAAGGGCGGACGGACATGACAGCCTCTTGCTGCTGGGAAATGCATCCGGACGAAAGAGGAGGCCTTTGGGAAAGGAGGGAATGGCAGGGGCAGGACGAGGGCTGTGGCGGTGGGTGGGCTGAAGGTAGGGGTGGAAGTTTTTTGCGGGTGTTGGCCGGCGGCGAGGCACGGCGGGCAGCCTGCCCTCGGAGCCACAGCAGCCACAGCTGCCTGCCCCGCTGCCTGCATTGATCTCTGCTGAATCTCTGTCAAGCAGTGCGGTTTTAACTGAGCGAGGGCTGCGGACCGCGAGTAGAAGCTTGGTGAGGACAGAAGTGCTTCACCTTTATTCCCTTTCGGCTGCCTTCCTACCTCCTTCTACCACCAAGGCTGTCCCCACCCTGAGGGAACCTGTGTTCCCTCCCGGTGCTGCCGCTCTCCTTTCCTTCTCCTCCTGCCCGCACACCGATGGGAGCACTAGGAGTGCTCAGAGCCACGGTTTGCGGTGCCTGATCCAGGGGACAATTCTCCTCAGACTCTAGTCGTAAGAAATAAGTGAGAAAATTCTTCTTTGGATGCTTCCCTCCCCACTGCCCTCAGCAGGCAGGTGGGTGATCTCCCTTCGTGCCTCTGAAGCCCTCTGAGCATCATCTCCTGCACTGCCTCTTTCCCCAGTCTCCAATCTCCTGCTTTCAGGCCCACTAGCTCGGTCTCTTTCCTTCAAATACGCTTCTTTCAGAAATCCCTCTGATGGCTTGTTCTCATTATCTTAATGAACAATTAGAGACTGAATCTGTCAATGTAACTTCTATGTTCTTTCTCCTTGTCTTTGAGCAGCATGACTTATACCCCTGCTCTGTGACTACAGCATGCCCCAGCTTTTCAAAAGATGGGGAAATATTCAGACACCTAAAAACTTCTATCCTTCTGGCTTTGAGACTATGTAACTTTCTACAGGAGATTATTAAGTCTAGCTGCAAAAGAGGGTAAAGTTAAAGTAATCAATTTTTAAAAAATAAAAAAAAAGATAACTGAGGCCTATTATTTCCTCTTCTAGTAGGAAAGCAAATAGGGACACTGAAACCAGAAACATCTGAATTTTCAGTTGGTATCTAGAGCTTCCTGGATGTCTCCATCCACCTCTGGTAAGGGAAGGATTGTCTGTCTGAAAGCCTCATCTCCAGCAGAGCTTTGCTTAACTGAGGCATCAAAACTACCTGTGATGCTAGTGCGCATTGAACAAATGTTTAAAATAGGATAATGCTGATACTCACTGAGGTTCTGGCTAGGCTTCTTCCCAGTGAGGCTGAAAAGGATGCCACCTTGCACAAAAGGCATAAACATATATTTGTATGCAGAGTCTTGGATAGTTCTGAGATGATATTTGAATTTACACATTCATTAAAACTGAAATAGCTTCAAGTCAGTGGGTGAGCTGGGAGAGACAGACAGATAATGCTACTGTGAATGGGGCCATATAGTGATGCTTTGCTCCCAGCAGATTGTGCAGATTCCAGTAATGTTTTGTCTTTATGTGTTTCTCACCTTCTGTCTTACCTCTTTAACTTCCTGAAGGAGCAGGGAAATAATTGAAGGCTGTACTGGCTTTCTAAGTTGTAAATAGCCAGGAGAGCAACAGTTCCAGGGTAGTAAAGTCGATTTCTTGCCACTCTTGGAGCTATTGACACAGACTCTCAGGAGCACACAGCACCAGGGGTCCTGTGTCCTGCTGTCCTCCTTTCTGGTTGGAATTTGGAGATCCTGGGGCTTTGGGAAGACTGCCCTTGCCACCTCAAAACAATCTGGCTCCATTCAAACCCCACAGCAGCAGAAGCCTGCTCACTTTTCCATGAGGATTCACTGTTTCATCATTTGCCATCTTCTTGCAGTTTAATAATAGGCATCTGGTACCTGTCACTGTCAGCTCCCAGGTGCTATATTTAGACAGATCAGTATGGTGATCCCAGTGTTCGTGTCAGTGGGCCACACTAGAAATAGCACTGAAATAACACACTAAATAAAGCAGCACTTAGGGGATCAAAAAATAGAGAATTTCGTTCAGTTACTTACAATAAAGAAATCAGAATCTCTTTGCATTTCATGTTTTGATACAGAATTAAATTTATTCTATACCACCCTCACCCCATTTTTCAGTCTCTCTATTTTTTCCTTTTTTTTTCCCCCATGGATATTACCTGTGGAAAATGCTGTAAGTAGAATGCCAAGAGGGATGCTCCAGTATTTGAAACTGAAACAACTGAGTTAATTTTGGATCTGAAAATAGATAAAAATAGGTTTCTGAAAGGGTGTGGCAACTACAGTATTCAGATATTCCTATTAAATGAAAAAAAGTGGAATAACTTTTAGAAGAAATGAGAACATATTCTTTGCAGATTTTCAAACTTACCAAAACCCAATTTTCTTTTCTTTTTTTTTTTTTCCTTAGAAAACAAGTAGAATGCAGTGTTTCAGTCAGTGTTTTAGTTGATATTTCATTTATATTTCTGACATTTTTATACAGCCAGGAATGGTAAAGCAATTAATTAAAAATCATGAGTATCTGGATGACTGGAATCTGTGGCAAATTGCATCCAGAAAAAACCACCAATCACGAAATATGTAGTCATTACTGAGTTAGGCAGAAAAACCCAAAAGCCTATGAAAGTTGTTTAAAGTGTCAGTACTTTGGAAAAAAAATCTGTTTGGAATGACCTCTTAAAAATATTTTCAGCAAATTGACAATGTGAAGAATGTCTCATTTGTCTCATGGGATTGCAAAAATATCAAACGATTTTCTTCCAGTGTTCAGTTTTCCTCATTTTTAAAGGGGAAATTGCATTTCAAAGCTGAAAGCTATTCCAGACTCAAGACTGAAATGTTTTATGAAAAATGTCATTGCTTTTAAACATTTTTAATGAAAATTTTGCAAAGTTCATGGCTTCACAGAATGTTTTGTTGTGTTCAGTTCTTCATTTTCTAGTAAGGCAAGTTAATCATGAAAAGCTTTTGGAGGAAGGTGCAACCGAGCAGTTTCCCACTCAAAATCTTCCTTAACCCAAGATGACAGTCAGTAGTTTTGTGATAATTTTCAACAACAGTTCCTCATATTTGTACACTTAATCAGCTTCTTGCTTAACTTCAGAGGTTTTGTTTCCACTGTGGATTTGTGGGTACATTGCAGAATAACTCCAGATCCCAGTTTTGTGCTTGGATAGGACAGAGACACACTTTTGGGTTTCTAGGGTATGTGGTGGTGTGTTCCTCTCTCATTCTCTTGGCAAGGAGAGTGAGAATCTCTTTTTCCCTAGGTGGAAAGGGCAGACACCTTCCTCTGCTGTTGAATCTGCAAGATATTGGGTAGGTGTCTGCAGGCTTTTTTGACACTGCTGACATTCCTAGCTCATGAAGATGAAAGGGAGGGAAGGAAGGAAGGAGGGAAGGAAGGATGGATCTCTCATGAGTTTCACATGGAAAATACATGGTGTCTTCACCTGCAGAACCTCCTAGCCTCTCCCACTGGAGCACCCTCCATGTGACCATGTCAGCATGTAAAGTAAACCACCTTTTCCCCCCTTGGCTCTACTCCCTTAAAAAGGCACTTTTCTCTTTGGGAAAGACAACACAAGCTGTGTTGTTGTCTAAAGCCAAGCCCCTGCTGGGAGCTTGAGGACAGCATTTCTAGCAACTCTGACCCCATGTTCCTTTGGGCCACCCCACATTTCCCAATGAAAACCCCCCTTAGTCTCAATCCTGGTGCCTCCAGACCCTGGGAGATGAGGACAGAAGCTTCCAGCTTCTGCCAGGGAGACAAGGTCATGGGTAATGGAGTGTGTGTGAGGTTAATGTGACCTCAGAGCACTTTAAAGGGCTGTATTCTTTCCTTCCACGCCAGAGGAAGAGCTATTGTAGGCAATTTGGCAGGAACTGGCCAGCAATTAATTGAGCAACAATTTCAACCATTTCAAGGCCCTATTGTGAGGGTATTGATGGCAAAGTGACTGATGCCTCCCAGGCTGCAGGTAAATGTGATTCCTGGTGCTGGAGTCAAGCTGACCTAGGGGAGTCAGTAATGACAGAATTCTGCTAAAGAAACATGCTTTTGCAAGAATGAGTAACAGCAATATACTATATTATATGTAATGGTACATATATCTGTATGTTTCTTGATTTTTAATATGAAACAGTCTTGCTCAAGCCTAGACAAACAGAAACTAGCTGGCTGTGGATTTTGGCTGCTAATGTTGTTTAAGGGAGGCCAGGTTGAAAAAGATTGACTCTTCCCCCTTTTGTGGCTTGGTTGATGTATCTGGAAGTGGCTATTCATGTGGGTAGTGTGAAGAACAGTGTTTTTAGGGTGGACCAAGGAGAGGAGAATCCCTTTTTTTGCTGTGCTGGGCATCTCTGTACCTCAGGGCTCCTTTGTAGTCCTGCTTCTCAAGTGGAGCTGCTTCCTCCATCATCAATTTTAAGGATAAAGGCCCCCTAACATGGAAAAGCAGGCTGCAGTGTTTGAGAAGGCTGCCAGGGCACACTGCTGAGCCTGTCTTCTGTGATGGTGTGGGATTTGTTCAGCTGTCAGTGCTTGTGCCTCTCCAGTCATGCTGCAAGCCTGGCCAGGGGAAACAGTTACACAGAAGCAAACGATGAACATTATTCATTATCCTGATTTTGTTGGGAGGGCTCAGCAGTTCAAGAGCTCTGAGGGAGGAATTGAAGCACTAAAAACAAAGAGCTGACTTGTTACGGTGCTTGAAAGAGGAATAAAAAAATAAATGGGAGAAGGGAGTTCAGATGTGTGGGAGAATGCTGGTGGCTGAAATTTCAGCCTGCTTGAGAAATTGTGTCTCTTCTTGTATTACTGTCTCAGCCAGAGTTTTTGTGGGGCTACTGCAGCTAAATTTCAACCTGGATGAAGTTGACAAAAGCACAAAAGTGAGTGTTTCTTGCTCCTGCCCCAACATAAGAGGGGAGGGAGTCTGCAAGTTGTTGCTCTCACAGGACTTGGTTTCCTGCTGCTTACATCTTTACTCCTCGGTGGTCCTTCTCTCAGATTGCAAGGGTGTGCTCAGTGTAGCCTCCTACACTCTGGGATTCACCTCAGTTTTCTATTCACCAAATCTAGATACAAAGATTTTGAAGTCAAGTGGTAAAACCCACCTGTTCTCCAGACTTTCCTCTGGGGATGGGAGTTCACAAGGCACTGTAGATCATGGTGCTTTGCTTAACTTTTGCAGTGGTGGAAGACATGAAGTGGTAAGATATTAATCTTTCAAATGAGATATAAATCCTAAATCCTTGCTAATCCCTATGTCCATAGCACAAAACCATACAAATGACAAGATGTACAGAGCCTCAGCTCATAAGGAAGAGGCAATTATGGAGCCAACTGCAGCATTGGGCTGTAGTGGTGAAAACTCAGGTGTTTAATTTGGTGTGGAAAAAGCGAGGTTCAGATAGGTATTATCTATCTCCCAAATTTATAAGCCTGCCAAATATATCAGGGTACTGATAGAATGAATAACTTCTGGGTTTAGCCAGAGTAAATTGTCTCTTTGTTAGTATAGCCCTCTCATTTCCTGTCCTTGTGGGTTTCAAGTGAGACAAAGGAGAATTTTAAGACAAGTTGGAAAAATCATAGGAGCAAGGTGAGGAAATTGTATGATCACTTCTGACTTCATCAAACAGCCAGCTACAGGTGCATCTGGGTTATGGGTATAATCTAATTCCCACAGCCCTGATCCTTGCCTGTAATTTTTTCACATCACAAAATACTTCTCTAAGGCAAATGGCTACACTGGAATGGGTGGGAAAAACTAGGCAGAGTTGAAAATCAGTGAAAAGCTTGATACATTCAAACCATTCTTCATGATTTTAGAAGCCTTTCCCTCTCCCTTCCCTTGGTATTACTGATGGATGCAGCCTATCTGGAAAGTGGACATGCATATGCTGCTATATAGAATTGGGTTTTGACTGAGTCCTAAAAGATTTTAACTCATCCATCAATTGATTATATTGTCATTGCTACATAAGGCTGTTCAGCATAGAGCATCTATTACTGAGGCTCTGATTGAAACATTGCCCTTGTTGTGCAGAACTGCTTAACTTTGTCTCTTTGAAATGAAATGCGAAATGTTTCTTATCTCACAAAAAGACAGATTTATTCTCAGCCTTTTGAAAAACAGGTACGTGAACCTGACAACATTTCTTTCAGTGGCTACGTGTACAGGTGTCAAGTTTTCACCAACGAGGCTTAACTTTCAGCCCTAGTGGAAACAACACATTGTGAGTAAGTCTGGTCTAACACAAAGACTGAAATGCACGCGTCCTTTCCCCAGAAACTTCCCGTTTTGGGGCTTGCACAAGCACGCTTGACAGACGGATGGAATACTGTTCGGAATTAGTCGGTTGGCTTGTTGGGTTTTTACGTGAAGGAAGGGGTGGCGAAGACGACGGCCTGGAGGGGATGGTGGTGGTGTTTGGGTTTTTTTCCCTCAAAAGGCAGAGGAAGCTGGCTTGTGCCGTGTTTTTTCCCGGGGGGCTGCCCTGCTCTGGGAGCCCGGTCCGGGCTGGCCCCTCGGCCGCCGCTGGGTGCCAGTGCAGCCCCGGCAGCAGCGGCTCTGCATCTCCCTCCCTGCTGCAGCTTCGCCCTGCTCGCTCTTCCCACGCTTCCCGCTGCTCTTCCTTTCCCTTTCCTTCCCCACTCACACCACAGGAAAGTGCCCTGCCCAGCCCTGGTGCCGAGCTGCCCTGGGTGGCGGCGGGGCCGAGGCAGTGCCCACACCGCTGAGCCCCAGCTTGCCCTGCTGGAAGGCTTGGCAGCTTCCGAGAGAGCCTTGTCCTTTGCTTTGGCAGCCCGGCTCTTTCTTCGCTGTGTCTTTGAACTGAATACCGTGGGGAGGGCAGCGCGGAGAGAAGGCTGTGCTCCTGCGGGACATCTTGCTCACATCAGGGTGTGTTTTTCCACCCTTGCAAAGCAGGGTCAGTGCTGACAGGCTGTGATGAGCACTGGATGAACAAGGGAAGGACGGTCTTCCTGCCCAGCTGCTCCTTGCCTCCCTGTGCAGTTCTCCTCTGTTGTCCCTCCATATGAGACTCCCGGGGCTGGAAACAGCAGAGGCTGGGGATGTGGTTGATCTAGTCATGACTCGGTTGACTAGAAAAAGATTTAAGTTTTCCAAGTAACCTGGAGCTGTGGGAGCCTGCTACTACCTTTGGTAGTGCTAAGAAATTGCGACTGATTTAGCGCAACACTTTTGGTTTCAGCAGAGGAGGAATGAGCATCACTTCTTTCCAGCTCCCTTTGTTGTTTCAAGTTGAAAACTTAAGAAATCAATTATACAATTGATTTCCAAAAGGCAAAATTAGGCTGGGAAGCTGTAGACCAGGATGCTTAGAGAGTGTGCAAATCCAGCAGTGGTAGTTTATTACCTTTATGGTACTTTTTAAGCAGCAAATTCACAGCTACTGCACCAGTGTTCTAGGGACAGAAGGGTATTGCCTTCACCTCCAAAATAAATGAGCTATATGCAAATATACTGACCTTCTTAAGTAGCACAGGAAATCCATAGCAGAATAAGAAAAAGAAGGTAGAACCCCCAAATCCTGCATGCCACTGGCTACATAGAGAAGTGCATAAACATAACTATTAGCAGAGCTACGTCAAGATATTTAGCCGAAAGCCTAATGCTAGGCGATCTTTTGGAAGTTATTTGTTCTAGCTAGTGCTATGATACCCATGAAGGTAAAGAGATCATGAAGAGCTGCTGTTTAAAAGCACTCCTACAGTCATGGAAAATTTTCCTTCATCAGCAGGTTTGTTTTTTTTTTTAGTCAAATCGCACAGCTTGAAGAGGGGATAGTGCCCAATGCCAAGTTGCATTTTATTTGCAGATTGAAAACCTGGAGCCTGCCATCTCTAAAACGGCTGTAAATATCTCCTAATAATGTAAAGGATCACAGATGGGCATCAGGAGGAGTCTAGCCTTTAAAAAGAAGCCTGTCATTGGGGCATCATTTCTCCAGGAGCTGTCAGGAGCACTGTCTCTTTTGAATGGTTCCTGTTCACAAAAGTAACAAACATGTCATTATTTTGTACTCCCAGAGAGCCAAAAGGAGGCAGTCCACCCCAAACTGCCTTCAAAAGCAAAGATCCTGCAATCAGAAGCAGGCAGCTCTGTGAGTGCTGAAGGAAGCTGTGAGGGAGAAAGCAGAGAGCTGTGAATGATGGATGCCAGTCAGGTGTGGCTTTAAAAAATGCCAGCAGGAATACCTCTTGGCAGTGCCTGCATGACAGAAGCTGCTGAGACTGGGGACATGTCTGACAATGTGAGGTTGTCACCTCTGTCTCATGGACATCCTGTGCTCAAGGATGAAGGGGAAAGAGTGTAGGGCCAAAAATGAAGTTGAGGTACAGCTCCCCACTCACGTTTCCTTTCCATGAGGCCACAGTGTTGACCAGGTCTGTTGAGCCTTGAGTTTCATCCTCTCGAATAAACAAACAAAATTCAATCACCTTGGCCTATGACATTCTTGTTCTTCTTACTTCTCCTCAAAGTAAAAGCCTTCATGCAGAAAATAATGCTCTTTCTGCCTGTGTTTTCACCTTTCAGCTCCCCCTTTTCTTGTTTTGCCCATCCTGCCTCCGGCATGTCGTCAAGAATATCTTTTTCCAGGAAAACCCATGTGTACTTGATGTTTAAAGCATCATATTTCTTCCAGTTAGTATTGAAATAATGCTAATTCTATTTTCTTGCCTAATTCTATTTCCTTTCCTGGCCCTGCCGATTATGAAGACATTTGTGCTAAATACAGGTGGTGTTCTCTCTTTATCATCCAGATCCATTTAGCAATGCTGCAATCTAGCGCCTGTGACATTATGATTCATCACCAGCGACTGCATTACAGATGCAGCCAGCACCAGGCAGCCTTTAAATTGGGTGGTGATAGTGGCAGGAGCTTGGTAACAGAGCAGAAAGTGGAGGCTGGCTTGTAAATAATGTGGTGGCTACTAATCTGTGATGCTGGGAATGTAAAAACTGTGGGGTGCCTAAACGTAACATCAGACCAAGTTTGCCCAAGCAAGATCAAGGGTATGGTGGGAGGTGGCCTTGGTTGTCTCAGTTCCTGAAAAAATAGTTGTGTGCCACCAATCAACTTGCTGCCCACACAGGCCATCTCTCCTGTCAGGTTTGTGGGATTGGGATGAAAGTCCCTGGGAACTCAAGTACCTTAGAGGATGGGGGAGCTTGGCTCTGCAGCACCCATCTCTTGAGGTGAATAACACAGGGCTTCTTGTCTTTGGCAGCTCAGCTGGGAAGGAGGAAGGAAGGATAGGAGAAACCTGTATGAAGCTGAACTGCATTTCCCATCTTCAGCTGTCAACTGTGAATATAAATTGGAAATATCAAACACTATTTCCCAGTAATGAATATGCTTTTCACTTGTGCATCACAGCCTACCAATGCCTGAATATTTCAATCCCCTCTTCCACTCTTGTTTTTCGGCTTGCTTGGATTGCCTGTTTTTAAATTCCAAACCCCGTATCATAGATGTGCCTAAGTAGCTGCAATGGAGGAAAATGGTGTTACCAGGTTAAAAGTGGAAGAAGGTAGTATACACAGTGTACATCAGCATTGCCATTAGAGTGGCTGCCTTGGTTTATACTTGCATGATCTAAGATGGCAGTGACCACTTCACACAAAACCTCCCACAGTGCTTCTCTCTTTGGAGGGAACTGGAGGTGTGGTGGGTACTGAACCAGTGTAATGAGCTGGTGGTTTGCAGCAGGACCAGGTTACTTGCTAAAGTGTGTGAAAATGCATGTGCACACTGTGACTGTGACCTGAACATGCTGGCTGCATGGTTGACTGCCAGGATGCCACAACCAGCTGAATGTGAGGTGGCCTCAGGGTGACAATGGCAATGGAGTAGCACCAGCCCCTGTGTCTCTCTGAAGGAAAGGAACTCAGCTGCTATCTCTCAGCTTCTCTCCTTGTCCTCTTTGCTCCTAGCAGTGGTCAGCTAATTACAGCCTCAGTGGCTGTTTCCGTGGCTGAGTTCCCCCCAGACTTTTGAGCACTGAGCCCTTGGATGAGGTGAGCCCACATAGCTGCCTCTCTATAGGTGGGCATTGCTGCTCACCTTTGGGGAAGCCGCTTTCCCCCCTACCAGTGGGACTGCCCCTTGCTTTGCAGAGGAGAAGGTGACAGCTCTGGCTGTAACTGCATGTCCTGGTGCTCTTGCTGTAGGACAGGGACAATGTGTGGGGGACAGGGTTGTTGCTCTCATAGGGGCTCATACCCTGATGGGGAGTCTCTCTAGTAGCCAGCGGTCGCATTGCCCTTTTATTTAGGTCAGGGTAAACAAGGAGCAAGAGGACAAGTGGCCTCCATGAACTCATGTATCTGATGCTACCCAGTCTTTCAGCTGGTACATTCTTAGGAGTTTGTCTGTCTATTTTTTAGGAGTACTTCAGTGATAGAAAATGAGCTGAGTATCCCTGTGTATTCTTCCATTCATTCACTGTATCCTTCAATAAAAAACAAATTGGTGCTTGAGACTTATTTTTTTTTAAATTCCTTCTTTGGCCTCTGAGAATTTTGGTGAAGCTGGGGTCATGTTTCTCCAGATTTGTCAGCAGCTAGACATTTTCTTGTCTCTTTATTGTTAACTGAGTCTGCACCTTCAGCTTGTAACTGTGTGGTCCAGGCTGCTGGGAATAACGTTGTGTCTTGCTGTTGACGAGAATGGCAGGGCTGTGGCTGCAGAGTCATTGAGCAAAACTTGAAGTTTTTCCTCAAAACATAAGGAATCTCAACTAGTGAGAGAACTAAAATTTTCTGGGTATGTCAGATACACGTGAATCTGGTAACAAGGCCAGACTTACTCATCATCAGTACTTTACACATGGTGTGGACCTTTGTTGTATTTTTTCAGTCTAGGTAAAAGAAACAGAGCTGGGAATGAGACACCAGTTTGTCTCTGCTGTGGCACTGTGGTGGAAGGATGCACAGGGCACTTTGCGTTGGCACCTGCTCCCAATCACACATTTTGTCTTGAGGAATAAACACGTCTGCACAAAGATATGGATTTTTCTCTATTTGTAGTGGAGTAAACCTCAACCCCTACTAAAGTCAGTGTTTTTGTATCAGTGTAAAAGTGAAAAAAATACCACCCTCTCTAAAAAAACCAACCAACCATAAAAAGAAAACCAAACCCCAAACCAAACCAAAACCAACCTCCCCCAGCAAAAAAACACTACAAAATTGCAAGAAAAATGAGACAATAGGTTCAGAATTATTTTTTCTGGAAGATAAAACTCTATAATTTTTATTTTTGAAAATTGTGGTAGTTCTGTTCATGAGCATTCAGTGCCTTTTAGCAAAGCTTAGAATTAAAATATTTTTTTTTTTTTAATGGCAGTTTGTGGTAAAGCATCCTGCAGGGTGTGCAGAAAGGGAATGGCTGAACATCTTTCTTTGCTGGTGACTGTTTTGAGTCATGTGGTGGTTTGGTCCTTCACTGCACCAGAATATCCTCACTTCTTAAAATAGTGCAGGGGGACAGATAACCAGTCAGAGTAAGGGCATTAATGCTGAGTCAGTTTTCCAATAGAGATGTGAAAGTATTAGCTGTATCTGTGGATATGAAAAAATACATTATCACCTAGTGCCTCTTAAAACTAGCCAATTTATTTATATTCTTCACAGGTTGGATGTCTATTGCCACAATTTATGGCAAACATTTGAGATAAAGGTAGTTGTAGGTTTGACAACTAAAGTGATAAAGAAGCTGTGGAGGGCAATGAAAATTGATGGGGAGAGAGAGTGATGAACAGCAAAAGTGCCATTACGGTCAAGTGATGGGGTAGAAGGTGAAATAGAAAGAGAAATGGGCTGTTTGCAGTAATTTGGATATCTTTGAACCACCTTGTTCAGCTGCCTGTGAACATCAGCTTCCTTTGTTTACTGTTGTACTTGTTGGTAATGTCACTGCAGTGGAGTGAGATACATGAATTGTCCATGCTCATGCCTTTTTTGTTTCTGAGCTGCCATTTGTGTATTTTTTCTCACTTTTCCCAAGACTAAGAGAAAAATACCCTAAATACAAATAAAGCAGGGGTGTAGCTTCTAGGACAAAGACCTAGAAATTGCAGTCTTTTAGCAGAAAAATTCCTCTTTCTTAATGCACATTCATATGTTCAAAAATTGTTCTTGTTTTCACAGGCAAAAGAGGGGAAGAGTGGTTTTGGACGCATATTGTTGGATGGATGGGTTTTTTCCCTGGGAGCCAAGCTCACACGGAGGACTTGCAAGTCTATTATTTTAACACTAGAAGGGTGTATGTGAATTGGTTTCTCATGCAGTTTATAAAAAAAAAAAAGCAGTAAATGTTATGACCCCTTTACCTACATCATACTTTTACTTGTGGCTGCCTCTGATGATAATGCAGTTACTTGTGGAGGCAGCTGGTCCTTGTCAGGCATAATGTAATCAAAATCCAGCCGCTAATAAAAATGAAGGAAAAGGGTAAGAGAGGAAAATTTAGCAGCCTCTCATATCACTAGTGAAGTTTTGATGACTTAAAATGTCAAGAAGAGTGGATGCAGCATTTAGGGAGAGTTTTTTAAAAGCTTTTTTCCATCTCTGTTGCTTCTGTGACCCTACCACTTCTGCCTAATGCTGGTAGTTAGAAAAAAAACCCAAAAAAACCACAACTGTTTTCCCTTTTCTTCACCAAATTTAAGTATGGAGAGAAAAGGAAAATACATGACTCTGTAAAGCAAACCAAAGAAACTTCAGAACAGGGAAAACTTCCAGCGGAAGAAATGCTATTAATTTGGGGAAATTCTGCTAGCTGAAATTATGTTCAGCCCAAAGCTCTGGGTAGTGCCACAGTGAAAGTCTCCTTTTAGCTCATTTCATATTTTATTTGTTTTGATTTAAAAATTGCCAAGGAGGTAGAAGGTGGACAGATGTGCTCTGTCAGATGTAGCAGGAGTGGGTTATGAAACTTCCGTGAGTGCTTCTTGTCTGCTTCAGCATAAAGTCAGCCAGCAAATTGAAATCTTCTCCAACAAGGATTTAAATTAAATTGACTGCCTTTGCATTGGGTCAAAGCAGGAGCATTCGTATAATCAATTAATGTGGCTCAGCTTTGGGGATGGCAATCTCCAGTTGAGACAATAATGAACAGATGGGGCTTGTAGCTTATTAAATTGCTACCTCCATGGCATCTGTGCCATGGACTAAAAAGCAGGTAGGGTCATGTTTTGCATAAATGTATTGCAAGACCTTGGGAGAGTCTTTCAATTGCTTTCTGCCTTGGTTTCCCTTCTTCCAGAAAGCCTTTAAAGCACAAATTCTTCAGTGCCTACTTAGGAAGATGATTCTTTCCCAGTGGCTAGGACCTACATTTGGAGTGCTGACCGTAAAACTGGTTGAGCTATTTTAATAATGCTGATGTAGACCCCTAGCTTAGATGCAGCTACATGGGCAAAAATAAAGCATGGCTTTCTGCTGAATATCTACATTCTCTTTGGGAGCTGTTTTTTTTTTTTTCCCCTCTGGAAATGAGGGAGTGGCATTGCCTGAATGATGTGCCAGAAGTGGATGTCAGCACTCTCTGCCTCAAGCTCAGAAAAGACCAGAAGTGACGTAGATAGATGGGTGCCTTGCTAAACCTGAGGCAGTAGATATTGCTGAGAGGAAGGGTGTATTAGCTGAATTTTGGCTCTGTGGTCCCTCAGCTTATAGATGGGCTGGCAGAATGAGCCCCTGTCTTTGCCATGTGCTGTAGGAAGATATATCATGGGTCTCAGCGAGAAGGGTTTGCTCATATAATCACACTTGAAAGCCTCTTCTCACACAAAGCAGGCCTGAGCAGTTCTCTAACCCCGGCTGCAGTACGTTCCCAATCCCACTTGTCTCTTTTAGCTGCAATAATGTAATTGCTGCTATTAATAATAAACTGACAGGCTGTCTTTAAATAACTGTAAGGCTGACAGACTAGTGTCGGTTGGATGCTCCAAAGTTTGACTAACAGCAGGGAGAAATAGAACAGCTCCATTCTCAACTCTTCATGCAGTTAAAGAAAGGCTGGCACTGGGAAGAGGCAATGGAGGGCTGACACGTGGCACTGTAATGCCTCAGGGACTTTCTGCAGAGCAGTTGCTATGTGACTTGCCTGGTTTCTCTGGGAAAAGACAAATTTTCATGCTGACAAGTGAAATTTCCGAGCTTTGCAAGAAGTTCTCTTGTCTCAAGGAAAGATTTTAGCAGGTGTAAGTTCAGGTTCTTAGGTAAATATGTGAGCAGATGGTGGCCAGCAGAACCAGAGTGGAAGAAGCCAAATTCCAAGCTGCCCCTCCATTCGCCCTCCTTGGGTGAGCTGGGCTGGTGCTCCAGCAATGAGACCGACTGCCTGCAGAGACATGCAGTCAGGTCAAAGGGATGCTATAATCCTGCAGGGGGTCTCTGGGAAACTGGAGTTTAGCCCAGGCCCCTCAGCACCTGCCACCAGCATGGTCTGTTTGTGTTGGCTTTACCTGTTTTATCCATAAAGGGAGCATCTTTGAAAGGGGCATAGGCAGAAGGATGGGAGCACAGGACCACTGAGGGCAGTATCAGGGCAAAAACACCAGCGGAGGCAGAGTGGAGGGGTCCTGGGGGAAGATGACGGCACCTGCTTTTTGATATTCCACAGGTCTCTGACAGGCAAAATCCACCCACTCAAGAGGGTTATTATGGGGGGCGGGGGGGGGCGGGTATCCAAATCTGACATGTTTCCGAGGCTGGAACCTAATGTCTTGTTTTCAAAGCTCCAGTGAGGATGGTGTACTTTTGCAAACTGGGTTTTGTAACAGAAAGGCTGGCAGCATCAGCATGCGGATGCGCTGCTCTGGTATTCAGTGGGCTCCCTGTCAAATGAGAGGGGACGAACAAGATAATGAGCCAAGGAGAGAGAAGCCTGGCAAGGGTAAAAGCCGTAAAAGAACTTGAGTGTTATCTGTGTATTTTAACCCTAGTAGCTGAATTATTTTTTGGATGATCTAGCATGCTTATATGAGGACAAAATGGGTTTCTAGTCAGAGTGGACATTTAAAGTATTTTTTGAATCCCTTTCAAAGCTTCATTAATATCTGCAATTATGGGCAGCTGCAGTGCACTTGACCCAGCATGCTAGTGTCACTAGGCTAAGCTGAATGAATCAAAAAACTTTTTATCACAGTCTCTGACCCTGCTTTGGCTACAGACACAGGGGGTGAGTAGAAAAATCTTTTACCTGCACCAGACGACCAAGTCTATGCATCTGTATAACATGTATTCCTCTTAAAACCATTTTTGTTTGCTTATAAATGTCATTAATGCTTAAATGAGGTTATGGAATTTCTGTTGTATTTAAACTGTTAAATAAAATGATGGCTTCCAGTGATGAGAACAATTAAGCATGCAGGATATAATGAAACTTGATAGAGACTCAGCTGCTGTCCCCCCTATTAGTGTGCACAGCTGTGCATATGTGTCAGCATTTGCAGGTTAAAGAAGCAATTAATCTGAGCAGGGTGAACGTGAAACTCTTACTTAAGCACACAGACAGATTGTGAATCTCAGTCCCTGACTTTTTTGTTAAGGTCACAACTCAAATTGCAGCCATCTAAGTAAGTCTGTTCTTCTCAAATCCCACAATTCTAATCAGTTATGAGGGGTGATACTGGTGAATGATGTCCTGGTGGCATAAATCCACATGGCCAGCAATTTATGCACATAGTGTTAACTGACATGGTGATTCATATCTGCTGTGATTAAGAGCTGAATGGCTTTGTAGATCTTGATATAGTTTCTGTGGGGTTAGATTACTAAAACAACAAGATGTCAAGAAGTAACATTTGATATTTTTGCTCACGAACAGGCCTCGGGGGCTTGGGCAAGCTCATGAGTGCTCTCAAGCATTTGGCACAAAGAGCACTAGTACCTACAGCAGTTGGTGCCCACAGCACTTTGTCAGGCTGCAAGATTTGCAGGGTGTGCTTGCAGTCTCCGTGCCTCCTGCTGGGCAAACAGGAGCTGCAAGGGCCTTTCAGCATCCTCGTGCTCTGTGTGAGGTGAGAAGGGAGAGAGACAGGAGTTGACTGTTTAATTTCATTCTGAAAATCATACGTTAAAGACAGTGCTATTGATAATCTGCTGAATGTACTGAAAGAATGGAGAAAGTGGGTTAATAAATCACCCAATATCCACTTTAGTCTGCATTTCAGTTTTCATTTCTCAGAAACACAAATTGCAGCTGTTCTTTAAGTTGTCTGATCTATCCTCTCAAGAAGCCAATTTTGTTTTTAATTTCCTCTGATGAGACTCAGAAGATGCCGGATAAAATATTAGGTGAGTTCTTTTATTTTTTTTTTTTTTCGAGGCAGCCTTCTGTGTATAACACATCATGGTTTCCTTCTTTGCTGCCAATGAAAATGCTCATCTCTTAAAGCATGCTTGATGGAAGAGCTGTCAATGAGAAGTGTAAAGCTCCAGCCTGCTCTCTAGCAGGGGTAAAGAAAATATAATCAGTAAAACGGGTTATCGAAGCAGGTGCAAGGCTTGAAATTAGACAAAAAATTTTGAAAGGGAAAGAAATAGAAAAAAGACCTGAGTTGAAAAGGTTTTAGTGGTGTATTTCTTTCTCCCAGCTATGCTGCAGTTAGAGAAGTTCCAGGTCTAATTCCCAGTGCACTCCATAATAATAAAGGTATTTTATTAAAATATTAGCATCTGGGAAGGAACATTGCAAAATGCTGTAAGAAAAACTTTTCTGCATAAATAGGATTATATGGAAGTTTTCAATATGGTAATTTAGTTGTGGATTTTTATTATTTTTTTTTCCAGTTGCTATGGGACTTTAAAGCCAGGGATGTAAACAGAGAAATCAAATTTTTGGAACCAGCTGCTGTATTACACATCACCAGCCATTGCTTTCATACAAAACTGTCCTGTCTGCATTAATGACAAGGAACTACAAAAGCAAATTTAAAATCTTTACATGACAAAAAAGGACATTAATTCATACTACAGAAACCAAGGAGGAATCAAAGGAATCTGATGGTAACCTAAATTATTTTCCCCTTTTTGTGCAGAACTTAATATATGGTAACTTAATATGGCAAAGCATTAATGCTATTATATAGGTTAGTAACAGAACTGAGTTCACAGAAAGCCTGCATTTGATTTTTCTTTTTAGTTTGTTAATTATCTGTACCAATAGTTCTTTCTACAAATATGTTTACTTGAAACTATCTGAGCAGAACTTGAGGATGCATTTCTGTTAATGGGTTCTCCAGGAACTATTTTTCTCATCTTTTCCCTGTCCATCCACCTTCCTGCTTTGGACTGGTGCAGTAAAGAGACCTGCTGCTGTTTTCCCACTTGTATAGGAGGTTTGACATTTCCCTGAACAACAAGTGCTGTCTAAAATGGCCATTCAGGCTTGTTTCTGGACAAAAATCCCAAGACATTTTTGGACAAGTCTCTTTTCACATTGAAAGAATGTTGAAAGAGCTACATCTGACAGTGTAAAAAGCCTGGGGGCTTCTACAGTACTGCAGAGCCTAAATTCTGTCTGTGCCATGTGTCTTGTCCTCTCCAAACTCCAGAAGGTGGGAAAGTCAGTGCTAGAGCCTAGAAACAACCTGTTGCTCTATTATGCACTCTTAGCCAGCTCTTGCTACATTTCCCTGTTACGCTTCTTTTCATGTGCAGGGCAGCGAGATCAAAATTTTCAAACTCATTTTCAGAGGAGATGAAAGTGACCAATCTTCTTGTGCTCAGACTGAAACATAAAATTTGCTGCTTTGACTTGGTTTCCCTGCAGACTAGCACAAATGATAGAGCAGAAGGTGAAAAGGAGGAGAAAAATATAAAGGAGGTGAGGAAATGGAAACAAGAAAAGAGGACAGAGAAAGAGTGTGAAGAGAAAAGGGGAATGAGAAATAAACTCAACTGCGCAGAGCAGATGAGTGCCTTAGGAGGAGAATTAGTGAGGAAAATGAGTCTGTTGTGATTTTTTTTGTTACTACTACTGGGAAAGCTCCAGAAACCACCTAACGGTGGATGCTGTAAAATAAGCTATTTCTTGAAGGGAGATATGCACTACTTGTTTTAGCATACATTCATGGAGACCTGCAGATAACCACTGCAAATAGGGTAGTGCTTTTCTAGCTGCTGGTGGTACCTAATCATCCTCTTTTATCAGTCTTGTATCTTTTTAAAACAGATTTGCCCTCTGAAGTGCCTGGAGTGGGGTAATTTAAATTTCCAGGCAAAGTGGTAATTAAATTTCCAGGTAATTAAATTTCCAGACAAAGTGAAGGCTGCAAGGAAAGAGAGAAAAGTGAGATGCTTACCTCCTTGCAATCAATGGGACTTGTCTGTTTTCCTGGAGGAAACCTGGTGTGGCACTTACCCTGAACCAGGTTTGCTAGGCTGGCAACTTGACTACAGGACTACTCACAGCAATACATACCTATGCCTACATTGCCATGAAGTGTTCAGTGTTACAGGTGACAGAAATTCATACAGAGCTCTTGAGTAAGCCTGGTTAGCTCAGATAATCTGATTGTATGGTCTGGTTATCCATCCAGTCTTCCAGAGCTTAGGGTTTGATTCTGAGATTGTTTCACTGTAATAGGGAGTGACCTGGGAGCAAGTTGTGAGGAGGTAAGACTTTAGCTGCAGAATTGATGATGTATGACCGTATAACTCTATGCTCAATTGGGTCATATTCTGTTGATAACAAAAAGGATAAATATATTTAAATGCAGCCATGGCAGTTTCACGGCCAGAATGGCCAAGGGCCTGACATGGAGTCAAGCATTTTAAGTTGCATTTAATGTCAAGAATATGGATCCAGGGTGTGATTTTTCATACAGCAACAACTGTTCACTGGCAGAAAGAGGCAGGAGGGATAAAGAAGCAGAACATGTCAGCAAGGTGTCTGGTGAACCATAATAGAGCATGGGGGGTTTGATGTGGGTGGGAAAAAAATGAAACTCAGTGCCCCAAAAGTTGGAACAACTGCTGCAGAAAGTTTTGTAACAAGGACCACAGGAGGCAGGGCATTGTGTCTCACCATTTATTTCCTTGCTTCCCTACTGGGAGTGCCAATTAGATCTAGCTCTGATGGTGGCTTTTTGACACTTTTGCTCATTGGGAAATGGACTCTCACTAGTGTTTCATTGCATTTAGGCTTTTAAAGAACATCAGAGAGAAATGGCTTTCAGCTACTCAGTCTGAACTGGATGTTAGCCAGGACTCCACACAGAAATGGAGAGAAGGTCTTGGTCTGACATGACTATTCCCTAGTGTCACAGGCTTTCTGCAAATGTACTGAGTACCCTCAGTTATCTGTATCCAGTAGGAGTGTGTGCACCTCAGATTATTTTAGGTGCTGTCTCTGCGGTGTTAGCATTCACGGGCAAAACATATTAGAGGGGAAAAAAAAAATTAGAGGGGGAAAGGATTTGAGATTTTATGTAAAAAGAGTTTTGCATCCAAATCCCCCTGAAAATTAATTCAGTTGATCTGAATGCCCTTTGAATCTTGTGAATTTGACCTCCAGTCCTCAAAAAATAACGCTGCAAGTGAGACTTCAGGCCAATTTTCTTTTCCAGACATCAGCTAAGGCTTTACATAACTATCATTAACCTATTTATATTTTCTATGTCTGTGTATTTGTGTGTTTCTCTCCATGTTTTCTGAATGTTTTAATTGCTGAGATATACTGTAGATAACCTCAGGATGAGATATTCTTCATAGAAGCATAGAATGATTTGGGAAAGGGATCTTAAGGATCATCTGATTCCTTCCCCCTGCCCTGGTCAGGGACAGCTTTCTCTAGACCAGGACTTTTGCTCAAAGTCCAGTCCAACCTGGTCATGGGTGTTTGTCTTAAAGACATTCCCCCAAGTTTTTTGGTTGCTTATTTAGCTATTTTTCTTGCATATTTTAAATCTATTTCTTCTTGTTTGATCTCCTGCAGACATGGAGAACTATCTGTTTCCTTTGCTTTTCACTTTCATGAACTCAAGGCTGCTCTTACTTCTCCTTCCTCTACCAATAAGGGTTTTCTTTCTGAGGGGAAACAGCTTGTGACCTGCAGATGGAGGCTGAATTTGAGGCCACTTGTGGTGTGTCATGACAGGAAGAAGAATTACAAAAGAAAGGCCTCATGAAATCATGAGGCTCTGCTAAATTAGTAGCTGGCTTGTCACTTCTTCTAGAGTGCAGTTAAGTGGTTTGCAAGTTCCCATGTGAAAGCAATCTTGGGAATGAGCGTTTGTTAGCAAAACAAACTATTCCTGGGTGAAAAAACAACTGCACCTGCAATAAACATAAATTTGTCTCATGGGAATCAGTGAATAAAATATGTAAACTAACCAAGAATAGAGAGATTTGATGGACAAGTAAAATACCTTTTACAAACCAATAGAGTAATGGGCAGGAAAATAATTAACCAACACAAGGTCTGTGAAGACTGTATAAAAATGAGTTAAGTGAATAATGAATGGGCTTTTCTGCATGAAGAAAATGGAGTCTTGTTTGATTTATTACAACAGTGGTGCTCCTATGTTGTGCCCAGTTGATCTCTATTTGCCTTCAAACCAATGTTTTCCAGCAGGACATAACAGCAGTCTGACAGAAGCTGAAGAAGGAAAAAATTGTGTGACTGTGCTTATGTACCTTTCTATAATGTCCACCTTTCTTGTGCCAGCCAGGAATCATGGGCTTGTGCTGTCCTTGTGAGTGGCATGTGCCCCAGCCCACCCTGTTCCAACATGCCCCCCAGCAGCTCCTCCCTGGCTGGTGTGCTCCTGCCTGCATCTCACAATTTGTGTGTTTGGCCCCACTGTATCCTTCCCTGTTTTGGAGCATTTCTCCCATTTTCCAGGACAAATCTGGACTTTTCCCTGCCATACTGCTGCCCTGCTTGGGAGATGGTGTGTGGCGGCCATGCACCAAGGGCCAGCTCTGCTTTGGGACAGCAGGGAGGTGCAGCTGAATTTTTTTCAGCTGATATACACGTGTGTATACACACACTGGGCTGGTCTCAGAAATCCTGCATTTATATGCAGACTCACTTCTGCCAAACTAAGGGCCTCTTCTATTTACCATTTTAGGACATGTGTGTGTGAATTTCCCTCATTGCTTGGTTTTCCCCTATTGACTGAAGAAAGTATATTAGTGTTTTGTTTTTTTTTTTTTTTTTTAATTCTAGTCTTTCTCAAGCTTTCTCTTTCAAAAATTTCCAGCAGATATATTGGTTAGCATAACAAGGGATGCCAAGAGCAGGAGAGAGAAGAGTTGATGGTATGTGTGAAGAGAAAAGACTTAGATACAGCTGTCTGTGTGCTGATTACCCGGCATTTGGGGACACAATAAATAATACTGCTATTTGCTTGGCTTATAAACATACACAGCTTAAATTTAAATTTCTCACCCTGTTACATCATTTTTTAAGTTATTCAGCTGTAGCAAATGAGCTAAAATGTTGCCCATCACAAAAGGAATGCAGCTCCAGCCTTGGCTGAAGGAGAGAGAGCTGTCCTTGGCAGTGGCTGTTTACACCAGTGCCTCCACCCACATTGTGTGGTGATATGTACCAAATAAAAAAGATAAAAAAATCTGTTCATGGGTTTATATGGCATCATCCTGACTAGTCTTTGAGTCTTCCAGCAGCCGTGGTACCTGAGCAGCCAGTGGAGCATATCTCCACTGTACCACTATCAGCTGCAGGCATGAACAGAAATGGGGTGCAGGCAGGAGCAGACGTTCAGCCCCCACTCCCTTCTATCATCCTCTAGTGGGAAAGACAGGCTTTGTCTATGGGCTTGCCATGGATGCCATGGGGATGTTACGCTCCATGCCTGTCAAATAAATCTGTGTCCTCTCTGGAACTGCTCACTTGAGTGTCTGCTTAGGAGGTGGCATGGTCTTGACAGGCAGGACTCCATGCCTGTTATGTTATGTGCCATCCAAAACTTCCCACAGCACTATGGTTCTGGATCTGGGTTGGATTCCAGGTCTGGTCTGAGAAATAACATGAAATGATGAAATTACTAAGGATGACTCATCCATGGGGAAATTCTTTGGACTGCTTGAAGACTTTAGAATAGCCAAGTCTGAAAATTAGACATGAACTTTCTTAAAGCTTATTTTGGTTCTCATGAGGGCTGCAACAGAATGACAAGCAGCATGCTGCTTTCTTTATTGTTTCAGTTCAAGGACTATCTACAAAGAGTCACAGTCTTGTACTTAGCATTACACAAAATTATTCATTTCCTAGCTATACAGAAAAGTGATTGAATTGCAGATGATTAACATATGTTATGTTTTCTCTTCTAATGCCTTCCCGTCTTTTTGTGGTGCACCTTCGTAAATGGCATCAGAGCACTCTGCTTCCAAGGAGCTGTCTCCCTCAGAAACCTATTATCAAGGCTATTTCAGAAAATTTGCTCTTCCTTGGTACGTCTGGTAGACTGGCTCCAGAATCCAAACACATAATTGCTGCAGTGACCTGACCTGCACCAGTCAATGTGTTCCAGCTCCAAGCTGTGTTCAAGGACTGTTTTTTAAAGGACTCCTCTCCAGGGTAAATGCAGGCTATTTTATTCTGAGCAGTTTTGCTAGGACAAAGAACCTCTTAACAACTTTCCTTTAGAGATGCTTCAGTTTTTAATAAACAAATCTGGCTGCCACACTTGATCATGATCATCAGAAGGGAGATTGTATCAGCCTGTGTTTGGCACACAGGGGTTACTGCTGATTAGCACACAGCTGAGATAGGCTGGGTACACCAAACTGGCATTTAAACTACCAAATTCTTCTCTGTCTTGTTTCTGGCTGGTTTTAGAGACAAGTACAGTGGTGTTTTGAGTTCAGAGTTTTGTTCTGAGACTGAGGCAAAGACTAACTCAAGGCATTCAGCCTGGCTGAGCTTTAGAAATTTTCTGTTGTTTTGCAATGTTAATTGCCTAATCATCCGAACAGCAAATGTCATCACATATAAAAGAGTAGATGATGGAGCCAGAAGGGACTGTTGTGATCATTTTTTAACTGACTTATTGCATCACACAGGCCAGAGGAATTTTTGTATGAACTGGGACAAGACTTCAAAGGAGACAAAAAATCTGATCTTGATTTAATCACCAGATACAGAGAATCAGCCAGAATGCTTGGTAAATTTTCCAGGAGCTAATTGCTGCCATTGTTAAACAACTAATTGCACTGCACTTCATTTCTCTTCTGTCCCCTTTCAAATTGTGTGATTTGGCCTTGTTACACTCTTGTCTGATGAATTGACAATTACTTAAATTACATTGTGTTTCATATCTTGGTCTCTACAAATTGTGATCAAGCTTCTCCCTTAACTTTTTCCTTGATAAACTAACCAGTAGATTCTTGAAGTCTCTAATTCTAAGGGAAATTATTTTGTGTTTCTGTTATTATTATATATTTTTTTTCTCAGCTATTCTTAGATGTTCATCCAGTTCTGGGCTGCCCAGAACAAGAGAGGTGGAGCTACTGGAACAAGTGCAACCAAGAGCTGCAAAAATGAGTAAAGTGCTGGAGCACCTTCCCTATGAAGAAAGGCTGAGAGAGCTGGGACTATTCCGCTCAGCTCAGAGAAGGCTCAAGGGGGAACTTATCAATGTGTACAAATACCTGAAGGGAGGGTGCAAAAAGGACATACCAGGCTTTCCTCCATGGTGCCTAGTGACAGGAAAAGAGGCAATGGGCACAATCAGAAACACAGCAGGTACCCTCTGAACATCAGAAAACACATTTTTCTTGTGAGAATGACCAAGCTTTGGCACAGGTTGCCCAGAGAGGCGGTGGAATCTCCTTCCTTGGGGATATTCAGAATCTACCTAAATATGGTCCTCAGCAACTGCTGTAGGTGGCCCTAATTGAGTGGGGCAGGGGCAGACTAAATGAGCTCCGGAGGTCTCTTTGATTCTCAATCCTTTATTATTCAGTAATTCAGAGTCTTTCTTACATGGCAGACAGCAAGATTTAGCACAGTGTTCTGGAGAAGGTGCAGCAGAATAAATACCACCTATACCAGATATAACAAATGAACGCAGAGAGGTGAGTTGAGCCACAGAGGAAGGCAGTGTCAGAGCCAGGCTGTGACCTGCTTCGCTAATCCTTGCTCTGGCCATATTGCAAACGCACAGGTCTTTGTTTCTTCTTAGAAAAATAAGACCCACCTGTTTCAAGGATTTTGTTAGAGAATTTAGAAGTGCTTTAGCTATTTATTTCCAAGTATGTGGGGGTCTAAAGCAAAGAAAGATGACGTGACTTACATGATGTCATTCAGCAGCCCAGCCACACACCTGGCTATGCACCTTGGCTTTTTAGAAAAGCAGAAGCAAAGATCCATCCATCCCCTCTTGCCATGGAGGAGCAGGCTTACTGAATATAAAACTCCATTTGCAGAAGTACTTTTGAGCTGGGTTAAAACCAAGCAGGATGTGGAAAATTTCCTCCCAACTCAAAGAACAGTGGTGGAAAATAATAAGAAAAGAACCTTAAAGGGATTCAGGGTTCACATTTAACTGAAATACTTTTCTGTCAATTTATGGTGCTACAGGTTACTTTTTTAGCTAGGTTGGTGGTTTGTGGATATCTCGTCAGATGAGTGGCAAAGTTTTGCACTGAATGCAATGCTTCAACAAAACTCCATAGATTTATGCTGATATAAACCTCTTGGAAATTGTGCTTTCTCGGCAGACCTAACAGAGGTTATGAGGAGTGCTTCTGAAATCAGCATTTAAATAACATTTCAAAACCACTAGAAACCTCATTATCCTGAATATATCATTTTAGTGGTCAAACAAGTAGTGAAAACACTGTGAAACAAATGTGCAGTTTGTGACTAGGGAAAAAACAACAGTACTGCCTAAATACTTTGTTGATAAACATCCAATTAGACACCAGGTACCCTTACAGATCAGTACATTCCCAGAAACTTGGTAAGGTAAGAGTAATCCAGAGGTAAATATCCATCCTGTTTTATGGGAATTTCTTTCTGAACTTGCCACAGGTCATGATAAGTACAGCTTTTAACAGTACAAGTGAGTCTTGCTGTTACCCAGGTTTATCCAGGAAAGTAGAGCTAAACCTGTAATCATCATTAAACAGAATTACATTTTCCATTTTAATTCTAGAAGTGTAATTCTGAGTCCCTACAGCAGCACATGTCCTCGTGTACATGTGCATATGCTACTTTGCTAAATTCCCCTGACCATAGCTACATCAATCTACTAGAAAACAATTCTTTTAATGTGTGTTTTAAATGACTTGTTTGTCTGTGTATTCTTCATGAAGAAAAGAAGTGTGAGGGTCTGTAGCCTGGCCTGGGACAGGGAAGGGACCAGTATTCTCTCTTCCTTATGAACCCTGTCCATCCTGATTTCCTGAACTCCATGGCAGGGATGTGGCCACGTCCCTGGAGAGCCTCCAACATCTTCCTGTCTTCTCCCTGTGACAGCATTATACCAGTGCATCTGCCACCTCTGTCCTGGAAACACAGGAACACACAGGGCCTGGTGGAACTAATGATGCTATTTCATGCTGTGCATGCCCACATCTGTTAACTACAGATGCTTGTTGGGTAGCATTGTGCAGGTGGCAATGGAGGCAGGGTGGCAAGCTTGCTTCCACATTTCCAGTGGTTAGACAAATGCGGTCCTTTAGACAAGTGAAAAGGTAGGAATGGGACTGGGAATTGCAGTGAGGTTGCTGAAGCACGGTACAATTTCTATTCTCCCAGTGTGCCTTGGGTAGATGCCAAGGGGCTGGCAGGGGTGATGGGTTTTGCAGTGCTCTTGGTCAGTGAAGAACCTCACCTCTGGAGAATCACTCCCAGTGAGACAGGGCTCCTCCCCCTGGGAAAACATGCCTGCCCCAGGAGGTCATACAGGCTGGATTTTGGAGAGGTGTCTCCCATTTTCCCTTCTCACTTCTTTGAAAAGACATTTACATATTTTGTAATTGACATTTTCTGTGCCATTTTCTTCTTTCTTGGGGTCAGATGATGACCACTAGCCTGTCCCCTCCTACTTACCCCAGTGACTCTGTGGCATCAGGGTAAAGAGCTTCTGTGAGAAGTTATTTTTTAAAGTCAATGAGCTCCCACAGACTTGGAAAAAATATTTAGATCTTATTTGTTCCAATTTTTATTTCTTTACCCTCACACTCTTAGGTGTTTTATTAATTCTTTGTTTTGCCTGTCTCCTTTGCCAGCAGTTTCTGTAGGCTGCATTTTTTTTTTTTTTTTTTGTTTTTTGTTTTTTTCCCCCTTTCAGTGTAAAGCAGCGTGATTCATTTTATTTCCTTCTTAGTGATCTTTCCAGGTTCCTCACCCCATGTTCTCCACTGATCAGACCCATTGGTGATTAGATGCTCAGCAGAAGTGATTTTGCAGCCTTTGACACCCTGCATCCCCTGCTGCCTGGATTTCAAAGAGGTAATCAGTCCCAGGGACCTGCCACTGACCCTTTGCTCAAGCTTTTGTCATTCACCTTTTACTGTCTCTTTTCTTAAAGAGCTTGAAGTATCTTGATTCTTCTGTGAGGGAAAAAAGGACACATGCACTGAAACCGTAATGATTTTACCACACTTTCATAGTACTTTCACCTGAAATGGTATCAGATAGTGCCTCTGTATCACATCTCTAATACCTTTTGAAATGAAATCTTCAGC
Organism: Certhia americana; assembly: GCA_018697195.1. Classification (NCBI taxonomy): domain Eukaryota; kingdom Metazoa; phylum Chordata; class Aves; order Passeriformes; family Certhiidae; genus Certhia; species Certhia americana. Next base: position 19,447,345 of record CM031857.1, on the reverse strand, counting down.
TCCTATTCAGAGATCCCCCTTTTGTTCACTCAAAGCCAAGGGGACAGTCAGTGAGCTGGAGAGGTGGTTCACTTCAGCACTGTCCCTTTTAACTCCTTGCTCTCTGGCAGCAGCGAGCACAGGGCGCCTCTGCCAGACAATGTGACTCCTTTGGAAACCTCAGCAGGATTTCCAAAGGACTTGGGTGCAAACACTGAGGCTGTCCCCAGTGTTAGCTGTGAACAACTGAACACAAAAAGATCTGAGTGCTCAGCCAAAGTCTGACTTGGACCTTAGGAGGAAACCTTTTTTTCCCTGGGTCTTACTGTTTGGTTTCTTGAACCGAAATGTCTGACCGTGACCAAGTGATGACTCTTGGAGTCAGTCTAACAGCTTTAGTTATCTAACTTACAGATAACATCTAGTGCCATAAAGACTGAGAAGATATTTCTACATATTTTGCACATTATGTGTGAATTGTTATGAACATTAATAAAGCAGCTAAAACTAAGGAAACATATTACTGCTATTTAGATTATTTAAGTGGCCATGATTTCTCCAGAGATTTAAAATTCTGCATCAAAAATCCTAAAGGCTACATTAAATCAATTGCAAACACAGAGAAAATTGACTTTTAAAAATATGAAACCAAAAAATCCTATAATTCATCCCAAAGCCCCTTGATAAGTCTTTGATGAACACATCAGAAGAAAAAAAAAAAAAAAAAGGAGCTGGAAATTTATTTTCAAAAGCATAATGTGCTTATTTTAATTTTATTTTTTCTTCAATAAATGATAAATTTGAAATATTTCCTTTGGGTTTCACTGTAAATAGATGAAGTAATAATGTTCTATTTATTTTTTATTATTAAACCTCTCAGAGAAAAGTAACTTCTGGATTACCTCAAGTGCACTGGCAACTGTACTTATGCACTGGCATAAGAAGCAACAGATTTCCAGCTGAAGAAGACTGTGTAGAACGTGTTAAAGGGTAAGCAAAACTTGTGTGTTGAATCTTATGAAAAGTGTAAGAAAAAGAAAATCTGCAGCTTGGGTTCCAATATGCATGTTTACTTTTTTAAAATCTAAATGTGACCAGACTACTTTTAATGAATGTTGGCCCATTATTTATTTTTTTTTTTTCTTTTCCCTTCTTCTTCAAAATGCTTCATAAATTGTGGTATTTGTGCCTTCACTATTTGTAATGATGATGGGAATAATTTGTTTAAAAAACTGCAGATGTTGTATTTGCTGTAAATCACTGTGTTTTTCTGCCTGGTCACCTGGGTAATAGTGCTATTTTTGTTCTTTAGTTGGATGAAAAACTTTATGAACTGGTGACTAGCTAACTGTAAGCTTCAGATAAAATCTCATGTTTGAGGTATAAATGTATATAGATCAGAAGAATAAATATGGGGCAGCTGTACCTGTCCAGTAGTCTTTGCTGAATAAAACGGGAATGGGAATCTAATGCATTTATATAGATGTGATTTTATGTTAGGACTCCTTTACTATATTGAGAGTTTCTTGCAAAAGGCTTCTCAGCCTTTTCTGGTCATCTAATGGTATCATCAGATGTGTCTGTAGAGATTTTTATACAGTTTGCATTGCTAGATAACAATATGCCAAGTAATTAACCATATACCTCCTTAGCCACCTGCTCTTTTTATTTGGGTTTGTTTATTTGTTTTGTTGCTGTGAGTTTTTTGTTCAGCTGTTTGTTTTCCAAACAGGGGCTTTTCCTTGCTCTAGGAATGCTCAGAAATGTAGAACAAAGGAAGACCAGGCTGTGTTGCTCAGAGGTCAGCAAAGGCAAAGCAGTGCTGTTGCCCTGCCTCGCAGGGAGCTGAGGGATGGAGTAGCATTCCTGTGGCCTTATCTGAGTGATGACTGGACTGTGATGGCTGGAATGTGGGTTAGTCCAGCTACTGTAATGTTGGGCCCAGCCTTGGAAGAAACACTGCCATGAAATCTCTCTCTCAATATCTTGGCTTCATGAGTCCTTGGTGAAAAATCGAACGGATTTTGTTCCAGTCTAATAGTGGGCAAGAAGGGCTGGTAATCTTAGTTCAGATACCACAGAGGTATAGGTATGCACCTGCTGTAAATCAGGCAGTGTTTTGTGGGGGGTTTCTGCTGTAAGAACCTGCCCCCTTTTTGCAGGGGTAGAGGGAAGCTTACGGGAGAGAGTCTCCACAGAGGCACAGCTGTGCTCACAGAGCTTCTGTTAAGTCAGCTGCAGTTAAGTGGAAGATGAACTCAATGGATTGGGCTGTAGTAAAGTCATCTAGGTATCTAAACTCCCTACCTTTCTCCTAAGAACACTGTGTACATATTTTTTAGCAAGTTTTTTTAATCTTTCCACCCGCAGATGAAGTGGGTTAGTGTTCGTGTTCCTGTCTGGGATGTTCACCAAAAATCAGGCAAAGTCTTTGAGACAATGAGTATGTGGAGATGGTACAACCTTCAACCAAGGAGCAGCAATGGGATGTAGGATAAAATAAGGGATTTTATTCTGAGGTTTTTAATCATGGGAAATTTGGTCTACAGAATGAGGATGTCTTTCACTTCTTGTGACCTGGGGTTCATGCCATTCTGAAGCCACATCAGGCATCTTGACAGAAAGAGTAAAATTATGTATTTGGGTTTGGGAAAAACCATGTAATGTTTTATTCCTTTTGGATATATCAGTATTTATTTACATATACCCAGTCTGCTTGCTCATAGAAAACCCTTCAACATCTCACTGGTGCAGTGGTGTGCTGGTCTCAAGATGCATCAGGCTTTTATAACTAGTGGTGCAGCAAGCACTGAGACTGTGAACTACAAAGTATTTCCCATGAGGCTCAGGAGGCTCCAGGCTCTGGTCCTGCAATTGTAACCAGGTACACACAGAGCTGGACCCACAGGACCCTCTGGAAACTTCACAGCCTCGTCCATCATGCTGTGACACCACCTGGGCAGCACGGGTGTCTGGTTTGACAGCTGTCCTCGGAGGAGGTGAAAGCCATGGGCCTCCTCTATGGCACAGCAGCAAATTTTGGCCCAAGAGCAAAGCAAAAGCTCACACTCACACCTCTGAAGCCATTTGAATTGCTGTGTCTCATTACACAACATCTGGTTTGTGCTTGTTAAAAATGTGGCATAGAAATGAAGAGGAGAACAGAAAGGATATATGTGGAGATATTTCTCAAGGTATTTGAAGACCTGTGAAGAGACTTGAAATACACTTGTATGCACATAGGCACAAATCCTGATGTTGCCTCAGGCTGAGCAGGAGGTGAGAACAGAGCTGTGTAAGCCTGGTGGAAGGCAGAGCCCACAGCTGGAAGTCCTTAAGCACTGGGTGGTTCTGGGACAGGCACACAGTAATGTGCTGAAATATAAGCTGGATAATACAATAATTTGAGTTTGACAGAGTTCAGATGGAAATGGAGTGAGAATTAGAAAAATCATATAATCCTTTCCCCATACACAGCTTGACTCAAGGTAGACTTGGTAGAGCCCTCTAGCCAACTTCAATTAGTAGTTCCTGTGCAGTCCCTCACTTCCAAATCATGTAATGCTGTAATAACTGTCTGCTATTTAAAGTCAAAGAAAGAATATTAAACTGCTGCTGTCTTTGAAGTTCACAGGCAGGGAATCATGGTTACTAAAGACTATTAATTATCTCAGCAGTCAAACTACACTAGGCAAAATTCCAGTACAAATGCCAGACAGTGAGTCTAATGTTATACTGCAAGATTTCCTCAGAACAGTCTCTACAAACCAAGGAAAAAAAAACGTGTGCAACTCTAATCTCATTGAAACAGCCTGCAGAGGTACATATATAAATCAAGGGTTAAGGAGGAATATATTTTTTCTGAGGAAAGTAAAGGCACTTTCTGTGTTTAATTAACAGAATGCTAATGGGGCAAATGAGGGAGATTTAAAAGTGAATCACTTTTCTGTGAGTGTCTGTAAGAAATTAGTGGTGAAGCTCTTAGAGCTGACTACTTGACCTGTGCATGGAAATTGCAAGTAAAGAGCAAATCCTAAATTTGAGAATTATAATGAACACTAAGATGTTCAAAAAAATCTAAATTCCTGAGAGTGACCATGTTCATAGAAAAAAAAAAAAAAAAGCTATTTTAGCCAGGAATATGTGAGTGCTTTGTATGGGCTGACCTCTTTGCACTGACTGCAGTTTTATACCTCATGACCCTGTGAGTAATACTGGAGGTTTTTTCAATGTGGAAAAAATTTGATGCATCTTTATATTCGTCAGAGCTGAGAGCAGGGAGGAAAGGATGTCAAAGAATAAGTTTTTGCTCATGGGCAGTCACATTAGAAGATATTTGGGAGACTCTTTATTCATAAGAAATGGGACCATGCATTTCACCATGGTTACCAAAAGTCTAATTTAAAGCACATGGACTTTGAGCAGCACAGGCAGGAATGTGATAAGTCTCAGAGTCCAGCCTACAGAGAGGCAAAAAAAGCAAAAATCTCTGAGCCCATGTTCATATTTGGCAGACTGCTCAGGAGCAGCTGCTCTTTGGTGGTTAAGCCCACTGCTAGGGCATCAATGAAAGCTTCCACTTCTTTCAGTGGCTCTCTGGGCACTGTGTGTGAGCTGCTTGGAGCAAGCCCCACTGGGCATTGATAGTGCTGGTCTGCTGGAAAGAGATTTTGCAGGCTGAAATGCCTGTCCTGCAGTTCTCTTTTGACAACCCTCACTCAATGGCCATAAAGTCCAGAGGACCACATCCCTTTTTGTGACTGTACAGAGGGAAATTGCCTGAGGCAGTGAAAACAGCAGCCCAGCAGAGAAAAGCAGTTAGTGTTACAAAAGGTCTTCCAAAGCACTTGCAAAGTTAAATAAACAGGAAATTATTCCAATCATGCACAAAAATCATTTAAGTTGTAGCTGGAAACAAGGCTGGGTGAAGCACTTTATTCAGTCTCCTCTTACATGCATGCTATTTTAAGGACTGAAAAGAGGCAAAGTGATGAACATGAAACATAAGGTCCTCTGCTCTTAGAAGAAGAGAACAAACCACACGTCTTAGTTGTCCTTCATCTTTAAGACAGTGACAGCAGGCTTAAGATGTGTTTGTAGCAGTGTCCTGTGCCTGATACATACATACATATAAAAGAACATATGTATCATCTTTAAAAAGGCATTTTTCAAAATTAATCTTTCAGCCTGTAATTTAGTTCTGGACTGCAGATATTTTATTTCTTGGTGTATGCCAGACAGTTCTCTGGCATGTTCTGATTCAGTGGCCCTCCCACATCAGCTCTGAGAAACATGGTGACTGAGCCAATGCCTCTGAAATTAATGGGTATCATTCCATCAGCCTAGGGTGGCCCTGGCAGCAGTGTGTGCACCGTGAGGGCCAGCAGGCTGAGAAGTGCTGGGCTGCAGCCCACATTTATCTATCTGAGCTTCATCGATTCAGTCAGTCCCATGACAAAATCAGGATCTATTGGATTTGTGCAATAATATATTGTTTCTTCTCCTACTACTAGTGACAGCATTTATTTTTTCTTCTTGTGTCAAAGTTATGATTTGGACTAAAATTGAGCATGTTCCTAAAGCTACAGTGAATGGTCAGAGTTGAGTAATTGCATTGGCACATAGAACATTTGATGGGTGTCAGGATCTTGGATTCATGCATTGTTTTCTCAAAGACTGAAAATGATGTTCAGCATATTATGGACCAAATTTTTCCTTACACTTGGGACACTGAAAAGATTTGAGGACAGAAATACATACCAAGTTTTGCACATAGAAATTAAATAGGGTGTGAAATCCCATTGGAGCTTCTTAGAGACCGATAGTGTGTTAGATTTGGGTATGACTGATTGGGTGGATTGTGCATTCGGGATGTCTTGAAAATTCACTAAGATTTTATTCCAGAGTAAGGGATTATATTTTTTTAGTAAAATGAATGAATTACATTTTTGAGGTGAATTAGAGTATGAGTTGATTGAGCTGAAATATCACTATTATCATTCCAGAGATTACTATGATTATCTTCAGTTGCTGTGGAAAAAAAGTTACCTCAAACCAACCAAAGCCAGCTACAGTTGCATATCTTATAGCTGCTGCATGATGATATTTTAAGAAGGTATACAGCCAGTAAGTCATAATTGGTAAAATAATGTTTAACTGAATCAGATGCCATGCTTGGTTACTCTGTCCTGCCTCCTGCAGCTGGCAGATGTTGATGGGGTGTTTGCACCTGCAGAGAGCTGTGTTTTTGTGGACTGTGTGCCAGCACAGCATCTAAATGCTTCTTCATTGGGCCTACCCTTAGGATGAAAGATATCTAAGCTGGCCACAGCTGCACCCCAGCTGGCTCTGTTTGTGTCATACTGTGGCACAGCAGAGATTTCCCAAACTCCTCTGGAGCATTGCAGAGGATTGGAACCAGAAGTAATAAGCCTGGCTGGGCATGAGCTGGCTCCAAAAGAAGATAGAGGTGATATCACTGCACTTTGCTCCCAAATCATTTCCTATTTCAGTTCAGCACTTAGCCAATAGACACTTGGGCGAGCTTTCCCTGGAGCAGCTCCAATCAGGCAAGGTTTTCTGAAATCTCTTCTATGCCTTTGGAGAGTGGGCATGCAGATTCCAGGGCTGGATCTGGTCCTCATAAATATGGCAATAAAGCATAGGCTAATGAGCCCCTCTGGGCTTGCATGAGTCAGTCTCTGCATGAATGGCATAGTCCGCTCCAGAGAGAGGGAAAGGGAGGACTGCGTTGGCACAGGTTCCCTTTACAAGAGGGAGGTGGAGGTACAATGTGACACTGAGTACAGGTACAGACCATGGACCGTTCAAGGGACTTTCTCCAGAGCGTTCACCAGTGAATGGAAATTTTTTGTGTGTGTGGTGCCACTTGTGTCTGAGTGGAAAGTTCAGACCTCTTAATTTTCAAGCAGACCCCTTCCTGCCTGGTAAGTGTCCTTGGACTCAGAGCACCAGAGGAAAAGCCATGACCCAGCTCATGAATTCCTGGTCCAGCACTGCTGGCAGCAAAGCCCAGCAGTTTGGCCAACTGTGCACAGCCCCAGCTGAGACAGTGGCTTTACTGGTGTCTATTTCCATGCAGCTTCCCTGGATTAAAGCTGATTCCAGCTTGCCTGCATGTACTAAAATGATGTCTCTGACTATTGCACAAGAGCAACCTATGTGCTGTGTTAAGATCCACAGAGGAAACCTGTCCTAGGATACTCGAGCTCACTTGCATTCAAAGCATGTGACTCATCCTTTAAGTCTTTGGTAAACTTTATATACAGACACATATATAGAGACAGAATTACCAGAAACATGCATATAGAAACACTATTGATGCAAAATTCCTGTAATTTCATAAATAACAATATAGGAGATAAAATATTTGCTTTTTAAAATCTCATTCTGATGCAGGAAAGGAACCTGTGGACAATTGTTCTTTTCTGCTAAGCAACCTTGCTGGCTACTTCAATATTAATTAACATTAGTTATTCAGGTTACTGATATGGTTTGAACTCATACAGCTGCTGATAGTTTGGTTTTATAATTTATTAAATTTCAAAGAATATGGTGGACTTGGGGACGTGGACTTCTGAAGTCCTCAGAAGCTGTTGTTATGGGTTCCCTCCTCAATGGCAGGAGCATTGCATAGTGGTGATCACAGCCTTTTTAATTAAAAGAAACCTCAACAAACTACAAACCCAAACAAACAGTGGGGAAGGGTTTTTAAATGCAGCTATAAAAAATCTTGCTGGCAAGACTTTTGGCATGCCTATATAAAAACTGGCTTCAGTTTTTGGTTTCTTGCCATTTTCCCTAAGATCCAGGTTTTCTCTGTAAGTTTCTGACACAGGACAAACAAGTCTCTGCAGCCAAAGTAATTTCAAATCCTGAAAAACTTCCTGTGCAGTCAGGTCATCCAGTTTCAAAATCCATTCTTGTTTATAATATGTGGTGGGTCTGAGGTGAAGTACCAGTCTCATTGATTTTGGCACAGTTTAGATCCAACCTGATTAGAAGGCATCCTCAAAATTGTGATGTGAGATGCACTGGGAGCACTTTCAGATTAAAAAAAATTGACTTTCTTAAAATCTAGATGTAATTAAAAAACTCACATGGCTCTAATCTGAAATAAACTAAAATCTTAAACAGCAGCATAAGGGAACCTAGAATATGTCCTAGGATACACCCAGATATTATAGTGCTCTTCAGTTCCCTGCCCTCTTGCCTTTGGGACTCACATGTGTTACAGCTGGCAGCCCTGGAACTGGAATATTGTTTTATGTGAAATGTTCCAGGGAGATCATTAGAAATTAGATCAAAAGAGAATTCAAAGAAACTGGAGGGGTTAGAGAAAAGTGCTGAATTTCTTGCAATCCTTACCTTGAATTTATCAAACCTGTGGAGGCAGGTCATCTAGGATAAAAAAGCCGTGTCAGGTCACAACAATATGTGTTTTGACAGCATCCTTGTTTATCAAAATCACCAGAAATCTTCCTGTGTTTTCCTTGACTGTGATGAGGACAATTTTGAGATCCAGTGACTTCATTAATAGTGCTCTATCCCTTCTCTTGACTCAGTGAAGTTTCTCTGGCATACCGACTCACTTGGTTAATGAGATATGACACTTGGCATGCTACTAATAAGAAAGAGAAATGGCAAGAAATGTATGCATCACTTCTGAAATGTTGCTGCAGGCCCCTTTTCTGTACATCTGGAACATATTTCTAATCTTTTGTTTTGCAGAGTAAGGTGCCAGAAATGTGGGAGTCATCAGCACTTAGTTATTTTCATAAAGCAGAAGATGCTGAAAATCTATGTAATTACAGATCCATTTCAATTTTATTCTCTGCAGTTGAATTATTTCAATGTCTTTTTTATAGTCAAAATGAACAAGTTTAGTTTACAAATATTTTATTACCATTAGGGTAACTTGATTTCTGTTATCATCATTTTACAACTGTAGTATTATTAAAAGTGACAAATGACTCTGTAGTCAATTGCTCTTCTGAATAAATGTCATTTTGTGTTGTGGTTTATTTCTTCTGCCAACCTTTGATCTAATGAGAGGCAGCAGATTTTATTTGGCCTTTTTTTTTTTTCTTTTCACTTTGGCATGTGACAGCTTTGCCTTAGTGACAAGAAACAATTAATTTTCAAGTGAGGCAGCTGGAAATTTTGTGGTAATGAAAGATTTGGCATTTGGTGTGGCAACATTCAGGGATCCTACAGCAGGCTTTGGCAGTGCTCTTATCTGTGTATTTCTACGTTTACATCACTCTTTAGCAAAAATAAAGAGATGCAACAGCTTTTCTCCTGTTTGCTCGAAGGCCTGCGAGGGGCTGCCCTGAAGCCCTGGGGATTTCAGCACCTGACACTTTTGCTGACCCCTGAATTCATTCAGTCTGTGATTGGGACTTTTCTGGCAGTGCCATCCAGTGAGATCGACAATGACTTCAGTTTTAGGTACTGACCTCCCAACGTGCTCCTCAAATTCTCCCTGCCAGCACTGTACTCCCTCCCAGAGGCTTCGTGCTGGTTGCTAGTCCAGCAATTTAGTCCTTTCAGGCTGATGCTGAAGGTTGATGCTGAAGGTGGCACCAGCTGCTCCTCTCCCTTAATTGACACCAAGTTGAAGTTGGACTTGAAGAGTTGGCTGAGCTTGTTTGTTTGTGATGAGTGTTTTCCTCAATCCAACTGCTCACACATGCTGGGGACAGCTGGTGTTTCCCACCTGAAGCCGTGGAAGTGAGCCCAGACCTGGAGTCACTCCCCAGATGATGACATGACATTAAAGTCCTCAGTAGACAGGTCCCTGTCTGGGCTTCACTCAGCTGAACTGGAGGGACTCCTGTTACTCCATGCTTGTAATCTTTCCTTCTTTTTCCTGTAAGTGGACTAGCAAAACCCTGGAATAACTGTTTCCTTATCAGTCAATGTCAGATAGCACTTACTCTTTGTGATCATAAAGCAAATATAGGTCTGAAATGTCAAAATCTTAATGTGAGAGAAAAATGGTAAACCTTTGCTATTTGCTTCTCTGAAATAGCTGGCATCAATTACAAGCCCAGCTGAAGGATGTATTCTGGTTTTGGACAATTTACAGTTCAGGCTCTTTGATTATTTGCTCCTACAGACAGCCAACTGCCTTTACTCATTTCCCCCTTTTTAAAACATTAAATAGAAATGCTTGGAGGCTTTTTAACTTAAAAACTGGTAGCATTAATTTTCTAAAAATGAGGTTAAAAAAACATTTGATCCTACATTTAAAGTATATATTTCTTTAAAGGCTACTACAAAGACCAGTCAGTAGAAATTGCTTTGAGCACCCTGGTCTAGTGGCAGGTGTCTCTGGAACCAGATGATTTTAAGGTCCTTTCCAACACAAATGTTTCTTTGATTTTATGCAATTATGTAAGTGACTATTCTTTTCAGTGTTTTAGCCATTCAGACTAATCTATTTTAAAATCAGTTTTATTTAGTTTGATCTCATATTTATAAAAGTGTGACTACCTGAAAATTGTGTAACTTAAAAACAGGGAGAATAGAAGGCAGAAGGAGATCATGAGTGGAGAGGGAAAACAGCATGGTTTGGTGAAAATGTTCCAGGTATCCTGCTGCCATGTATCAGGCTGGAGGCAGTCATGGCTTTGTTATGACAGAAAAGTCACAGTGAAGAGCTTTGGGGACATACCAAAAACACTGTGCTTTCCCAAAGGTGCCCTCAGTGAGTATTTGCATGGGAGCCCTGATCACCAGACCTGGAGATGTTGGAATTCCCAGACAGGTTCTTTACACGGACAGGTAAGGAGGAAGGTGGAGGCTGCCAGGGAGCAGCAAGGGCAGTGAGGCAGGGGCAGTACATCACCAGAGCTGCATCCCATGTTACCCAAACACAGAGAGTCATGGGTTGGCCAAGAGCTTTGGTGAGCCCATGGCACTGAGGTAGGTGTGAGGTCAGGCCAGGAAGGGCAGTTCCCAGACTGGGGTCATGAGTGGCACAGGATGGGCTCAGCTGTAACATGCCTGGGGTGAGGAGCAGCATCCAGTGCCTGAGATTAAATGAAATATCTGAGCACTGACAGGAGAAACACTTGCATGTGAGGTATTGCTCTTTGAGCCCAGCACGGGCTACATGTGGATATCCCTGTTTGGTTAAGGATAATGAGGTTTAAGTTTGGTGTGTTATATTGTCATTGTATTATTTTCTTAGCATTTCTTTTAATGAAGTATGATTTTTTCCTCCTGCCCTCCTGAGATCTTCTCAGAAGTCCTTTGTAAAAAAGGATAATTCCTTTGCCTCCCTTGGCAAGCCAAAATCTGGTTTTCAGATTTTGGGACGGAAATGTGGCCATTGCTGTTTGTTTTATGCTGACATTTTTATTCAGTTCCTGGATTTAGAGATCCTCTCTGATTTAGTTGTGAATCCCTTTGCTATTGCAGACATAACCCTGATTCAGATTTACTGGAAGAGCTAAAGAGTCTTCTCCCTCCTCATTTCATCAGCAACTATACTATGGGTTCCAGCATTATATGGGGTACTTTTATGGTTGCAGAGCTGCCTGCTAGGTCAGGACTCTATTCACCCCTCTCTCCATATTGCTCTAGCAACTGATGTTTCTGATTCAATCCAAGTGAAAATAATTCCCCACTAACTCATGAAGCTTAGGGAGGGTGATTTGGGAGTCTAACTGCCTCTGCCTCATCCACTCTTGACCCTCTAAACACCACTGCTGTGTGTGCTCCTGCAGAGCTCAGCAGGTGTCATGAAAACGATCCTGCTTTTGCAAGAGCTGGGCTTTGGAGCTGGTTAATTGCATTGTGTTTAAGCATTAAAATTTTGGCAGAAGGTTTTCTTTCTGCCACCAAACAATTGTTCACAAATGTTTCCATTATTCAGCCACCTGTAATGCATGCCTATCAAAGGAAGAGCAGTCCTATTAATAATTACTGTCAGCCGTGTGCAGTGATGCAGTCACTTTGCAGCATTCGCTCTTGGGGTAATTCCAGTCAAATGGTGTATTTCAAATGTCAGCTTGATGTTCCCGTTGTAAAGAGGAATGTTTTATTACAGGAAAATAAAATTTACTTGTAATCCTGCTCTACAGTCTGACGTGATAAAGGATGACCAGGATTTTAAATTCAATGTTAATGTTTGTTAGTCTTACTGTTTTTGGGGTTTTTTTTCTTATTTTTTTGAGGTTCCTGCATATCCTGAGGTTATATCTCCATTTCTGGGGCCAGCCAAGGCCAGCCATGTAATTTGAAAGCCACTTGAGTAAAGATAGGGCTTATTTACCAAATTATTTATTGTAGGTTTAAATAAGAGTCTCTGCAGTGTTCTGCACTGTTCTGTTAGACAAAGGTGGTGAATGCATGGGAGCTAATGGGCCCTTTTCCTGCCTGTTTGTGGTCTTGGGCAGCTGGCTGTGGTGAGGGCAGGTCCTTATGTGCACTCACTGACCTGTCCGAGCAAGTCCTTTACCTCTGGCAGTGTTCTGATCCTTATGGAACATTTTTTTTTTCCTTGGTAGGTCTCATTGCCTTGTGTTACAGAGCATTGGGGAACTGGAATGTTCCCAACAGAAGCATCCTTCATCCTGGCACCTCCCAGGATTTCTACACTGTGAAATTTTATCTTAACCCTTGAGTTTTCTCACTTTTACTCTTTTGATTCTTTCCCCCATGCCATTTCTGGGGCTGAGGGGGGATTGAGTGAGCAGCTGTGTGGGCCTTAGTTGCTGCCTGGTGATGAACCATGACAGATAGGGCTTCTCTCCTGCCCTGCCCAGGTATCTGGCACCTGCCCCTGCCCTGTCCAGGTAGCTGGCACCTGCCCCTGCCCTGGGGGTGAAGGGATGGGGCAGAGGATGAGAGGCCCAGGGCAGCCTCCCTGCTGGGGGGTAGGGCAAAGCTGCTGGTGCTCTGCTGCTGCAGCTGGTGGGGAGATCTGTGTTAGGGTTAGGGAGCTGCTCCCCAACATGTGGAAGCATTGAACTCAGGGGAGACTTGCATGTTAGGGGCAGTGATGTTCAAATTTTCTACTCAAAGCTTCTCATGGTGTTACTGAGCCTCACAGACCCCTGAGGTCTGTTATGAGCTGAAGGATAGAATCCTTATACAAAAAGATTAAGCACCATTCTCTGCACACCACAGGGCGCCTGCTTGTGCATTGGGATCAGCTTGTTCAAATTTCTAAGCCCCTTGCCGTGTGGTTGGGTTCCCTGGGTTGCAAAATTAGTGTTGTATTTGGGGTAGAATCTGCTGACACCCACACTGTTGATACAGGCAGACAAAAGGACCAGCGTGAGCTGGCATCATGTTATTCATGTTTGGATATTTGTATGCCATGGAGTTCTGCTACAATGACTTTCATTTACCTCTCCCCTGAATAATATTGGCCATTGAGCTTCATCAGTGCTTTTGGTTCTAAGCCCAAATAGCAGTAAAACCTATTGCTGCTAAAGCTTACTTATAACCATGTCTGCAAGAATAGTTTATTAAATCTTGTGCTTTATTCAGATTGAGTAATTCTCAGTGTTTCTCACAGTGACAAGAGTGTCATTTTCGTGTTTGGCATCTTCTTTGTGTTTTTCGTTTGTTGGTTTATTTGCCTAATAAATATCACAGTTTTATCCAGAAATAGCTCATATTACCAATTCACCTACTCTTGGATTTTTTTCTGTAGTATATCTTGGTAAAACTCCAGGGCAGAGGGTGTTTGGGCTGCTGTGGAATGAACCTGAATAACTTTGACAGACCTTGAAATGCATCTGTATGGATTAGATTACCTCAGAAGTAAGAGGAAATTTATATTTATTGGAAGGAACCAGCCATTTCTTACTACTTTTGCTAGCACTGAGAAAAGTGTTTAGGGTAGCACTTTGGAAAGTATACAATTAATATTACAGGGACAGTCTCAGGGCTGAGAGATCACAAAACTGGTGTGCTGTATAACTTATACTAAAATTTCACTTTGAGAAGTCACCATTTAAAAATGCTCTTACTTGACACATCTGCTACCTCTGTGCAGAGTCGTATCTGCTGACTTCAATCACAAAAATGAGTTCCTAGCTACTTTTTATTCCCATCAGTCCTGCAGAGCCCATGCAGCTGAGGAGTGTGGGTCGGCTCTGGAGGACTGACAACCAAATTAAACTCCCCACAGGTGCTCTGATACAGCCACACCAAAGCCAGAGGAGTCAAACTGGCGGAGAGGAGTTTAGAAGAGACCAGGGCTGTGGAAGAGCAGAGATTAAAGCAGCTACTTCAAATCTAACATTCCAGCTTTCCAGGCTAAAATAAGAATGTCCAGATATGTAGGGTGAAAAGAGAGGTGTGGTGGTGTTGCTTCCAGTGTAAGACCATTTGCATTTTCCAGTTCCTTTAAAAGTAGTTTTCCCTTGATATTTAAATGCTTAATTAAATCCTTAATTAAATTTTAATGTTTTGGTGTTATGTGGAGGAAGAGTTAATGCTAAGTTAATGCTGGCCTTTCCTTTTACCAACCTTTTTAGGAAGTCTTGTCTTAGCATAGATTTTGATGTCTGCAATACTTGTTTCAACTCCAATATTCCTGTAGCTTTCCCATTTTTGAAGATAAAATGTATATTGCTTTTATTTCTTTCATGAATACTTGTGAAATATTGACATCAGCATTGTGGTTTGGGGCAATATTGTCAAAGAGAGATAATAAAATATCATGAGCCAACCTCCCAAAACCCAACAACACTTCCTTGAGAATGTAATGTATTTATGGCTGCCTGGGATGCAGGGTCTCATGAGGCATGGCTTTTCCCAAAGGAAGGGGCCCTAAGAGGATGGGATGGCCAGAAAATAAGAGAGATGCTTTCAAGGAAAGAAAGCAGATGATATTTGAAACTGTTCCCATAATTATTTTTTCCTTTTTTTCTTTTTTTTTTCCTTCCCCATTTCACCTTCTCATTTAGAAGGCACCTTGAAAAGGACATTTCGAGATTTTTATTGAGCTCTTTCAACATGAGCTGAAATACCACTTCTAGCAGAGAGAAGGGAGTAACATCTCTCCCTGTACAGGATAATTGCTGCATTTCCATGAGCTCTATCTCCCCTATTCTGTCCCTGCTGGAGGATCCCTGACTGGAGAGAGCTCCCATGAAGAAAAGGAAAATAGCCTGGTCAGGGTAATGATAATGCAGAGTTCAGGGCACTGGGATGCAAATGCTATCATGACTATCCCATGGTCCCAGGGATACCTAATTCCATAGATACATACCTATATATATATATATATATATTTATATGTGTGTGTGTGTGTGTGCATGTGTGTACATTTCATCTCAAGTGTGTTTGTTTTCTAAACCTCACACTGGAGTGCCTGAGAACTGGCTGCCAGCAAGGCAGGACTTTCTGCTCCCAGCAGCAGCAGCAGCAGCCAGCTGTGGTTGCCCAGCTCTCCTGCCTGTTCCAGGCTGCCCTTCCTGAAGGCATGCACTTTGGGAAGGCAGCTGATAAAAGCACACGCACGCTGAGCTCCCGTGCAAAGTAATTCCAGATAGGATGAGCCTATTGTATATGTGAATAGACCTTTAAGGCATGTGGGAACAAAAACATTTTTGATCTCCTATCTCTTCTGAACGCTTCATGCTGTTGCCTCTGACTCCTTACTCAAATTCTGCTGGTTTTTTTATTCTTCTGCCATGCGCATGGAATATTTAAACATGGGAAAAAAAAAAAAAGTTTGGGGACCAGTCTTGCAGAACAGATTAGTGATGGGAGGAGCAGTAGAGGAAGGAGCTGCCGTGAAAGGCCCATGTGTGCATGTGAGGTAAGGTTTTTTCTAGGTGACATGGTACCAAAATTTGCCCATACTGCTCCAGATGTTGAAGACAAGTCCAAATGAAAGAAACTGAACATGGTTTCAGAGAATGTATGGGCAAGTCATACTCTGAAAACAGAAAGCAAATTCGCATAGGTATTACTGAGAAAATGAGCCAACACCAGATTTAGGGTTGCACAGACCAACACTTGCTTATTTTTCCTGCCTTTTGTTTTTGTTCTTTGATTCTAATTCTTCCATGAAGGTGGGATTAAATAAGAGGTGTAATTCTTCCCTGTCCCAGCAACAAAATGATATTTTGATCTTGCATATGACTCCAGGCAAAAATAGAATCCACTCGGGGGGCCTTGGCATGACTGGCATCTCTGGAATGACTTTGGCTCTCATCCCCAATCTTGCTCTGAAAAAGATGATGCTGAAGCCTTAACGTGTACAAACTGCAAATCTGTAGGGCTCCCCTGTGTCTGAAAATAATTTGCAACATATTTTTCAGTAGATTTAAAAAAAGATCATCACATTTCAGCAGGGTCCTCTTTTGATGAGCTGGAGGGAGGGGGTCTAACCCTGGGTTGTGAAATTTTTAATGTAGAGCAAAAATTAACATATGCACGAAAGAAATTGGAAGAATAAAACCATTTCTGGTTTAGCACTGTACAGGGTTGAGAGCATGGGAACTAACGAAGCCTGGATCTCGATGGGACTCTCTTGGCTGACAGACTTTTTAATTGAATTTTATCCTAAAGCAGCAGTACAAGGTCACCATCAAGTCTTCTCAAGAGAATACTCTGAGGAGAGATGTTCAGATGGAGAGATGTCCATTTGAGATAAAAACTGGGGCCATGTAGATGTGCTCAATGAGACACAAACTGTGGCTGAAGCTGCTTGCAGAGTTTGAGTGACTGCAGCATTTTTCTCTGTGGACTGCCCACCTCAGTGTGTCCTTTGGGGGATGTGAGTTGTGGCTCTCTTGTTTCCACAAGATTCCAAGGAATGTAGTATCTTCGAGACTTTGACCTGGCATGAGTTTGGTAGGCATTAACCTCTGGGGATCAAAAAATCTTTATAATGAGATTCAGCACTGGATTCATATGTGAAAAGTTGACTAAAAGACAGAGTTTTATGTATTTGTTGCTGTTTTCTGCTCTTTGTGCATCCTGTGATCATCCCTCCCTCTTTTAGGGCTTGTTACTGGGAGATGGTGGTAGGAACAAAATCTCTGCAGGGAAGTGCAGAGCACCATGAAGAAAGTAACATTTAAAATCGCAGTCACTGCTGTGTCCCATCCATGCCCTTGGTTATGATCAGACAGGAGGTTTTGGATCTTACACTGGGCACTGGGTAGCTCAGGGCCTGAAGGGCAGTGTGTGCCACAATTGTCATGCCAGAAAGCCAGGAGCAGGAGAAGCTACTGGGAGGTGTGCTGGGCTCAAACAACTCTACAAGGCAGTGCAGCACCATTTGGCCTCTGCAAAATCTGGAGGTCTTTTCTGGCCATTTGTGTCTCCTATCTTGTCCTGGCCTTAAAAACAGTGTCACTGAGTGTGGCTGCGACGTGGGTCAGCCACAGGAGGGTGATTTAAAGCAAGGATCAGGGATCTTAACTCAAGGCTTCCTTACTCATATCAGCTTGCAAAGCTGCCTTTCAGTTATTTTAATGTCATTCTTACATACTTTATTATTCACTGTCACGTTCAGTTTAATGTAGGGTGACCAGATGCCCCAGCATGACTCAAACAGTCTTTATCCTTAATTAAATGTCCTCTGCATCTGTTTTTTCCTTGCTGGTTTCTAAAGTCCCAGAAATTTAATAAAGTTTTCACTTTTCTGTTATTAGCAAACATTGTTTCATATCTGGCTTTACAGTTTTATTATACAGTCAGTTGTAGAGCTTAAAATTGCATTATAAGGCTCCCTTGAATACTCTGTCTTTTAATATATGCTCCCTTCTGTAGCACCATGTTTCTAAAGCTTGTGCTATTACACAGTAATAATGCAAAATTTTATATTTTACAATCATCAACTGTAAAAATAAAACAGTAAAAGTTTGTAATTTACAAGGCTATAGACGACATCTGCAGATCTTATGGGTTTAAAATGTATTGGTTCAGTTTCCCATATATATCATTCTGAGGTGGAATCTATTAGGCTCTGCATACACACAACATATTGCTGCCATTTACACTCCATGCTGTCGTGTTTTTGAGGGTGAATATAAAAACAAAAGATGGGAAAAATAGGAGTATGGACTCTGTCAACTACAGCAGATATTTTCTAAATATGCCAAGTCATAGGGGTTGAGGAGACATGAAATGTCAGCAGAAACAGGCCAAAATGTTGCAGTCACATATGGATCTGCTCTAAATTTATGCATCTGAATTGTGGTGATTTTAATGAAAATCTTTATAGATGTCATGCTAAGGATGTGCATGAGTGTTTACAGGAATGAATGAAAAGTGATAGCTTATCTTAGGGATAGAAATTAATTGTGCACAAATGTGAGCGACAATGAATTGGTCTGTGAATTACTTGCAAGATACTTTGTCAGTCTTACAAAATCAAATGTGTGACCAGAAGAGCAGGCTACCCTCAAAAATATGCTTTTAGTCAGAGAGAGGTAGGAAGCAGACAGAAAGAATAACATGGCCGAGCCTGTGGCTCAAACACAAGTAGCTGATCTGTCCTCCAGACCAAATTGTGCCATTGGATGTATTGGAATTATTATTACTCCTTGCAGTAAGCTGAGATCACTTGTTTGCATGGTCTGCTTTGAGATAGGAGGAGTAGCCACAGTGTACTGGGAAGACTGGGTGAGAAAGTTTCCTCAGGCAGTGATGTTCTGAGAAAGGTAATCTCAATGCAGCTACTTAGCAGTACCTTGCAGGGGATTGCATGTTCTTCATCTCACAGAAAGGGACTTTCTGAAAAGGAGGAAGGGAGGTGTGTGTTTGTGGGGTGGCTACCTAGTAGTTCCTAGCTGCCTTCTGAGGATAATGATGCATGTAACTGTGAGCTTCTATGCTCTAGAAAATTATTTTTGAGAAGATGAATGCTTTTAATATTTCTTTAATCATGGAAGAAAGAGCAAAGAAGAAAGCTGTTATGAAAGACACATCTGACTCTTGCAGGTATAAAGAGCAACGCTCTCATTTGTTCAGATCAACATTACTATAGATACATTGTAATTTGAAAAGAAAAAACCTCAAGAAAACAAAAAGACCTCATCTTCTTTTAAACATTATGTAAAGATGCTTTCAGAAAGGCAAATCTGGGTCCACTACAGCAAAACTTTACTGTATTAGTGGGAGAGTGTTTGGAGAAAAAGGCAGGCAAATCTTAGGATGTAAAATCAATGAAGAATTGCAATATCACTCAGATTGTTTTGCACTCAGTCTTAAGTGCACATTTACAGTCTGAAAAAAGGTCTAATATCTGATCAGCAAAGATTGGGGAGTATTATTGATTTTCAAACATTCCTGAAAGAAACACTTTTTCCAAGTACCTATTGTAGTTCAAATAAATATATTCTGGACAGAGCAAGTGTGTGTTCATTTGATTAAGAAGGCATCAATTTTTCATTATTCTGGTTTTAGAAATCACCATATTTCCACTAGTACATATCTCTGTATACCAGGACAGGGTGATTGATTGGACACATGTTCATGGAAGACAAAATAGTGCGTTTCAAACCTATTTATTGCCCTGCAAAGCAATTGCATTGTAACGTATTTTGTTTTCTCTCCTGTGGCTGTGGTTTTCTCTCCCAGGCTGTGGGATTCAGTGCTGTTAAAACAATAGACCCATTCATTTAACTGAGTAGGTGCTTGCAACTAAATGTATGGCATCATTATCATTAGCTTCAGTTCCATCAACAGGGTGTCATTATCGCATTTAACTTAATTAGTATGGAAGCTCTCTTAAAGAATGCTTCATAGAGAGGGATGTTGTAAATGTATTCTTGACTTCTAGTAAATAAACCAATAGGCTAATGCGAAGTGAAGAATTTATAAAATAGCTGCTGGAGTGGAAGGCAGGCAGAGTAACACGTGTGTTGCTGCTCAGGGCAGGGAGGTGGCAGGGGAGCAGCAGAGACAAGCTCACCCAGCAGCTGCTTATCATGAATGTGTTATGGCACAGCATTAGCTTTTCAGGTGTGCTCTGGAGGAGATGCACAGGTTCAGGAGGTGTGTGAAGCTACAGAGTTCAGCACTGTTGCTCCTGAGCATGCTCATCCCACTGTGCTTCTGGATGTGGGAAGGCAGCAGCCATTTCTGAATTGCCAAGGCACATGCAAAAGTGATACTTGCACTGCTTGCTCTTAGTGTGTTTTTGGAATCTAAACAACTCATCTACAGCTATGGAAAACACAAAAGGATCTAGTTCAAGATATTGGTCTCCTTGGTTGATCAATATACCCTCCTCCCCCCCTGCTCGGCTCCCGAAATCACATCTCAGAGCTCTGTGAGGAGCTAGGGCTGTCATGTCTGCCTGTGACACACATTGGATGGTTTTTTCCATTGCAGGTATACACAGATGAGCTGTCTAATGAACAATTAAAAAGACAGCTGAAGACTAGAAGTTAATTATATCCCTTACCCAGATGAACAGGCAGGCACCCCCTTCCACCCAATACCCTCCTTTCTTACTTGAAGACAATACGAAGGCCTTTTGAATTTTTCCTTGCTTTTTCAAAATGCTGCACCTGAATACCAGCCTCATCCACTCCCAGTTAGGCACAGGCTCTCATAATGTTCAAAACAAACACGGCAGTATCCTTTTTTTTCCTTGCATTTCAAAGGAAAGAAGGGTAGCATGGTCATGCTCTGGGTGAATAAGAATTTGTGTGGCTGTTTGGCCTTTCTTCCATAATAATCTATTGATCAGGTTTCACAAAGAAGTTGGGGGTATTTATTTCCTGCAACTTACCAGGCAATGAGTAGACGGAAAGTCAGACAGAGCTCAACCCTAATTAGACTCCAGGGAGTGAACAGACCAGGGGAAGAAGCAGGAATAAAGATTAGAAGTGTCACAAATGTGGGAAAAGCTTCAACTTGGGTTCCTATGAGAATGGATCTGCAGGAACACTGGCTTTGTTAATTCAGCAGCTTAGCTAACTCAAATGCATTCTGCTGTTTGGGTGCTTACTGTTCAAATGAGCATCAGTTTCACAGCTTTTTCTTATAATAGTTTGGTCCAGAATTATATTTTTTTGTTTTTCATTTTTTCTTTTTTTTTTTTTAGTCAGAGATTAGCTATTCTTTATTAATCAAGGAAAGCCGAAAGAAAATAAAGAACAGATTCACAATAAAAACATGCAAACTGACATCTCTGACAAGGACAGATAAGGAAAGGAAAAATTTTCCTGCAGGCTGCCTCAATGGAGTCCTCTCAAATTTGCACTTCCCACATTAGGTAGAATATCAATAATTAAACATCTTCCCAAGGAGCCCTGAAATCACTTTGAATGAATAAAAAGTTTGCAATCTACCTCTCTGCCAACAGAGGCAATTTTGTAATATGTGTTTGATTGAGGGCTCAAATTTTAAGTCAAGGAAAACTGCTGTGGACAGCTGCGCCTTCTGGCTCCTTGAGGCAGACCCAGCCCTTAGTGCTCACCTTGTCTACACACCTGGGCACCTGCCTCAGTGGTGTGGGCAAATCAGCTACAGATGTGTCTTGAGAGGGGCAGTGACTCCAGGAATAGCATTTCAGTGCTAGCTAGGATATACTGAAGTTTTCTGAAGGAGACCAGCTCAAAGAAAACTGAAGCTGGAGAAAATGTTATTAATCAGGATTAATTTGTTATTATTATTGCTGATATTATTATTCTCACATTTCACAGATTCCAGACATTGGAAGGTAACTTTTCACATTTCACAGCAGCAGGAGGTCCACAATTCAATGGATTTAACAGCAGAGCTATAGGAAAGCATTGGACACAGTTTGTGTCTGATTGATTGTAATGGACAATATGTGAGAACACTTCTGCTTGAGATTGCAAGAAGCTGGGAGAAAAATTGGGGACATTGGGTCAAACTGTTGCCGGAAAAAGAAAGTCCAGCAAGAACTGGAAGGAACATCAGAAAAACTTGAAACTAATTGTCTTAAACTTCTAAGACAGGTAGGGACATGCATCAGAAGATGCTGAAGTTTTTTTATTGTTTTGATCAGAAGTAAAAAGAGGGAATATTTTCACTCTGTCATACTCATAGCTGGCTAAATCTGCAGCTCCTAAGGCAATTCTTTTTTACTGTTCAGTTGTACAGATCACATGCTCATGAAAAGTGAACTGTCAAAGTAGGTATTGAACAAAAGCACAGCTCCTTGGGTAAACTGGCCTTGAACCTTTGTCATAGATAAAATAGGTACAGCTGAAGTATTTGAGATATGAAGCCCCTGGTGGGGCACATGTGGACTACAATAGAATGACAAATATCTGGGGAACTTAAACAGTTTCTGAAAGAGTCTGTGGTTGAGCTACCTACAGTACAGGTAAATGCCAATGCTTCTGTGAGATACATATGGATTTACTTAAATGAGACAGAACTTGAATTCTTAATCCTAAATTATTTGCCCAAAGCTCTTACCTCCACTCAAATCAGGGAGAGATAGGTTAAACCAACTTGAAAAAGAAGGTACATGCTGTTTCTGACGTGAGAATTAATGAAATTATTTTGAACACAATATGAGGAAATATTGGTGTTTGTTTTCTCTGATTAAATTTAGTGCCTTAGGAATCAGAGATGAACATGCAGTCAGAATGCCAGGGGATTAAATAGTGAGTGTGTGTTTTTAAGCTTGTATCCAATGCTGCAACTTGATTTGCAGTAGGCATTTTGTCCATTGTACAGCACTGTTGTGCAAGCCATGGTGTTTATAGGTGTTAACTTAGTCATGGTAGGACACCTCCTTGTTTCTCAGTTTTGAAAGAAGCACACTGAATGTGATAGGGAGAAAGTTTGTTGCAAAACTGTGAAAAAGCAGCCCACAGAGTTCAAAGAAATTCAAACAGTCTTCTCCTATTCCCCTTGGGTTTTGCAGGAGTGCTGGGTCCTTGGCAGATCTCAGTTCATCTGCTGCTTGCTTTTGCTGCTCTGAGAACAAAAACCAGCCCTTGTGTCAGCTCACAGCCCCTCCTGCAGACAGACCTGTGGCTGGCTGGCAGCTCTGTGTGCATGTGTGCACAGTGTAAACTGAGTTTGGACAGTAATGGGGGTCTTGTCAGGAGCACCTCAGTCCAGTGCTATTCTTTTACAGGAAGCGACCATTTCTTATCTTTATACATAATTGTCTGTGAGGCACCTTCCCCCACTGGCAACAGTAAATAACTGCGAGGGTTGTGATTTGGTAAGTGTTTAATGCCCATATTTCTCCTTATTTCTGCAAAAGCTAAGGGATCTTCTGGCTATTTTTACTATTGCAAAAAGTACTTCCTGCTAGGTCAGCTGGATTAAGCTGGCATGCATCTGGACCAGACTGCATTAAAGCAATTTTTCCTCTTCTCATTACCTGAACTCATTCATTCACAGCTTGGTACTGAGAGTGCTGTTCTGAATACACATTATTTGGGTCATCTTCCCCTCAGCCCTCTGAGCCCTCTGAGGTACAAAGTGAAGAACTTTAGATTTACAATTCAACATTAGATTTACCATTTCGCAAAGTCAGAAATAAAATACAGGGGAAAATAAATGGCTAACTGAAGTGCCACATATAAAGACAAAGAAAAAAAAAAAAAATCTCTTTATTTGTGGAAAGAATTTTTCCTTTTTCCCCTCTACAGCTCCATGGATCCTGCCTCTTTCCTTTTCACTGTCCCAGGAGAAAATATTTTTGTCTCCACAGTCTAATAGGCGGGGTTACTCAAGTTTTTGTACGTTGAAGAGGGCAATTGTTGCACTGGTTAGCTTTATTGGAACAGCATGTTCTGCAATGAACAAAATTATGCAAATTGCATGTGACATCCACAGCTTCATTGCTAGTGAACTAACAACATATCCAAGTTAAATCCACAGTATGTCCATTTTGCAAAGGCACAAAATTCAGAATATTTAATAATAAATCAGGGCCTTGCATGTTCGGGGAAGTGGGTCTTAAACTATAATAAATTTTGATAACCAATTCAATCAAGAAAACACACATGCCTTAAGGGAAAATATATTACCAAATTAGTTAATTGAGATGAAGCAAACTTACTTATGAAAAGACAAATGAAAATGAGAATGATCTTATTCCTTAGGCATGTGGATGCTTCCTGTATTTATATTTGGTGTTGTCGAATGCATGCAGATTATGGAAAAAAGGTTACATGGCAGCAGTGTGCAAAGTGGCTGTTGACCCAGCAGCTCTGAGAGGCTCATCCTCCCAAGCAAAAAGGTCTGGTAGGCTCCTTAATATGCCTTGGAACCTGAAGAACCTGCTCAACAGCTGAAGTGATACAAGAGAAAACTCAAAATCGAGCTCTTTTGACCCCCCGGGGAAATTTCCAGGCTCTCAAGTCTGATGACTGTCCCTGGTACAAAGGTGAGCTCATGTGCTAATCTTTGAGAGCGCTGTGTCTACATCCTGAGCTGGCTCCTGAGATGAATAGAGAGCTAGTGAAGATTTTGGAGGGCTAATGTAGTATGCTCTCCACAGTTCCTGCCTCACAGGAGGGAAGTGTGTGCTGTACCTGCCAGAGCTGTCTGGAAGTGTTGCTGTATGTGGGCTCTGCTGCAGCGCTGCTGCTGCTGCTGCTGGCATTGTGTGAATAATCAGCATGCCAAGCCCTGCTAAACACAACAAATGTGCAACTGGGCATCCATCCTTATATTGTACTGAAGGAATGAGGTGGCACAAGTAGGCGAGGATCCTGGTGGAGGCCCTTCTAGTCATCTCAGTAGACAATGAAACACAATAAAAAGATGATCTTAGTACGTGGTTTGTTTTTTTTTTTTTTTTTTTTTTTTCTGATTTTCTTTTGTTACTTTTGTAGAAACCTTGGAGAAACTTCAGCTGTTTCTATACAGTGAAGAAGATCTTGCTTTAATTAAAAGGCCTTAGCAGTTAGTGGTTGTTTTTTTAAGGAGCAAAAACATCCCCTGCTGGCAATTAATAACACTGGCTACTGCAGGAACATATGGTAACTTCTAATGGCTATGTTTTTTATTAATGAAGTGACAAAGAGGTGACTCCACTGATTTGTTTTAGAAGAATCATAAAGTCCAACAAGATTTAAGATTGGCTGGTTAACTCTGTTAGAGACTAATATGTAGTCAATTTTAGGAGAAAACACATTTTAAACATATAGGAGCAGAAATCACTTATATTATAAAACTATTGGAGATTTTCTTGCCTGTAGATACAGAGTGGGGCAAAGAGCTATAGTGACCCACTGCAGGTCAAGAATTAAATTTTTTAGATCTGAACATGAAATTTAGCAGGGTACTGTGCAATGAAATATTGTTTTAGTCCATGTTTTTGCACAAGTATCGGATGAGTGGAAAATACAGATACAGTAAAATAGACAGAAAATTTTTGAAATCCTTGGTTTAAATGTGAAATATTCATGTCTTTTAGTTTGTCCTTGAATTGTCTTCTGTGCAAAATCGTTTGTCATTGAATTATTCAAAGACAACAAGCAAGGACTATTCATAGTTGTACTTGAGTTCCAATTTGCAACCTTACTGGAGAGCAGGTTAGGCAGAATTATGGTCCTGAGTGTATCCCAGTTGCTACAATGCTCTAAATTAGAACGTAGCATCTCTTAATAGCTGGAAAAAGAGGCAACAATTTTTGACATTTCAAGGGGGGCTGGCTAGTAGATGTTTTGGTACTGTTTGGTTTCCGTGGAAGTATGGTGTTCTTGCTTGTGTGTGGTGCCCACATACCTGCAGAAGTGCTCATTTAGAAAGGTCCATAGTGCAGCTGGCTGAGAACTGCTTGTTAGTGCTTCTGAGCTAAAAGAAAGATGGTGAAGAGGAGCTGTTGGTGGAGTTGGAAGAGCTTCTGCAATAAGTCACTGAGCTGGGGGAGGAAAATGTCTGAACTTCATGCATGGTACAGTTGGATCAAAGGAAAACAACAGATTCACCACAGCTTTACCCAGTACAGGCTGGGGCAGTGCAGGTGCTCAGGAATGAAAGCCCTGTGCAGTGGAGCAGGTGGAGGTTTTTTTGCTATGGTCGAAGTGGCTGCTGAGGCACCAACGTAGGGTGGGGGTTGCTGCCACCCTGGGACGGGCACAACCCTGTAAATGGAAGGTGCAGCTCTGGGAGAGAGCACAGGCAATGTGTGGTGCCAGCAGCAGGGACTTCAGGCGAGGCTGGAGCTTCAACTCTTGGCTCAGCTCTTTGGGACTCTCCAATGGCCAGCAGGGAAGCTGAGGCACCAGTCCAGCCATCTCTGCTGCAGACTTCCCTAGCCCTGGTGCTCACGTGCCTCATGGTGGAAGGGATGAAGGTTTGGGCCATCAGCTGGGGCTTTAAGAGTTCTTTTCCTGATTTCCACTTCTCCCTGTCAAATGATCCATTTTCTAAATGCAGGCAGACTTGGGCCAACCTCTTGGGTCTCTTCTTGAGCAATTTAGTCCCCAAGAGAGGAGATAAGCTCCAGCTTTTCAGATATCTCAGCTGTGTCTTACCTGGAAGAGGAGAGGTGATGGTACCTTTCCCAGCACAATGGCACTTGGTTCCTGCCCCTTAGGATCTCCACTTGATGTGGGCTGTCGTGTTAGCAATCTGCTTCCTTCTGCTTTGTGGCCAGAGTAAAAGAGGAGAGGATAGCAATTCAGTGCCGATAGTGGTCATGGCTCCTGCAGGGTCCTTGATAGAGACCTGGCTGTCCTTGGTAGCCTGAGATAAAGGTGGTTTCTGTCCCTTTTGGAGCTAGCACCAGCCTGGCATGGTTTGGATCAAGATCTGTTAATTTGATGGTGAGCCTCCTTTTTATTTTTCTATCCTATCTGAGATATTTGCTAGGAGTCCAAAGATAGAAATTTTTTTCTTTCCCTGAGGTATATCTCTTGTCTCACCACAGATTTCACTCCCCCTTCCTACAGGGAGTTTTTGTAGGAAGAGCGAGGGAATGTGGCTTGTGGGCCTACAAAGACTCTTGCACTGAGCAGGAGCACAATCTAACAGCAAAGTATTCCTTGACACAATGACACTCTGTACTTGGAAACAGTCACCAGACGACTGGTCCAGAATAAAACGTATTAATCCCAACAAGTCACTGTGATCTCTCTGATTTCAGTGTTAGACTCACTCGCTTTGCAAACAACTCTCTTCCCTAGCACACTTGGAAATTTAAGGCAACCTATAAAAAGCAGAAGACAATCAAAGTAACCATTCTTTACTGTAACATGAGCAAAAATATCCTCTCTACTGCTGCCTCTGCTTTTAGGAATTTTTTACAACTTTTTTGTTCAGCACAATGTTTTCCTATTTCCATCCGGTTATCAGCTCTCGCCCTGGCCCTTGCATTTTACTGTGTAGCAAAAAGCAACATGGCTACTTTTTCTTTAGCATCAACAGCACTCTTGCTGTAAACTGAAGCAGTGAACTAACAGAGTTTCATTGACTAGTGTTGGATATTCACAGCAGACCCCCTGGGGCACACCAGCTCTTCTCCTGATGGCAGCCTTTTGTGCCATTGATTTTAGGTGTAAGAGGGTGGCACAGCATACAGGATATTAGAACAGCATTGACAGAGTTAATTTACACTCTGGTTGGTCTTGCTCTCTTGCAAACAAAGGGCAATATCATGAGGCTATGGAAGCATATGCGTGTATGTTTGTGTGTGATCAATGACATTTGAACCAGCAGTATCCCAGGAGACTTTTAAATAAACAGGTGGGTTTCAGGTTGCAGTTAGAAAGTTCTAGGCTGATTAAAAATACTTGATATGTTACATTTCATTAGGAAAGGTGAAACTTTCCTCTCTGTGCTTGTACAAATCTAGAATATCTCCTGTGCCTGGGAAGAATTTTCCCATGAATTACAGTTCAGACTGAAAACTGATGTGAGCATGCGTACCTTAGGGAAGGAATAAAAGATGGGGGCAAAAGTGCTGTTTTGGAGTACTGGGTGAAAAGTGACAGTATCAGTGCCTGTAGATAGTACCAGGTGAATTGTTTATAACTTTGTTATGGGATACTATAGACTTGTCTGTGCTTTGGTACATAAAACTTGTCAGGTTTTATGTGCCAAATGAGCAGTCTGTAACTTCTTTTGGCTGTGCTGTAGCTGGCCCTGCTCTAGCAGGGCCTTGGGGGTTTTTTTGTGCACCTCTCTTTGTTCCAGAAGTCTCTACTGTAATGTCCATCCCACCCTCTATCACCTGCCCCGTGTCAGGGTGCAGCTAAGAAGCCCTGTGAGTTTCCTGCTGGTCAACGTGTGCTGCTTCACACATCTGCACAGAGCCTTGACCTGAAGGGGGACTTCTCCCCAGGTTTTGGGCAGGTTGTACCTGCATTCTCTGGCAGCAGCACAAAGGGAGCAGACTAAACCACCTGCAGCACAGACCTCCCAGTGTATTCTGAGAGAAAAGCAAATGTGCAGTGAAGCAGGGAAAAGAGCATAAGTGAAGAAAATAGGAACCTCGAGACAAATATGATATGATGGGCAAGATTAACTTACCTAAGGGGACTCAGGTAAAAGAAGCAGGAGAAAAACAGGACGTTTTTAATGTGGTGCACAAACACATTAATCAGCCTAAAATGTTGTTTGTGTAGCATTCTGTGCCCTACACAGCATGCAAGGTTTATAAATCTGTCAGATCTACATGGAAAATTTGTGGGTCAGGATAAGCAGAGAATGCAGCATCAAACAGAAAAAAAGCAACTACCAGTAAAGTCAGTGATAAAGAAGTATTCAAAAAAAGACAGGCTACTGGAAATGACAGCTTTAAAATGCTTGCACAATGGGCCTCTTCTTGAGGCACCCAGTTATTAAATATAATGTTTCTGTATCAAAGACTTGGAGATGAACAGCTTTGATAGTATGGATTGCAAGTTATTGTCTGTTTCTTGAGCTTGCTTCTTGTTAGTTACAGAAGACCCTGAGTTACAGGATAATTAAATGAAAGAGCCATTTCAAGGAATTATCGGGATAATTAGTTATGATAAATATGATTTTGCTTTAGAGCACTGAAATAATGGAAACCACTGAGTTGAGACAAGAAATCATATGGGATGCCTTTCATATGAACATATTTATTATCTGTTTCAATTAGCAAACCAAGTCCTAAGTGCCTTATGTAAAGTATTTGTCTGTAGTTTCTGTTCGTTAAATGACTTAATTTCTAAAAGTCCATTATACTGCAATTTATATGCACATCTTTCTATGGCTACATTAGTGGCAGGGTTTTAAAGAAAGGACAACAAACTTAAATATGGAGAGATATTCACATTTTCAACTAAGTTGCATTTTTTTTGTCTGTTGAGTCCTAGATTTGAAAGTGACTGTGTTTATATATGACTTACTCCTAGTGGCTGAAACTGTTAGCCTATTAAAGTCCATAAAAGCTACTACAAACAGTATTAATTCTATGATTGAAACTCACCAACACAAAAAAAGTCTGACTGAGACTGAAATGCTTTGCTTAACTTTCTCTCTTATGCCTATCCCTGGATGCACATTCAGGTGAGAACCCAAGCTCTTCTCTTGCACCAAAATGCTTGTCATAACAGGAATTTCTGAAGATTTTATATGATCAAGAATACCCAAGGGAGCTGATCAGTGTTGGCCTTTCTTACTAGAATTTAACAAGTTTTGCATTTTCTCCAGGTCTCAGTTTATAGTTTTTAAGAGATCTAATAGCACACAGAACAAATTCTTGGGGTAAAATATCCAAACCCACAGAGTTCCATTTGCACCTGGATATCAGTTCTATGAAACTTGCTGTCTCTGTCTGCACTCTGGGTACATCAAACATGAATTATTTATTACCATTGGAGAGGATTTTTGGAAGCTTTGGAGAAATTACTTGATTTGTAATCAAGATTACATGGGAAATCAGGATCTCAGGGAAGTTTGCTAATGGAAAAAACCTACTCTAGGAGTTGTAAGGCAGTTCATTAATGCAGCATCCACCTAGCTTTCTTTTAATGTCATCCTGATGGTTGGAAAACCTGATCTGGACACAGAAAACCAAAGAGGTTTGTTATCCCTTCCATGGCTTTTAGAGCTGAGCCCATCATGGTGCTAATGGAGCTCCAGTCAGTGCTATGAAGGCTCCTCCCTTCTGACTGGTAGGGGCAGAATCATTGATTGCACCTGATCCCCCCTATTAGAGACATGCTCCAGACTCCTGCCTCAGTCCTGTAAATAAAAGGTTTCAGGTTTGTTTTCCTTGTGTGCTTGCTCTTAACACACTGGAGAGTGATAGTTTGATAGCTTAATTTGCTTTTCTCTTTCTTTTATTATAGCATTTAAAGGAAACAACATGCTGTTGACAAGTGCTGTAACATTAAAGCTCCCTTAAATCCAGAGTCCTACCACTGGCCTGTCAAGATTTTTTTTTTTTTTTCCGTGTGAGTGGCAATAAAGAAACTACATTAAAAAATATTAGGACTTTCATCTGCTGTGGATTTAAGGTTAATTATAAGCCACAAATTCAAACGAGTGTTCCTGATACTTTGGGATACTATAGTAGTCCAGAAGGAGGTCTCAAACACACCTGAGATAATTTGAGCAGAAAGCTGCTTTCCTTCTGCTGACTCCTTTCTGAATGGGAGAAAGGCTTGGCTGGATGCCATGTAGAGCTCTCCCCACCTGGCGAGTCCCTGCAGCAGCACACGGGGTGCATTGTGCAAACCTTTACAGGAAGAGTCTCCTCTCCATGGCAGGCAAACAAAGATCCCTTCTCACTTCAGTCCTGCTTGGGTTGTATTTTGAGAGATTAGGTGGCTCACTGTCCTTGCAGCACCCTTCTGACCTGCAGTAAATTTTACCTGTTAAGGGAAGCCTTGACCAGGATCTCTTGTAGGGATCTGCTGTGCAGTCATGATTTTCATTGCAAATTTGGGGGGTTTGCTTAAGCTCTGTCTCAAAGTGAAAGTTAATTTCTCAGCATTTATCATCATCATTACCAGGCCTGTCAGTCTTTGGAAACTGAAGCTTGTTCACAGCAATAGGAACTTTCAGCAGATATATAGTTTTGCAAAGTATATTGTATAAAGCACCTTTTTTTTATATATAGAAAAAAAATACTATTTTTAATATGTTTGCATGACTATTTTCAGAAATAAATTATTTGCTAAAAAGAGATGAGGTTTGGAATCTGGATGCTTGAGGTCTGGTACTTTATTAATGCATTGTTTTCCCTTTGATCAAATCATTTTCCTTTCCCTATGTTCCCATTTGTAAGGTAGTAGCGGATTCAGTTATTCTCCTTGGAAGAGTTCTGGGTATAAAATGTATGTCAGGCATTTCTAAATTCTCAAAAAATATATTTTTTGTCAAAAAAATTAATCTGATACCTAATAAATTATTAACTCTTAGAAAATGTATTACTTGTTAGAATGGTTTCTAAAATATTTTACTGCAAATTTAATGGATTTATATTTAGAATTTATATATCACCAAAATTTATCAAAGCTATTATTTAAATTAAAAAAATGATAAAGAATTTTTTTAAAATGAAAATTCTTACAGGACTTAATAGATATTTATCCAGAAACTTTCATAATATTTAATTTCATTTTAAGCAAAGTCTTCCATGAAGTAGTTTTGATGCCTTGAGAGGCTACCTAGAACAGAGTCTAGACAGTGCTAAAGGAATAAAGTAGGTATTTATTAAAAGGCCTTCAAAGGACACACCTTGTGCAGTACAAGAGCCTGGCCAAGGCCACACCCAAGATGGACAACTGGTCACGAGTTTTCACACTTTTAGAAGTGTGATTTACATATTGGGGTTAATTATCCAATTGCAGCTTCAGGTTCTGAAGTTCTATCGTCCCAGATTGCTCTCCTAATTCACTGCTGTTTATACTCTTTGGGCCTGAAGCTGCAACAGTGTACTTGTTTCTCCATCTGGAAAAAGATTTTTTTTTGTAACTAAACTGTGAGGAGAACTTGCTAACACTTCATGTGAAGTTCAGAGTTATACACCAGTGCAGTACAGAATCTGGAAAATTTGAAAGCTAAAACTTAAGGCATCAGTGTGAGAAATGAAAAGGGGGAAAACTCATGTCTTAAAACAAAATTGTAGAATAATTTCCTAATGAGTTTTATTTTTAGATTTGATCAGTTCTAATTACTGTAAAGTATGTTTGTGTATGCTGTAACTTCCTCTGGAAGTACTTGTTAATTTAAAGGCCACATAATGCAAGAGAGTATTTTGAAGTTTTTTTTTTTTTTTTTGTTTGTTTGTTTGTTTTTTTGGTTTGGTTTTTTTTGGTAGCAGCCACAGAATAGGAATGGCAGGGTTCTACTACCTGTTGTGCTGCAGGACCCATCAGGACGGTTGTTTGTGCCCCACACTGTGCATGATGGAAGAGATGCATCTGTGATGAGCACAGCTGATTTATACCAGCATGTTCAGCCTGCTCAGGAAAGACCTCTCTATTTTTTATGAGGGAGAGGATTGAAAGGATTTCTTTGTCTTACTGAATTAAATCCTCCTGCAGTCCCAGGCAGTCACCTTACCATGTTGCCTCCTCAAACCAATAAAGCTCCACTGTAAAATACCAGAATTTCATGCTCCTTAATGCTTCTCCAGAATTCGTTTCCTCTCATGGTTAGAAATCATGCTCCCAGCTTAACCTTATTTATGTCCAGCTTCTACCTTTTTGTTCTTGTGCCAATACTGGCCTTTAGCTTAAATAGCTCTTCTCCTTCCCTGGCGTTTACCTCTTTGATATGTTTATAGAGAACAATTATATACCCTCTCAGCCTTCATTTGTTAAACAGTTTCTCTTTTTAGAAAAGGTTTCTATTTCCCTGATCATTCTAGAAACTGTTCTGTGCACCTGCTCCAGTTTAAATAGCTTAGATTCATCATTTTTGGGAATGTTGATCACCAGAGTGCCCACAGGACATTTCAGTATTTTCCTGTGCAGTGCCTTGTGCAATTACATTTGCTTAATATTACTTGTAATAAAATAGCTCACTCATATTTTCCTTCTCGTCAAATTGATGCCCTCCCATCTTCTACCTGAATTTCCCATCCATCCCTTACTACTGCTGCCCTCCTCTGCAGTATTTCATCCCTTTTCTCCACACTCCATTTAATTATCATGTTCTATTGTACAGTGATGCTCACAAGCTTTGTCTTATCAGCATATTACTTAACTACCTTCAAATTCGTTTTGCTGAGTCCACTAAAAGAAATATTGCTGAGTAAGACTGGCTATGAAATCAATTTTTGAGAACACCCATATTTACCTCCTTTCAGTTCCTTGCTAAGTAGCTGCTCTTATGAAGTCATATTGTCTTGGTCATTTCCCAAACAGATTTATATATAACAGATGTTCTTAAGTCCAAATACACTGTAGAAAGTAAGTTAGATTAGGCCAACCTGTTTCAGATTAAACTGTTTTGAGTTTTATTTTACCATGTCCCTGTATTTATGTAACTTTGATTATTGCTTCTTTGAAAATTGATTTGGATATATCACTGAAATTTCTGACTGGTATTTTTGATGTGTAGGTAGTATTTTTAGTATTGCTATCACAGTATATTTCCATATGGTAGTTTTCCTAGAGATTTTTGGGTAGATATCATTTGGACATCAATTGCATAAGTACTTTGACTCTTTTTTCTACCTCATTTTAGCCCCTGTTTTATAGTGATCCTACTTTTCTGCCCTTATTCTACATATCTGAGTATTCTGTACTAACACCTTTAGTGAAACTATGCTAAAGTGAGTGAAGCTATGCTAAAGTGCTTGTTTAGCTTATGGGTCTATGAAAATTATGTCTATTGATCCCATCTTCAGTGTATCATAACCTTGCTCTTTACTATTTATGTATCAAGGTAAGAAAAGGTTTACTGTGCATTTACATTTCCTTTGAACATATTCCAGTTGCGTTATGACAGTTCCTGATTTATCCTTTATATAACCCTCCAATAACTGTTACCATGTCTTCCATATCTTTTTATTTTTGTTGTTGTTTATTCACTCTTTCTGAGTATATCAGACATTTTAAATGTCCCATTCCAGCTGTTGTTTCTCCTTAGATATTTATCTAAAGTATTCAAAGTAGACAAAATACCAAAGCAAAGACTTTATACAATGCTGAGTGAGGAATTAATAGTTCATATATTTCACAGGCTATCTTCCTGCTTTTGGTTTCGTGCCTTTATGTCATTTGTATTAGCCCCACATTGCTGCACTGCACTTATTTTGTAATCCCCTATAATCCTCACACCCTTTTATGCTGAATTGCTACTTAACCAGTTGTTCCCTTTCTTGTATTTGTGCAAACTGATTATTCCTGCCTAAGAGTTGTGCCCCATGTTTGTCCTTCCACTTGTATTGAATCTCATTTTTGCAAGCTATTTATCCAATTTGCCAGTGCAATTTGAATTTCAGTCCGGTTCTCCTTTGTTCTCAGTTTTAGTCATTGTAAATTTCATAAGCGTATGCAGCATCCCATCATCCCTATCATTAATGATAATATTGAATGGTCTTGGACTGGAGACAAAGCTGAAGGACTGCAGTAAGTACATTCTTTCATTTTTATAGCAGGGTATTGAGTGCTGTTGTCTTAGGATAAAGTTATGCAGTTGTTTTATTTTTAAAGTAATAAATAATAATAATAATAAATAATTAATAATAAATAATAAAGTAATAAATAAACATTTCATTGTTATGTAAAGTTTAATTATTTGTCAGTCTTCATCTCTTTCTTGTAGGCATCTTCACTATAATTTTTAGTGCAGATTTCCACCCAACATGCTCTGTGAGGGGCTCCTTTCTCCACACTTGGAATGCATATACCAGATTTGATTTTATTCATTTGACTTAGAGGGGTTTTTATGCCTTCTCGTTTAGGTCTCTGAGATCTTTGATTCAACTGACTTCAAAAAACAGGTCTTAAATATCATCTGATCAAAATAAAGAGACTGTAATTATGAGTCAGGATTATCTCACCTTTGATACAAGTTGATTTGAATTATAAACTTTTTTTCTACTATTTGTTGTTTGATAATGTCCTTATCATTTAACTGTCTACATTGTCTTCTGTTGGCTCAATGACTGACAAATGAAGAGTTTTTCCAATACCAGCTTACAGGGTCTAGATCCTTTTGTTGACAATAGGCCTTGCTTTTTGGCCTCTGTTGGGGATTTTCTTGGTTTGGTTTGCTTAAGACTCTGCTGCCACAACATATTCTTTATCTAATTGCTGTCTTGTAACAATGTCTCTGACATTCCCCAGTGGAAAGAGCAATGTCCTTGGTTTGGTATTTGGGTTGCTTTTTGCTGTGCCTGGGTCGAAGGGAGTCCTGAGGATGCTGAGGTCTGGCTTCAGAATCTGATTTGGGTATGCTGAGGCACTTCAGGGACTGGGGAATAAAACAGGGATTGTGACCGTGTTTTCAGTCATGCACTTCCTCTTGAAGCCCAAATACTGATGCCTTCTGGAGGCTGACCTGGAACAGAGAATAGACAGAGCAAAAGGATAAAGTAGGTATTTATTAAAAGGCCTCAATGGGTACACCTGGGCAACATGAGTCCAGCTGAACCACACCCAAGATGCACCCAAAATGGTCACAAAATGGACTACCAATCATGAGGTCTCACACTTTTATAAGTTCTGGTCCATTAACATATTGGAGTTAATTGTCCAACCATAGCTTCAGGTTATGAAGCTCCATCCTCCTTGTTTTTTCTTCTTACTTCACCTTTGTTTTCATTCTTGGGCTTGAAAGTTGTCCTTGGTGTCAAACTAGAGAAGGAATTGTTTTGTCTATCTACTCTGTGAAAAGAACTTAGTAGCACTTGATATAAAACCTAAAACTACTCACTGAAACAGCACAGAGTCTAAAAAATATAATAGCTAAATTCTAAGGCATCAATAGATCTAAAAGCAATGACATTATTTTGGCATTTAGCAGTCACTTTGGACTCACCTGTAACTACTGGAGGTTGCTGCTCTCACAGGGCTCAGGAAGAGATTCAAATCTCAATCAGGACAGTAATCTATCAGGTCCTCTTTGCTTTTCAAATTGGGCAATAACTTATAACTAGAAATATTGCATCTTTTCCAAATTATAACATTTCTCTCTCCTTTCCCATTAAGTGTCGTCACTGTATAAATGGGTAATGATGATCAGCATTCTTGATGACACAGCCAGCTTTTTGTGCAGCTTTGCAGATGTCATGAGGAGGCAGTAAATCTTGCCTGTGGAAAATAATCCTGAATGCAAAATAGGACCTTTTGCAAGAAAGACACTTACTTATCCATTGAGTTCATTTGTCTTCTTTTTTTTTTTTCTTTTCTTTTTTTTTTTAATCAGATATTAGGATACCCAGATATCTGAAGTTGCCTTTTAATCAGATATTAGGATATCCAGATATCTGAAGTCACCTTTTTAGGCGACTGAGGAATTGATGTTTAACACTTTGATTTTTGCTTGGACTCTTACTGAATGAAAACTTGCTGGGTTGTATTTATGAATTGGAAAACTTTGGAAATGAAAGCTCAGCTTTTGTCTTTTATGTGTATAAGATCTGATTCCTTGCTTTCTTTTTTCAGCTCTTTGAACACTAAAGATTTACATGTACCCTCTATGTATCTGAAAATTAGCCAGAGATCCTGCTAGATTTTCATGTCGGCTTTGTGCTGCTTGCAAGATTTTTTATCCATCAGAGATACAGCATTTCTTCATTACATTATGAGATATATTCTTTCAGTATCTCCAGAGATATTCCTCTGCATTTGGAGATATTGAGGCCATTATCATTCCATTAACAAATTTCTAAATATGAATGGTTCCAAAGCTTTTAGAACAAAGCATTCACAGTTGTGACCCTTGGACTGGTGAGCAACACTGCAGCCAAAACATTGAAGTGTTGTAAAAATTATATATTTAAATTTTATTTTCTTTTATATGTCACTAGCAAATTTGATAACATTTTTTAAATTAAAATGTTGCTTCTTTAATAGGTCAAATTATGGACTATTATAAAACACCGATGATGTTTAGGAGGAGGGGGAAGCTTATATATAGCAAAACCAAGATGAAATAGACCTTGATCCAGGCTGTTTTCTGGAATGCTGTTTGGTGCTTGTGAATTCTAACTCTCCTTCTGGCTGTAATGTGATGCTCCTCTGTAGTGTGACAGCTTCAGCTTTCTGCCTGAATGATCTCATCACAAACACGCACTAAGAGTCAAAAATGAAAAAATGAAAACTCTCATATTACGTATCTGCCCATCTTCTTGGTGAGGAGAAACTCATAATGTCTGTGCAGAACTTCAGACATAAAAATGCTCTGTAAATGCTTAGTGTCATTTTGATGAAGAGAGAGAAGGCTGAGAATGGGATATGATTGCTATCTATAAATGCATTATGGAGATAAATTTTACAAAGGAACAGAGAGATTTAAGGTAGAGGACAATGCTGGCACAAGAAGAAACAGATGTAGAGGCTGGAAATTGGAAGGTTTCTATTAGGGCGATGCAGTAGCCTTCAAGACAGAGTAACAAGTCAAAATCTTTCCTGCTTTTAAGATGGAGTTTCACTTCTTAGAGTCATATGCTGTGGTTGCTTGTGCAGAGGGAAACAGAAATTTTGGGAAATCCTTTCCATTGCTCACTGGGCTGACCAAAGAAATCTTTGGCTACAGTCAGATGTTCTTCAGAAGGTCTCACTCACTCCTCACAGTGTGGTCACAGCCTGAACTTTTTATTCCTCTGATGGAAATCGGAGACATAGTGTGAACTGGTTTTGTTTCCCCAAAGCAAACATCTTCATCCTTTTATCTGAATATAAGTATCATTTGCATCATTTGTCCATAAACATTCTGAAAGAGCAAAGTATAACTTCCACCTGGAAGTGGGGTACAGAAGCTTTAGTGCAGTTTAATTTACACACCAGTACAGGTTTTTTTGCTAGAGCATTCACTCCTGTGATCCTAAAATCCTTGCTTTTGCTGTCAGGGAAATAGGAAAAGAAGGCAATGCAAAGGTAGGACAAATGTAGATGCAGTTAAACATCATATTTAAGTGCACATAGTCATCTGCCTTCAAGTGCAAAAAGTGAGGATGTTATTTGCTATTGAACCAGCTCAGATAACTTGGATTTTTGCACAGGAACTTAGGCTTCTCAAGACCTACAGAAAAAATATAATACAGTGAACGAAAGGAGCTGCATAGCAGTCAGCAGGATATTCCAATGGGTCAACTTGAGTTATCTAGTGCAAGTAGCAGAGTGGAGGGGTTTTTCTTTCATGATTGGAAAGAAAAGCTACTCCAGAGGCAGTTCACAACACGGACATAACTCAGACTTTCATTGCTATAAAAATAGCCCTGTGGGACTACCTAGCCAGGCTGGGAATACAATAGGGAACAGACAAAAAGCCTAAAAATTTACCATTTGGAAATCTACTACTTTGATGGAACCCAACTGAAAATAGTTTCAGTGTGTGGAATTCTTTGTTGTTTAGCCTTAGGAAGTGTCTTAAACTTTAAAGTTTGGAGCCATCTGTTACAATCTTCACAGGTAAGCACCATTCTGGACAGTTGGATTAAGGTTATATGATGTGTAATATTTCTGCACAAAGGAACCAGAATTGCTATTTGTGGAAACATAAGCTTACTGATAATTGTACTCACTCCATGCTATTAATTAGAGGCTAAACAATGATATTGCTGTTGCCATTGACAACTGAGTCTATAACCTTTAGTTTTTTGGATAATAGCACTAGGAAACAAAAATCTGTTCCCCATTTGCCATGGTATAGAAACCGAAGACAAGCTTGCAGCTGAAAAAAAAAGTAATTTGCAAAGAGCCATGCATTCAAGTTGGCCTCTAAATTTATATTAATTAACAAAGAAGACCCTGGTGGATAATTTGCCTCCAAGTGGCATCTGGGCTGTCTTCTTGCACAAGAGAGACACCAAAATTACACTGTACTGATCCATAGTAAGTGACTGTAGGCTAGTGCTCAGAGCTTGGTTTTGAGGTGAAAGAAATTCCAAGATTCCAGTTCCAGGCTGATGAATTTAAGCGGTTCTTGTGAGATTTGTGCCATAACCCAAAGGAAATATTTCTGAAAGTGATCTTCATTTTTTGCCTGTGAAAGCTGCAGGCTATATTTGTTTCTTGGGTGATAAACCCTGTGTGATGCTTTGTGATGCTAATGTGGTGCAAAGCAGCTGCAATGCTCTGTGGATTGGGGCTAACTCTTCTTGATGGGAATGGGGCTACCTGCGGGAAACCTGGGCTCTCACACATTGTTTAAAATCCAGATAGCAGATGTCTGTTATACACAGCTTGTTTTCCTGTGTTCCAGCTTTTCCCTACAGAAAGGATCCGTGGAAGTTATTTTGAAGTAAAATGCATGGGTTAGGGAAGAGTAGATTTTTTTTGTAAGGTATGAGGAACTTCATGGTATGAGGTCAGAAAGTCATTGAATGTTGTGATCCTGTATGAGTCTGATCTCTGTTAAACCACAAACCATCCCCGGCAAAATTGTTTAATGCTGCAAAAGAAATGGTTCTCTGTTAGTTCTTATATTCCAAGCTGATACTGGAAACTTAAACGTTTTCATTTATGGCCCTTCTGTTTTACGTGATTTCTGTCAAATTTTAAATCACAGCTGATTTAGTGCTGCCTGTGTCAATAACAGTGATGACATCTGTGGACAATACTTTCTAAATCTGTTATACCTCCCTAAAGTACGTTTCCTGAAACACTTTTTTATGTTTATATAACTGGTTGGCTCATTAAAGAATTGAGAGGGGATTAAAAAAGAGGTGGGAAAACCCCTCACTCTTCTTGCATCTACAATTACAGTGATGCTTTGACTGGGAAGCATTTGAGCACAGCCTCAACTGTGCAATCTCTTCTCAGTGTGTTATAAACAATATTTGGCTAATATATTGCTCCTACTGGTTTTATGTACCTGAATAATGCAGTACATCAGTGGGCAGAGAAAGACCCCAATAAACTGGACAAAAGTAATGAAATGTGTCTATATAAGGATACAGAACCCCACAGAGGCTAGATCTCACCTCCCCACTTGTTTTCATATAGTATCAAACACAAATTAAACTACGATATATTTCTAGATGTGGAATCCTCTGGATAGTAAAGATTATTAGCTTTGGAGGATATGTCTGCATAAAAAATGGCAGTGTGGGAAGCACACTTTGCTGGTGTTGATTAAACTGGAGCACACATACCCCAGTCCCTGGCAGGCTTGCGCAGTCCCACTGGAGTCTGTGCTGCCACAGCTTCTCACTTCCTGTGAATTACACTGGATTAAATCTACCGTGGGATACCTTCCTAGCCAGCACTTCAAGGCTGCTTTTGTCAGCTGCATCGAGAGGCTGTGAATGTAAAACAGGAGGAAACCTCTTACCAGAGTCAAGTATGTGTCCACCCCCGCTCCTGCACTCAGAGACTCTTACCTTCCTTGCAGCTTCAAGGGTTTCTGTGCCAAGGTGGGTGACAGCAACAGGTCACAGACATCTGCAGGGCCACTACTGCACCTCCTTTGCACTGCTTGTGCAAGGGGTGACTACTGCAAATAGAAAGACAAGATTGGCAGGTTAATTTTATTTTTTTTTTTGCTAAAAAATTCACAAACTTCCAGAGAAGAAGCCTCTGCGCTGCAGGAATTCGTCCTTTAACTGCTCTGTTTAAGTGGCAAAGTTGGATTACTGCTTCTGTTAAAGATAACATACAGGACTGTGAAGGGGACTTCAGAGTTAATTTGAGTCCATCCCTGGCTAGTGCAAGCACTGTATTACATTTCCTTTACTATAAGACTGTATATTAAAACCAGGTTTTTTGTCCCTCTTCTTCCCATCAAAAATCTAATCTAATTCTTGAGTCCATATTTTTCAAGCTCAAGAAATCCAATTTTAAGCTTGTACTCACTTTTTCTTGGGTGAACTCTGATTTTAGCCTAAATAATTTAGTGCATAACAATCATGTTCCTTTCAGTCTCTCTGTCTCGACTTTCTTCTTGATATTCACCAAAAATAAGTTCTTCAGTCCTTTGATTATCCCTATAATTCTTCCTTGTACCTCTCCTATTTAAAATTTTATTTCTCCTAATAACAATTATCCTTCCCCACCTCTAC
Organism: Certhia americana; assembly: GCA_018697195.1. Classification (NCBI taxonomy): domain Eukaryota; kingdom Metazoa; phylum Chordata; class Aves; order Passeriformes; family Certhiidae; genus Certhia; species Certhia americana. Next base: position 19,406,307 of record CM031857.1, on the reverse strand, counting down.
AGAAACAGCTCTTGTTTATGTGTGTTTGGATTTGCTTTTTTCATGTTTGTTTTTCCTCATATTAGTGGCCTACAGCCCTCCTACAAATCAAGATGCAGAAATAAATCCTTCTTTTTCTTATCCATTTCCAATGGTGGAGAATTTAACCTACAAGAGAATTTATTGCTCTTAGTCCCAAAGGTTGTTAACTTTCAGTTTACACTTTAAGATTTCCTTCCATTTTATTAACCTAGTTTTCAATGGTATCCACTTGCTGTACTGTAGCAGTACAGTTCTTCTCTTCAGTGAAAAAAAATTTCAATTTGTGAGTTATTTTTCTTTATTAGTGTTTCCAAATGTTACTTCCCTGATTGTTAGTGACTTCTATGAAGTTATATAAAGTGAGGTCAAAGCTGATTCTTGAGGACCCTCATTTCCTAATTTCCTTTCAGCCATAAGCCTTCCCTTTCAAAAAGCACACTCTATGTCTGACTTCAGACAGCTTCTCATCCTCACAATTTCTCTGCTAATCCCCATCTCTTCGTGTTTTACTATTAATTCCCAGTTTGTTATCATAGGCTTTGCTAAAGTTAAGACAGATGGCATCAATCATGTCCTTTGTCTAGAGCGTAGGTTATCTTGTCAAAGAAATGTATGAGGTTAATCTGGTACAATCTACTTTTGTTAAGACCATTCTGTATTTTATGCCATTTTCATTTGACCTCCATGTCCTTAATTATCTTTTTCCTTAAAAGCTGTTCTGAAGCTTTACACCACTGAAGTCAAAATCCAAGGACTATGGTTATCCACATGCCTTCTCTCCAGCTAAATACAGGCACTACATTTTCTCATAATTTGTCTTACTTTATCCTACATGGTAGATTTATTACAAAGTATAGCTAGATGAACAAGAAGCTTCAGATTACAGTAGTGCATTTCTGGTTCAAACCCTTTATACATTTGTCTTAGCAGGTGCTGAGGTTTAGTGGGATTTCTTGCCCAAAGAAAAGCAACCCCTGGAATTAAGAGCTGCATATACAGAAGTATAATAAACAGAGGACCACAAGTAAGACAATTTTCATGGCAGTTTGGCTAAGAAGGATGGGGAGAAAAGTGGAATTTGTCCCTGGAAAGTGAATTAGACTGGTGTACCTTAGCTAGGGCAGGTCTCACTTTGTTGCTACCTGTCATAAGGGGAATTACCTGATTGCCCAGTGAAGGGAGAAGCTAAACCAATGTAAGCTTTAATCTGTGACACTGTGAAGGAGGCTCTTCAACAGGGGGTTGCTGAGCTGCTGTGTCTGTTAACTAAAAGAACAGAAGAATAGTTAAACCAAACTCTGGGAAAGATCCAACAGTTATGGTAGTAATACAAACCCCAGAGCATTTCCAAAAAAGATAGAAAAGGCAAATCTGGCTGGTCAGACCTTTGTTGACTGACATGAGCATGAGCAGTGACATTTCCAAACCTGCAGATGATATTAAGAATCTTTTCTGGTTAGTCAAGTATTGTGCTGATAGTGAGTAACTTCAGAAATTGTTTTCCACAAAATGCAGCAGATGAAAAAGGTGCAGAACTAGGGAGAAATAATCTAAATTGTGCTTGTGCTATACTGAGCATTTAGATGTCAGGGAAAAGATTTTGGAGTTGTCCTGGATAGTCCTCTAAAATCACTGTTCGGATATCATGCCTGCCAAAAAGTCAGCACAATGTGAAGTATCGCTATCAATGTACTGAGAGCAAACCAAAACCCACTATTTTGCTCTTATCTAAAACTTTGATGCACTTTTTGAGTACTTTGTGTGATTCAGAACTTCTTAATTTAAAAAGGACATAGGGGATATAGAAAAGATAGTGGAAAGGGCAACCAACTAAGAGGGTAAAGAAACTTCCTTATGAAGAAAAATTAATAAAGCTGTGATTTCTTGGGATGGAGTGGATGCTAAGGGGAATATGATGGTCATTCATGACATCACTGATTAGCAGGGAAGGTAGCACAAATCCAGGACTACACCTAGGGTGTCTAGTCTGAGGTCTAGGTCTCTTGATTTGCTAACCTAGAGCAGACTACTTCTAGTGCAAGACTAGAACAAGAAATATTCATTAAAACTAGCAGAAATTGGTTGAAGCAGACACAAAGGGCAATTTTTTACATCTCAGAGATTTAATATCTGAATTTTTTGAAACAGGAGGCCGTGAATGCAGATCCCATCAGTGGGGTCAAAAGGGAAATGCATAAATTAATGGACATTTATTTAGGTCCATAATTTTGGAATTAGGTAATGTGGAAATTAGGTAAACTGGAATTAGGTAGGTAATGGAATAATCAGGGATGTACACCATGATGGCTTCATCCCAGGAGATGTGGAATTTGCAGGAGTTTTAGGAGGATAAAGAGTTAAGTGCTTCTCTCTCTGCTAATGCAGAGTCGTGGGCTAAAAGATCTGACCCAGCAGAAGGTCTGACTCTCTATGCTTTCTTTTTTGCAGGTTCCCCTGGCAGCATGGGATTTGCTGCTGCAAGTGGATTACAGAATGGGAAAAGGCTGTCTCTCAAAAGGATCCACAGCTATTTTCCACAGGACTCATTCCTGTTCCAGTGGGTACTGCTGTGTGTTGCCCAGTCTCTTACTAATAGGTCTGTCCTGACCTCACCTAAGATTGTGTATTTGATTCTGGCTGGCAATCAGATATGCTCCTTATTCAGCTTTTTAGCCTCCATGGGCTATTTCTCTGACTAAGAAAAAAAAAAAAATGTTCACACATATGTGCACACGTAAGGAAGGATGGAAGTATGGTTGTTCAAATTCAATATTTTTGAGTAGCTTTGGCTAGGAGTGTGTAGAGAGGCAGTTATTTATTTCATTGAAACCCTCATTAGCTTCTTATAAACCCTCTCTCTTAGTCAGTTCCTCACCTTATAAATTTCGTTAGCTTTGTGTTTTGGGTAGTGTAGAATGTTTGCCAAGATAGAGAAATCATAGATTGTTTTCCATTTCTTTCAGTTTGTTTTTACCTGAGTGGGGAATCTACTATTATGAGGCCAAGTAAGAAAAGATGTAGCTGTACCTTTCAAGCCCTTTCCAAGATAAGAAGGTAGTTTGTTTCTGACTTTTGTCTGACCTCACCACTGGCTTTTTCTAGTTTGTCCTTCAAAAATACCTGTGCATATGAAGGCAGAGGGATGATGCAATGCCTGTCACAATAGGGTCCTCCAGAGACTGCAACTTTGTGCATAGAAGCATTGATCCTGAACAAGGTTCTGCTGGGGGGAAACAGAGAGATTGGGCATGCTGATGCAATTGGATGGCAAGACTGTAGGGTGAGGGACCACAATTACCCTCCTGAGCTTATCAAGGAAAAAAAAGAATTTCACAAGTATGTGGTCTTGGGAGAAGATGGAGACTTTAAGGAGAAACAAAATCAGACTGAACAAAACAAGGAGGGAAAAGAGTACCTCTGAATAGGTGAGGAAACAGGACAGAAATTCTAATAGACCTAAATAAGGTAAATAAGGTTTGAATCCAATTTAAGTAAGACAAACCATTAAATACCAGCTAAGACATTCACAGTGGTAAGAAGCAGAGGGATGCAAATGTACTAAATTGAGCACGACGGTGAGGGACATAATACCACTCCCACATGGTACAAGTCAACATCTGCTTTTCCAGGAGGACAGTTGCTTTTGGTGGAACATCCTGCTGAGATGTGTGCTCCTGCCTAGATGGCAGCTCGCAGTAGCCACTGAGCCCCCTCCAGGCTTCACTGGCAGCCTAACATGCTGAGAGACTGGAGGTAAGAGACAGCACACCCGTCTCTGGAAGACAATAGTTGTGAATATTTGACTGTTTAAAATCAAATCATGAGCCTCAGAGTATGGAAAAAAGGCAAAGAGAATTGAGGAGTGATTTCAGCTCAGCTGATGACTGAATCCTGCCTTTGCTATCAAAAAAAATGCAACAAAGTGTCCCTGCTCTGTCTTGCAAGTGATGACATAGAACTGAGTGCTTCTCTGTCCTTTATTCAGTGCCCTGGCTAACAAATCCTGATAGTGCCATGTACTTAAGATTCAGGCAACCATACTCATAAGAGCATTTTTGGGTTGCATGCAGTATCTCTCTTTAAATTAAATACTTAGGAAGATACTTTTTTCACCCCTTTGTAGTTAAAAAATATCCCTGATATCTCTAATACAAAATAAGCAGAACACCTTGTAATTTAAGACCAAATCTTTTATATAAATTAGATGACTATTTTACAATAACAACTCCAAACTACCCAGACTACTGTAAGCTGCAGAATTTGGCACCATTGCTTCAGTGCTGTGTAAAAACAATGAAAGGCTTAAGAAATCAGAAGGTGGTGATTGATACAGAATTCAGTTTATCTGCCTTAGGAAGATGTGATGAAATAAAGATTTGTGTGTGTACAACTTATGATTTGTCTTTGAAACTGGAGGCATATGAGCCTCTAATTCTATGTATAGGCTATGCAACAGCCTGGGTTGAAAGCTGCATTCTAAATTGCACTGTTGTTCCATTTGAATTCTATGTCTGAGTTGAATTAGACTGCAAAAAATTGTGTGTGTGTTTCTGTGTCTGTGTGTCTGTGTGTGTCTGTGTGTGCAAGTCTTCCAGTGAGAGGGATTTACTCCATTTTCTACTGGGGAATAGACTTCCCAGTTTCCTTTATACCCCCTGAGAAATTAGTTAGTAGACTCCTAAGAATATTGCTGAATAATATAGACTCAGATTAGGGAGCTGTGTTCCCATGGTTTCCATGTATGACTTTGAGGAAGAGGACTGTGGAAGATCTTTAAAAAGGTTATGTTGTTTGAGGAATTTTTTCTCTTTTTCTTTTATTCCGGGGCATAAAGATTTTGTGGTTGGTAGTGAGGCAGACTGGAATATGAATACAGTTTTGTGCACGCCAAAAAGAGAAGCCATGAGTGTTTATTAGTCTCCCAGAGGTCTGAAGTCTTGCATGAAGTACAGGTGGTGTGGTGGTTTTATTACAGCACTTTTGCAACATTTTCAAATTCTCTCTGTGTTCCACTTTTGACTTGCCTCTGGAATATTAAGTTCTAATTCACAATATCCACACAACGACAGATCTGGAAAAGAGGTATTTGCAGGTTAGCATAGGGTCAGAGGAAGGGGAGGGGGATGGACACAGTGGGTAGCTCTTTCCTGCTGAAGCTGTAGCTATGAATGCTATGGCATTCTCTCCATTAGGGAGAGATCAGTCAGATCTGTGATACAAACCCGTGCTTGAACTCTCAGGACCTGAAGGTGGCTTTCCAGGATTTTATGAATTTCCATTTACAGTTTAGTGCAATAGAATCAATTGATCAAATTTCCCTCTATATTCAAAGCATGGCTTAAGCGACACATGAAGCTATGCCTGCCTCAGAGGGCAGTGCAGTGCAACAGGATCTGTAGAGTCAGGATGCTGCTGGGTATCCAAGGTCTGCACTGCCTGCCTGTTAGTAGCTTTAATATCAGATTAGGTCTAGGGTGCCACACAGGTACCTAGTGGCACACACCTGTGCCAGGTGTGCCTTGGGGAGCATCTTCTGGCTTGGCCTCACCTGAAGGGCATCCAGTTTCCAGTCCAGAGACTTCCCCAATATGAATGCAAACGCAGGAAAGAGAAATATTATATAACTTCAAAGCCACATTCCTGAGCAGAACTAAAGTCTATCACTGGGTACACTTTGAGCAGAAAGCCCAGTAGCCTGGGCACTGTTTTTCTATAGAGGGTGTGCACAGTGTTTGCACTGTGCAGTATAGCCAGAAAATTTCAGGAGAAGTGGGGTGTGGAGCAGAGGCAAAGAAATGCTAATTAAAGTTTTTTTTATAAATAAAACATAAGAATAAGCTACAATTTTGAATCTAGACTATTATTTTTCTTCTTGTTAGGAATAAACTTTTCCAAAATATTAGGATTTCTGACTGATTTGTCACTTCCCCTCAGCCATCTTTCAAATGGGTCAAAATGTAAATGCAGTATCTTGTACATAAAGTGAAATCTTTCTCCAGCAGTTGATTCACTGACAGGAAGAGTCTATTGCCTAGCTACAGCTCAAAGGAGATTATTCTGAACTTTCAAGGTGTAAATATATGCTTTTTTTATGCTGAAGATCCTGAGTTGGACTCTCAGTGTTTATGACACTACAAGAATGGAAGTTGCAAAGTCAAATTTTCTGCAGTATAATGTGTACCAGCTGACACCAGTTGGTGTTCTAGGCTGCAATACTGCTTTGGCAGAAGTAGGGGTGCAGGAACAACCTCCAAGGCAATGGTGAGGAGCAGCTGTTGTTATAGCTCATCTAGCAGTGCTGCCACTTTGTCTTGCATCTCTCTGAGGAAGATACCTGCAGTGATTATGAATCTGGGTCAGTCACTTAGAAAAGTCCTCAGCTACTTGTTGCACTTGTCTTCCAGCATTTAAGAGGAAACTATTCTGGCCACAAGGCTGTGGCTGGGGGATAGAGGAAACAGGAGGGTGGCTTTGGAGAGCTCAGTATTTTCAGTCATATGCCTCAGTATAGTTTGAGGACTGGTTTTATTCCCAAACTGTTTTTATTCCCAAGCAGCTGAAGAACTTTAGGGTTATAGAAAAAAGCTTGGAATTGAAAGGCTTTTGAAAGTTTATCTTTGAAGATGTGTCTTTGGTGAGTATCAGTTAATGCAGCACCACTGAATTAAACAGAAATATCTCTGAGTAGCATCAAGGGGGTCATTCTTGACATCAGCTGAAGCAAATGCCTCAAATGTAGCTGGAAATGTAACACTTCATGCTAAATAATTCTTTAGGCATTTATACTTTGTTTGCACGGTAGTATTTTACCCAAGATTCTAAAAGTCAAAATAGGCTTAAGCATCTTCTAGAAATTGTGATTTCTGATTTTTAGCTATAAGTAACAAAAACGTATTTTCTTACACAAAAGATAGGATGTCCTCTCTCCCCCTTTTCTGTTTTGGGCTTTCTTAGAGCATTAGGCAGAAACTCTGTCCCATGCAGCTGCTCTAGCACAGTTGGTGACTTTCCTCCAAAGAGTACAAGCTCTTTTCAGTAGGTTTAAGATTATGAGGCCACACCTATGATTAACAGGGATTCTACAGTGCATCTGGGAAACTTGGGGCAAGTATCCCTCCTACTTTGACTTCAAAATTATTTGAAAAAGCACATCACTGGTGGCTTGGTGACTGCTTCAGAACACACTGACTAAATTAAAAGAACCTGGTTTCTGTTTTGGATATCATCTATCCATAGCTCCCATAAAATTTATGGACACTAGTCTCAAAGACAGGCAGTTTTCCTGAACTGTACCTCAACACAATTTCAGCACATCTCTCCCTCTCTCCCTCTCTCTCTCTCTCTCTCTTTGTGTCATTCTCTCAGAGAATGACACAGTTCATCACATTCTGATGTTTGCCAACACATTGATGACAATCTTTCTATATGAACAAGGGCAAATAATAGCTTTCAGAAAATATTATTGAAAGGTATGTTAAAAATTACTCAGTGGCCAGAAAGCAGTCACCTTATTTAAGTCTAAGTGAAACACAAACAACCAGTTAAAGACTTCTGAAGACAAAAAATAGTCTGTTTGAATCATTTATAAAGATTTGCTAAGTAATGGTTTCTTTTTATCAATGCTAAAACCCAAAATGTCATCTGAATAAAATATTGTATATGGCCACCATGTTATTGCTTTTAAGGAAGCCACATACCTAATGGATCTAATTGCTCAAGGAGCACCATAAAATTCCATTTTTTTGGTAAAATATGTTGGATCATATTCAAGCAAAAATAGTTAAGTGATTAATATTCTTTCTAGAGTGGGAATCTGAAGCAAGCATTGAAATGGTCTGCTGAAATTGTAAATAGCATGCATGTAGGGAAAAGATAGCAAGTTTGTGCTAAATGGTACTTCTAAAATATTACAAAAAAAATATTCTGAGCATAATTGTATTCCACTAGAATGGATAGGTGCCTGGCAACAAAGCTGAACAAATATATACATAGCGAAGAAAAGAATATCTTGATGGAAAAGGTACTTGTTAAGCTAAAACTATGTATGCATAGATTTTGCTGGTGCACACAATGGCAGATACTGAAAATGAAAGAAAATTAAAATATTTTACAAGAACTGCATTTACAGGTCATGGGAACAAGACTCTTGCCTTTTCTGGAAAGTCCTGGAAGATTTATGTCTCAATTCAGGTAACATTCCCTTCAGCAAGAACAGTTGAACACATGTGTATAAGAAAGCATTATATGAAACCCATAAAATTAAAAAAAAAAAAAAAGATAATTTGATATTTTGATGCCCTCTAGAAAATATTAAGGCATTTTCAATATTGAGTTGAGGAGGAATAGGGTTTTGGTTAATTTTTGAGGAGTTTTAGATATTAATTTCCCCTTCCTCCAAAGCATGAACTGAATCTGATGGTGTTCAATGTGCATAAAAAATCAGGGCACATGATGTTTCATTTTAAGATCTGAAAAATGGGAGCAATCTTAAAATAGTTGTCATGATATAAAATGTCACCTACTGTGTCATGGTCCTGGCTATTTTAATACACATAACTTAAAAACACGTGAGGACAAAACTGTGATCCATGTGAGTGCAGGCCAAGTGGCAGCTCAACACAAGTCATCTCCTGGATGTGTCCTTGGTCACACCAAACTCAAGGTTTACACTCTAGGAGTAATGACTCCTCTGTAAGTAGCAGTAAGTAACAGCTATCAGCTGCCAGTCAGTGTCTAGTCAATCTGTTGGGAGCTTCATTACTGGCAGCTTCTCTGAGCAACCTGTTCCTGTAGGTCACCACCCTCACAGTCGAGAATTTCTTCTTAACAGCTAATCTAAATAGTACCTCTTTCAGTTTAAAGCCATTCACCTTTGTCTGTTACTCCATGCCCTTATAAAATGTCCATCTCCTGCTCTCTTGTAGACTCCCTTCAGGCCCTGGGAGGTTGCTATAAGGTTTACATAAACGTGTCCCCATCATGTGAGATGTGCAGTGTGAAGCACTCAGGATGTCTGGGGGCAACACTCGGAGGTTACATTTCCTGCAAAAAAGGATGTGCCATGGGCATCATCACTGGGGATCCCAGCTTTGCAGGGCAGCTGCAGAAGCAGTGGGATGGCAACAGACTGCCCTGGGCAGTGCTGGGCCCTTCAGGTATGTCAAATGAGTAACACTGTTCATTTCAATGCATAGTGCCAAGAATGTGCTTAATACTGTGCTTAAGTAGGAGCTTAAAATCACAGCTGCCTGCCTGCTGCTTTTTTGTGCACACAGAGCATCTTTCTTAGCTGTTTAACTTGGGGAGGCTGTGGCACACCAGCCTGAAGAGTTTGGTGGTACTTTTGGGGCTACTGGAGGGACGTGCCTGGGCTTAGATGCACATTTCCCTGCAGCACACAAATACATAGTCCTGGGGAGAAACCTATCGCTTTTTTCCAGGCATCACTTCTTCAATACTAAGACTCTGAATTCTTGTAAATAGCTTAAGATTTGGATGTGAGGGAGCAGAATGCTTGAAAACATTGGTTACATTTCCTTTGAGAGGGGTATTTGTGTTTTCACTGAGTAAAGGTATGGTGTCCTCAATAAAAGTGCTGCATTTCCTCTCATGATTATACAGCGTATTTCTTCCTCAGGGGTTTTTCTGCTTATGCTTGAAAAATCATTTTACCTACCACTGCCACGGGTTACCTTGGGATCAAAAGGAAATTCACAACTGAAGCACAGCTTGCTGCTGAACACAGCCTCTTCTCATGTAATTACAGTTTTGTTGTCACTGGATGGTAGAAGCCAGAGAGGATCAATTCAATCAAGTCCATACTAACTTTTTCTGAGGTGGACCAGAGGAAGAAGGAAAAAATTTCAAAGCCCAGTCTTCTGGCAGCCAGAAGCAAGCAGAATTTAGGTTGAACTGAGTTGCAAATGCCATTGATAAACAAATCTTTGTAACAGACGCAGAAACTTAACATATTGTACAGTGTTTCAAAGATACCAGCTGTGGCTTGGTAACCCCTTGAAATATTCCTGTTCATTTCTTCTTGAGAGGCCCACAGCTGCCCATTGCCACCTTCTCATATGTATGCTGGGTTTTGTTTTTTGTTTTTTTTTATTCTGGGGGAAGAGCTGCAGACAAACAGGGAAGTGTGGGACTGAATATTCCACAGAGCACTGCTGTGACTATGCCAGATGCAGAGCCCTGTGCTTCAGGAATACAGACTGGGTCAGGGAGGTAATGGCCTTGACACTTCTGTTTAAAAATGATAGCAAGATGAGCAATTCAAAAAGGAAAAAAGAGAGTGAGGTCAAGTGTGGAGTACTTTATGCAGAATTCCAAACTGCTTGCACTTTGTTTTTCCCTCAAATATTTATGATCCTCCACCCAGGTATTCTTTTATAAGAATGTCTGGGGAATTACTCTGGTTCCAAGCAAAATGACTGCTAGATTAATTCAATGTTTCTAGTATCTACCCTGTGACTTGTCCTTTACCAAGAAGAACAAATGACACATATTCAAAGCAAAGAGGTAGCAAGTGTTTCAAAGGCTGGAATAAGTTTGTGGGAATGCCTGAAAATAAGATCTACAGTCACAGTATTTGGATTGGTTTGCAAATGATTTACAAAGAGGGAGGGAGGGAAAAGAGGGAATGAATATCATCACATAGTTTATTTGAAAAATAAATAAATAAAAAAAATGAAATGAATTGCTTGACTGGCTCCATTTTTTAGCATAAGAACTCAATGGAAATGAAAGAGGACTGTGTAGTTCTCATTACTGAATTACGTTTTTTTTGAGCCTCGCTGCATAAGGAAGAAGTGAATGCTTAGATGTTGTTTGACCAGAAGCTGATGAATGCACTGTTTAGAATGTAAATATGCTTTTTCCAACAACCAGAAATATGTAAAATGTGAATAGACTATTTGCAAACTGATTAGACTCCTTTTTGGTCTCACAGGGTATGAGGAAATACAATTAAACTCATATAGTAATTGGATTTCCCCCCCTGCATACCCCTAGTAGCTCACATAAGGCCTATTTCATAGTTATACCTTTTGAAACTATAAAGTCGAGAGAGAAATCATATTTGCTCATTAAGTAGTTGATGATGATATGAAAGACTACACAGGCAGCAATAAGCAGTCCCTTAGGTCTACAAGAAATATGCAGGTCTACAAGAAATTTTCAGCTCTCCAGGGAAGTATTTTTAAAATCATTTCCTTTATATATTAAAAAAAACCCAACCCTTTTTATCACAAGTATAACCTGGAATAAAGGTCAACTACAGACTAAATATCATGGAAAGATATGACCATTTGATAACTCTCCAGCATGCCTTGTCTAGCACCCATTGATTGTGAGCATTAGCCAGAGGTACACAAACACTTATAAATATTGTATGCGTAAGACTAGCTGCACTTAGATTGATGATTAATAGGTCTGTTGTTGGTAATCTATGGCATCTCTTTTGCATGGAGAAAGCAATTAGAAACACATAGACAGACCTTAGATGATACACAGCATAAAATTGTAATCCTGAAGTACCTGCATGCAGCAGTCTGAATTAAATATACAGATACAACCCTAACATTCTCCATTGCAGTTAGTAGGAAAGTGTCAAAGTTCTTAGGCTGAAAACACAATTTAATTTGCTCATCTTTTTTGCATGATCCCTAATGTTTTCTGTGGGTTTTTTTTTCCTATTTTTATTTAATTTTTAATATGTAACCCTTTGATAAAAAAGTAGAACAAAACCTATGGCACCTGACCAGCATTTTTAAGTAACAATGCAGTTATAAACTAGATATTTTGTGGAATTAATGAGAACAGCATTGATCGGGAAATGAGCAAGGGTTAAAGCACCATCCTTTGTAGGGGTGCAACCCATCACTCATTGATTTTTCCCTGTGTCCTCACTGATGTGGTCTGTGGCACGGGGCAGGTTTCCCCAGGTTCGTGCTGAGGGGTACCTCTTCTTTTGGGGGGGTGAAGTTTATCACCCACATGAGTGTGGGGGAGCAGCAGGGCTGGGTGGGATATCAGGGCCCCAGATGTGAAAGTGACTTGGGAGGGAAGTAACACGGAGCTGAGTAAGCATGAAGCCGATGTTAGGTGATGATTTCCTCTTTCAGAAGCCTGCTTACGTACCTGCAGATTACTTAAAGATCAGCAGATTGCTGTCTGTGGGCACATCAGTCAGCTGTTCTCCCACTCTTGAATTGTCACCTGCAGCTTAATTTCAGTTGAATTTATCAGATAGGTAGAGGAGAGTAAAGGACCACATGTTGCATGAGCTGGGGGTTGTGTGAAGTCTGTGGGACCCTCAGGCTGCTGGGCCAAAAAGCAGTCCCTGGGGCTCCCATGAGATGTGTGCACTCATCTCTCCCTGGGGAGATGCATGGAGAAGGGTGGGGATGGGAGAGCTGGGAGCAGCATGGAGGGGGCTCAGGCAGTGCTGAGGGACTGAAATTGCTTGTGGTGGAGGCAATCAGAGGATAAGGAAAATGTAGGAACGCACATCAGAAGGGAAGAAGGCTTCCACAAGCAGAGCTTCATGATTGTGTAAGAGACTCATTTGCTATCCTGTGTTACTCTGCATTTATTTTTATTTTGGGAAATAGGTGTTCAGGGGGTTTTTATTGCTTTAAATTTCTGTTTGCATATCTGTAATTTTGTAGAAGAAATTATGAATTCTCTGCAGCAGTTTATTCAGAGATAGCATTTGCTATTACAGTTTCACCTGAGGGAGAGTAATTGTTAATGTGGGTGGAATTTTTTTTAATTAGGAAATTAACCCCTTCATAACTCCTCCAAGGAAATTTTGGGAAGGAAAACATGCCTAATTATGAGTTTCTCCACTTAGTTCATTAGAGAATAATGGAGCGCTTGATTAAACCATAATTTAACATTAATCCCCAGTTTTGGAATTCTTTTAAAGTACGAAGAAAAAAATCCCTTCTTCTATCCTGAAATTCCTCCTGCTGATTCTCAGGCAAGGAGAAACTTTTCCACCCTTCATATAGTTTGGCTGTAAAGACTTCATATTTTTGCATTAACCACCACAGCAGGCTGTCGATAAGGGGTCTTTCTTTGCTTTGTCTTGATACCTTTAAAACACAGGAACATTTGAACTCAAAACACTCTCCAAGCTTGGCTAAAGATCTAAATTCAACCTTAAAGCACCAGGTAATTCATGTCCAGTTTAAAGTCCTGTCCTTAAGCTATTGTACTTACAAATTGAAAGGGTCACCAAACCACCAGGAGATCGTTCATAGCTACAGTAGGTGCCATAAACCCTCAAGGCAAACAGTAGGCAAAAGTCTGATGTTAGACACAGAGAGAGGTTCAAACTTTCCTCTGAATTTCCTTACTTTTTGTGCATCCAAGGTCAGAACCTTAATGTTATCTGAATATATCGTGTTTTGTGATTTAATAAAGCAGTGTTAGAGGCTAAAGGTCTAACTGCTGAGTGAGTTATTTTTAAAATGTTCTTCAACATTGAGAGACTCTTGTGGATAATGTAACTTTTTTTATATGAGTTACGTCATCAGGGAGAGTACTGGTCAGGGGATGATAAAACTTATGATAGCAGCTGCTCACCCAATTTAATTTTTCTGGTGTTCAGAGCTGGGCAGCTTCCTACACAGCTGTATGTAAATTAAACTTTTGAACTACTCAGAGCCAAGGAGCCTACAGGGCCCTACTTCACTTCAACCTTCCTGATCAGCAAAGCCTGCTAGAAATATATATGTGACTTGGTAGCTGGGTCTTTCTAGAGCCTTCAAAAGGCAAAGCTCCCTGCTTTCCCTTTTCCCTTTCCAGAGCTACCATTAAAAATCACATCAATTAACAATTTTCCTTAATTTAACATAGGATTTAAACCACACCTCATTATTAATTTCATCCAGGTAGGCTCTCAGAGTCCCAGGGCTGTAACAGGAGCATGGAAATCTCCAGGAATCTTCCAGGAAAGGAAATGTCTCCTGAGTCAGTGCATCACTATTTGTGAGGCTGTAAGCCCATTTATTCTAGTTCTGTCTTACCCTGGGAGTTAAATTTCCAGTTTCAGGTGTCCCTCCCTGCAAGAAGACGGGCAGCATTCTCTTTGTCTCCATTTTATATTGCGCCATTGTACTTTATTGCACAATTCATTGCAAGCCTCCCTATTACTTTTGATCTAGCTGGAGTAGCAAGCTCTTACAGTTGCTGCTATCTGTGGCATGCCTAGTTATGACCCCACTCATCTCTGGGTCCCATGGCTTGTCCTTCTCGAGAGCTCTCATGCACAGCTCTCTGTCGAACAGAAGCTGATCCAAGCTGGTACGTGTTGATCCGTGTCCTCTGGTGCCATCCTGCAATTCATTAGTGCTAAACAGAGGTCAGAATCTCAATCTGCAGCTCCTATTTAGCACATTACTTCAGCATTTTGATGTGAATTTCCAGGCATCTAAGGATAAGAGGAGTGATAGGGGGGAAAGGGACAAGTGTTATCTTTCAGCTTGTGCTGCATTGAAAACTGCTCAAACTCCTGCCCATTAAATTGTGGCACATGATCAGCAATTGCTTTCCCAGGTATAACAAGTGGGAGTTTTCCTATCTAATTTGAGACACATAAAAACGAAGCATCTCATCAAAGGTAAATGTTTAAACTCTGTCTGTAGTCAATAGAGACAAAATGAAGATCAATGGCTCCAGAGAGCAATTAGTGCTACTACCTTAGACAACTATTCTAGAATGACATAAAAATGATGAATCCTCTCAAAGTACTTCCCTTACTGGAGAGTGAACCTAAGTAACTAGCTTAGGCCAGGTACTCATTTTAGGATGCTAAAAATCACATTATATGAATCCTACTACTGGGTTTAATGAAAATAGAAGCTGGCAAGTAAGTCTTTATTTGTAGAATCTCGTAGAGGAGCTGAATTGGAAATGAGAAGTATTGTATAGGACAATCGTTTTCGACTTTTTCAAGCTGTGTCTGTTTTGCTACAGGACATCATGAAGGATTCCATTGGTTGACCTTGCAAAACACCCTGTTCCATATCTCTCTTTTGGGAAGGTTAGCATCTCCATTACTCAAGAGATATTTTTTTTGACCAGAATATGATCATAATATTAGTAATATTTTTTCTGTAAATACTTCTGGCTTTGGAACATGACTTAGTAGCCAATACTCCTTTTAAAATTGAACTGAAAGAAATGGCCACTGACTTGTATGCACTGCAGGTTTAAACTCAGCTCAATAGATTTTTGTCAAAGGTGAAGTGCTTGTGCCTCTAACTATTAATTTTCTTTCAAGTTAGCATGACTTTTACAACTCATACATTGCAAATGGAAAAAAATTATGTTCTTACTTTAGAGAAGTAGACTGTTTGCCAAGATCATTTTGACAAAGATATTAAATTGTTTATGGTTGTTTCAGCTCATCTGAGCTTTATGTAATAATAAAATTTTACACATGTGGACAAAGTTCCATTCACTGTCTCTGCTTAAATATAGGATATTTAATATAAGATGTTTAAATAGGATATTAATATAGGCCTTGGGAATTGACCTCATTGTTTTAGGAGAACTGTGACACTTTCTTGCTTGAACATATTTGCAGGAAACTTATCTATATGTTCCCAGGCTTATGGGACTTGAGATTTACTATTTTGTGAGAATATTGTATGGGGCTCTTTGTGCCAAGTTTCTGAATTCTTAGTTTGAGTCATTCACACTTTTTTGTTTCTGTCATTTTTACGTTCTCTGTAGTGGCTTTAGCATCCAATATTCTCCAGCATCAGCCTGAAGCAAAAAATTGCTGGTTCAAGATATTCACATTTTTCTTTATTTCTTCAGGTTGTTGTTATTGTTTTAAATTACATGTTATTCCCAAGGTTCTACTAATCAGTTTCACTGGATGTTTTCTCCAGTTGTAATCACCACCTGGTCCCTTAACATAGGCTCAATTACATGATTGCTAACTGCAATTGCAAGATTACCTCTTTAACCTTAAATCAGTCACAAATTCCCCTGGATTTTCACTTTCTGTTTGTTTAAAACTTCTCTCTGAACGATTTCACTTTTATGAGTAGTAAACATCCTTCCCAAATTAGCCTCATTTGCCTGAGTTAACTGATAACTATTACCACGATTTTTCTTCTAGCTGTTGTTTTTTTTTTCACTGAGGTACTCCAGTTGCATGTAGAGAGGGAGTAGTGAGATCATAAATACCTGTAACTCACAAAGATATTTAATTGCTTTTTACCAAGTGCCAAGATTGTCCATGCATTGCTTAGAGAAGCCTTATGACACATGGGCAGAACTGAGAGCTGTATCAAAGCAGTCTCCCCACAATCTTGTAGCCTTTTCCCTGGCAACTGAACAGGATTGATTTTTCTCACTGCAAGAAGAGGCAGCTCCTAGATGGTCAGCTTCACTTCTGCATGCATGATAAGCACAAAACTTTTACTTCTTTAGAGAGTGGGGAGGTGGCATTCTTCCCACAGGCAAAAGCCCACAAAACACCCAAACCTGCAACCTAAAATCCAAATATGAAACTAAGCATC
Source organism: Certhia americana (assembly GCA_018697195.1). Classification (NCBI taxonomy): domain Eukaryota; kingdom Metazoa; phylum Chordata; class Aves; order Passeriformes; family Certhiidae; genus Certhia; species Certhia americana. The sequence goes on along the minus strand of CM031857.1, from coordinate 19,389,739 downwards.
TGGCTTCAATATCAGGTATGATGCATGCATACACATTTCCTCTCTTTTATGTGCTGAGAGGCCTGTTTCTATCTGTCCTTTCCTTTTTTAATTGGCCTTGGTCTCTTAACCTCCCTTCTTGGCCATCCAGCAATTAATCAGTGCAATTAGCCTCTGCCTCATTACATTAATTGCTAATACTGGCCAGCTGATTTCCTCAAAAATACCTGAGGAACTTGCACAAGGAAAAAATGAAATGAAAATCAAAACCCACAGTGACAATGGGCTAGAAAAAATGGGATGCTGAAAGACAGGATGAAATATTTGTCACTACCTGATTTTCCATGCATGTGTATGCAACCTGTAATTCCTTTCTACAAACAATGGACCAGTCTATCACCGGCAAGCAGGGAACTGAAAGCTTTAGCTGTGTTAGGATGACCTCAAAATCCCACTGAAGGATTTATCATGACTTTATCAACTTTAAGTGATATAATAGCACAGAGATTTCTCTGTGAAGGTGTTATTTGTAATAGCATAGATTTCATTAGTGTACCTCCTTTCTATGAGATAAAATTATGGTATAAAATATGGTGAAACATCACATACATCTGGGAGATAAAATATAGGAATATGTTACTTCAGCTTAGTCTTCGATGAACTCCTCAAACTGAACTCTTACACTTTGAGGACCTTAGGCATGCAAGCTGCAAGCAGGGAGTAGATTTATCATTACACTGCTGACTGAACAATTGTTTTCATTTTCATTGAAAGTAATAACTACTGTGAATATAGCCAGACAAACCCTTTCAGTGTCAATTAGACTGAATCTAGGTGAAAAAATCCTGAAGGGATTATTTCAACTAGAGAACAACCATACACCACCACCCCCCAAAAAAAAAAAAGCCAAACAAGTTTTCTAAGAAAAGCTTAATTGTCAAGCATTTATTTGCTGAATTCATATGCATCCTATTCCAGAAATTCTTCAGTAGGATTTATATTTTAAGCATTTGTATTTCTTTTTACTTGTTCCTCTATATCTGTTTTGTCCATGGAAGTGACAGTATTTTCTTTGTCAAGCTTGAAGTAAAATATCTTAGAATCTGCTGGGAGAAAGTTTACCTCAAGGTACAGCAATTCTTTCAAGAGTAAACACAAGTTTTCTGTTTTCTATAGTTGATTTATTATCCTTGTTGCTTATAAAATTTTAATATAGGCTGAAAAATTTCTGCAATAATTCAGAACAAATATCAAACAGGTTGCCAAGTTTCTACATCACAATCCCTCCTTCAGCTTTGACATCCGGTTGTTACCTTCTATATCTCTTCCTTCCTCCCTGCCTCTCAAAGGTAGTAAAATAGTGTGTCTCAGGGAGCATCATCTAAGGGTTAGAACTTCTGGAGAAGGGTCAGCACAGCTGCTTGGTTTAAGGGTCTGGCACAAAGCATTGAATAAAGTGCTTGGTACGTTCAATGGAAGAAGTATTATCACAAGAGGATGCACATTTGGCTCTGTTGGTATTTTGTGAGAATAGGGAACATTTCCTGTCTTGGATTTCTATTCAGATCTGAATGGAAAGTCAATACCTAAACTCCTTGAAGGGTGAAGTGAATGGAAAGCAAATACTGCAGTGTCTGACGCAAGCAAATCATTCAGTATGATGTGTGCATTGCTGGGGCTTGTATTTATGTAATTAGCTTGCCAAAGTCTCTCAGAAGGAAAACGCAATCCTTTACTCTCCAAAAGGATGCATTGGAATACAAAGAAAAGAAGTGGCTGCTTTTTCCTCATCTCTCATGCACAGGTTGCTAGTGGTACAGGTCTTTCTGTGGTTGGGGATAGATGAGGAAGAGGACAACCAGCTCACAGAGTGAAAAGGAGACCTGGCAACATTTCAATCACACACTCAGTTAATGCAGCCTAAGGAAGGAATGGCAGAAGGTATATGTTGCTAAGGCCCTGGGGGCACTGATATGCCTTAGTGACCCTAAAGAACCTCACCTGTGGCCTCCATCCACACCTTATATTTAAACCAGGTCTGGGGTTTTGGTCCCTCTCTGAGTTTTGTGGAAGGAATGCTCCTCTTCAGTGCTGCCTGTGCTGTGGTAGTTTCCTGATCTAGACCTCAGTCTCTGGCTTGACTTTGTCTACCATTAAGGCCCAGCTTTGTAATTACTAGACCTGATCCTAATGCTGGCCTGTGGACTGGTCTTTTGCCTGCCATCAGACATGCTTTATTGCAAAGAAATTGCCTTGTAATTCAGACTTTTGCAGGAACTTTGTTGCTGCTGGATCTTCTCTTCCTGAAAACCCTTGGAGCTAGGCCTTGACCAGTGAGGAATCTCCTCTTCTTGCTGTGGGATACCTGTGGTGGCCAAGCCTGATTTTGCTACAACTTGATGCATGGAGATTCCTGCAAGACTGCCCAGCAACCTTACTGTGGGTGAGCCTAAGGTGTGATGGCAGAGAAGCAACAAGAGACTGAGGAAGGGTATGCTGCTCTTCCTCACAGGTTACCTCATCTAGTGAGAACAGCTGGGCTCTCCTATAGGCTTTTTGTGTATTTGCTTTCAGCAAAAAATCTTTCCACTGACTTCATGAACCAAAGTCTACACCACTTTGAGGTATGGAAGTAAAGACCTGGGGATAAGCACCTGCTCTTCTAGGAGCTGTTGCCCATGTTCCCTGAGTGCTTCTGGAAAAGCCCCACCACCAGGTGAGGCACGTGGGGTTGCTCTATCCTGCTCTCTGCCACATGTGTGACTGTATTTGAAAGTGGAGCTTGGACTGCAATGCTTCAGATCCAGCTTGTCAGAGGAGCTTCTCCAAGGTTAAGACAACTCTCCACCTGATTGTGAGTTAATTGGTACACAGGAGAGCAACTCCCAGCCAACTGGAGGCACAAGGTGTATGTGGAAATAAGACGAGAGGCTTCTAAAACAGGAGGTGGAGAAAGTGCACTGCATTCAAAATCCATTAGCAGGAACTTCAGCCAACCTCAAGCAGTCATCTCTAATGCAGCTAAGGGAAGGTAAAAGTGCTGAGCTTAATTGTTTTACTGATAGGTCTGTACTTTTTGAAGTAGTATGCTGCATTTACTTAAATGCTCCCATGCATATTTTCAAATATAGCATCTATTGATGCTTCTCAAATGTATTTGAAATAATTTGTGTGTCTATGTGCCCTAGTGTTATTCAGTGAGTGTTGCTACAACTGCCAGATGCTAAAAGCCCTTCAGAATAAGACTTAAGAGTAACTAAAATAATACTACAGACAAGTATTCATAAATTAAGCAAACTTTCTACACGGCTTAATAATGGAACTAATATTACAGTGGCTGCACACCCACATATGACTGCAAATACTTTGTGGGCTTGGCTTGGAAAGGTGTCTTTGTATGGATGGTGTCTGTCACCTCAGCTGATCTGTGAACCTGTCAGAACTGACTGAACTTGTGGTGTAGGTATTATTCCACCTCCTTCAGCCCTCTGAGGTTTCCATTTCTGTGCTTCAGAGAAGCACAGGAACAGAGCAGTAAATGAACCTTTTTTTATCTGGGAGGCAGCAAACAGGAATCCCATAAGGAAAGTAAAGGTGAAACGTTAAGACAACTTGTTCACTGCACCACATTCTCAACTTCCAGAACAAAGAAGTGTAGGATCAGCCTTACAACTGAGGAGGAGGGAGAGGAAAACCATAACCAACTGCTGTCTGTTTCTAGGTCTTGTTCTAACTGTGCATATAATTAGAAATTAGAAACTTAATGAAAGAGTATTTTTTTTTTTCTCGTAAAATGGTCAGAAGCAGTGTGCAATTTTCTTGATTTCTTTGTTTTCCAAGACTTTCACACAGCTTGTTATCCTTTTTTTTTTAATTATTCTGTGGAGTGGAGCTGTGCAGTTTCTTTGACATTTAGCTTTTGAACTGCTTTTTTTTCCTTATGAGGAGAAAGCTTTTATATCACCTGCAGACTATAGAACAAATAGCAAGTGCAGGGATATTTTTTTTTCTTTAATTATTTAATTTTTTACATACTTTTCTGTTGCACATGTTGCTTGAAAAGTTTGTGATCTCATATTCTTAAGAGATGTACTTGCCTGTGTCCCTAAGTAAAGAAGTTCTGTTAGGGTGGAAATAGGATAAATTCTAATATGCTGCAAAATGATTGCTCTAAATCCTTGGTTACTTTTAATATTGAGCACATAGAATCTGCTAGAGTTAGTAATAATCTTATTTCTTTAATTTTACTTCTGTAGGTCTTTCATGAAGATAGAGAGCAGAGGCTGAGTTTTTGTGAGATGCTGTGTTCTTTTCTTTCATAGCTGTGTCCATGAGTTAGCTGACTACATAGTGGCTGCCTAGTCTCTCCCACAGGGCAAAGAAATGAAGCATAGCACATTTTAGGAAGTGTTTATGTAGGGTGGATGGATTTTAATGGCTGCTGCAATAGTGGAGTATTTGTCATTGCTCTGGAAATGTGTTGCTGGGGTTTATACTTTAGTGTGGTATGCTTTCATTAGGTCAAAGTAGTTTGTAAACTTGGAATAAGAGTTTGGCAAAATTGAGGAGACAGAAGCGCAAATTTGGAGGAAAAAGTTGGAACCTAATGGGTGGTGACATCTATTAAATAATATTTTTCACTTTTCCTAGGTCAGGTTAGTGTGATGATCAGGGCTTCTATGAATGATTTTTCTAATGAAGAAAACCTAATGAAACTTCCAACATGTTTTACAAAGGCCATATGGCTTACTTTTACTCTTAAAATCTTAAATATCTAAATATCATAAGTACCTAAATTATCGAAAAGAACACTTACTGTGGGGGATTTTTTTTGTTTGTTTGTTTTGGTGGTTTGTAGGTTTTTTTTTGGTTTGGATTTTTTTTTTTTTGGTCCATTTTGGTGAATGACAAAATAAAGCTATTACAACTCTTCACCAGGCTTGCCTCTCTACACCATTATGGCCACAGCACTACTATAAAACTTATTCCTTTTCTGTCATGCCAGCTTTACATTGGAGGAGGTGCTGTGCTAGAGTCTATATTAAATCCACAACCAGCACACAGAACATTATCTGAACTTCTCAAACTAGTCACAAAAACTGGAATTATGAGCATCCATGATGCTTAATCAAATCTCCTTCAAGGAAACCGTGATAGAAAACTGATGGCAGTTGCAACTTAGCCTTTTTTCAAGGCTGAAAGTGTGCTGTTAAGAAATGCTTCTGCCCCATGTCCTCTGATGGTTAAGGCTAAGTAATGTGTGGGAGTGAGTGGGATGGTGAGTTATCAGGTTCCCAGATCTACTGACACAGAAGACCCTCATTTATTATGCTGGCACGTGTCCTAATGTCTTTGCCTTGGCTCTCTTTTTTCTTGCCTACTTGAATTCCCTTGAACAGCATTTCTACCATGGTCACTAGCAGCTTGTTTGAGAAGAAAACTGTGCTAGGACAGGTTTTGAGACATAATGGTAGTTTTAACTTTTGCTTACTGTCAAATGAAGTGAATTTAAAAACAAAAAACCCCAATAAATCTATGTACATCATCTTTTCCACAGAGTGTAATTCGATACACTGCCTTGTTAATTTAAGTATTTGTGCGCCAAGGCTGTAGTGAGAAATGTGGAGCATGGAGGTCCTTTTTGTGAGGCAGACAGTGGCCTTTAATATAAAACTTGCTATTTTGGTATGAATATTGGAAACAGCAACCTTAAAATTTACTTTCAGATGACATTTATGAGCTAAACTCAATCATTTATATTTGTGGGAAGCTGACATTGAAAGAACTTGTCTTTAAACTAGAGTGGATACTTGGGAAACTTTTTAACATTAGAATACCTCTATTTATAGGATTGATTTAGAGGGGGAACCTGGCAATCTGCCCCAACAATACAAATCACTGGAATTTTTGGTCTTTTTGTGCCTGTCTTATCATTTTAACATCACATCCACAAGGTATTGACTGTAATAGGAGCCCTGGATATTTATAAACATGTAGCTAAATTGAAGGGGAAAAGTTTATTTTTTTATTGAAGAAAAGCATAGAAAGTTACAATCTGATTTATGTGTAATTATGCATGCAGCCAGATCTTGGTATGAACTAGGGAAAAATCTTTTGTTTGAACTTTCTGGAGCTTCTATTCAAACTTTTAATTAACTTTTTCTCTGTAATTCTCAATATGTTTCTATTGTAATTCTCAATATGTTTTGATAGCAGTCAGGGAACAAAAGGTAAGGCTTACCGTGGTTAATTTAACACCTGTAAATTCCTGCAGATGAGCAAGTAAAGAATGCATAGCTTTTTGGGAGGGATATGGAAAAAATATAAGCCTTGCGTTATAAAAGCAGTTGTTCAAGTGCAATTTAAATTGATTCATCAGTTAGTTGTATTTTTTACCAGTGCAATAATAAACATATTAGTCCTAATGCTTTTATGCAGATAAATATAAAAAATAAAACTTTTCAAAATTTATTGAATCAATTTTTTAAAAGTGAGAATGATCTGTGGAAAAATTGTCAGGTCAGGATTGTTTCTGCACCTTTTCCATGTTCTTCACCTCATGCTTTGTTTGGGGGATGGGTGGGTTCTTTGAAGTCTTTTTTTATCTCTCTGAAATATTTATGGCCTTAAAAGAATCACACATGGGAAACCAGTTCATAAGGAACTGCAGCTGATGGATAATCTTAAATTTATGTACAGTGTTTCTTATTGAATACTCGCTGTCCTATTCTGCACAATGTGGTGTATGAATGTCAAGTTAGTCGACCAAAATTGAATTCTTGTGCAGAAGCCAGCCTTTGTACTATGTAGGTTGATTTTTTTGTTCTAATGGATTGTGCCTTGAAACTAATTTAAGAATACTTTGAACAAAACTTAAATAATTTCATTTTAAATCTATAAAATCTCCAGAGAAGAAAAACTTGGAGTTTAACTATTGGTATGTGCAGGATGATTTTGCCATGAAGGATAGACTCTAGACGGTTTCAAAGGACTTCATAAGGATTAATGTTTGTCTAAGAAGCAGTTAAGTAATGCTGCAAAACTCCAAAAGGATAAATGACCCAGATTTCTGCACTGCAAGAATTTCTTGAGACTTCATTTTCTGCACTGCATGTGTAAGGTGAAGAAGCTAAGCATCAAGAGATGAAAGAGTAAAATGAAGCATCTGGGAACAGAGTTCAGGACTTATAATTTGGGGGGGTGTGTGGGGGTGTGTGTGTGTGTGTTTTGTTTGTTTTGGTTGGGGTTTTTTTTGTTTGTTTTGTTTGGTTTTTTTTTAAATAAATGGCAGTTGTGAAAGATTGTGGGTCACTAATTCAAGCTCCTGCTGTCTCAGATCAAAAAGGCAGTGGCTGATGTTGTGCTGAGGTGAGAACTGCAGCAGTTATTTATGGTGAATTGCAGTGGGATCATATTTTTATAAAACTGATTTGGGGAAAAGAGAAGCACAAACCCAGAGCCATAGCAACTGAGGCACTAGAGCAGAGAGCATTTCTGAATGGCCTAAGGGTTTCTGATGTGCAACTGCCTCCCAAGGGTAGATCTTTTGGTTCTGGTGTTGGGAATGCAGCTGTGCTGCCTTGAGATGAAATTCCCAATCCCAGTGACTCCTTAAATGCAAAGAAGGTTTGATACCTTTATTATAGTATGATTTTTAAAAGGAATTTGAATGTGAGTCATTACATGTATTTGGATGATACTGGTGCTTTCTGAAGCAGACATTTACTACCTTTTCTGCTTGCTTTTTTTCTTCTGTCGTCTTCTTATTCACATGTGTACTTTGAAAAGAGAAGGTAAATCAATTGACTTCTGAAATCAGGTTATATTGCCTTAAAACATGTTTAATGTATCCTCTTGGTATTCCCTCTTAAAAGTAACTTTCATCTAATAATACTCTAAGTTCCTGGATTTAACTCTGTGTCTTCAGCTGATTTGCTTTGACTCTCCTGAGCATGCCATGGGTAGATAAGCTCTTAATGTATGTTAGGCTGGAGTTTTGCTGCAGGCATATTTATAGGGATCTGGATGGCAGAACAACACTCCCCTGCACACATCTGAGGTATCAGCTGTGAGCTGCTCCAGCTGGCACGTGTACCATCATGGCACTGGCATGGTGCTCAGGGTCTGCCAGCTTGATTCTAGAGCTGCTTAAATGCAATTATTGGATAGAGCTTCCACACCAGTCATACTGAGAACAGGGATTCATCTCCTCTCATTCTCCTCTGGGCCACTGATAATGATGAGGCAATGTAAATAAACTAAATTCTGAGCAGTGTTTTCAAAACATGTTCTTTCACATTTAATTGTTAAAAAATCATGTGGTTGGAGGTGCTTTTGTGGAGTGCCAAAAAGCACTTGGGTTTTTTTTTTAAGACGCTTCTCCTAAGTCTTTGTGCATGCTGAATGACATTTTAAAAAGTCAAGCACAGAATGGCATTCATCAAAATGCTTTTTGCTTAACAAAACCCAAGTTTTATTCCTTATTATTTTCATCACTCCAATAGTTGTTTGGGCTTTTTTTAAAAAAAACAGTCAAGCTGTGTTCAGAAATGTGTTCATTTCAGCTCAACAGTTCAAGATGTGTTCTTCCATGAAAAAGAACATGGTGTGTCTGAAGGCAGTGTGGGGTGGAAAATTTTCTATTGACACAGGCATTATTCTTCAAGATTATTCTGACACTTTTACTGCTTGTTAAACATGGGAAGGGTAGGAGAAAATGGAGAGCTTGGGGTATGCACTTTATGTGTATGCATGCAACAAGGGTATGTGTGACTAAAGTTAGCTTTTTATGAGTCTCCAGAAATTTCAGCCCTTATTTTGAACAAAGGTTTGGGAAGGTTCATAATTCTTTTGAATTGCTCATCTAAATCATTCACCTAACCTTTTTTAATTAACAAGAAGAGGGCTCTGCAGTGTCTAAATCAGAAGACTGAGTCTTGTTTCTGCCAAGTACTTTGCCTGTGATTTGAGAATGCTGTGTATTTTAATTTTTATCTTGCTGTAATAACACCTTGATTCCCTGGAAGCCTGCTGACTAATCTTGGTAAGGTAAAATTATTTGATGCCAGGTGAGGGCAGGAACAATTGAAGAATGCTCTGGCAGAAATATCAAAATAATTCTGATTAAGATGAGCTAAGCCCCTTTTAATATACTTTTCTACATTAAAAGGAAAAAAAAATATCGATAAATACAATTCTTATGCAAATGATGTATAGTAAAGAACATTTTTCTGTGCTTTAACTTTTGTTCACTGTGATACTTTTTCTTCCAAAGTCAAATTGAACTGTTTTTCAAAAGACAAACCTATGCTGTTCTGCTCTGCACACTCTGTATGTTAAAGCATCCTCTGTGGCTTGTTACCCTGTAGGTTTAACATGTCTGGACTTGATTGTGATTGTTCAGAAAAACCCTGCCTTTTTCCTGTCCCGTGACAAGGCAGTGAGGGGATCTTTGTGGGAGGGTCAGGCACAGGAGGTAGCTCTGGGGCTGTTTGTACCAGACAAAGAGATTGCCACCCAGCCAGAGACCAGACAGTGTCCTGTTACACTTGTTCATTGTGCTGTGCGTGAGAGCAGTGCCTTTCTCATTTCAAATGAAATGCAAAAGTTTGGTTTAATTATGTGTTAAAAATAAAATTTAAAAATATGCTAATTCAACTTCTGAGCACTTGATTGGACAGCCTGAGGAGAAACACTTTTTATCTTAACACTGAGCTCAGCATTTTTCTAGCCAATGTAGACATCACCCACGCTGGACTCTGTGGGGACAGAGGTGCCAGAGATGCTTGCCTGTTCTGCTTGGCCAAGGTGGAGGTGTCTGGCCATGACTGGCTGCCAGTACAACACGTGTACTTGGGGCTGCTCCTGATGCCTGTGAGGAACAACTGGGCTCCCTGGCTGCCTGGGGCAGTAATTAGTGCTGCTGGGGGCAGGGTGTAATTAGGGCTATGATCTTGGGTTGTCGAGGGCATGGATCCCTGGCTATTGGGTCTCACACCCCAATGGCTGAGAAATAACACAGGTCAAATCCCTTTCCTCACAGTGGGTGTGAAGCTGTTCATATGCCTCGCTGAGTGTTTAATGTGATGAAAGACTGATTGCTGCAAACAAGCACAATTAACTCTAATTATTCATTGTTTGGTTGTGTGATGTTTTGAAGGGCAGAATGCAGTTCATGCTGCTTCTAATTCTTTGATCTCACTTTTGCCCTAGGTCACTGCAGTAAATATTCTGTCCTGAACCACAAGAATTCCTCATTTGCAGCTATTTTATTTCAGAGGGTCCTAAACCCCATTTTCAGTATTTCGGCATCTGCCACTTTCTGCTTTTGCATCTAAGATATATAGCCTTAGTGCAAATTACTCAGCAGTCCCAATGTGCTCATACTCATTAATTAGTGCCATAAAAACCTTGAGATTTATTTAGTAAGTCTGGATATGCAGAATATTTTACTTTCATTTAAAACGGTATTGTGTCAAGGCCTTTCTGAAATTAAATCTGTCTGCAACTTAGTAGGTATGAGCTTTAGACCTATGTTTAAAATAACTTTGTCAAGGCATATTGGAGTTTTTATTGCTATATTAAACCACTTTTTATCGTGTCATAAAATGCAAAGGCAGTATTTACACTTCCAAATATTTTAAAGATGTAGCCAGGCTTTAAGAAAAAATGGCATATTGACATCACTCATTTCAGTGAAGTCTTGCTTCATGTGGATGCTGCTGTTTCACCTTCTCATTATTGTGTGGATGTGTTTGTTGAACTATGCATTACGTCTTGGCTAATGTGTTTTCTGTGGGCAGAGAACCTATCAGACAGGCAACCCTTAATGGAAGGCTTGCTAGATGTTGCTGCAGCAGTGACACTGCTGGCCTGCTTGCTGGGCTGGGGAATTGGAAACTGGGAGAGCAGGAGTCTACTTACAGGGCTGCCACTGTGCCATTCTTGCCTGATCTTGAATATTTTTGAGCAAATCACTTAACTCCTCTAAGTTACTGTGCAAATTTTTGGTGAAAAAAGGTGCTGAGTTGCTTGAAATAATTACCCTTTAAAATAAAACACTTGGATACCTGCAGCTGGAAGCTTCTGTATGTTTTATTATGTATACTGCTTTCCTCTGTGATTCAAATGTCATTTGCATTGAAGACGATATTTTTGACCATTGCTTTTTCCATTAGGTGTTGCTCATTGAGAATAATCCTCAGCATATTCCTGAGCAGTGCGTAGAAATCCTTCGCATGCTAAGAGTAATGTGACTGTTTTGCTTGAGTGCCTGTGAATTGCTTTGGCAGAAGTACAACTTCATACTTTAAAAATATTTATTCCACATTGTCCTATTCATGTACCTTAGCAGTGTTCTTCAGGGACTTGTTCTGAAGAATGAGTACTACACTGATGAGTAGTAGTCAAAATTCTGTGCTAGTGCAATCTCTTGCATCAGCCAAGGCTGCTGACAAGCATAATATTTCTACAACAGGCATTTGACCTTTAAAATTTGGTTTTGGATGGCTTTGCTGTTTCACATTAATCCCAGAATTGCTATGACACTTTAATGGGGATGAGCCTGATGTTCAGGCTTCGTGGCGAAGCCTGTTTGGAACCAGGATGCAAAGTGTATGTCGTCTACAACTAAATATTGGACTCCAGGCTTCTCTCTGGGTTTGTCTATCATTTTGCTGTACATTTTTCTTGGATCTTTGTGGGTAGGGGGATAGCAAAAAAAATACCAGTGTAGTGATGCTTTTAGCAGGGTTGTCATCTAGATTGATTGTTGGACCCAAGATCAGTCAGGAATTTTTAGCTTTTTGGGGTTGTTCTGTAGGAAAGCCATCTCAGATTTTGAAACATAAAAATTCTTCCAAACTTATTATCTGAGATTATAAAAGCATTTCTTCTGGAGCTGAAATGAAGTAATGATTTTTTTTTTTAACTTTTATATTCTCTTAGTTTTTGTTCATACAAACTTCAATTGTTGAAAAAAATGTGAAATTTACAGTAACTTTTTCACATAAAAGTAAATCCTAAGTATTTTAATGCTGTCAGATTTCCACTTTATCCATATAAAATACATTCCATATTTCAGCTCAGTAGTTCTCTTTGTGTTCTAAGAGCATAACAAAGTCTGTCATAAGGGGGAGTATTTCCTAAACAAGGAAAAAGAATTCCCAAAGCCAACCACCAAATGTCTACCTTGTCTCTCAAGTTTCTAAAACAGAAATCAAGGGCTCTTCTAAAATAGGATCCTGAAGGAGAGCCAATTTCAAATGTTTCCTTTGGAGATTACTGGATTGCTGACAGCAGCCTGAAGACCTCACATCTGGAGATAAGCCTGGAAGAAATTCAAGACCATATGTTTGACAAAGGCTTTTTGTGTAAATGAGCAGAGTATCAGACTAAAAATGGTGGAAAGTAAAAAAGTTCAAACTGTGAGAAAAAAGCATGCTTGTGCAAAGAACATACTAATATCTGTCATGTGGTTGTGTTGGAATCAGTCATGTGGAGCATCCTCAGGGCTGTCCGACTCTGTGCAGCTTTTATGTTAGTCTTTGATCTATGTCTGTGTTATTCATGCAAGGAAAGGAGTGTTTCAGAGGTGGACAGAGGATCTGTATTGAAGATCTGGGATAAATATGGCACAGAAGATCCACAAATGCTCCCAGTTTTATAACTATTGCATGAGTTTAATAATATCTGGGTCCTCTATAGGAACAGTCACCTACTCCTAGTGGCTATTAATGGCAGCAGCTCTGATGCAGGTGGCACTTGAGGAGTGAGAGGAAAGCACCTGATGAAGATATATTGCCCAGGTCTTGGTGTTTAGAGCTCTGTCCATTTGGCTGTCCAGCTTGTACCAGTGCTGTAAATGCTTGCTTCTTGCAAAGAAAATGTTCCACCAAGCTCACAGAAAACAAAAAATTGAATCAGGGTTCAGATTAAAACAGGCAGGTTTGTGAGTTCCCAGTAGGTGTCCATGCTCAGAGAGATGCTATGTGAGCTGCATGCCAATCAAAACAGCTGGAATTTTCAACAGCTAATAAGAGCAACAATCTATTCAGGCAGAAGGTATAAGCAAATAGCAATTCATGGAGATGATTTCATAGATAATTTCTGAATAACAAACTTTATCTGAAAATCATGAGCTGTTCCTGCTCCATTCTGGCAGGAGGTGGGGAGGCATTCAATGACTTACATTATTTATGACTTATTCATACAGCTCAGAATGCACTTCTAATATGTATGCTTGGTATCTTTTATAGATGAAGGCCTTCCTTCTGCAGAGCTGTGTATTGAGGATCTTTCAAAGCTGCTGAATTTAATTTAGGAAATAAGTTTATATCTGTAACTTCTTTTGTCTTCTCAGTATCTTTTAAAGGGTGCTTCCTTCCTTTTTTAAATTGCATTGATTTAAATTTTTCTCATAATGGGCCAAAATCCAAAATCCTCTGGAATAATAAATTTTGAAGAAAATCAGGCCTTGATAAACAATTGATAAGAGTTGTTCTCTGGCAGTAATGGGCTCTGCTTAGACCTTTGATTTTTGTTTGAGGGATAAATTCATAACTGTTACCATGCATCCTAGTGTGCAACACTGCAGTTGCTGTGAAAAAGATGGGATGAGTCACAAAAGTGAAGTGGTAGCTGTGTTGTTGGCAATAACCTTTCCCATCCTGCAGTTGCCCAAGCTGCCTCTGGTAATCTGGTGCAAGTTTATGTACTGGAGCAGAAAAGTGGTTGTCTATAAAAGTCGAGAGGATAGGTAGTAAGGCAGTTGTGTATGCATGCAGTCCTGTCATTAAATTATTCTTACTTTTCCATCCAGGCAATGTTTTGGTTTGGATTTGCCAGCTACATCTTTTATGTCTACTGCTGGTAACCATAACACTGGGTTTGCAGTTTGCTCACTTGTCTGTTTTGCTTTTGTGGACCTCAGTCTTTGAGCATGTTGCAGTGTGACTCCATAGTGTATTTTTGATTAAAAAGTCAGTTCAGCTGATTAAGCTTTGGCTTAGGAGCTCAGATGAACCTAAAATACTAAAATTAGAATCTTTTCATCTTTGTTCATATAGGATCAGTATATTTTTGGGAGGTATCTCTCTCTAGCAGCATAGTTGTTCAGTTTCCTCCTCTTGGCCTTTGTGTTCCCTGTCCCAGCGTTTGCCACCTTAAATGCAGATAGATAGCAGCTATCAGCAGCTCTCTTGCTTTGACACTGATATGGCATTTACCCTCTTAGTTCATCCTAAGCATGCATGCCTCACACCTTTGCAAGTTACTCCTAAATCTGTTTGGAGAATCAATAGTTAGTAGGCATATCATCAACCTGTTGATTTAAGAGCAGAAATGCCTCCCCCAACAGATATCTTCCTTTCAGCTGTGTGCTTGTGCTACTCACTACTTAATGGGTTTTCTTTCATGCAGACATATGGCTTTACATTTTTGTGAAATCTTGCAATTTTCTTTTTAAAACTTCTCCTTCTGCTTATCATCACTCAGAATGATGGCAAGTCATGGTAATTGGTGCATTTAATATGAGGAAAGCTTTTGGAATCACATTTAATTTTATTTAAGATTTTTTTCTTTTTTAACTTCAACTTTCATGCCTTTTCAGTCCCCAGATGAGGGGATTGCTTGTGACTGTCCTTCTGATGATCAGTTTTCCTAAGAAATGATTTGGTAATTGAAGGCACAGAATATTGTGGCTGGGATCTACTGGAATTTCATGAGAAGGATGCTTTTTTTATAGGTGTTGGGACCTGGGTATTTCATTTCCCCAGTAATGCAAGTGCAGATTGTAGTGAGAACACTCAAACAGTGTCCTCTCATCTCCCCTGACTAAAACAGCTCCCCTGCTCTGTGCCAAGTGATTGCAGAGAACCAATCAATGTGCTCAGCCATTAAAAAGAGGAAGAGCTGAAGAAAAACAATCATTTCAGTGTTAACAAAGCCAGTTACAGGTCTCTCATAGGGATGGGCTCCTTAAGTATCTTGCTGGCTGCCACAGTTCTAATAAAGAATCAAACAATAAGGTGACAATATGAACAGGTGACTCTTGGTGGAGCCTGCAGGAGCTGCACGCCCAGTATTATTTCAGCTCACCAGTGAGGGGGCTGGAAAAAACCCACAGCTTTTAGTTAAACTATTTAACCAGACCTCTCAAATCTTAAATATTAAACATTTACTGCTGCATGGGTGGGCTATCATGGTTTGAAAAAGTTTTACAGAAGTCCCAATAAGAGTTGTGAATGTGAGGACTTAGGAAAATGTAGGAGAAAACAGAGCAGAATCAGAATGGAGGAAGAAAGCTGGTGACAGAATTTTTTCCCAGGGATATGGCTAGTGGGATGCAGAGAGCGACAGGATTATCAGTTACTTCAGACAAAATCTGGGGTTTTGTTTTGTAATCAGAGCCTTTTCGTTCTTGGTCCTGGTGCATTTGAGGGAGACCCACTAAGGATGTGCCTTAGCTCACGATTCCCACTTGCCATATCTCCCTGAACAAGAGGTGCTGGTTTATAGCTACAGCACAGGGAAAACAGTCAATGACTAAAAAACAGGGCCTGTAATGAGCTACCAGGACAAATCTACCTAAGAAGATGTGAGCATCTTCTGTTGTTGACATAGCCAGTTTTAAGTGCCAAAAATGGATAGGCAAATGTGCAGCTGATGTGTTAGGAGCCACATCTAACCAAATAAACTTTATTTCCGTGGGGAAAATAATTTTTCCTGGATTTTCTCTTTACAATGAAATATTTTAACTAGATGCGCCTTCCTGCATTTGTGTCTTTTATGGCTTTTCAGAAAATTTGCTCTCAACCTGCCCATCAGCTTATGGCCCGCTCATACTGCTCAGTGTATTTCTATTCATAAGGTTAAAACAGCAATGAAAATCTAAATGTTTTGATGCTTGCTTGTGGAATAGCACATTTTTCTTGGTATTAAGCAGCTTTTTCAGAGCAAACAACTATATCCCTTCTACATATGATGACGCAAAAGGAATATTTTTCTGCTTAAATCTCTTATCAGCATGTGCATACGTGGACTGAATAAAGGCAGGAATTTGCATGTCAAGTTACTGCTGTGCAGCTGTTGCCCTTTTCATGATGCACATGATAATTTTAAAAAGATGAGTTCTTCTGCAAGCACATCAAAGTTCTCTACCCAGAAAACGGTCACTCTTCTCCCTCTGCAATTAAATCAAGCCCACAGGCACCTCTACCTTGATTTATTTTTTATAAAAATTATCCTCATGTATTATGTTCATATAGATTGCTTCCTCCAAGATGCTTGCTTTTCTGCTTTGAAACATACATTTGATTGAATTGTAACTAAAATAGAGTCGATTAAAATACCTGTGATCAATCAGTCACTTGATTCCCTGAGAGAAATCACTTGGTAATTCTCATTTCACTGATCTTGTGGTTTTATTCTCATTTCCTGTTGTTAGTAGATTTCAATTTCAACTGTTTGATTTTTTTTTTTTTTTTTTTAAAGCTTCCTTATTTTCCCTGGACCCTTTACTTCCTGTGTATTGCTGTGAATGTCAGAACATCTCTTTTTGTGCTCCATTTTTTAACTGGAATGTTGCTGTGATAACACTAGCTTTTAAAAGCTGTCAGTCCTACTTGTTAAAAATAATGTTCTTGTAAGAGCCTTTAGGTGTCAGTCACTGAGTTATAATTTTTCAGAATTTTTGTTTTTATAAACTTGAGAAAAGTGTGTGTTGGTGGTTCTTGTTTTCTGATGGCTTTTAAAGCAAAACCTGAGTCTCTAAAAGAAAAGGCAACCAGAGAAACAGTGGGATGTATTCCAGCAGACACAAGTTTAACTTCAGGTGGGTTTGGCCACATATTTCTAGGAACCAGGTGTTTCCAGTGTGGGTTTAAATGGAAATTACATAGTTGACCTTGCTGTTTCAAAATCTTTCCATACTTATCTCTGATGCTATTTTGAGCTTTGTAGCTGTCTGACCCCTTTGTGATATCCGAGCTTGCAGTATTTGTTCATTCTCATGTTCTTGGAGATTAAATGAGGGGTACAGTGAAATACTTAAGTAAGATCATGCAGGAAACTGATAGTGGATCCACTGCAGCATAGCCTTATCCTCTTACTGTATTATCTTTCATTTTTAGTAAGTTTGATTCAATTTTTTTGTGTAAGCCTGTGTCATCAGAGGTGGTTAGTTCAGCCCCAGATTCTCTCCCTGTGGGAGAAACTGTTGAGATGAGTCTATTGATGTGGGAACAAGCTTTGACTAAATATGAGCACTGAGGATACCAAAATCTGTATGACCACATTGACTTTAGTGTGTTGGATTAGATAAAGTTGCCACTTCTGCCAGTGTCTCCCACTTGTCCCTGTTGAAACCTTACAGGAGACCTGCTTTAGAGGTGTGCTTTTGTGATTTAATAATATTTCTGTAAGTTTTTTTTTTCAGTGAGACTGGATTGTATGTTTGTGTTTCTAACCTTTGCAAGCACTAAGGTAAACACCAGATTTGATTGGTTTGCATAAGGTCTTCAAGTGTTTGTTTCTCGTTGTGGCTGGAATATGTGCATGGTCACTTTTTGGTGCCTTTTATTTTGATAAATTTAGCTAGAAGTCCTTACCACATGGAGTAAATCTTAGCAGACATTAGCTCTTCATGATGAGGTTTGCTTGGGTCATCCAAGCTGTGCACTAGGGTTTAAATATTGCTCTCCCTTTCTGTCATTCCATTTCCAGCTGGGGAACAAAAATATTTGAATAGAGTTCTATTAAAACTTGTAAGATTTGAGGTTTTCAGCCACTATGCAGGATGTCTGGCATGAACATAAATGTGAATAGCAAATCACTGAGTTGCAGTGCATGAATTATTGTTAATAAGCAGTCTTGGTTTGGTTTTTTTTTTTCTTGTAATAAAACTCAGCTTATGGATAAAAATTTGCTAAAATGTAGGCAATAGGAGGTTAAATACTTTCAGAATAAATTTTAGTGTTGTCCCTGCAGGATCCTGCTAGTTACTGGGTAGTCTTAAAATTACGTCTCTTCCTCAAATCACTGAAACATTTTAAGACAAAAAACACTGCCCAAATAATATGTCTGCAGCATTAAGAAAGACTAGTTACTGTTATTTGGAGGAAAGGGGGGTTAATTTTATCTTATCTCTGTCTGATACTACATTTCATTAATTTCTGCTAGAAGAAAAAAGCAGCAGGTATCCAGCTCACACCCATCTTTTTGCTTTAAAATAATTTGCTCTCTCTTTAATTTCAATTCAGTAATCTATTTTCTCTTTCTGCTCATTACCTTACTTTACTACCATCAGTGGTGCGAGCAGAACACCCAGAGATTGAAAAACAGGATGCAGTGCATCAGTTTGCATGTTTGGTAGTGAGAGAGGGGTCACTCCATCCTCTTGAGGGGTCAACAAGAAGCAGCCTAATTTTGGCAACAATAAAGGTGCCTACCCATCACGACTGCCTGGCTGAGGCTGAAACCCAGACAGAAAGTGCACAGACTCCCTGGGTAGATGCCTACACCAAAACTGGCCTCCTGGAGGGCTGAAAGAGCCAGGAAAACCATCCTGACATCTCCTAGGAAGGCAATACAGCCAGCTGCAGGCTGTCCATGGGACTCCAACAATGTGTATAGGACAGTTTCTTGGCCC
The DNA here is from genome assembly GCA_018697195.1 of Certhia americana. NCBI lineage: Eukaryota > Metazoa > Chordata > Aves > Passeriformes > Certhiidae > Certhia > Certhia americana. Next base: position 19,371,114 of record CM031857.1, on the reverse strand, counting down.
AGATATCGGACAAAATAACCAGAAATTAGTAGTTGCTGGATCTGGTGCTTACCAATGAGGAAGAGCTCATTAAAGGAGTTAAGACTGGTGGCAGACTGGGCTGTAACAACCTTGTCCTAATTGAGTTTTTGATTTCTATGAGCAAAGTCTAGACCCTGAACATTGAAAGGGTGAAATTCCAGCTATTTAGGGGGTAGGAGAATAAGATCTCTTGGGTAGCTGTCCCTAAGGACAGAGGGGTTGACCAGAGCTGATGTCTCATTAAGGTCACTTTTCTGAGAGTCAAGGGTTCTCTATCTCAGTGTGTAGGAAATCAAACAAAGCAGGCTGGAAACTGAGATGAGTGAACAAGGATTTGAGTCTCAGATTGAACAGGAAGGAAGAAATGCAGAGCCAGTAGAAGCAGGGACAGGTGACCCGGGGAGAATACAGGGATATAGTTAGAATTATAGGGGTAGAGTCAGGAAAGAAAAGGAAAAACTGGAACAGGACTTAGCAAGGGAAGTGGAGAATAACAAGAATGGATTCTGTAAATAAAGACGTCAGAAAAAAAGGCCAAGGAGAGTGTACCCCCCCACACTCTTCCCTCCCCTTTCCAGTAAGCAAGGAGAATGAACTGGTGTGACTGATATGTAGAAGGCTGTGGTACTCAATAAGCTCTTTTGCTCAGTCTTCCCTAGAAGTCACACTTTCCTCAAGTCACTGATCCTCTGAGTGGGTGTGAGAGGAATAATGTCCCTCCCACTATAAATGAAGAGTAGGTTTGGGACCAATTGATGAAGATGAACAAGTCTACAAAACCTAATGACATACATCTCTTCAGGATACTGAAGTCTGATGATGTTGCCAAACCATCCAGCTCTGGGGTTCCCAGCACAGGAAAGAAGGAGATGTTAGAAACGATCCAGAGGAGTGCCACAAAGATGATCAGAGAGATGGATCACCTCTCTCATAAAGACAGGCTGAAAACTAATCTGGGGAAAGATCATGGGAAAACTTGCTTTATTTATCAATTATTTATGAAACCCCTAAAAATCCATGTCAAGATGTGCTGAGTCTTAATCTACCTGTGCAAGAATCTAATCTTTTGAAGGGAGAGTAAGGAGGGCAGAAATAAAAACAAAATCAAAAAACCTCCGACCTGGATTAAACCCCTGGAGTCTCCTTCTTTGCTTGGAATGATTGGTATAATTAAGTTTTGTGTCATTCATTGCTTTATACTTGTGCTGACCTGCTTTGCTGGATCAGGGTATAGTTAAGAGATTTTAGCTTATATCCAGCTCTAAGCCAGCAGGCCCAGTGGTAAAGCTGAGGATTATTTAAAAAAGCAGACTTCTTGCAGTTCTGTATCTTCAAAATGAAATTAAAACAAACTTCTGAATTTGAAAAGAACTGACTTCTTTTCCTTTTTTTTTTATTTTTATTTTTTTATGTGTTACAAACCAGATTCTTTAAAGTAGTTTGTCACCATACTCAGCAGCTGAGCCTAGAGCTGGAAGTAAATTTGCCAGTGTGCAGGGATCATTAATGCTGGCTGGAGAGCAGTGCAGAACTTGTTTCTTGGCAAGAAATCATGTAAATAATCAGCAGGGTCCCAGAAGGTCATCCTCCTTCAAGTGTTGCCTAAAAGGCTTTTGCTCTTTTCTTTCCTCTGTTTGAATTGATCCTGTCCAACAGGGTCTGGCTTTGTACATAAATCCTTGCTTAAGCTTTTAGCCTGAACTCTGGCTACGCTAAGTTGACTCATACTTCTTGGTGTACAAAACTCAAAACATATTCCTACTTGGACAATGCTGATATTTACTAGAGCTGTGCCCTGAAAAGCTCTGCTCCCTTGCTGCACTGCCTATTGTGTCTGTAACAGCTGGTTCAGGCTCCTGCCTTGTTCTGTGCTTCACAATGGGAGCTGACGTGGCTTGGCAGTACAGACACAGCTCAAACTTGTGCCTCTGAATTAGTTGGTCATGGCTGGTAAATTCCACTCTGTTCCCAGTGCCAAACAAAATGAAGAGCTAGCCCTGGAAAAAAATGCACTGCTATAAGCTTGTAGTAGATAAACCTTTTGTTCTATGTAGTGAAGAATTTTAAGAAACTCTTTCCTATGTCCAGAAATTAAAGTGTGCTCCTAAAATTAATTTGTTTGTCATGATCCTGGACCTAGATATCATGCTGTTAGGGAAAAGAACATCTAGATAGCAGGTTCTACTTTGATTTCAATTTCTCAGATCAGTATAATTTGGTGTAGAAGTAAAAAACAAAGCCCCAAAGTCCTTTCTCCTTCCCTTTTCCTGCCCTGTTAAGAAATCTTGTGTTTGGGCTTACCAATGTCTTACAGCCCTGATTCTGCCTTCACCAAGATCAGGACTAAGGTGCCTTCTAAAGAGTTTTCAAGTATGTTCATGAAATAAACAATTCTTGGCTCTCTATTCCTTTGTCAATTTTACTGAAACAGAGATAATTGCTTGAAATTGATCAAAAGTGAATTAACAAAAAATTAATAATAGGTTATAGATATGGTTGTCAGGTAAGCAAAAATCTGTACAATGAGGACCTTTTTAATGTTTAGTTTTGGATTAATGTGCTAAACTTCCCCTTTCAGTTGACTGAAGAACTTTACAGTATGAGGAGGAGGTGGAACTGTCTATAATTTTTTTGTTGACAGGTTTTTGAAGAAAAATAAAAATTCTGAGTTCATGTGTACCTTTTGAATTATTTGATCTGGAAAGTTTTGATGGATGACAAACATGAAATTCAGTAGATCATGCCATTCTACAACTTGTGTTCCCTTGTTTTGGATGATGAGGTAAGGTCTATGCAGTTAGGTTAACGCAAAATTTTTTTTTGGTGCTTCAAGAAGCAATATTTTAAATAAAATCCTGTAACTTAAAGTACTGCATCCCCTCTGGACATGCTGGTTTTTAACTCTGAATCCAGCCAGTGACACATAGGTACAGCAATGTGTGAGAAAAATTGCTTTTGACTTTTGACTTGGTTAGAGCAGGCTTTCACAGGACAAACAAGTGTTTAACCTAATAACACTGATCCAAGCCTCCTTTATTTGGGACACAACATGGCAACTTTCATATCCACTCACACAGGCACTCTCATTCCAAGGTCACATCACAAAGGTGTATATAGAATAAACTATGTGTTGTCCAATTTATCTATGTCAGGAGGACAGAAAGGGGAGCTGACCCTGCTAGATCTTGATCCAGTTGTGCTTTCATGGTCGGGTACAGCTCTTGGGGTAATGACATCCCTGTGCTCCTGGGATAATGGGTGTCAGCATGATTGTTCTCTAACTGGCCTCAAATGCTTTCTTCAAGACATGAAATTGTTTCACAGCCCATCAGGATGTGAACTCTGTAGAGTGAGTGTTTTGCCTTGCATAAATCCCTGATTTTTTTGTATATTTCAGCTGCTTCTTTCTCTGCTTTAATGGAAATTGATGTTAATGTATATGGTGGTTGCAAAAACTCATTGCTGTTACATGTAAAGAGCCATGTGAGCGTTGAGCAGGGCAATGCTGTGGACTGTGACAGAAGCTGAGAAAACCTACACTGAGGATCCTAGGTTTAAAAAACCCTAACCAACAAAAAACTTGTAGATAAGCGGTGCATACTGCTACATCTTTCATGGCATTAAGAAAACCGACACAAAAAAGTAGAGCAATATTATGGGACTTCTCTTTAAGCTTCTCTTTCGAAGTTACACTGTACACTGCTTCCAGCTTTCAGAAACTTGGTTCCATAAGCACTAACTGTAATTGTTGGTTGTGCATGGAGCTCATTTCAAAATTATCAAGAAACTCACCAAAAGAGTTACATGTCACCTCTAACTTGAAGCTGTGCAACATTTTATTAATATAGAGACACTTTTTTTCCCAGCATATCTTATTAGGATATAGATGTCTTCAGGCAGCAGAGGCATAGGAAGTTGGGAGTGCTTCTGGTATTTGGACTGTCCTTTTAAGTTCTTTGGGGATTTTTGTGTGCATCCTTTTTGTCTATATGAATGAAAGCTGCAGTTCTTGTTCAGGTCCAGAATGGTGTCCCTCTGTTATGTTAACAAATGGCTGCCTGATGGAGTAATAAATAATTTATGAACTTGTGATATTGATTTTTCTTCAGTGCTTATAGGAAATTATACGCTTGTGGCTTCAAGAAATAATTGGTCCAATTTAATCGCATAAAAATTATAGTCCTTTTTAATTCTTTTCAAATGGAAATTTAATGACCGCTGGGTGTGTTACAGAACCGAAGAGAGGATGTCTGCTTGGACTGAAGGAATAGGAGGGCCAGAAACAGCAGGTTTTACAGGTCTAATAAAAAAATTATCTCTGTGGCAGTGGTTTTGAATGAAGGCTAATGGACACTTGTCTGATCACAAATTGGCCTTTTCACAAGGAAATACTGTGAATTATAATAAAGACACTTAGTATCACAATGCAGACTAAAGGTACAGAGGCCTGGCATATTAGGAAAAAATATTTCATTTGTAAAACCTCATTGAATAGAAGGCAGATTTTGTTTTAATGCAAAATACACTTTCTGGTGTACTACTCTTCTCTGTAGCTGGGAGCAGGGGCAAAAAGACAGAGAGAAGGAAGTGATTTCAGCAACTTCACAGAAAGTAAGTCTGAATTTATCTTTTTTTGGAGGGAGGAGGGGGAGGGAAAAATACCCTGTTTCTTGGTCAGGATATTCCTGACTGTTTTTAATTAAAATATAAGTAGCTTATAAAATATACCTCCCTGAATATTCAAGCTTGAAAGAACTACATTGACCAGCTTTTTCAGCATATAAAAATAAATTGTGAGGTGGTTCTGCTCATCTGCAAGCAGGTTTTAGTGAAATCACATGGTACTCTGTCTTTTTACCATTCTAAGGTGGTGGGTTTTTTAAATGAAAGCCACCAGGAAATATACTAGATATACTAGAATGGAGTTTCTAACTGCTCTGGAGCAATAATTAACTTCCATCTTCACATCGCAAATGTAAAAAAATAAGTGTGGTTTGATGAGGCTCAATCTTACAGTTTTTTTCTGAGTTAAAAGGGGAAAATCAAACTCTTATTTCTGCCTGCAAGAGAGTATCACTTGAGGTGAATGTAAAGCTTATGCAGTCTAATCCATTCTGCCCATCAATAGCAGGAACAAAGCAAACAGGCACTAGTGAAAAATGGAGAAGCTATCAATAATTTCAGCACTAATAATGAAATGATATTAATAATAACTCATCCTGGTGACCTCTGTAATGTTTATTGTAGGCTTAATGTGGCATGTCAAATGGTAAACTGATGCCTGGCGTTAGCTGGAGGCTGAGAGTTGCAGAGCATCTCAAAACATTTCCCAGGGGAATAAACCAGATTCAGGAATCATGACAGAGGTAAACAAGCCAAACATCTTGACAGTCGTGTCTTCTACCAGCAGCCTGGGCACTGAAACCATACTATCAGGGTTTCAATCCAGTGTGCTGCCTGCTGGGAGGGGACAGCTGTATGTGCATAGCTACACTATTTTAGGGGTGTAGTCTGTTAAGGGGATGTAGTGGTTATGGGTGTCTTCTGTATGCCATATCTTCTGAGAAATGTGGACTTCTGGTGTCCTTTGGGTAGCTTACTGCTACGTCAGATGAACAGGAGAAACTCTCTACCATGAGGGTGGTGAGGCACACTGGAATAGTCTGTACAGGAAAGCTGTGGATGCCCATCCCTGGAAGCGTTCATGGCTGAGTTAAATGAGGCTCTGATGTGACGGAAGGTGCCTCTGCCTATGGCAGAGGGAGTTGGAACTAGATGATATTTAAGTTCCCTTCAAACCCAAATTATTCTATTCTTTGTGGCAAAAATATTTGGCTTTAAATAACCATAGTGATGGTGCGCAGACATTGCAAGACTAACGTTGATAGTTGGTTGTTCATTTTAGGTGGCTGAAGTGAATGAGTTTTTCTTCTTCCTGAGATTTTGGAGTTTGCTTCACTCATTGCTGGCCAACACAGAGCAGCTAAAACTAAGTTTGGGTTTTCTGTTCAAAGCATGACGTTGTTGCTATTGCTGTAGCAGGAATGTACTGTGGTGGTTTTACTGGGTATAATGCTCTATTTCGAAATGGGATTTTTGAATCTGCAGCTTTCTAGTCCTGAACACTGATAATGGCTGGATAAGAACAGTCCTTTTGACTGTTTTATTAAAAAATCACAGTAGCTATTATTAAAAATTCTATAAATATAGTATTCTATAAATATATTATTCAAAACTTCAACACATACTTTAGTACCATCAAATGTTTACTTTATGACTGGGGTAATAATAATGTTATTGATATAACATTATGGGTTTTTATTCTGTTTTGATGCACAAACATATGCAAATAACTTACATTAGCATACTTATGAGTGAAATTTCAATGGCAAGTTTATTAATAAATCCTTGCATGGTGTTCAGACTGATAATATTAGTTCCCTCTACGCTTTTATTTGGTCAGCTAATGATTTTTTCCCCCCCTAGCTGTCAATTCTGAATTGATGACAGATTAGAATAAATGGGACATGGCTGCAGAATGCCCAAAGTTACACTTTGTTGATAAATTACTGGTTCAGATCCATTTAGGGTTGGGTAGTGAGCAGTGACCAAAGATCACATTGAAAGATGCCTTACTGGTCTGTGTGAAATAAGAGCCTAATGTGCCCTGCAGCACAGGCACTTGGGGAGGGACAGAGGCAGAGAGAAACTCATGAGCATGCTATGTTTTACTTTCTCTCTAAATATCTTCCAGAAGATGGCCTTGCTTTCATACACAGGCAGGGTTCATGATGGAAGGGCCTGTGGCAGCATGTGATGTGTAATACAGGCTGCAGCGCAGCGGGGGTGTGAAGCTTATATTATTTGGCAGTGTGTTGCCTGTGAGAAGGAAAAGAAGTAATTTGCTTAGGCACAGAGACAGAAGCATCCTTATAATCTTGAACTGCACTGAGTCTGAGAAAAAACATCCTTTTCCTCTGCAGACAGCAGACTGGGGCCTAGCTGTTGGGATTCAGGCAAAAGGTACAGGTGGGTGCAGGCTGTGCTGTACTGGGAGGCTGCTGGGAGCATGGAGTTGGGACTGCTCTCACTGCTGGCTGCCAATGCCAGCTGTGCACCAGGGATGGAAGGGAGCAGGGATGCTCAGGGACAGTGGTGCTGGGTACTTGTGGTAGAGACAAAACTGGCAACTGAAGAGAGCTGAGACAGAGCTCAAGCACCTGGACCACCTTCGTTCTTCAGTGTCCTGCTGTCTGTGCCCTTTTGAAACATGGTGCTTTGGAGTTTTGAAAATGCTCCCTATAATGGCTAAGGTTATGAAGGGAACATTATCACAAATCTTCTAAATGTGCTGTAGAATTCTGAAGTTGTTGAGGTGTCCAGCTGAGGCCCTGCATTAGCAAAACCCTTACAGCTCAGATTCTGTTTGATAAAGCACTCGCGAGCACATTCTCTAACACCAACAGTGCAGGAAAATGCTTGCAAACACTTTGTTTGTACAACCTCTAAATTCCATAACAGTACAGCTACCCAGTATATAGGCTGATAACTGTTTCTCATTGTAAGCTGGTTTGTTCCTTTGCTTGAGAGTATGGATCCCACACCCTGGAGAGAAAGCAGAGTTTACTGTTCAATTAGAAAAATTTATTTTCTTGGAGGCAGCATTGATCTCCTGGACTGTTATGTTATCTGTCACTGTCTAATCACAGAAAATCTGTTGCTTGTATAGCAGGCCCCAACTGAGTCTCTCCTAAAAAGGCAGGATGTTATTTCTGTGTGCAGAAGAAGGTTTGAAACAACAGGGGTTTGCATTTGACATCTTGCTGATTAAACTTTGTCGAAAAAGGCAAGTCTGCTTTGCCTAACTAGGAGGTAGAGGAAAGAAACAGCCAAAGGGCTTTGAGGTTTTTTTTATTGCATAATTGGACCTGATTTAATTCAAAAACAATGGTGCACAGCTATGAATTAGACATTATGTTACTGCTTTGAGCTACTTCTACTGGTCAGAAGGTCAAGAAAGACAATTAATCCTCACCCCAGCCATCATTCTATGGAGAAACCAACCAAAAAATAATTAGCTAACAGTTTCTTACCTAAAACCAATGTGAGAATCCATTTGAGAATCCTCGTGACAGATGCAGAAAATAAGGTCTGCTGTTCCTGTACCTGCCAGTTATTGCTCAGTTATTGTTATCAGCCTATAGGGTACACCAGCTCCCTACACAGCCCCATGCTGTACTTTGTTTGGGAGAATGTCCAACAGGAGTTGGACCTCAATGATCTTTGTGGGTCTCTTCAGGAAATTCTGTGATTATGTTTTCTTTCTGCCCTTTTGCTTGTCATCTTTGTCCTAAAGTTCCAGATGTGACCTTGTTTTTAAATATTTGAGTGAATTTAGCCTCACACAGGATGACATTTCCCAGAAAATATAGCTGGTTATCAAGATCCCAGAGCATATGTGCTTGCTGGCAGTTGGCTGGTTTCTGTTTCATGGACATCAAATAGGAGAGGGGAAGGAGAAATGACAGTTTGGAGTTGGCAATTGATTCGATCAGTTTCCTCCAAGGGATGAAGGACTTTATGAAGAAGCTGAGCAAAATGAGGTTTGGGGAATTTGATGGGTGTTTGAGGAAAGTGCTGGCAAGCAGGGGAACTGATGGTGTAAATGAGGCAAAAAGAAGTGGGAGTGGGAGCACTGACCACAAGAATGAGTGTGGAATAGAAAAAACAGTGCACAGTCATCCCAGTGATCCCGGGTCAGTCTCATCCCAGGCTGAGGTATAGATATTCCATGGTTTTTTGATCTATAATGAGTTCTGCCAAGAAGACCAAGCATTTGAAAAGTTTGATTTTTTTTTAATAACAGTCTAAGCCAGGAAACTGAACACGGTAAAACTGAAACCTTTGGCTGTGTAAGTCAAAACAGGGCTTAAAAAGGGATTGTGAATAACTCTTCCCTGTGCTACTTCACGGGAGGTAAGTGCTTTCAGCCCGTGTCTCATTCAGCTCTCCTGCCAGGTGAATTCCAAGAGGTGTCGGCCAGCCGTGCCTGCCCCCGGGACATCCTGCTCTTATCCTCAATCCTTCCGCAGGCTGTGCCGAGTTTCGCTCCGCCGTGGGATAACCCGGGCGGGAAGAGCCCCGGGACCGCCTCGCCCAAGCCCCGTGCACGGAGGGGAGGGCCTGGAGGGGGCCGGGGCCCGGCCCAGGAGCCCGGAAAGCCAAAGACGGAGCCTGCACGGCCTCACCGAGCGCTGTCACCTCCCTGTGCCCGCTGGGGAAAGCGTGCCTGGTGTCCCTGCCCCGGGAGCGGCGCAGGGTGCGTGTGTGAGGAGCACAGCGGCTCTGGAGCACGCTTAGCCCCGGGCAGGCGGCGCTGACCCCCGGAGCAGCGCAGGGTGTGTGTGTGTGTGTGTGTGAGGAGCACATCGGGCTGTGGAGCACTCTTAGCCCCGGTCAGGCGGCGCTGGCCCCGCAGGAGCCGGGACAGTGACGGCCACAGCAGCGCCTCTCTGCTCTCACACGGACTGGAGGCACTTCCCGCCCCATCGTGCGCGGTCAGGCCGGTTAGCTCAGTTGGTTAGAGCGTGGTGCTAATAACGCCAAGGTCGCGGGTTCGATCCCCGTACGGGCCAGCGCTTTTGCTGTCCCGCTGCCGATCCCGGCTGTCCCTCGCCTCCACCCCAGCGCCCGCGGGAACGCGGCACCCGCTGGTGGGAGACGGTAGGGACGGCTGGGGAGGGGAAAAGCGAACTAGCCGAAAAGGTACGAGGAGAAGAGATGATGAGATAATGGAGGGAGGAAGCGCCGGGAGGGATGTTTCGAAGTTTTTAGTAGCTCGTCACCAAAGTATTCCATGTTTTGCCCCGGAGCAAGAAGTTCAAGTGCTTCTTGTAATTATCGTTGGGCCAGAAGAAAACTTGCAGGAATTCAGAAGAGCTCTCGTTCCAGTGAATAATCCCAGAGAAGTAAAATGTCAGGTCTTTAGCTCATTGTGTTGGTGTGACCCCTTGATAGTTCTCTGCCAGGGCTGGAAGACGCTAAAGAGAGTGGGTTTTTTTTTTATTTTTCTTCCTTTGAAGCAGGAAGACAAGCAGATCTCCCTTGGCGGCTTGATTTTTTATAGAATTTTCTGAACTCCATCTAGAAAGTATCCAAACTTGACAGACACACACTGTAATGAGAGTTTTAATTTTTACGGGTGTGCTATTTAGTCAAGAAAAAATTCCAGGCCAAATGGAGGTGTGGTAATGGAGCACTACATCTGCAGGAGTGGCCAGGATGGACCTCTGCCAGCTCAACATGCCTCTGTAAGTTTTCTTTCTAAGAAACTTCTCTCAGAAGCTCAAGACAGTTATTATTTATGTCCTATCTTTCTCTGAACTGAAATGCAACTTCTCCAGAGGAGGGAAACCTTCTGGTGTAAATAAATGTTTTAATTGTAGAAACCACTGACTTTGTTATTAGAGCTGCATACACGCAGATCACGGCATCTTTGGGAAAATGCTTTGAGGTAACAATATTCTGCTGACTTCTTTTACAAATCTGCTAATATGTCCCTTTACTATTCAGGCCCATTGTGTACATCTTCTTCCAATTGCACGGGCTGATTCAAAATAAGAGATAATGAAAACACTATTGCAATAATAATGAAGTGGGTGATACTTTATATCAAAGTCAGAGTTCTGACATTACTCATTCCCCACAATGTCACCAAGGTACCGCAAGGGCACATTAGAAGTGTCGCTTCAAAGTCACAGAGTAACTTGTAAATCATAAAGATGAATATTCATGCTGTCTAGCATCCAAACTGCTGTCCTGGCTCCATCAGATGTCACAGGAGAGTAATATGGTTCTGGTTTGATGACCCTCTGTCTTGCCACTCCACTCAATGATCTTCCTCAGTTCCTTTGGGTCTAGTTATAGTGGCCAGGACTTGACTATGTATAATGACATCCATTTTAAATGAACTGAAAGGAGAAGAACCACGCTGTTTTGCTTCAGGAAAAAAAAATCAAAAAACCCAAAAAAACCCCAAAAAACTGGGAATACTATTGCTTTGTTTTATGTTTCCCACATTAGGAATCAGATTTTTATTGCAGCTGTGTTGCTGTATTGCAAAGTCCTTGCTATAAAACCAAGGTAATGCTTGGCCACTTTTTCAGTTTGGTTTGAATTGCTTATATTCTGTGTCGTTCTTTCACAGCCAGGATTGTATGGGCATATTTTCCCTAAATTTAGTTTCAGCAGATGGTTGTCAGATTGTGAGGGTCAGCCATTTTCCCTAGGGGAGTCATTCCAGAGCCCGTTGTTCAACTTCAAAGCTAGTTGGAGAATAAAAAGAGGTTAAACAAACAAACCCATATAGTGGAATAATGCTCTCGTGAGGATGGCCCAGGAATATCCATTCTGATGCTGTGCAGTGGCAGATGCTGGGGCATGCTATAGGGTTACTCTTCAGGGTTTTGTTTAACCTGTAACTGGATTGCACATCAAGGCCAAAATGGCTCTCAGTTGCTGTGTGTTTAAAAAGCGTGGGGTGAAGCACAGCTCTTCTGTCCATACCAGGCATTGATGGGAGGATAAACCTCTTGTTGCCTATGACAATGCTAAATGCTAACAGCTGAGGAGGAACTTTCTTATCAGTCCAGTCAAACCTCCTCAATCACTGTTTCTGATTATAAGCTATTGTGGTCTGGAGTTACACAGACCAAGTCAGCTAATTAGTTTCACATTCTTCACTGTGATGTCTACATTTGCCTTTGCACAAAATACTACTAAGAGGGCTTTTAACTCCAAATACTTGAAAGTGGTCAGAAAGTGGGTTCGCACAGCATTCAATTCAGTAGATGAGTATTCATTCACTCAGGGATGTTCTGAAGCATTTTCTTTTCCAGCCACATCACCGGTTAGTTTTATAATTCCTTATATTGTATTTATTTCTAGAATATCTAAGTGTTTTGCCATTGGGATGCTTTGTTCATTCAGCTTTCTTTTGAGGGTCTTAATTATAATGAGAATCTGAGTGGCAAGGATTGATTTGGTACATCAATACAGCAATGCACAGATTAAATCTAGAAACATCATTTTTGAAATCAAAGGCAGGATGCGGTGGAAGGAGCTGCTCTTTAGATTGATTTGCAGCAAAGTCATAAGTATTAATGCTTATTATTATAGGTGAAGCTTAACCTTTGCTTAAAACTGGGAGTGTAGTGTTTACTTTCCACATGTTTTGGGAAAAATAAAAAAGGCAGCTCTATCAAAAGGTCTGGTCCTGTCCCGAGCCCAAACAAAGGTTCTCATTTAGTGTTGTTATGAGCAGAAATGCAGGTGGGAGGGGGATGAGGAAGTGCCATAGAAACAGGCATGGGAAGGAGCCAGCAGCCAAGAAAGTGGCTGAATGGGCGCAGGCAGCCCGGAGCTGTGAGCCCAGATCTGGCTAAAAGCAACCGGGTGCTGTAAGGAAAAGCCCAACAACTAGCTCCCTGTTTGGGTCCTCGAGTGTCTCAGAAACAAGGGTTATTCAAGAGAGGGGATAGCATGACAGGGACACTGGCTTCCAGTTTCCTTGCTACTCAAAAAATAAGGACCCTGATTTTTTATCTTGCAGTTCACATCAAAACAGAGTAAATTATATATACTGCTGGAGCTGGAGAAATATCTTCAAAGTGGTATTTCTTAGAAAGTAATTGCTAAAATGAAATATAAGCAAATCTGTGTAACATGTTAAAACCTGAGAAAACGTGATGGACTGGATTTGAACAAGAATCTCATTTTTGCTCTTGGCATAGTCTGTAAAAGGAATAAGTAACTTTGTAAACAAGTACGTAGCAATTTCTGCCACAGTTTTAAACTAATGCCTGACTGAAGATTTACTAAGCTTAAATAGCTGAACTGTCCTTTTTTCACTGCCTAAGAATTCACCATCAATGCCCATAGTACAACACAGCCATGTGGAGGGCACAAAATTCTCATTTTAACCTGTGCCATATATGAACAGGTGAAAGGCAACTGTGAAAATATCTGGCTTCAGTTGTGTTTGTACTTGTTTTAAAAAGGATATATAAACTTTTCTTGCTAGATAAGCAGGAGCAGCTATAGCTGTACACCAGTGCTGTGCGGTGAGGGGCAAATGTTCAGTTAAATCAGTATCTAGTCACTGTTTCACAGGGGAAGTAAGCTGGAGATAACATAAACTTTGGCAATATTCTCTCGGAGTTTAAAAGAAAGCATGTTGAAGTCTGGGTATGAATTTTCTTATTTTTGCAGATGAAGAGGAGTAGAGTTTTTAAAGACAAGTAACATGGCTTTATTTTGCTAAGTCATTTTTTGTTATTAACAATGTGAAGAACAACCAAGAGCAATGGGGAAAGTCTGCAATTTGATACGCACAAGTTGTGTGGAAGAACTGTGCTGCTTCAAGGGGGACAGAAAATGATAGGACCCTAATATTTGGTAGGCTCATGGTGCTTAGTAGGCAGTATAGTTGTTATACTTTCTGTCTGAGGCTAACTGAATCACAGCTGGCTAATAGCCATCACAACTTTTCGAAGCAAATCATCTGCTTAAAATGCTACATGGGATGCAGGCTAAAGCAGCTTCTCATTTGTCTTACTAATGCTTTCAGGTGCAGAAGTTCTGAATTTTTCTGGGCTTAAACCAAAACCAGAGAGGGCAAAATAAAATCCCAGGGTCCTGACATCAGCTGTCCCTGTTACCTGCTGAATAACCAGCAGCTCATGCTCCTTCCTTGTACACATTTTTTTAAGGCAATCTTGAGGGCAGAGAGCAAGAGGGCAAAGCAGGTCAGCAGGTCTCTGGTATGTCACTCCACATACCTGACAACCCCTTGTGGCACATTTCACAGAAAGCTGCTCTGGCATTGAGCTAGATGGTTGCAACTCACACTGTTGTGGTGTGGGACAACTGCCAAGGTAGTTTTAAGAAATGAGCATCTGACATTTTATGCTTGAAACAATGCTTACCAAAAAAAGCCCTTTGACTACAGTTTCTGTCACAGGGACTGTATTGCTGAGAACTTGTTCAGTCTGCACTTTCTGATCAGTCCAGTCAAACCTCCTCAATCACTGTTTCTGATTATAAGCTATTGTGGTCTGGAGTTACACAGACCAAGTCAGCTAATTAGTTTCACGTTCTTCACTGTGACGTCTACATTTGTCTTTGCACAAAAAACAGCAGGGGATTCCCCGAGGGTCCAAAATTTGTCATAAAAAAGGACATTTGGGTTTCTGTGGCTTTTGTCTTCAGCCACAGAATATTCAAATATGGTCGGTCCAAAGTAAAAAAAGTCAGGTGTCCATGTCATCTTCTCAGTTGTGCTTGAAATCTACTTTCTTCATGGCTAGACCTGGCTTTGAGTTTCTTGTGTTGGCTTAGCAAAGACTTTACGTGAAGCCTGGATGGGAGAGATGAAAATAAGGTTCAAGAAGAAAATTATTTGAGGCATAGAGGAAAGGCACAGGCAATTGTCACACACCCAATGAAGTTTCTCTAGCTTCTTCATATGTGGTACTATGATTTCCAGTAAGAACAGCTTTTTGGTGGTGAACTCTTTGTTCCCAAATTATCAAAAATGTTTTTTAAGAAGAAAATATTCCTGTCTTCCACTTAAGAATGGCTTTTCTGGTTTTACCCTTATGTATGAAAATTGAAAAACTGAATAAAATGTAACAAAATTATTTATTTTGCAACCAAATATTTAATTTCAGCAAAACTGATACATTAAGGACCAGCATCTAACTGAGAATTAATTAAAAGACAGATGAATACAAAGGTTCTCAATTCTGCTTTTAACTTCATGCCTAGGCCTTCAATTCTTTTTTAAGTCTTTGCCTGGCTGTACAGAAAGAGAAAAAGCCTATCCTAAATAGGAAACACTCTTGAAAATCAAAAGAGAAGTGCTTCAAAAATGTATCTCTCTAAAAAGAAAGGTGTTTACATTGTTGTATTCTAGCTGTGCAACAGCAGCCTGTTGGGCTCATCATTCTGATGGTAGGTGAACACCAGTAAAGAAAGTCACTCAGATGAGTTAATAAAAAATAAAAAAAAAATCATTAGAATCTGTTCAATGCATAAATTTATTCCTGCTAGACTGAAAGCATGCTGAGGTTTCCTTAGGGTTATAAGACTTTTAAAAGTGTACATTTCTGCCTAATATTAATTTTAATGAGGAAATTGGATTTTTTCATTTCACGTGTATATACACCTCAGCTCTTCTCCAGCTTTGTTCTCAAGTAGATAGGTTTGCAACAACTCTGACATAAATGTAAAGGATAAGTTTTCTTTTAAGCAGCTGAGGCTCTAAGCAACTGATGTTGAGGTAGCAGATACAGAATATACGTTTTTGTTGTATTTGGTGGATATACTGACCAGGATTTTCTTTCAAGAGCACTTTGGAAAGTAATTTCTTTGTAGAGAATGAATCTGAGGTACAGTAACTCTGGCATTTTGTGTGCAACAAGGACAAGAAAGACATTCTACTGCCTGTATTTACCTTCTCATCTTATTTTGTCTCCTTTTAGATTGCTATTCTGGGAGCAAGCAGCTAAAGGGAAGCTGACTGGTTTGAAGTTTTTTTTTTTTTTTTTTTAATGAGGAAAAAGTGACTCTGCAGAGATTAATAACTACATAACCCGAACAGATTGCTCTCTTCAGATCTTGGATTATGTTCCTAGCTCACATGATGCATTTTTTTTTTCCTTTTGCCACCCTGCTAACATCACTTGATCCTAAAAAACAAAGTTATACTGTTGTGTAAATCACAGGTGCAAATTATTCTCCAGTTATTTCTTGTCATACCTAGCAATCTTGTTAATGCTACATGCTGGACAGAATCCATTTTTCTCTTTGACAAATGTTATGGATCTGCAAGGGAAAAAATGGGACCTGAGTTTTGTCAGATGTCTGGTGAGGCTTTTACAAAATATAAGGATGGGCTTTGTAGAATGGGATTTTACCTCTCTTCTGGGCTAGTTCTGTGTTCTGGCTACAGTTGACCTTTTGTTTCCTCCTTCCCAATCAAAGGCAAAACTGATTGTAGATTTGGGTCATTGATTGCCAGCGGGTAAAAAGTTTGCAGAAAATATCATGATTATAGTGATCAGTAAGGAAGGGAAGGTCAATAAGGGGTGGTGGGAGCCCAGAATAGAATCAACCGTTCTTAAAGTTCTTTCGCTCCCTGCAGATAAAACTCTGGCTGTACCTTAGCTCATCTAAGTGGGAACATGATAGAAAATAGCTCTCCCCAGTTACTGATTTGGGGTGGAGGCAGTGGTGTCTTAAATGGACAGAGAGATCAGCCAGAAGCCCCATGGCCTTTTCATTCTCCTTCCCAGGGTTGTATAATGGTCTCCTGCACTTGAGTTGTACCAAAAGAGTCATAAAAGATCAGAAATGTATAAACCCAGGAAAACTCAGAAGAAGGAAGTTGTAAAATTCTGTTAATACACAACTCCTCAGACTCACAGGAAAATTATCCTCTCATTAAGTTTCTCAGGTGATATCCCAATCTCTTGAACCTATGTAGTGCAGTTTGCTTCCCAGTTTTCTGGAGAGAAAGTGCTGTCCAAGGCTTCATGCTCTAAATCCTCTTTGAAGCCCAAATGCCAACAAGGAGGACCTTGACACATGGACAAATAAGAATACATATATTTCAGGCAGTGGAAATGCACATCTTCATTTTCAATAGAGAATTGTTCTGATTTTTCTGTGTTAAGTATGGATATTTGGGGGTTTTCCTGTCCTTTGTTGGAGCAAATTATTTATTTTAAAAAGAATTGCACATAAACGCCAGATTTGGATCAGGCCAATCTGTTTTGACTTGATCTCTCTTAAAAGATAAATGGAAATATCTGGTGCAAAATCACTCTGTCCAAATTTCTTAACTGTTGAGATAACTGTGTGGTTAAGCCATGACAATTTTCTGAATGTGAGATGGAAATTCTATACTAGGAGTGTTTCAATGAGAGAGAATTTTCAAAACTATTTATTTGATTGAGATATTTCTGACTGGTTAAATTCTCAGCATCATGTAATTTTTGAATGAGAGGATATCTCTATTCTTTTTAGATTAGTGGTACTTACAAAATTGTAAGATGTCTAAATACTGTAAAACTTCTAGGCCATATCTAGGTGTTGATGGAAACAGCTCTACTGTACAAGAAATGTTTTTCATCACCTCTAAAATGACTTTGTCTCAGAAGTATTGACTTCCAGTCTAATCACTTTAGAATGGTCTTCAACTGCACTTGAATTATCTGCACATTTTGCAATTGTTTAGTCTCTTCCTATTTTCGCACAGAGATTTTATCACAATTATTTCTCTCGTTTTTATGATTTTGCCGCACTTGATCTTCTGTAGCTTGCACTAATGTTCACTTTCAGTCTGAAACACAGGAACCTTGAACCCCCAAACAGCACTTGTCATCTCTGTTTACAGTTGCTTTAGTACATGTATAGTTGCTCTTCCGGTGTGGGCACTGTCACAGGTACCCATCCTGACAGCTCTAGCTGTGCAGCTGAAATCATGCTCTGATCATCACTGATCTCTCCAACCTATTAGGCAAGTCTGCTAGCTTCTAGTTTTAATTTGTAAATCCTTTCCTGACACTGAGATCTAGGTCAGTGATGTCAAACTTCATTTGGTGACTTAAGTAGGCACTAGTGGCCGTGAGCTACAGTACTGCTGAAAATTAAACTTAGCACCCCACACTAAAGTGTTCAGTGTATCTGTCACACTGTGAGACAATTGCTGCTGTTTTCTTTTGTAATTACTGTACGTAATTAGATATGACATCAAAGCTCTCTTGATCTCTAGCTATTCAATTTTAATCACAAGGAGACTCAGTAATGGTACATCTCTTTTGGGCCTCTAGTGCAAGTGAAAATAACCTCTTGGAAGTTCAAAGGACAAAACATTTTACTCCCAGGTTCCCCAACCTGGGTGTACACTGTGTTGCTGTACAGGAACTCCTTGCTTTACAGCATCTTTACCATAACTTTAAAAGTATGTATGAATTAGAGATGCCTCTAATTCCAGTTGGAGGTTGGAATATGCGAGTGAGTGAGCAGTAGTGGTTTATATTCTCCTTGATTCTTCCCTTAATACTTGTGTCTGGTATGTCTGTGGTAAAATGTGACAATTTTTCTACTGTCTCCTAAACACATGAATATTCAGTCTAATATTGTCTGCTACATTTCTGGTGCTTCTTCTAGCACATTTCCTCTGGGTTTCTTTTTATGTTTCTGACCTTAAATAAGCCTTGACTCCTGGGATTTCATATCTCCTTATGAATTCTTACTTGAGCACTTTGCCCTCCTATTGCCTGGTCCTACCAATTCACACCTTAAACCTAGGCTTTCTTCCTGTGTACACCTATAATCCTTTACTGTAAAATGTACTTTGGGTTGTAAAGATGAATACTTATTTGAATGCCAAAATGCTAACTTTGAATTCTTTGTATTAAACATTTCAAGTCTGACATTGACTCTGTCCAGCTATGTAGGCTTCGTAGCTGCTACTTCTGTGCAGATCAACTGTTTTCTGTCTTCTTTTCTTCCATGTTGAAATGTGTTGCAGCTGTTCTGTTTCATTGAAGTGCATCACATACCGAGGGCAGGTTCAAACCTGAGGGATTGTGAAGTGTAAAGTCTCATATTATCAGTCTCCTTAGGCTGCTGGTAGCTGCTGTGTGTTTTGTCTGGGGCTGGTTTGCAGTTCTTTCTATCTGACACCAGTTCTCAAAGGCTTTTTGATAGGAATAGTGGAAGAGAGAATTATTTTCTATTTATAACATCTGAAGAAGGGGAAAAAACATTTACATCTGTGAGGGTTTTAGAAATTTCTCATGCATTGTAGGTGTAGTTCAAATGATAATGCTGCCTATATATTCTAACACAAAATTTAAAAAAGAGTGAGATTACTTTCTTCCAGGCTGGACTTTTTTTTCCTCAAAGCGAGAGAGTAGCTATTACAGAGGAGTGAATTTGTAACATTCATCTTCTTTACATAAGTAATTTTTCAAAGAATAGACTGTTAATGGGACATCAGAAGATCCCTGTTTAGGTGGGGAGGTAAAAGGGAAGCAAACTCTGAGAAATTTCAGTTTTCTTCTCCAAATGTCAGTGCAACTCCACATTACAATTCAGCACACACCATTCACACCTAAAAGCCTCTGTTCTGAGGTTCTACAGTTTTCATCAAATGCCCAGACAGCATCATAACCCTCTGCAAACTTGCACTGAATAGGCTGGCAATGGTCCAAATGCCGGCAAAAGCACTTGCACAAACACAAAATGTTAGCTTTTTCTTCTCTTTATTTTCTGCCAGACACAATTCAGCAGCATTCCAGATGACATGCCTTCATTTAAGTAAGGGGAAGGGAGTGATGAATGCCTTCAGAGGGGAAATCCTGATGCTGTGGCACCGGTTAAGCATGGTCTTCCTTTCTGGTTGGTTCCAGATTCCAGCTGGTTCTATTCAGCTGCCTGATTTGAATGATCAATGATGATCAAGCTGATCCTGTTTGCTCACAGCCTCAAGCCCTTTTAAGACGAACCAAAATGACCCCAGTGATCTGAGGAGGCAAATGGGAAGAACCAAGTTAGAGCTGGGAAAAGGGCAGAGTAAAGGAGAAAAAGCACTATCACCGCAGCTAAATATATGCCATCTCTTCATGCTGCATCAAATTACACTGGAAAATGTTTTCTCTTGAAATTTTTTTAGTAGTGTGGGGTTTTATTTACCTTTGTCATCTAGGTCCCCTCTGTAACTTGAAAATTAACTGTGATGCTGACATAGTTGTGGGGACTTCTTTGGCTTTCTTTGTGGTCAAAGGCTGCATCAGTGTAAGGAGGAAAGAAAACCAGCTCCTATTCAATTTTCTTCCAGAAACAGTAGATAAAAGACTGATTTATCTTCAGTAAAATGGTTGATGGATGTCCCTAGTATTTAAGTCCTATTTTCAAAAGGATAGAAAGAATTTTTTTCTGAATAATACTTATTAGAGAGGGTTTTCATGCCACTTCTTCTGCTCTTTGGTCCAGCAGGAGTGAGAGGGGCTAAAGAGCTCTAGTGTCCTAGGAACTGTTGACTCTCCTCTGAAAATGACAGTAGGCACCACTTAGAGTGAGCTTGCATTTCATCAAGAGATGTGTAAAATTTCAGTACAGGCAAAAAGGAGAAGCTACAGAAATATACTCTAGTCTGTGTGTTTCTGATTCCTTTTTCTCATTCTACTACAGGCAGTAGAGCCCTGAAGAAAACAGGGTGGCAATATCAATGTAGAAAGAGTAAGAGCAAATGGTCCATCACACACTATTCAAAATAATTTATTAAAAAATAGCATTTAAACACAATCTTACTGCATTTTCCTCTATGTGTCACTACAGGTGACACATAAAGTCTGTCCGAATTTAAAGGCCTTGGTCTTAGACCATGCAGGAGTTTTGTGTACATGTGCTACTTCACAGCTAGGAGCCATTCATGGAGGATGTCCTTCCTGTTGCTGCTAGCACAGCCTTTGCCCCTGATGCTAGGCAGTGTTCCCGGCAAGCACAGGCATTTGGACCATTCTGCTGTGGAAAAAAAGGGTAGAAATTAGACGTTACATTCAAAACAAATTCTGAGGTGACTGGGGAAGGTATAAGAGTCCCAGAAATGGTGAATGAGGAGTGATTGCTCAGTGTCTCTCAATAGGGCAACAAATGTAACTCACTGGTGGCAGATCAAACCAAGTATGAGGTCCATCCTCATGCAGCACACACTTAGTGTGCTCCCGGAGGTAACACAATTTGTATGGTCACAGAAGTGCTTGGATCAGTTTGAGAAGGGAGGTATGTTCAGGGATTTTAAATACAAAAATCCTGGGCAGCCCATAAGGTCTCTTATGGGAGTGGCATTGCAGAAACATCCCTACTTGGCAGTTCAGTTTCTAAGGCTCTGACAGGTGAGCAGAAGACACTGGGTTGAGCAGACCTGGAATCCACATGCTCTTCTGAAAACTCTGTACAAGGCAGAAGGAAGATACAGAAGTTGGGGTATTTGGGGTGTGTTTTTCTTTGGAGGAGAGGAAACAGCAGAGACAACTGCCTTCTCTGGTCAAAGTCTGTGCTGTTAATTGCTAATTGACCTCTTTTTTAATGACTTAAGCAATAGATCTGTGCTAGCCTTACAATTTTTATTTTATACTATAGATTTTCTTTTACCCTCTTTATCTGGTGATAATCTGGTTTAAGGAAAAGCTTTTTTCTTTAATTTTTTTTTTAAAGTATTTGACTGTCCTCTATATGTTTAAATACATATGCATATATATATATACACACACATATATTTACATGAACTTGAAAATATCAGTTGATTTTAACTACTCTGCCATCAGATAGCAGCATCAGGTACATCTGTTCATGGGAACTTCTTTTCCTTAAAGTGTGATGTTTGCATAAGCTGAAGGGTGGCAAGTTAAAACTTCGACAACCTCAGTTAAATTATTCTGAAAATTCAGGGAACAACACAATAGTCACCATTCAGGCTTTCTATAAGCTACTTGTGCTTGCAAAACCAAGGCAAGTATCTTAAGTGTAGCTACCCTATGAAAGCAGATTAATAATGTTTGCAAAGGAAGCAGAGATGAAGAATGTTGCAGCTAATGTAAGAATCAACCTGATGCTTTAGGATAAGCTTTCTGCATTTCTGTGGTTCCACAGTGAATCTGGTCATCTAAATGCTGAGTTCAGGGCATAGGAATATACGTGTAAAAGACATGGATAATTAAGTCCATTCTTCCACTGCAGGCATCAGCAATTAGATCATGAAAGTATTAAAACCATATTTCCTCTGGCTTCACACTGTCCAGAAAAACTGATTTATGCTCTGAGTAACCAAGTTATTGTACTTGTTGCCTTCCAGTTGCATGCACTTGACAGACAATTTTTGCAAATGATCAAAGTCTTCATCATTATTCTATAATAAAATCTCAATTCACTGGGGAAAAAAACAAAGCACAGTTGACAAGAGAAAGAGGTGTAAGGTGTGTTAATGGGGTGACAGCAGATATTGAGGTCAACACTTCAGGTGTTTCCTCTGAATAAGAGCAGAAGCTGCTTTCGAGGGACACTTGAGTAAAGAAGAGGGACTTCACTTTGGATCCTGCAACTCATTTTTGAATGTTGTTTTTGGACTTAAGTGCCTAGCTTTGAATATTCACATATGAAGACTGTACTTTCTTTGTTCCCAAGCTCATTGTACTAAAAGTTAACAATAGGATCTTACCAATTTTATTTAGTTTGTTTGCATTAGACCTTAAATAGAAAAACTTAAAAAAATGGGGTGGGAGAGAGAATGCATTTTGTAGTTGTGTGATTTACAGTAGTGGTTGGTTTCATCTGTATTATCACTGTATAAAGAAAGAGGAAAAATGTGAGAAGCAGCAAGAATAGATCATCATAACAACAGCAACAATGTTCTTTATCATTTTGTACTTGTCACTTTTTGAATGATTAGGTACTTGGCCAATATATAATTGGTGGTACATTACAAAAATGAGTGAATAGATTCAATGGTTTACGTGCAAGCAAACACTGTTAAAGATATTCCATAGGTGTTTTTGAGTTCTGAAGAATTATCCAAACAGTATTGGATTTATTTTCATTCCACATTTGATGTCAGGAGTTTTTTTTGGACCTAACGTTTAAAACATCTCTGTGACAGCTACTCCTATAATTAGTTTATGCTTCTTTTGCCATTCACTGGCTTGTTTGGAGATATGAAGAGGTTAACAGGTAAGATATTCCTCCCTATTTTTCCTACTACTTCCTTTCTTTGTCCCTGTTTCATACTGCTAAGAGGAATGCTAATATTAAAAATAGATGAGATGTTGTTTTACAATTGGTAATTCAGCTCCCCTTGTTACTAGCTCAATATTAATCTCTCTGATAGAGTTGCTTGTTCTTTTTGTAACAAATCTTCACCAGTACTGGATGCTCTGTCAGACAGAGCCAGGGGCTTTGACTTTGTGCCTGCTTCACTCTACCATATCTGCATCCTGTAGATAGTCCAGACCTGTGTCCTAGAATAGTCTGTGTTCTCCTGAAAATGGTTGTGTCAGATCCAAGCCCACTTAAGTAATGTCCTCTCTTAGATGAGGGTCAGTAAGGTCTAACAGTAGGTATGGGAGCAGGCCTGACATTTAGTTGTATTCTAGAATTCGCTCCTAGGCAGAGGAATTAGGGATATGGGGGCATCCTGAACCTAGAAGAGGTGATTTGTATTACTAGCCCTCAGCAGCATTTTCTTCTGTAATTGTGTCCAGGCTTTTTCTGACCAGAGGAAATATATCCATAATGTTCTGTGGCAAGGAACAAAATTTCATGTTATTTCAAGAAACACCTTGGGTTTGAGACTCCTCCCTCTGAGTTTCTCTGCATGATGTGCCCCTACATGCTCCATAGTTCTTTATTTGGGAGCTGATAATAATTTAGGTTTTATACTTGGTATCTATAGCTGTTTATGTCTATAGTGTACCTTCCCTTAGTTACCTCTTTCTAACTCTGCCTTCATTTCAATCTGTTCTGTGTGAACAATGAGATCAACAGTCTTAAAGGTTTACATCTGACCCTTTTCCAAAGGGGACGAAAAATCTCATCCTGTTAGTTGCAAATGCTGCAGGGCTGTTGCAGAGAGTAAAGCAGGTGTTACCTCTGCTCTAAATGCTTGGGTGCTGTCACTCTTTCAAGATGCCACAGCAGGATATGCAGCCGCCACTCCCCAGGCACCAGGGCTGGTGCTTGAAGAACTAACTGGGATTTTCACTTGGTTTGGGCCTTTTCTGTTGTTTACCCTCAGAAGAAATTAGTGTTCAAAATTTTCTTGAGAGGAAAGAAAGGGCTCAACAGCTCTGAAAATCAGGCTATTAATGCTGGGTAGCTGGGGCCTCTGAGCATTACCTTTTGGCAGGGTTTCCCTACTGTTCTGTTTTTGTGAAACATATTTCCTGGAGTCATTTTTTTCATGTATTGATAGAAGTGATTTCCAGAACTGCAGGGAATCAAGATACTTTGGTTTTGCCTGTGCAATAGTTGCTGGCACTTCATAACAGCTGAACTGAGAAGTCAGAGACATTAAGTATAGAAATAGGACATTAAGAAACAGGCCATGCTTTTCCAGGAGAGATGACTGTCTTCTTTTTGGACTGGTCAGAACTGATAATTGTGGAAATATTCTCCCATGGAAGAGAGACAGGTTGAGCTTCTACTTTATTAACCTTGTTTGATGCATACAGGACTCCAAAGAATAAATTCCTTCTCCAGATTGCCCTTACTGATACTCTGTTAAGACAGTAAGAGGTGCAGATCTGTTTATTTAACCACTTTCTACTTTCATATCTCCCAAAGAGCATGGGTGGATGTAGACATCTGCACTTGGAAAGGGAAAATGATTGGCTGTCCTCCTTCAGGAGAAGGTATAGAAGAATTCCCTTCAATGATCTGTTTGCACTGTGTGCAACTGCAATTTCAGTTCTGCCCTTGAAATGCAGATTAAGCAGTGCTGCCAATTTGTGTTCTCCTGTCAAACATTTCACTGGTTCAGGGGGCTGTAAACAGCTTACAATATATGTCCTCTGCCAAGGTTACTGCATCTGGGTGCTTGTTTGTGGGATTTTGAGCTCCTCTTGAGCTGACAATGCAGTTCAGGTACTTGTTTGTCTGCTCCTAAGGCAACATGATTTCTTGTATTTGCTCTTTTGAATATTTCAAATTTTTATCATTGGTGGGGAATTTGCTGACTGTGAAATAAAGACACTCTTGCATGGGAAGTGTAGCGGATGATATCATCCCACAAAGCATTACTCCCCTCCTTTCCAGTGCTCTGCCTTTTAGGTAGTTAGCTTGCTCTTTCTGGCCTCTTTCCACATAATTTGCTCTTTTCTTTCCAAACAGCATTTTGACAATGAAGGTGTAGGCATGTCTGCTTACATGTTGTATCTCAGGCGACGCACTTGTCACTGAGAGAAGTTACCTGGTCTAATACAAATATGCTTGCCTCTTCCATTAGAGTTAAGGGTTTACTTCTCCAGGGCTGGCTAGAGCAGTGACTGCTATGGAGACATGACAGCACTTAAAAGCATGATTTGAGAATTTCCTAAGGAATGGTCAGGCTTTTGGGTATTTCAGTCCAGTTCACCACCACCCTGGGAAAGCTGCTCTGAACTTTCTTTACTTTGACCTTTTTTTTTTTTTTTTATTTCCCTGTACTGTATCTTAAGACAGGCCGGTAGATCCTTCACAAACTTCAAAGCAGTGGAATTTACCTTCTCCTATCTCTCTGGCGTGACTTTTGATTCTGAAGTAGAATTATACCTGTAGAGTTTGCTTTCTGGAGGTAGGAGGGCTACCGTATTTGATCTCACATTGCATGTGGTGTATATTTGCTGATCCTGTGGAGTAAATTGTTGGTGTTGGGTGGCAAAAGTGATGTGTGAGGCCAGAGGTGTGTGATGGAGGTTACAGTGTTCTCCATCATTATAGAATCTGCTTGATACAATCCACTATTTTCAAGATTTATATTGGTATAAATATGCTGGGAAGAAAGACCATAATGATCTCCAGGTGGTATATCCTATGCTGTGGTTCCAGTAGGATAGAGAAGGCCATTTAACAAAACCTGGGAACAACTGCTGAGTTCTGGTTGTACATGAAATTCATTTGTAGCTTTCACGGACAGAGTTTTCTTTTGGCTGGCAGTAAAATGTTGGTTGATGTGCCTTTTTGAAAAGGCACTTTGGATGTCCTTTTGTTTTACCTTCTTTCAGACAGAGTCTTCGGTTTTAAGGACTCATAGTCCTTACATAGCCAGTTCTGTAGAGTTTAAGGATAGACTTTTTTAGAGAAGACATGGAGCATGTTCTGAAAACTGAGTTTTGTTTTTTAGAAATATACTTTTTAGAAGAAAAAGAACACATTATAAGTCAACTAAAAATAAGACTCAACTTGAATAAATCAGTGACTGATTGAAGACTTGAATTCTATGATAGCTTAGAACGTTTCTGATCTGAGACAGTAGAGAGAAGAAAAACTGCTAGGGTTTGTACCTGTCTGTACAAGGTGTACCAAAGCATTTCCTTTAATATCAGAAGGAAATTGGAATGTCTTTTATTCTGTTCTTTTCCTTTGCTCCTAATGAAGTATCCTTCCTGTACATGCCATGATTGTGCACTAGGCTTCGTGTCAATCTTTAAGAGAAAATCTTGGGCAGGATCTGATGAATCTGTTTAGCCAGAAAAAGTACCCCTTTAGGAAACATAAAGAAAAAACAAAATTGAATAAAAGGAAAGTCATTTGTGATGAAGGTGTATGTTCCTCTTACTGCTTTTTTCCTCCCTTTCTATTTAATTAATCTTTCTGCTTTGAGAAAAAAAGAAAAAAAAAAAAAAATTCTTGCTGGATAGCTTGCACTACACATTTGAGCTCTCCTTGTGGATGCTCAACTTCATTCTCTCTACCTACCAGTATCCTAACAATACTGCATGCAGTTTTTGCCCTCAAACTGAATGCCTAGAGAAATTGAGGTTGGAAAAGGCCCCCAAGATTACTGAGTCTAACTGCTAACATGGTGGTGTTCACCACAAAGCCAAATCTCCAAGTTCAACATCCACATGCCTTTTGAACACTTCTAGGGATGGCAATTCTATCACTTCCCTGGTCAGCTAATTCCAATATCTGTCCACCCCTTCAGAGAAGAAAATTTTCCTCATACCTGATCTAAACCTTCCCTTGAGGTACATCTTGAAGCCATTTTCTCATATCCTGTTGCATGGAAGGAGAGAAAATAGCCACCTCATTACAGCCTCCTTACAGGTAGTTGTAGAGAAGGATTAATTCCCCCCTGAGGAAATGTTCTCTGGGGTACAGGGAGAGAGTTTACGGTGCAACTTTGCATGACCTTCTACAAAATAGTGTCTCGTAGGATTGAATTGTCATGAGATGTGGGAGAAAGGAGAATACCTAGTGAATATGCTGACACCTAATGAAGTCTGGTCAAGAGTATTTGGTCTCTTGATGACTGTTTCTCTCTGACTCAGTCTCATGTGGCAGGACCCTTGTGACACTGACACTTCCCCTCCATGCTTAGTCTGTTGAATCCTGAGATCTGCAGGGTTACACAGTTACTTGCCTCAGTAATAAACTCTGGGATGGTTGGGGTGCAGACCCAGAACAGTGGGAAACGAGGGGCTGGCCTGATAGGATTACTTAGCAGTGTAGTGATTTTAAAAAAATATTGTTATTCATAATTGAAACATTTGGTCAATCTTTTTCTCGCAATGCTCAAGTATTGTGTAGCTTTTCAGCTCTTAAGAGACTTAATTTTCACTGTTTGTCTGCAGTTATCTTCCTTGGTTTGGATTTATTGCAGGATTGACTGAGGAAGTTATATTGATTCAAAGCCACTTTCTGATTTTTTTTTTTCCAAAGCATTTCCATTGGGAAAAACACTTGCTTTATCTAACAGCCTAACAAACAAGGCCTTTGCTTCCTTGTTAACAAATGCATGCATGTATACATATGTATATATATATATATTTGCTAAATTTATGTATATGTGCATATGTATATATATATATTTTATTAATTTATCTCATTATAGAAGAAATAAAAACAGCCTGGAAGGTACTAATAATTGGCAGCTGGAGATGATAGATTGCTCTAAAGAGCCTGAAAAGTAACCCTTTGGTAACTCCAGAGGAGTAAAAAACCTGTTTTACCACTAGTGAAAAGAGCTGTGAATAAAGACAGCCTAAGCTGGTAGGTACCTATAGCATTTGATTCAAGACATAAGTACTGAGGAGTATCCTTGGCTGCAATAGCAGGGCATGGAATTACGATTTCAGGCTGTGCTTGGGGACAGAGAAAATGTGATTTTTTTTTTTTTTTTCCTTGACAGGAGCTGAAGTAGTTCTTTTGGAGTTTGAGAGACTCTTGAGGTTTCTGAGGTAGGAAGCTGCCAAGCCTTTGCTTCTGCTGTACTTGAAAGATGGGTGGATGTTTTGAGCATGTTTACAGTTAATAAACTGATTTGCAGATGTTAATTTGTTTTCAATGATTGAACTGTGTTCTAATGGATGTAGAGGTTTGAATATTAGCCAACTGCTTGGGCCAAGAGCCACAGACATCAGCCTTCTTGGATTATCTGGATGCTGATATGGGACAATCCATATTTTGAATCAGTTGACAGGGGAGGCTTGCAGTGTTTTTGGTGGATGTGATGAGCCCAGAGCAAGCTGTGCCTGCTCAGGTGTGTGGTGTGCAATGTACCGGCATCCTGTGCTCCATCAGAGGCCTGTGGCTTGGAGAGACAGCTCTTGAGGGGATCTTTTTGGCAGTGGCCAGTTCCTCTCCTCTCTACAGCAACAAATAAGACCTGGAGTACAGCTGCAGACAGCTGATAAGTGAGCAGGAGGTGTCCTGGAGCATGAGACTTGGTGAGTTCAATAAGTGCTTTTTTCACCAGCAAACAAAGCAAGCTCCTGTTTAAACTTCTTCTAGTCATAACCTTTCTAGTGCTAAACAGGCCATGGCTTTGCTGAACACATGATGCAGCATCACATTGTTACAACTTCATTAACCTTGACCTTTGATGTTTTACCTTCTGATAACATCTTTGAGTATTTTTTAAAATTATTTTAGAAGTGTGGAAATGAAGCTTGGAGTGACAATCAAGCAAAGTTGAAGCTTTCTAACTTTAAGGGAATAAGCTGCAGTGAGAAACTAAGGCATAGCAGGTCAGAGAAACCAAAGAGAGAACTAGCAAGGGTTACTCTCAAGGATCAGGAAGTAAAGTAACACTCAGTAATTTAGGAAGAGAGATGTTGAATAACTTAAAAGTATGAGGAGAGCCTCCTCTTGCCTTGGGTCAGAACAAGGAGCGTGACTTTTGGCTCCTGAGACCCCAATTCTCAGTTATTCTCTTTGAACCAGAATGTAAGGTAACAAGAAAGAAGGATAGCTGTAATCCACTTTTGTGTGCTGGAACAACTGACAGCTCTTATGTATAATATTAGAGCAACATCAGAGTATCCTGAAATTGCACTGTGCTTTGCAATCTCTGCCAGCCACAGAGGGTCCATAGAGCAGGGTCCTTATACATTGTGTGCTTTCCTGTGCTGCTCTGCCTTTGGCCTGCTCCCAGTTCATCTCATTCTCAGGATGGTGTTTCTATCTCCTTTGCATCTTTAACTCCAGCCAGATGGAGAAAATGGACTCAACAAGCTCAAGAGCTCTTTAGTTCAAAAGAGCTTAAGAGCTGTCCATCTCCAAGAGCATGAAATCAAGCAGGAGGATGCAGGAGGCCTGCTTGGGTGAGCAAGGAGCTCCTGACAAAACTTAGGAACAGAAAGAAGGGTGTAAGAAACAAGAGCAAGGTTAGGTGGCCAAGACAGTAGGTGAAGTAATCATTCAGTCTGCCAAAGATGGGATTAGGAAAACCAAAGTCCACCTGGATGTGAGTCTGGTGAGGGGTTGCAAAGAGTAACATAAAAATCTTCTACCAGTATGTCTGCAGTAAGAAGGAGCTTAGGGAAAACAGACCTGCTACCTAACAGAGCAGAGGTTCTGGTAACAAAGGACACGTAAAAGGGCTGAAGGTACTTGATATCTTCTTCAGCTTAGTCTTTAATGATAAGATTTACCTTTCAGGAATCCCAGGTTCTTGAGACTAGAAGAAAGTTCTATAGCTAGGAAGACAGCCTAAGTGGTGGTGGATCAGGTTAGGGAATGCTTAAACTAGTCACACACATGTCCCTAGAACAGGATGCCCCCCCATGCATGCTGAGAGGGTGAGTGATGTGACAGCATTTAAAAAGTCACAGTGATCAGGAGATGACTGAGGGCTGGAAGATAGAAAATATCACATCCTACTAGAAGGGCAAGAAGGAAGATCCAGGGAACCATGGACTGAGCAGCTTTACCTCCATCCTTGGGGAACAATGGAATAACTGTTCCTGGAGACTGTTTCTAGGTCCATAAATGACAAAAGGGTGAATAGAAGTAATCAGCATGGATTTATGAAGGGGAATTTTGTGAAGAAATGAGAGGCCTGGGGAGAAGTAGATGCTATTTAATCTGTCTTTAGAAAAATCCTTGGCAGCATCCTCATGGAAACAGATGATCATAGAACCGTAGGATGTCAAGAGCTGAAAGGGCCCTTAAAGATCATCTAGTCCCAGCCCCCTCTGCCATGGGCAGGAACACCTCCCACTAAACCAGGTTGCTCAAGGCCTTATCTAATCTGGCCTTGAAATGATGTTACAGGATATATAACTGGACAGAGAGGTGGATTGAAAACCAACTGAACTGCTGTGGTCAGAGGCACAAAATGTAGCTAAAAGCCAATTGCTAGTGAAGTACCCCAAGTGTTGATGCTAGGTCCAAAGCTGTTTGTCTTCTTCATTGGATGATGGGAGAGAAGACTTGGACTTCTCCATGTTTGCAGATGATACAAACCCGAAAAGAGTGGCTGATATACCAGAGGCTCAAGTTGCCACTTGGGGAGACCTGGACAGGCTAGAGGATTGAACAGAAAGGAAAAACATGAAACAAAGTGAAATGCAAATTCCTGTATTCAAAGAACCTCATGCCTGAGCACAGAAGCTTTTCTTCCACCATGCACATAAATTCATCTAAATCTGTGCCTAAAGTTTCTCTTTCTCTTCAGCTGCATACTTTGGCAACTTGATTCCTGTTAATGAGGTCTACTAGGCTATAAGTAAGATTAATACGGACATACACTTACAGCTATGGAATTATCTATCTTAGATTGAACTTGCTTTAAAAGGTTTAGTGATCCATAATTGCATTCTTCAGTAATTGTGTTACAGCATATTCTTTACATTGATCATTTCAGTTGTGCTTCAATTGTTTTTGAATTGATCACAAGGAAACTGACTGCTTTTTGGCTGCTCATCTTTAGAGTTGAACATGAAATTATCAAACGTGGTTAGTGAAAATATCAGAATAATTTATAATATTCTGGCAAAAAATATCAGTAAAGTGAACACTTCTACACTCAAACTTCTTCAAAATTGGAAATCTTGGTCAGTTGCAAAAACATATGGGTCTTTGGGGGCCTGCAAAATTGGAAATATCTCAGGAAAGAAAAATGTGATCTCCGTAAGTATCAAGAGATTGTTGTGCAGGAGAGAAGGTATTGATCCTTGGTTAAGTGAATTTAGCTTATACCCTTGTTCTATCCTTGTTCTACCTAATGTAACCTCTAGAAAACCCTTGGCATCACCAGTTTTGGTAAGTAGTAATAGTATTTTTGTTCCACTTAGGAATTAAAAAATAAATTAAAAAATAGTCACTTCCTCTCTCTTTGATGTAATAAATAAATTAAATCATGTGACCAGTGACAGGACCTGAGGGAATGGCTTGAAGTTGTGTCAGGGGAGTTTTAGGTTAGATATTAAAAAAACCATTTTTTTACCCAGAGGCTGGTTGGAACAGACTCCCCAGAAAGTGGCACAGCACCTTGTGTTGGTGTCAAGCTTGGCAGAATTCAAGAAGCTTTTGGACAATGCTCTTAAACACATAGTGTGATTCCTGGGGAGTTCTGTGCAGGGTCAGGAACTGGATTTCAGATATCATTGTAGGTCCCTTCCAACTCAGGATATTCTGGATTTTCATTGACATGAAAATTTAAAGAGGAAAATAAAAACTAAAATTACCATCTTTCTAATTAGTCCTTCCTTTTCCCTTTCTCCCCCTGTATTCACATGTGTTAATAGCAAAAGAGAAAAACTGATATATGACTCCTTACCCTCCTCTCTCCAAAATTTTTGGAAACTCTTAGGTGGGTATAGAAAGAACATAATCATGACAAAGAAATGTTGAGCTTGTCAGAATGGAAAGCGAACTGCTAGCTGGTAACTCACCAAGGTGGTTTGTTTCCCTTCCCCTTTTCTTGTCTCCTAACATATCTCTTTTGCTCTGATAACATGAAATTTATTGTTATACTTGGAAAAGGAAGGCAAAATGGGTTTTGTATGGTTTGTATGTTATATATGCAGTACCATCATTGAAGGCATTAAGACTACAGGAATTTAAAAATGAGGCAATTTTGAAGAAATCCTAAGAAAAGACCACTTATAATCTTTAGATTTAGTCTGACCTCTCACGTAGGACAGACTTATCATGATTTCACAAAATCACTTTTGCTTCACAGCCATGATTTCAGCGTGGGTTAGTGTAGCCTATGCCAACCTTAGGCATCAGTATTTCCACCAGGGAAAATGTGCAAGATCTGAACGAAGGAGCAGGTCTTTCAAATGGCCTAATGTCTGATGTGTGTGGTGGTATCTGATGAGGCAGTAGATGCAGGTTCTGCTGGACATTTGGCTGATTAGTAAACTTTATTTAAGGATGGGGTGCTACCTCTTTTCTTGCAATCCTATGCAGCAGCAGTACCTGGTCAGCAAATCAACCCACCAGTTAAACTGGTAAGTGAAGTCAAGGGCTGCCAGGAAAGTTCAGGTCAGGTCATGAGAAGAGTATGACAATCTTGCTATCTTCTACCATGCCCTTGGTATGAAACCCTTAACTTGTGCATATATTTTCTAGGGTCCTAATAAGACATTTATCTTTCCTTAAGGAAAAGAAAATGTGTGGTGGCTAATCTGATGGAGTTGTGGAAACTCTGGAAAAAGGGCAAGGCAGAGTGGAATTTGAGTTACCGGTACTAGACACCCTTCATGATGAGTTTGCTTTATTTTTTGAAGCTTTTTCTGTGTCTGTGATCAGTTGTGTTCAAATTTACATGGTGTTTTGGTATGTACAAAGAGGCTGCTGCAAGCAGATTATTTTTCACTCTGTGCCTGTACTCTGAGTGGTGTTGTATGGCTTGCTGTCTGCTTGTTGCTTGGGTTCACAATGTCAGGGTTGACTTCTCACTAAAGGATGAAACAAACAAAAGGTAGGAGACATGTGTGTCTGTTAGGTGTCTGTTAGGTTTAGGTGTCTGTTCTCATCCCTTGCTGATGCAGCAAGTAGTCTTCAGGTTTTGCTTGCTATGTGGAACTTGTTCCCCTGTCACTTCTAATATTGTTCTTCACACATAGCTAAGGGCCTAATGTTGCTGACGCAAGTCTACTTGTTTAATTTTATCCAACTGACTGTGCCACTTAGTGTGCTTAGTCGTCTGCTAAAAATCCTTTTGTTAAGATTGAGAACCAAACACAATACTGAGTATTTGATCCTACCTACTTATGCATGGCTAACATACTTTGCTTTTATGTTTAGCTTGCTGCTACAAAAATAATGAAATATTTATTCAGCTGTTAAGGATCAGAATTTATATTCTTTCATGATTATATGATCTGCAGAGGATATTCCTTAGAGAAGAAGGGCTCTAGCATTCTTCAGCACCACTGTCAGGAGCAGGTAGTATGCTGAGGTGGGACATGTGTTGTTATTTTGGCAGACATTTTTGCTCAAAGGCATTGTGGTAAAGCCTTTGAATTTTGGCATACCTTTTGGTGCTACAGGTTACTTACTGATCAGCCTGACTCCTGATAATCTGTCAAATGCTGTTGTCTCATACAGTGGCCTGCTCTGCAGTCTGTCTTTTTGCGTTAGATGTTGTAGGATTTAAATCAACATGGCTGATATTACAATGATCTGCAGAAAATGCGGTGTCATATCACTATGAAAATCAATTATAATCATGATCAGATTTCTAGGACTAAAAAGGAGAAAGAATATTTTCTTTCTTTCACCTTTTCTGGGTTAGGTTGTACCTTTCACCTGGGGATTTTAACCTTAATAACTTAATAGTGGATATTCTGAGCATCTCTCCTGAGAGGTATATTAGTGTACAGATGAAGCCAGCTGAGAAAAATTTTCAATATATTTAGCTTACCATATGTTCTTAGAAAACTCTTCTCCTGGAATGAACATTTTTAAAAACAAGCCTGATAACAGGATAGCATCTGTTCATTTAGTTGTCAAGACCTAGAGTGCACTTAGACAAGAGACAGTAAATTCTAGAGAAGAGGGAAGAAGAAAATATAATTAAATGACCTCAGCTTTCCTCCTCAACAGTCATACACCCACACGCCCTAAAGAAGTATCATTTTCTTGATACTGAATGATTTTCTTATTTCCATTAGATTAAACATTTACATCATGGGTAAGTGAGCCTCAGGCTGAACTTCAGGTTGAAGTGTAGTTTCTGTGTCATTGAGAATCTCAATCAAATGAATCTGCTTCTGACAATGACACTGGTTGCAAAAAAAAAACCAAAACCAAAGCACAAGCAGACATTTTATCAGCTTCATTTTCTGTCAGTGGCTCTAATATGTCTAGACCTTGAAACCTGAAAGAAGAGTTTTTCTGTTAGAGTTCAGTTTTTGTCAATTCTGTGAAAAATTACTAAATGTGCACCTAAGCAAGAAACCTGTGGAAAAATATCAGATCTTTTTCATGCCTTGTCAATTTATGTTTTAATTTTTGGATAAGTATTTTAAATATTCTGCCTGGTTTTTGTTGTTGTTGTTGTTGTTGTTTTGTTTAACCACTGTTCTCGATTACTTCCCTATGGGATGGCTTTTCAGGAACAGGCCATCCTGGTCTGCAATGCAATCATTGAGAACACAAAGACATCATCACTTTATTTTTTTAAATGTGAATTTGCGTACAAGCAGAGCAATTTTAGCCAAGGGTAAGTTGGTGTCCTTGTCTCAGAAAAATCAGCACATCACAATGTGCAAAAGCATAAGCACTGAGCATCATTTTTTAAAGGACTGGCAGGTAACATTAGAGATGTGCATGGAGCAAAGCCTTGTGGTTTTCCTAGCAACAGCTTCAACTGAAATTTTTAAAACAGCATTGGATTATGTGTAAGAAGGAATGCTGGAAAGAAATATCAGATGTTTAGAAAGGTTTTGACTGTTACCATCAGATTGCAGTTTGTTAGAAAGCCATGCTGCCTGGAATTAACTCCTCCCTGTTAGCATTTGATTGGCATCTGCAGGGCTTTGTGCGGAGTTCGCTGATTTTCATTTTAAGGTTGGGGCTAGATCTTGTATTCTGTCTAGCAGCAGCAAAATAAGGTAGAAGTAGAAGAGTGCAGGTGCTCTTTTAGAGAGGGAGCTAGGCCTCAAGCTCTTTAAAGAGAAAGTTCAGTTGTTATGCTGTGTGTGCATTCAGGTTATTGGGCCCAACCTCTCTTCAGAAAAGAGAAGCCTCTTATGAAGTGTTAGCATTTGAGAAAAAGGAAAAATGAGGAGGAGAAGGGAGGCTGGTACATTGCTATAAGTCATGCTTGGGTTCAAGGGCAGCCCCTGATCATTTCCCTTTCTCAGAATAGTGAAAAGTCCATGTAAATTTTCCTAAGGAAGAAGCTGAGATATCCCAGCTTATTTTTGAATGCCTTCCAGAACATACCAGATACACATGCAAAAAGCCATAATCAGTTCTTTTTAGGTGGTGAAGAATAAAGGTTTCAAATGTAGGATATGGCAGGTGACTGCCAGGGAAATTGAATGGAGTACATAACATGATATTCTTGCAATTTTCAAGCTGTGTGGACTAGGAGGAAAAATGTGAGAACAAGCTGAATTGTGGGAACACAAAGTAGAGTTCCCTAGGGATGCTACAGTTAAGGTGTAACATGTCCAGCCAGGGAGGTATGCTTGGAGGAGAGTGAATTTCTTTTGGGTAGTGTGGGAGTTTGGCACTGTGCAATTTTATTATGTTATTTAGAGTCCTGAGAATGCTTAAAATGGCTCCTACTATGCTCCAGGTACTTCTGACATGCATTAGAAATACATGATAAAAATACCCTTAGTGCAGAAGTAAAAATGCATATTTCAAGGAAAATGACAGTAAAATGAATTAAACGTTGAGAGTTGACATTAATAATGCAGACTGATCTACAGCACCTTCACTTTTCATCTGTAAAATGGAGATAATGGTGCTGACCCAGTTTGTAAATGAGCCCTGAGTTCATCTGATGGAAAGCATCACCAACAGAAGTGGTAATGGTAGAAATTTGTGTTAGAAATGTGGTATAATTGTCTTAAACTAGAATTTTATAAGTACTGGCAGTCCAGAACAGAAGTTAAAGAAATACAAATATATTTAAATGTGCAAATCACCTCACATCATACAAGGACGCTTCTGATGAGCAATGATGCCTTATGGTAACCATGTTATTACAAGCAATGTAATTTATGGTCATGGATCAAACCAATCTTTTTAAAGAAACATTCATTTTTTTGACTTGACTCCTTCTGCTGTCTGTCACCATCACTCACTGATTCCCTGTTACAGACTGTTTCTTGCCACCTTCCTTTTTTGCTGCTTCCTACTCCTGAGGCCCTTTAGCTAGCTGCATACCACAGCTGAGTACTTTGTCCTTTCTGCTGTGTTTTGTGCTTATACACCTAGGCTGTCTTTGTCAGCCTTTCCTTTCTGACTGCTTGTCTTAACCCTCCTCTGTCAACTCAACCCAACCTTTTCACTCAGGTTCTGGTGCCCTGAGAGAGTCCCTTCATCCCAATTTCTTTGCTTATATACCCTTCTGAATCCTGCTACCTGTCAAAAGTCTCTGTTATCTGGGTTCCTCACCTGTCCTTCACCTGCACACACAGCTCTCTCTGCTGACATTTCCACCACCCTCCTGACATGCTAGGTCTGTATTTTACCTCTTCATTACATCCTGAACTTAGCTTCAGTCTCCACTCTTGTTCCCAGCACTCTGACCTGGGACCTGCGGTGGCCTTTCATTTCATTCTGTCAGTGCTGCCAGAGCTGGTTTGCTCTTTGCCCCTTCAGTTTTGTGAAAAAAATAATGAGAAAACCATGTGCAAATACTGTCCAAATAAATAACTATATATAGTTATTTTAAAAATAACTAGAAATTATAAAAAAAGGATCACTTAAAAAAATGAAAATTACAAATGTTGGACTCTCTAGGAATAGTCACATGTCTTGGACAGGACACTGTACTTCATTTTAGTAATATGTTTTATTGACCTTCCTTATGGTTTGAAAAAGCAAACCCTTGGTTTCTGATCCTATTCGTACATATTTAATTCTGAGTATGCAGTATATTCCTTTGGATTCTAAGATAAGCAGGTGAATAAGCCTTTCCCAGATCAGAGAATTGGAAGGCAAAAAAGCACAGTGTGAAGCTGTGGCAGAGATCTGTGATGAAATAAATGCCAGTGGGTCTGTATTAACTTGCTTATTTTTAAGTATTCTCCAAGGTCTCTTGCTTGTATTTGGTTCTGATGTGTATAATAAATGGAAAGGAAGTAAGGAAAACACCCTTTTCTCCATTTTTTTTGGCTTTTAGTTTTTCAGACTGCTAAAACTTCAAATGCTAGAGGCTGCACCAGCACTGAAGGATCTTATTGTCTCTTTGTGTGCCTGAGACCAGAACAGGAGTGATCTTTCACTAATAGAAAGAGGGAGTTGGTAGAGAATTCAGCTAATAATGGAAAGCTGCCTTTCACTGTAGCCATGCAGCAGGCACTCTATAATAACAAATCCATCAAGATTTCTCCCTTCATGTTGCTACTGATGTTTGCAGGCTTTTTAGCAGAGGGGATGTTTCTACAAAGGAAAGAAAGAAAGGTTATGTGATTTCTTTTAATATGCAACTTATGTGTAGCTTTTGTAACTTTAAATCTATGGGGGTTTGAGGAGTAAGTGTTACCCTGGTTTTTGATGAAGCTATTTGACAGATTAAGAAATAAAGTGCTAAAGTAATCTTGAGTCTGAAAACAAAGATGGAAATAGAGTAGATGTCATTTTGCAAATGGGGAGTAAAAAGGTTTTTGTGTTTGCCAGCATGCACAGTTTAGAATAATTTCAGTGCATCAGGAAATGAGCTTTAAATTATTCTAAAGCGGTTGGTAAGTGGAAGCAACATAGTTAAATTTATTAAAGCTTTTTTTGGTAAATAATTGATATAATGTTGCAATAAGAGTATGCCATACATTACAAAATGATACATTATGTAAATAGAGCACAATTTTCCGTCTGCCTGATGCTAGATCCCACTTTCTGGGTAATGATTGTGAAGGAGTTCAATCCGTTTTTCTTCAAGAGGCAAAAGTATAAGCATGGAAAATTGGCAGGTGTGTTATTTAAATTATTTTCTCCATCTCCATACAAATTTCAGAATAATTCAGATATAAAATAATAATAATAATAATTAAAAAATCAGCCCTAGAGGAGTAGATAGGCCAGCCTACTTACTACAGGTGACTGGAGGCAAAGATGACAACTTGATGTTTTCCCCCAGTGTCACCTGAATCATGTTCAGAGACCCATTGTTCTGGGCAACTTGCAGTTGTGGAACTTGTGCAGTCTTCTATGTCTAATCCAAATGCTGGTTTTAATACAGTCCTGGTTATCTCTGACTATGAGCAATGGTATATTTGTGGTTTTATTAAGGCAACATTGCTAATAATGATAAACTAGGCTGTTAATTTCAAATTTGGCAGCAACCATGGACAATTCTTATCTATTTAATTTAGTACCCTCATTTGGCAGGGCATGTCTCTGACCATACCTCATCAAGACCTCTAATTATTGCAATGTGAGGATCTCTTCCCTCTTTACTGTTACTGGATTGCAAAATCATCTTCACATTTACTGTCAGGAATGGGACCTGAGTCCATTGAGAGAGAGAGTCCATTGCTTGTGTGGGCAGCTTGTATATTAAAATTTTCCTAGATGATTAGTAAAGATTATAAAATGTTTAACAAAGGTATGAAGCACAAGTACAAAACAGCTGTTATGTGTTCTGCTAGTGAGTCGTGATGAGTTGACCCTCCTGGATGCCAGGGGCCTACAAAAGCCACCCTGTCACTCCCCTCCTAAGTTGGACAAGGAAGAGAGAAAAGAGAATGAAAGGCTCACTGGCTGAGATAAGAAACAGGGAGAGACCATTAACCTATTACTGTGCCAGGCAAAAGAGACAAATAAATTAGTTTAATTTATTACCAATCAAATCAGAGTAGGATAATGAGAAATAGGAACTAAATCTTAAAATACTTCACCCCCCCTTTCTTACTGGGCTTAACTTTAGTGTTTTCTCTTCTGGTCATTCCTCACACTCTTCCTCTCCTCTCTAGTATGGGGTCTGTCCCATGGGAGACAGTCTTCAACAAATTTCTCCGATGTGAGTCCTTCTTATGGGCTGCAGTTCTCAGTGAGCTGTTCCAGTGTGGGCCCCTTCCATGGGGTGCAGTGCTCTAATGTGGGACCTCTGTGGGGTCACAAGTCCTTCCAGCAAACCTGCCCCAGAATGGTCTCCTCTGTCCATAGCTCTATGGGTCCTGGCAGGAGCCTGCTCCAGCACGGGTTTCCCAGAGTGATAGACTCTTTTGGGCATCCTCCTGCTTCCAGCATGGGGTGCTCTATGAACTGCAGGGGATCTATGCACTTCCATTGACCTCCATGGGCTGCAG
This sequence comes from Certhia americana, assembly GCA_018697195.1. Lineage (NCBI taxonomy): Eukaryota > Metazoa > Chordata > Aves > Passeriformes > Certhiidae > Certhia > Certhia americana. The sequence goes on along the minus strand of CM031857.1, from coordinate 19,331,602 downwards.
GGGCATATCCTGCCTCACCATTGTCTGCACCATGGGCTACAGGGCTCTGGCACCTGGAGCACTTCCTCCCCCTCCTTCTTCACTGATCTCATCTTCAGGGTTTGCACATATTCTGCATATTCTCACTCTCCTCTACTAATGAAGTCACTCTGGTTTTGTTGTGTTTTGGATTTTTTTTGTCTTTTTCCCCTTCTAAGATACAGTACCACAGAGGTGTTACCACCTCACTAGAGTGTCATGGTGCCATTCTTGTATTTGGCTATAAATTTAATCTCAAATATCATGCCCAATCCAGGTAGGAATTCTCATATGAAAACTATCCAGGACTGTGAGGCATTGAATCATTACAAGATTACTTCATGATTATGACTGTTCAATTTTCTCTTGAACTTTAAACAACCCTTTTTTTCACAACAGTGTCCCATCTGTCTCATGTCTCTGGACAGGAGTCACTGTCAAAGAGGCACTTTGATAGATCTGTTAGGAATGGCAAGTGAACTTCTACAGTGGCTTCAACCTCTATACTCTATCTGGTCTACATCCCTCTAAGTGGTATATATAAAACAGTATAATGATTAATGGGTAACATAACTCTTGTAACCCTCAGGTGTTTGACAAGACATTGCCAGATGCTCTGGAAGGTACATAAAGGAGTTATTTTAATATGGTGTTGCAACAGTTTTATAGTTAGCACTATAATAATGGTACTTACAGAGCAGTACTGCATATATATCTATCAAAAATCAAGTATTTTTGAAATGTCATGTTTTCTAACAAGATGAAGAGTCAAGTCAGAGGTGCCTCTTTAGCAGGAGACAGAGGTACAACAGTGTTTAATATTGTTGCAAAGAGTGAATAGATAAGCATTCTCCTTCCCCTTCTACCTTGCTTTGTGATACAGGTTTGTCTTGTGGCTATAGTGGTATAAAACCATAAAAACATCACTTGAGGTAAATGGCTTTTCTGCTGGTATGTCTCACAGCAAGTTTTTTTCCTTCTCTTTGGAGTCTTTATCTAAGTCTGCTGGCATTAGTAAAAGGAGACAAATAGTTATACAACATTACTATGGACACATTGCAGCAATTTTAGTACATGCATAGAGATATGAGCATAGAGATATTAATGTTCATTCATTCAACTAAAAAAAAAAAAAAGCCAAAAACATTCAGGAAAGGACTGCAGAGGTTAACCATGGAACAGAGCTTGCTGTGTTATCTTCATCTCTTCTGTCATTTGCTCACTTGTTTAATTTTTCCTCTATTCTTTCTAGGTGCAACATTAGACACTGACAATTACAATGTAACCACAGTAGCTGTCTGCTCAGGTTAGATTGGTCTGGAGAGCTAAAGTAAATTGTGTTCATTGTATTTATATCACAGGTTAATTCTTCTCAGAGCTGTACCTTTGCTCAGCTGTGATTTCCCCAATTACCCTTTCTTGTCCAAGTTCTCCTTCAATATCTGAACCTTCTAGGCTTGTCACATGGCAATATTTTGCACCAGTCCTCTTCTCTCATCTTGCTCTGACTGGCTCGCCACAATGCCTTTAAACTGGCTTACTGATCTTTTCAGATTGTCTGAATAGCAGGCAGTTAGAAATTAAGATCTGTGTATTCTGGTAAAAAGTCTAGGAAGGGAGCAGGGTGAATGTGAACCCATGCTGAGGAGGGGACCTAAAATCTCTTGGTGCACACCTGCAATCTCAGCTAAGGGGTGGAGGCTGTGGCATGTGTGAGGGTGACTCTGAATCACTAGACTAGAGAGTAGGGGGGGAGTGGGAGAGGATGTACCAAGCCCATCACTGTGTGGAGGATGAGTGTCTGGTACTTGTAAGTGATGGACGTAATAAGGAGCAAAAAAGGTTGATATGAAGCAGTTCTTCTGGAGTGCTCATTAAACTTGTTCCTCAGTAGCAGGAAATAAATATGTCACTTTTGCAGTGCTTGAATCAGGTAGAGTGACCCTTTTGGCTGGGTTTTGTCTGGGGTTTCTGAATCCAGCTACTACTGCTTTTAGTCAAAGTTTTGTCTGAGCTCTATCAGTGCTCTCCTTTTTTTCTTTTTGCTTTCCCTTCCTGCTTTCTCTCTGTCATGTTTCTCCCTGGACTTTTGGTTTCAGTTGTGTTTTCAGTCCTTCTGCTGACTCCCTGTAGACTTGGAAGTGGGAGGCAGAGTGGAAGGAATAAGTGCTAAGTAAGTGAGGGGACGTGGGGATTGTGGCAGGGTAGTGACCCCTGAGGCTCAGTTCTCTCAGAGGACTTCTGAAGACAAAGAGGAAAGATAGAATTAAGGAGGCAGGCAGGCTGTGAAAATTTTCTTGATTGTTTTCAGGGGCTGTGCTCCTCTGTCCAAACTGAGTGTTTGAGCATCCTGGCAGAGCAAGAGCAGCACATTTAAATGTACAGAGGGCATTGAAACAATTGATATTTCTAGTTTGGCTAATAGAAACTTTCCCTCTTCAGTTGTTCTGTCTTCAGTGCTCTTTTCTTGTCACTTCTTGCCAGGTACTGGCACTTGTGGCTGCTTTCTGGCATTATCACAGCTTGTCTGGATGGTCTTTTGTAAGTGTTGCCATGGGATATTAGTTTGCTCAGGAATGGTTCTTCTCTGTTGGTCAAGTACAGCACACATCAGCTTTTATCCCATCTTAATTCACTCTAAGAAAATGTGGTTTCTTGGCAGAAGAGTCCTTTTCATTATGTTCAATGGTAGTTGGATATCACTTGTAGGAAAGGAATGGATTAGAGTGCTGAAACTGTGCAGAAATAGAAGGATTTTTTTTTTTAAATAATTGAGTATGACAGTGCTGTGACAGGAATTTTATGGAAGGTTGGAAGGTAAAGAATTTTGAAGTAAGACTGATGTTCTGTTATGTTCCTCAGCCCTGGGGTCCAAGCAGTGTTCATGAGACATATCTTTTTCCCCTGCTCTTTCCAACTTGTTAGCCCACACTGTGAAGTTTTTTAAATAAATCCCCATAGAAGCTGCAAGAAATGCATGTTTACTGTTGGCTGGCTTTTCTAGAGCTAGATTTATGTCTGGAGAGAATTAGTTAAGTTATTCAGGGGCCTGGTCATACTGGGATGCAGGCTAAATGGACAAAAATTTGCTGCCTCCATCCCTGATAGTTGATTTCAGGGTAGGGGTTAAAGCAAAAAACTATACACCACAATGATTCTTACTTATTCTCTAGGAGATTTTTTTCTTGTTTGTTTGTCTGAATTTTTGAGGTTTTTTCCTGACTTCTTTTACCTACTGCATTATCCAGAATTGAGCTGAACTGCATTTCCAGAAGTTTTTCTTGTGTGTAGGCTGAATGCATTAGGAGCAATCAACAGGAAACAGGCTGCAGATGGACTGAGATATGGAGGCAGGTCAGGCTCAGTGGTGGGATGCCAAGTGCTCTGCTACTTGAAGCTGGGTGGTTGGTTTGAGGCACTCTCTTCCCTGCTGGTGAGCTGAGCCTGTTTGTACTGATGTTTATCTGTGATAGCCCCTCTGATCTAACTTTGCTCTAGGTGGCAGAGACAGCCTGCCAGGTAGATGCATAAGAGAACAAAGGAAACATTTTGAGTATAAACAGCAAGTGAGAGCATAATTCCTTCACTGTATCATTCAGAGTCTCTGTTTATAATACTTCACCCCTAGCAGGCTGTGTGTCATGGTGAGTCTTTGCCTAGAAGCTTAAGCTCACCACTTCAGAATATACATCAGAAGTGGAAGATTACCCTCACCAGAAGAACTGCTGGAGTACCAAAAGAAAAATTCCCTATTGGGGGTGATAGCTGTTGCTTTTATTGGAAGGTGAATGTTAACTAAAACTTAGAGGGCAAAATAAATGTAATTGATAAATTCCATTTTACTACTGTGGGACCAAATTGACACTCAGGGTTTTATAGATGGTTCTTAACTAGTCCCCCAATGGAGAGGTTGATTTTTATCACTTTTAAAAAGGCTTGTCTTCTCCAAGCCATTGAGCTTATTAAAGACTGCTTAAATAAGCTGTTTGTAATCATTGCTGATTGTTTCCCTTTGTTTATTTAACAGACTAAATCTATTTATAAATTCAGTTTCTGTTCCCCTGTGACTGTCATTAATGTATTTGCTTATTTTACATCAATTATCACTGTCATGTAACTGAATAGACTAATATGGTCTGCTGCCTTATGATTTCTCAGAGCACACTCATTTTTACTCCCATATCTTTGATCAGACACTCCCAAAACACATTGTGCCTTGTATTTTCATTTTTTTCTAGTCTGTAGATCTTTGTAGAGATTTTTCAATATGCAAAAGCTTTCTCCTTGCACAAAATCCATGTATTTTATACCACTTTTCTAATCTTTTTCCATAGTATTTGTATATACCTTTACAGTAAAATGTGGAAGGAAAAATAAGACTTTTGCCTATAATATTCCATATAATTCCATCAGGAGGATGGAATCTACTGTTCAATTTCACAGGCTGCAAGAATTGCTATCACTTTGAGGTGTTGGTTATCTTTGTGAAAGGGTTGATTATACCAGGGAGAAGAGATGCAGAACTTCAGGCATCTTTTGATTATTTGTGTGATAATACATCAAACAAATCCAGACAAATAGAAAAACAAGGAGTGCTGGATATTTATGTCAATTATGCTAACTATAGCAGGTCAGCTCTGGTAATGCCCATTTGGATGATGTGTGTTTCTCTATCAGTCTTAACAATTAAAAAAAAAACCCCAAACCCCCAAAACACATAATCCAGCAGTGACATGGCTTTTAAAATCTCTGTGGTCTAAAGAATTTTCACAGCAATGAAGGTGGAATGTAAAGGGATGTCCATGCAGCTATGAGCAGACTCAAGAGGAATCAGCTGCAAGCTGCTGGTCTCTAGTTTTGAAGAGAGAGAAAGTTTTGCTTTTGAATTAGGGAGTGTGGGGTTCCCTGAAGCCTCTTCTGGGAAAATAGTGGTTATTTGCATCTCTTTGGGACTTCATTGTCCTGAGGAACAGCCTTGGCCTGGGAGGTTTCAGTTATCCGATAAAATGATAATTGCATGCTGTAAAAATTGGACCAAATACAAACAAATCTTAAATTTTCCTCTCTATCAACTGCATTTCAGGTCGAAAAAAAAAAATAAAATAAAAAAAAAAATCAGGGTAACAGTTCCTGAACTGTAGGTTTTTCAGTAGGTTTAAGTATAGTCCTTAAAAATATTAAAACTGTCATTTTCTGCCTTAAACATAGGCTCTATATTTTTTCAAGTTAAGGTTTCTACATGCCTGCTGAGATGAGCTCAAAATCCCTCCTGTTGAAGAAAACTGACACCCAGATTTCAGAAGAGCTGCAAGTAATATTAAAGATAAACCTAGGATCATGGAAAAAAAAATAAAAATAAAAGGGTTATTACAGTGAGACTAAACCTTGGAAAGCATGTCTTCCAAAAAATACTGGGAAAGCTTTTGCTGTTGAAGTCTGTCTCTATCCATATTTGTGTTGACCTACACAGATTATAGTTGTGTTTGCAGCAGAAAACCTTCCATGAAGTCAAGAGTCACAAGGAGATATTGCTTTATTAGCCAATGTCTATAGCTCTGGTCTTGTCTGGGACTTATGAAGTTCCTCAACATCGTGTTGTTTCTGTTTCTCCTGGTGCTGTAAAGTTGTACTGCAAAAAAGTGCTTCCTGAGCATTCTCTTAGATATTTAATACAAGAATAAGAGGCAACCTCAGTTACAAAACAAGAGCTTAGTGGTGCAGGGCTTCCCCTCCAGCATGTATGGATTTGTTGATTAAGATAATACCTTGAAACTGTCTACTGCTCAGCCCTTTTGATCTTTTCTGCCCTCTCACTTCCTCTTGACTGGTTTTTTATTTCCCTGGTGTTTTTAGGAACTCTTTGAGTTTTCATATTCAAACAGCTAAGGGATGTACCATCTGTCTAGCAGGCACATAAGGGCCTTGAAGATGGTCTAGTTCAGCAAGTGCATAATATAATACAAGTCTTTCTTTTGTGATGAGAGCCAGGATTCTGAATAGAATTGGGAAATCGACATCTTTCTTTTACAGTGAAAAGAAAAAGCCCAATTATGAGCAGTGTCTGAAGAAATTCATGCTGAGCTAGACCTCAGGGCCACCTCACACAGTGCTTCAGGTCCATTTTTAGAGATATTTGTCTGTATAGTGCTCAAGACTTTCAACATAATAAATTTTTGTTTTCTTTTGGTGGTCTTCTCTCTTAACAGAACTTCTCCCACTGATTGATATATTTTTAATGATCACGCTCACCATATACTCTATACTATGGTGATTTACAGTCATTAAGATCTTTTTTATTTGACACTTTTAAGATTTTTTTTATTTGACCTTCCTACTAATTTTTTGTCTCTTTGTGGCGGATACTGCAGTGATACTGAGTGCTGACAAAATGGGAATTATAAGGAAGCACTTACCAACCCTGGCCAATCTAATAAAGCTGGGGGGAAGGGGGGAGAGAGGGGAAGAAAAGCAATGTGAATGTTCAAAACCACTTTGTGTTTAGCTCATCTACCTGAGCAGTCAGTGTATGTACTGAATAACCTTGATCATAATTCAAGAATAAAACCACAACCAACAAACCCAAACCTTAAACCCAATTTTCTTGAAAGATATTGGTCTGGTCATTTAGTGAGAGAATGGCACTTGTAGAACATCTCACAAAGAATTTCATGAGGCAGGGAACCTTTTTATTTCTAGAAATATCTTTTTCCTTCCCAGTGGGATGATATTCTCTATTGCTAAAATGGTGGCTAAGATACCCAGAGAGCAGAAATGGAACTCTGGGGATTTCTGCAACTGTGTGGTTTCTGTGAAAACAGAAACATCAAACAGAAAGAAAAGTTTCCTGGAATATAAACATACTTAGCCTATTACCAAAACAATAATTTATATTGGTTTTTTACTCTTACCAATGAAGTGATCATTTATCATTTTTGTCATTCCACCTTTATTTTACTTCATAGAGAGCAACCCTCTGAGAATGCCCTTCCACAGGGTAGAGATGCTTTCCAATTGAGCAATCCCTGTAAAAATACCCAATTCATTTAAGTTAGCAGGATTTGTATCTCTCTTCACCTTAACTGTTTCCTATTTCCCACAAGACACCCTGTCACTGAGCTACTTAAGCCATATGAACAGCACAGCAGCAACACAAGCAAATCAAGGCTTGGTTTATAGTATTTTGCTGTGTCTTTATAGTCTCACAGTATTGTTGGTGCTATTGTTTCTGAACTGGAGCTGGAGAAAATCTATTTGAGGCAAGCAATTTAATGAATCTGTATTTTATTCTGATAATGAATTATCTGTGTAGAAACTTACATGAACAGAAGCTTTTGTTGCTAAAAAATTATCATGAGAATAGTTTAGACAGAACATGTTTTGGCTGACTGTCTGTCTGGGTGCATGCAGATATCTAATAACTATTATGTTAGTTATTTCCTACACCCTACTTGCTATTTGCTCCCCGGGATTGATGCCCTATGTCGGGTGGTACTTTTTCCCACTCCCAAACCCACAGAGGAGTTATCACAGTCTTGGGAAATGCATACTCTTTTCGTACATTTGACTGCTCTAAGAAACATGTACCTGTATTATAGAATATGTGTAAAATGGGTCAACAAAATGGGGAGGCAATCAAGAGAAATTTACATTTGGACGATGGTTTACAAGAAACTATTTCACATTTTTTGCCCAGCTCATGCATGAACAAAACTGATTTAAGTACTTTCCTTGTTCACAGATGGCACATAAATAGTAACTACTAAAGTACTGTGCTTTCTGCATAGCTGGATGTTTCTTTTAAAAGTCTGCATTTTTATAGCAGTTTATCTATCTTAGCTACCTCTATCTCCCCTATTACAATAGCTTTTGAACATCTCATAATCCTTAATGAATTTATCCTCATAATATCGCTCCAAAAATTGGAGGTACTATTATCTTCTTTTTATGTGTCTCTTATTTATGGTTTTATTCCTCTTTTTTTTTTTTTTTTTTTTTTATTCCAAGATTGGAGGTAAACTGACTTGAAGAAGCAAAAGTTTGTGGTACACATTTCCTTGATCTCCCCTCCCAAGCCACCATTAATATTACTGTTGCCACCCCACAGCCAGGCTGTCTGTGAGGAATTCCTGAATGTGTTCTGGGCAAAATGAATGGAGGAACCAAACACTTTCTGTTTAATTCTCTAAAATGATCAGACTCTTCTTGACTGACATCGTGGCTTTTGCTGCCATGTGAGCAGCTGAGATGACAGGTGTGAGGTGACAGTGGCTGGAGAAGAGGACCTTGGTGAGGGTGAAAATCTCAGAAGGAGAAGACAGACGCCAGCCCTGGAGGGTGCACTGTGGTAGTGCCTCTCTGACTGTGAAAAGGAGGATTCACTTCAAGTGCCTTGGCTGTGTGTTGTCACCATATCTCTTGTGCCAGCACTGCCTGATGACACGCTTGCCTAAGACCCCTAAGCCAGGGGATGATTAATGCTGCAACAAAGCTTTGAGCAGTTTTCAGCAGGGACTTCTTCCTTGCCCATCTTAAAGTGCTCAGGTAAGCCTCTGAGCTGGAGCAAGAAATTGAGCAAAAATGTGCCACAGGTGGTTGTTGCTGAAGAAGATCAGAATTTCAGCAACAATAGGTTCCCTATTTCAGCAGAGAATGTCTTGGGAAACTTTACCCTTGACAGATTGTCTCAGCTACACTGCAAGGCTGTATGTGAAATGACTGGCCAGAGTTATGCAAAGTCTGTAGGAGAACAGAGACTTTTGCCCATGTTTTCCAGGTCCTTGGCTGCAGGCTGTCTTTGTCCATCTGTGAGCTATTTTGCTTCTTTCGGTCTCATGTACATTTCAGGATTTCTGTTGTCTAATCCTAAACATGATAGTTACAGATTTAAAAAATGGGGCCTAGTTAACTAAGGGATTTATAGTGTCAAATAGTCTCAAGCTTGTTATTCATGGTTATGTTAAAATCTCATTTATTAAGTAGGATTTCCATATTTGATGGTTTGTTTTGTTTTTGCAGCGGGATGCATTGCTGATTTTAATGCTGGCCCTCAGATTTTGTTGAAGCTACATGTCTTTCTAGTAGACATAAACGGTCTGTGTCCCTGGTTTCACATTTTCTAAGTTATTTTTTGTTAACAATTACCTATTACAGCAATTCCAATTTCAGAAATTGCTTTTGCAAAAAATGTAAATGGTTTTTATGTATTGATTTATTTTTCTCTATTCTGGAAGAAGTGTAAGTAACTGAAATGAAGATATGTGAGTTGTTTATATTGAGTGTATGAAAATGAATACAAAGCAACCTATTGAAATGAAACATTTTAGTGTATCAAGACATATTTTTGTAGTTGTTATCCAGTGCCCACCCAATGTATTCCTTCATATTCATAAGGAATTTTTAAGTTTTACCAAAATGTTTATGATTAAAAAGTATCAGACATTATAAAGTTTGTTAAGTGATAGAAAATCTAGCTCTGATCAATTCTCCATGTAGATGCTCTGAAAACTGTGAAAGAAAAATCAATCTGTTTCTTTACAGATTTGACCATAGTTCAGATACAATTTTTTGGAAGCAATTTAGAACAAAGTTATGCTTTTCTGTCCCTTAACAAATGGAAAATACTACTAATAAGGCTTTTAAACCAAATTGTTCATAAAACAAAAAGGATAAACAATAAACAGGAGAGAGTAAGTGTAATACTAGCTGTAAGGAACAGGATGAGAAAGAGTTTTAAAAATAGAATCAGAAAGAGTAGAAGAGCATATTGAAACCCAGATTTGACTACACTTGTGTTAATATGCCCTTCTGTTTTAAGATGTAATAGGCAGATTTTATTGCAGAGTATATAAACAGGGTTATCTGAAGTTCCTAGGCTGCGTTCTTCTTTGGCTTGGAAAACTAATTACAGAGAGAGTTAGACAGGGCAGAGTGTCCCTAGCAAGTCATCTGGAGTTTCTTTCAGTGCTTTAGTTTCCTAAACTCCTTGGTAGTTTTTGTGAGAATGGGTTGTTTAGTTTTGATTTTGTTTTTTTTTTCCCTCATGTCAGTTATTCCCACATTAAAATATACACTATAGAAAGTCTTCCTTGCATCTTTTTTAAACCTTTCTTTTAGACTTTTGCTGATGATTCTAGTTCCAAACAGAATTCAGGGTTTCCAAAACCTGTTTGGCTCTTTGGACTCTAAGAAATTGTTTCCCTATGGTGTCAGCAATGTGGAAAATCTCAGAGGCATTATAGAAGAGGAAGATGATTTTATTTTCAAACAGAACTGATTTCAGTTGTTTGTACTTCTGCATTTAACTCCTTGTAGTGAAATGGGTAGGAGAGTATGAGACTGAGTAGGCTGTCCAGCTGCCTGGCCCCAGGAGCAGGGTGCATGCATCCCAGGTGTCTGTGCAGGAATTTGTGCATTGATAATTAATACAAAGGAAGCCAGTTTATGGACCAGCACCTCCAGTCTGCTGGTCTTGTGATGGCTTTTTTCTGCCACTTAGGAGCTTGTAGTTGATAAGCCTGTGGGAGACAGGAAATCTCTCCTTCCCATGCCACCTTTGTGGTTCATTTAGGTTTGTTACCTGTCCTCTGTCTTGCAATTGGGATGTCTGGAGAATCTGCACAGAGATTTGCAGCTATTTTAAGACTAACTAGCTAATCTGAGAGCTACCAGCACTTGTCCTTCATAGAGTTCTGCTCCTGCCCCTCCTCATTTTCAGTTATTCTCCATGCCTATCAATCCTAAAACTGCACTGCGGAAATTCCTGGGCAAATGGTGGCAGTAGTTGTGGGTAAGTATGGCTGTGTATTATACTTCAGGGTCTCAAGTATCCCTTCCTTTCTTGGTCCCCCTATTTGTAGTAAGAGGCATGAAATGAAAAAAAAAAAAAATCAACAGAACATTCTTGAACATTGGACAAATAAAGTAAAATCACATTTTGAGAAAACTGTGGATTGCATCTTGCTGCATCCAAATTTGTTTATAACTTAGCTGATAAAAATCTGCTGCTGTTTTTAGGAGAATTCTTTTGGGTATTATGTATTACATTGCTGAAAGAGCTGTTCAAATCAAGTTTTATGCTAAGGCAATTTTGTTTGGTGATTGTTTGGTACAATAGTGAAAGAAAAAATGATTGTTTTAGTGGTACCCTCTGTGAAGCCATGTCTCCTTCCGTTCTTATTTGTTCCAAAGATTTCAAACCAGAAGGGACCCTTATTATCATCAAGGCTGACACCTGCATATATAAAAAAGTGCAGTTTATCCTGTAGCTCTTGTATCAGTCCTTTAATTTATGCAGAGATAAAGCATAAAAAGGTACTGCGGAGAAGTCAAGATCTCCAGCCAGCAACTCTCCTGTCTACATTGTTGTTTAGTTTGAGGCTTGAATTAGAAATTACTTGAAAGTCCTTCTCTACAGAGTATTGCTTCACTCAATGTGAAATGCATTTGTGGTCCAGATCTGGTTTCAAATACATCATTAACAGGGTAAAAAGCATCAGAAGCAGCTTCTGATTCATCTGCCTACAGGTAGGGTGCTCACGAGTGCATGCAGAGCTGAAGGAAGTGCACTTCCCTCTACAAAGCCATTGTCTGTGGGTGAACGCATAAGAAATGCTGTCATACATCATGTCATGTAACGTCATACCTTATTTGCTGTTAATGTATGACATTAGTATCTAGAAAAAAATATAACTTCTCAATTAAACATGACATAAACTTGGATATAAACACGATACAAATTTAGGTATACTCTGTTGTATATATGTATTATATGAGCTTTCTAATATACAGCTAGTAGTTTTTTATTTTCCAGAGTTTAAACTGCTTTAGCATCTGGAATTTATATCGGCATTATATGAAGCAGTCTGTTGCAAAAAATTATCAAGAATAAAATTAACATCAAAATCAATGTCAAAATTCACCACAGGGTAAAATATATGTACATATGTGTGTGTACATATATACACAAAAAACTCCAATAGCTATTAGTTCTTTTAACAATCTGCATTTACTTTCCTCTCTAAATTGCTTCAATATATGAACAAAATTATTGTTCAATTACAATATTCAATTTTATGCCACTAAAAAAACATCCAAAATAGTGAAAATATAAATTAAAATATCAGTAGTATTTAGGAGGATTGTGCTCATATAGTTTTCCTGCTTAAGTTGCAGCCCTGAGATCTGGAATTATAATCCTATCTTAATGAAACCAGCAAGATGAAATACTGTAAGAACATGACTTTTTAGAGGCTACCTATCAAATATTCCAAGGTTAAATAATGGCAGGAAAATGGCAATACCTTAACATTTTGTGTTTTAACAGGTGGGGAAATGTGTAAATTATGATTTGGGATTTTTTTCTATCTATTCTTTGCCTCTGATGCCCTGGCAGTCTCTATTTAAAAAGCAAAAGCCAGATTCTGCAAGTCCTTCTGTAGTCGAATTGGGTCATACACTTTGCACCACTTAAATTGTTCCTGTGCCTGCTGGTTTTGACTGGGGTAGAATTAGTTTTCCTTACAGTAACTAAATTGGGGCTGTGTCTGGGATTTGTGCTGAAAACAGTGCTGATAACACAGGGCTGTTTTAGCTACTGCTGAGCAGTGCTTATACAGAGCCAAGCCCTTTTCTGTCTCTCACCCCACCCCACCACTGAATGGGCCAGGGGTGCACAAGGAGCTGGCAGGGGACACAGCCAGGACAGCTGACCACAGTGACCACAGGGATATCCCACACTATGTGCAGTCATATTCTGCATATAAAGCTGGGGAAGAAGGTGATATTCAAAGTGATAGCACTTGTGTTCCCAAGTCATGGCTACAGCTGATGGCTTTCCTGGGAATGGCTGAACTCCTGCCTATCCAGAGGAAGCAGTGAATGAATTCCGTGTTTTGCTTTGCTTGAGTGCCCAGCTTTCGTTTTGCCCCATTAATTTGCCTTTACCCACAAGTTTTCTTACCTTTACCCTTCCAATTTTTTTGTCCGTCCCAACCGGAGGAGAGTGAGTGAAAGGCTACGTGGTGCTTGGTTGCTGCTGAAGCTAAGCCATGGCAGTGGGTGAAATAAATCTTGCAAAAGAATTCAACAAACATGATTATCCAAGTTATTTACTTTCCCTCCTAATCCATTTTCATGGTGTGGGGAAAAAAAGACAAACAAGAAAAGCGATGAGGTGTTTATTAAAATATTGGTTTGGTTTTGTGTAAAATTTATCTTGGAGGATGCTATGGATCTGGAACCTAAGAAATACAGGTACAGAACTGCTTGGTGCTGCCAAAGGACATGGTGAATGTTGCTCAGTACATCAGTTCCTATAAAGTGGATCAGATGCCTCTGTCCCAAGCCCTGCAAGGTGAAGCAAAGGAGAAGATGAGTTTGTAACTTTACCAGGAGGTCACTGCTTTGCTTGTTTAAACAATTGCCACTATGATGTTAATCTACCATAGTCCTACATGTGCTTCAATTTTTATTGCAAGAGAGTGGGATGGAGGAAGGAAAAGAGGGAGAATTTGGTTGTGGAGAGCAGGGCAATACAGATTGCTTTTATATGCAGTGGTTCATGAGGCATATTGAGCAGCACTGAAATATTCTGGGCTCTCCTCCTGAAGAATGAAGAAGTTATGGCTATATCTTTTTCTTCAATTTTTTTTTCCTCCTTCTCCTGGTTTAATTCTCACCATTTTCCTGGACATCTGTTTGTGGTAAGGTCTTCAGGGAGGGCACTCTTCTTCTCTTGGCATTATATGCAGTGCCTCAGGGGCTTCTGAATAAAGTTGGACTGTCTTGATAATATTAACTGACTTTCTGCCTTGAGAAGGTTTTACTTTTAATCCTCTGAGCGTAGCTGTCCCTTGATCTTTTACGACAGAATAGTAGCACTGATAGAAAACTTTTTAATTTGACAAAAATTAGAAATTAATGTGTGTGCACAGTATGACCAAGTTCAGATCCCTAAAGTCAGACTAACTCTATTTTTAACCATGCAAAGTAGAACTATGTTAACATATGCAGGGAGTGGGTTTTTTGTCTTTAATATTGCAAGCAATAGACACAGATCTTCACAGAGTTCACTTTACTTCATACTTTTCCCATCTGTCATGGAGCTGCAAAATTAGGACACATCCCAACCATTGCTTAGTGGGATGCAGAAGGGAAGTAGAGGCCTGTGCTCTCTGCACAAAGGTTTGCTGCAGGTGGTTTGCAACAGTGTCACCAAAACAACACTGAGGACAGGTTATTCAGGGTGTACATATTTTCTGGGATGTTTGCCTAAGGCTGCCTTCAGCTTTGGCCTGTGCACAAAATGGCCATTCAAAGATGCAGAGCATTGGGTGTGATGCTGATGTGGATCTGCCACCCAAATTTCATTTGGAAGTGATCTTGCTGTGGGGCTGCTTAATGGTGCAGACTGAAGTGGAGATCAGAGCTGCTGTGAAAGTGCACTCTCTTCTAAACTTAAAAAATACCCCAAAAACATAAGGGTAAGCAGTAGGAGACAAAAAGAAGTTCCTATTTTCTGGGCTAGGAGGTCCTATGTGCTTAGCAACTTCTGTAAAATGAGACTGCTCTTTTTTTCAGTCCCTTAATGTGGATTTACTGCCCAAATTCTTCTGTGCAGCTTGATTTCAAAGGGAACACATGGTATCAGATGAGAGAAGCATTAAACCTGTTCATTTTGTGATATTCAGGCATTGTCAGTTTTCCCTTTTTTGCTCCTCTGAAAAGGGAATGCTATCCCCAAAATCTGTGAATAGGCAGCTTTGGACTGAGCAGGGAGATATAGCCAATTGTCCCAGGGAGTTTAGTTTCTTCTCAGTGCCTCTAGTTCTTGTTTTTCTGTGGATCTTCTCACAATTTTTTTTTTTTTTATGTGGTGTGTTGCCATTTCACCATGGATAAGGCCTTAATTTGTGTATATTTTTTATAGCTGTGCATTTTTCAGTTTGCCAAAATGTTTGGGATCCACCTGATTCTTGCACAAATTTCCACTTGCACTGTTGGAAATAGATTGCTTCTGAATTAGAAAATTGCTGTTCAATCTAAAGCCACACTGTTAAAAAACACAAAACTACAGTGGTACATCCTGTGTCTTACATGCTCTGAAACAGCATAAGATGAGCTGGTTTGAGGAAGCAGACATTCTTCCTATGTGGAGTCTGAAAATCAAGTATTTAATTGACGGGAGCAGGTTTTCTATCCTGGAAGTATTGACATTCTCAATTACAGTGAAAACATCAAAGCTTTCTGCATGAAGCTTCAGCCAGCCCTTGAAACATATGGTGGAATATTTTTGTGCTGCTGCTGCTTAACTGTGGTGTATTGGATTTGCACTGGCATCATTTTCTTCCATTAGTTAGGCTTACCCTACTTCACCTTTCCAATTTATTGGAACTTAACTGTTCATTGTCAGCTGACTCAGGAGTGCAGAGCCATACTCTGTAGCCGACTTAAGGCCTGAAGTTAATAAATTTTAGTGCATGAAGTAGAATAAATTAGAACTAGTATGTTAATGTTGATAACTTTCACTGCAAAACTCTTATTACATATGTCTTAGAGATTTTAATTTCGTTTTTAGATGTACTTCATGCACATCATATTGTATATATGCATGATATCACAACTCTTCTTTTTCCTTACGGAGGCCTAATGGGAAAACACGAGGATTTGTAAAAATAAAAGCTTTACATTCACTGAAATGGAAATTATACAATTTCATCTTCTAGTCAGAACTTTTGCTGAAATTCTCATAAACACTAAGAAGAGAAAAAATGGAAAAAGATGCTGAGATGTGGCTGAGAGAAAACCTCTTTATTTCCTTAGAACAGACAATTTTCTTTCTCTTTCCCTCCCCACTTGTACTGGCAAAATATACAGTTAATAGCAGTATGTGCAGGAAAACCATCCATAGGGCAACATCTGTTGAGCCTTATGGGGGAAAAAAGGAGTCTCAGACGTGTGTGTGCTTTCACTACATCTATTCAGTTTTTGTGGGGGAGAGGGGGTGTGAGAAGCCCAGTTACCTACAGAGATGTCATCTAAAATTACTGATCGTTCCTTGGCTTGGATTGTTGATGCAAGTTCCCAGAGCTGCCATAGACTCTAAGGGAAACAGGACAAGCACCTTGGTGGATTCTCTTCTACTCTCCTCACCCCTCAAGACCTGTGGTGATCAGGTATCAAAATTTCAATTTGTTTTGAAAGGACTGGAGAAGGAGACTGCTGTGGCACACCTTTTATGGAAGGAGTTATAAGATTTTTGGGAAAAGTGGTCTAAAATCAGAAGAAAGCCAACTGGCATTTTCTTTTGCCCTTATAAGTCTCTAAAATGATAGGCTGAGGGTTGGCACACTTGAAGTCTTGGTAGGTGTTCTCCCCAAGGGCTCTGTGGGTCTCTGTTGGACATCTTATTCAGCCCAGAGAGCAGATTTTGGGGTGGATTGTCAATAAAGACATTGAACA
Organism: Certhia americana; assembly: GCA_018697195.1. Taxonomy (NCBI): domain Eukaryota; kingdom Metazoa; phylum Chordata; class Aves; order Passeriformes; family Certhiidae; genus Certhia; species Certhia americana. The sequence goes on along the minus strand of CM031857.1, from coordinate 19,315,126 downwards.
GGACTGGACCCAATACTGACCTTGAGGGATCACCACTTGTGCAAGCACAACACCTCTGGGAGAGATATATGCGTCCAGGGCTCTTGGGCCACATCATGGCTTTCTGAAGCCCCTTGATCCCTCATGATGCTGGTGGGTCTCTTGTGAACCTTCCTTTAATCCTTTACCTTGGCACACCTATGCTGGCATGACTTTGTTATCAGGAAATTCAACCTCCTTGATTTTGTAAATAGCTGTTGAGCACTTATGGGATGAGGGGAAAAAAGCTTGGCCCTTGATGAAGACCTCCTGGAAGCTTTGTTCAGCCCTTTTCCACCTCCATTTCTTTTCAACACCACACCAGCTCCTCTGTCCAGTCTCCCAAGTTCTGAAAACTGAGGAGGGAAGATAGGATGGAAAATGATAGCATTGAGTGGTCCTGCAAAAGAGCTGCATATGTTTTGCCAGCACCTCACTTGAATTGACTCTCTGATTAAATGGCTGTATGTCATGAGGTCATTGCATATGGCACTGCTCTATGATTTCTGAGAGCTGTACAGTAGTTTGAGTTCCCACATACAAAGAGCTGGCCAGAACACAGTTTTTGTGGAAAAAAAATTGTCTCCTCTTACTTCACGTTGGAAAACAAAAGAACTGATGTTGATTAAGTATGGATATATGCAGACAGCAGAAAAAAAACTTTATGAATAGCATAGGGTGAAGTAGCCAGAAGTGGTACACCAGTCATTCTGCTGTTAACCTTTCATGTTTGCCAGGGGAACAATTAGGATTGTAAAGGCATACTGTTCTGTGTTAGAGAGAAATGAAGTAATGGAGAGGTTAAACATTTTCTCTGAAGTTACTCAACCTTGTGCATGTTCTTACATCCCTGTTTCTCTCTCTGCATTGTGCTCTAGTCTCAAAGCTTTATCTTTTCTTCATGTTACAATTTTTCTTTTACATTATAGTATATATCAGATTGTATGAGCTACTGTTAGTTATATTTGCAGTTTGGTGTTTGGTGATGTGAGGTTTTTTTGCCTTAATTTTTTTGGGGGGGTCAGACAATTTTATTGACAAATCTAAATCAAAACCAAATGGGCAAATAAAACCCCACATTTTTCAGACTGACTCCTCTCTTTTGCCTCCACTCCCCAATTCTTTTCCATAAGAGCAAACTGTTTTACTGACACTTTGTAGAAGAACAAAGGAAATTTATAGATATTATCCCCAGAGAGGAGAGAGGGGAATTTCTTGCATCTCTTCTTACTCTTTTTATCAGTAATTAAGATGCTTAGGAGCTAATAGGAGATTTGAATGATTTTTCCTTTGGCATGAGAGGAAAATATGAACAAACTTGTGGAAAAAATGTATGTGCCTTATGCACAAAATAGGTGTGGATGTTGTAGTCTTCTATACATATAGCATTTAACATAGCATTTTTTCTGGATATTTTTTTATTTCTTCCCAGATGACTGGCTCATGCAGGAATCTTATATGAAGGTATTGCAAACTTTTTGGCTGAGCCAGGGACTGAACTCAGCTCTCTTTGTTCTTAGATGTGCAATCAAATTCAAGACTGTCCATCTTTATGTCTCTGTTCTTCTACCCCTCTCCAGCAGGAGGTGTCCCTGTTAGCTGGCTGCCCAGCTTCCTTCTGTTCCCCATTCCTTTAATAGGTTTCGTGACTACTGACAAGTAGGAAACACATCAGATGCCTGAAAAAGCTATCATGTTGTTAAATGATAGGATTGCTGGGGAACTATTTGTTCAGATTGCTCTGGCTTGGAATCTAGGTTCAGCAAGACAGATTCCTTGGTCTGTGTTATTGTCCCCTCTGGGGCTTGAAAGTATTTGCATGTTTAGATATTTTCTGCTGCAATGAAAATTTTTGCAATACACTTGACTTGCACAGTAAAGAGGCACTTAGATAAACAAGCAGGTCTAGATGCTTCTTAGTACAATCTTGAGCTAGTCTAAAATGCATTTGTTGTAAAAAATAGATAATTTGCCTCCTGTGCATATGGGAAAGGCTTCGAGCATTTTTCTTGCCTGTGACTTCTAGCTCTGTCATTGTCACCCTTTTATGGTGTCTGTTGTGTCAACAAAAATTGATCTAATTTATGAAATGCAAAATTATTCCTCTGCTGATACTACTTTAAATGTAAAAAACCCTGTGCCAAAAGAACGTAAGTAGAAACAGAGAGAATATCTTGCTTGCGTTCGAATGTATGGCCCTGATTCATACAGAAACCCGTTGAGTTTTAGTGTCATGCTTTAAGTCTTATTGCTTAGTGTGTTTCTTTTCCTATGTTTAAATTATGCTTTTGCTCTACAAATTCTTCAGCTACTCTCTACTGAGAGGTGTAAACATATGGTCCTTAAATGTTCCCTCGGACGTCTGCAAGTATCAATGGATAAGAGTAGTATACAGGAATTTTTGGCAGAGGACTGGCAAGAAAACAAGAAATAAGAAATCAGATGACATCAGTCTATTTTTTTGGTTTTTATAAATCAAAGGAAAGCAATTTTTATTTGAAACAGACCATAGAACTGTGAGCACCTTAGGCAAATTCTTCTTACATGCCCTAAATCTGCTTTGAGGTTTTTACAAACTTGACTGTGATAAATGTACGAATATAAATTAAAGATAATATGCAGACCTATGTTTTACAAAGTGTTTATAACTTTGAAGTCCCACAAATCTGAAGATTAAATTATTTTTTGCATTTGATACTGTTCAGCCAGTCTCCTGGGATTCCTTGGGTTTTGTTTAACGGAATTGTGTAAATGTGAAGCAGAAAGAGGTACAGAAGAAAACTGCTTTTCCTCATGAGAGAAGTCCATTTCTATTTTATGTTTCAGACTCTGCAATGTCTCATACCTGGTATACCGTAGAGATGACCTCTGTAAAAACAGTGATGGCATGCTATCAGCTCTCTGTGGTGTTTTGGGTTGGCAGGGTCTCAGCGTTTTATTGCATTTATTTTACCAGTGATATAATAAATTTCAGTAGTGCTTTTCCTTATTACCTTTTTCAGTCTCTGATGTCACAAATCAAGACAATTGTGCTCATTAAATTTTACTTTTTATTTACTGATTGCATGCAGTTTAAAAATATTTTTCAACTGCTTTCTGTAAGATTGGGGACGGGCATGTCTTGTCAGAAACCACTTAAGTAAATCTCAGAGAACTATTAGATGCCTGAAGAAGCAATGCTCCTTCTCTTCAACCCTAGATATCCTTCTTCCTTTCCTTTGTGTTTTTAGTTTTGAAGTACAATTAAGAAATATTTATGTACTACAAGTTGATATCTGCTCAGTTTTTTGTTCCTTGCAATAGTAGCTAAAGGGGATTTGCAAGAGAGCTAGACAAGATTTTTTTCCGAGGGTCATAGGACAGGCAGGAGTTGAAGGAGTGTAGTTTATATTAGATACTAAGTAGGAGTTCTTAACTGTGAGGGTGGTGAGGCACAAGAATGATTGCCCAGACAACCTATGGATGCCACATCCCTGGAAGTGTTCAAGACCAGGTTGGATGGGGCTCTGAGCAACCTGATCTACTGAAAGGTGTCCCTGGCCATGGTAAGGGGGTTGGAACAAGATGATCTTTGAGGTCCCTTCTAACCCAAAACATTCTATGATTCTTCTGAATCTACTGCAGCCCCTGGATACTCTTCAGCTGATATTTCAAGCAACAGTATTGGATTCTCTGTAGGAGAAATGCATTTAGTTGACGTTGGTATTTTAATATAAATTCCATCCAGTGCTTAAGTTCCCATTATTAATTACAGGAGGTATCCCTTCATACTGAGAGGCAAAACCTGCTCTGCTTTCTCTGCAGGCATGACTGAAGCGGTGCCATTACAGTGGAGAGCAGACTGTAGTGAGGTCCCTTACTTGGCAGGAACTGACCTGGCTGAGTGATGCCTGTGCTTATTGCCCTAGCTGTGCAGTTCTCAGGGTGGCAGGGGCTAAAATTATGTCAAATTAGGGAATTAGAGGTAATTATAAGCCAGGTTAAAAAGTAGGCTGGTGAGGGCTCTGGTCAGGTGAAACTCATCTCTATGTTTTTTCTGGGCAGCTGTGGACATCAGGAAAGCAAATCCCTTTTCCCAAATTGTTCATCTGACATTCCCTCAGCAATACCTGTTCTAGAGAGAAAGAGAAACCCAAAATTGCCCCTTCCCAGGGTGTTGAACCATGATCTGACCAGCTGCTGTCCCTTACTTTACTTGAAATTGGCTCCCACTGCCCATGTTCTTTTCTCCTCTGTGACCCTTTCTTCCTTTGTAAAAAAGTGAATGTCTAGTTCTGAGTTAGGCCAACCTAAAAGATCCCTGGTATTACCAAATACCTTGTCGAGGTGGTAGGATGAAGTACAGAAGAAAATTGTAAGTTTATTTTAAAGACAGAGACAGTTTCTGTTCTTCTGAAAGTGTTTTCCTATTGATTTCTTTTCCCAATATCTTCCTCCTTTATGCAAGTCGCAGGTACTTAGGGATAGACCCAAACTGCAGTTTCTCTCTCAGTGTGTTCCCATTGTTCTGTTTCTACTGAAAGCAAAATAACTCAGAATAACTCTATCATTTGCCATGGAATTAATTAATGTCACTGTGTGCAGTGTAACTTAAACAATGGAGAAAATACTGGATACTAAGAATGGGACCAAGACCTTCTTTATGACAGGAGAGCAAACACTTTAAGCTGGCTATTCTAGTCTGAGATGAAGAACTACAATTTCTTTTACCTTTGGGAAAGAGTCTAATGAAAACATCTGTGAGGAAATAGTGTGTGGTGCTTGAAATACTTGCATACCAGAAGACATGAAAGTATTCATATTACCAGAGATTCCAAGTACCTTTCTCTTCCGACTTTCTGCTTTTTGCTTTTGAAGATATCTAAAAGAATGGAAAAACATTAGTAAAGTTCCTTTTCATCTCCTCTGCTTTACAGTCATAATAATTGCTACTTTTAAAGTTCGTTTTGTGACTCATTAGAGAAACATAAATGCTTCTTTTCAGAGGTATGAAGAACATGTTAGTAAATGGATACAGAGAAGCTTTCTGCCCAAAACTTTTTTTTTTCCTCTTTTAAAAGTTAGTTTTGTCCAACATCTTTTCATCTAGAATTCTACAGGGAGTTTCTTTGTCTACGGCCATCTAACAAAACAATAACTAATCTGAGAATAGTTTATAGAGGAAGAGATAGCAAAGGGGACACAAAGGAACAACTCTATGGGTGCCCCCATTCTATACACCTTGACTGGTTGAGCCTGGCAGGAGTTTTGCTCCACTGGTTTGACTGTCCAAGGCAGGCAGAAATGTATTTTGCTTGACATATACTTTAGTGAGGCTACAACACAGCCTAATAATGAACTGCATCCTCCCTTACTTACAGGAGGAGGAGGAGCTGCTTTTCTAACCTAAATCTTCTGAAATTTGACTCTAGGTCCCTGATTAATGTGCTGAGGAAAAGCACACAGTTCGTTGTGCCTCAGAGAAGGTGCACCTTCCTCTCTTGTGAATGTCAAGTTCAAAAGGAATCCATGAAGTTCTATGCAAGGTTATATCTTCCTGGAAAATATGGCACAGAAGCAAAAGGTTTACATTTGAAAACCAAGCAAATAATTAATGAAGCACTTTGGCTTTTCTCAATCACAGTTTCCTTCCAGTTTGTCATTGTTGTAAATGTTTGTGCATTAAAATTCAAATTAGACAAAGTCAAAGGCAATGGCACTGCTGGATATTTACTGTAAAATGAATGATCCATTATCTATATATAGGATTTCACAAGCACATCATGGTGTAAGGAAAAGTAATAGCTGTGAGTCATAACCAGGAAAATAGCAAAATAGAGCCTATATGGGTAGCAATCCATGGTTTTCTCTCTAGCAGGACCACAAGATCTTTGTTGCAAATAGAGATACTTTGGTGACCATGCTTGTCCATCAAATCAAAAATAATTTGAGATGTGGTGAGCAAAAGAAAGGATGTGAGAATATTGAGAGAGAGTGAGTGAAGTTGTGGGAGTTGGTTCTTGCCTTTTTCCTAACTATAAGTAGAGGGACTATTAAAATATTCTCTCCTCTGATTTCAGCATGTACTCCCTTTATAAACATCTTGATGATAAAATATTTATAAATCTTTTCAAAGTGGTGAGCAAATTTCTGTCTAAAACCTACCTCTGCATTAAAGCCTCAGTACCTAAGCAATTAGAAAAACATAAATCAAAATTGAATTTTGAACTGTGGAGTTTATGGAGTTTTAAGCTTGGGTTTGTTGGCTCTGAGTTTCTTCTTTAGCTGTTCAGCAAGTGTTTCCAGCTTTTTGTAAGTACACATATGTCTAACAATAAGGATTGGATAGAGTTGGGCTTTTTGTACTCAGCTGGAAAAAAAAAGGAAACAGAAGCAGGAGAGGTAAAAAAAAAATCTCCATTTTGAAAAGAACATATTATAGCATATATAATCATCAGTCAGTTTGTGATTTAAAAAACATCTGTTGAATAAAGAATTGATTTCAGCAGTATATTTTGTTCTTTCTGCCTTGCAGGGCTCACTTGAGAGAGGGGCTGAGTTACCTGTATCATTAATATCTGCTAGGCTCTTAATTGCTGCTCTTCTAGCAGATGTCTAGCTTGATTGCTTTTCCAATTCTTTGCTGCATACCTGCAGAAAAAGAGTATTTTGTAAGGCTTTGTTGTATTGTTGAAGAGCAATTGAATTTTAAAGTTCTCTGAAGGGGAAGGTGGGCTAGAGTATTGAGGTGTGTGACTGCATGCTGCCCTTTAGCTTTCATTAACTTGTGTGCAAGGAGAGTGAAAAGTCATAGAAATGTGTTTACTGTATTTGTGGATATGTGTGGATTTTCTTCTCTCAGAGATGTGCTTCTTGCTCTTGAAGCAAGCTAGACTACTTTTATTACTGAAAAAGGATATGTGTAGGCTTTCTATTATGCTCTAATGTACTGTGCACATTATTAAGGAGTCCATTGCTAGCTCTGTCCTGGTCAGTGCCTGCTTTACATGGAGATGAATCTGGGAAAGCTATGTGGTAAATAAAGAAATATTGCTGTGCTTGTGACCTAAGCTTTGGTTTGATTCAGTTCTTCATGCATAGGAACCCCATGAAATGTCTCCAGTGTGTACCTGCCTCTGAAGACGGGGGAGAGCAGCAGGGGTTTTACCCTTGGCCTACAAGGAATTGAGAAAGTAGGGTTTTGTTTCCTGATTGAGAACTCTCTCCTACATCTCTAGAGCAGATTCTATAATCCTGTACTGTCTTTGGAAAAGGCAGTTGTGTCTTTTTCTTACACTTGTTTTTCCTTGGGTTTTGAGGCAGGGCTCCTGTAGCCCCAGAAGGTGTGGACAGCCCTAGCCCAGGTGGGAGGCAGGAGCCCTGTCCCTCCTTGCTCCTGCCTGCTCTCATGTGCTGAGCTTTGCAAGGACCAAGGACCCTGGGGCTGCTGCTGCTGGTGCTTCTGGTTGGGGAGCTGCTTTTATTTTTCCTCATAAAGCTATTTTGTTGGTACAAGTACTTTCTTCAAAGGCCCAAGAATAGGCCAAGCATTGGCATAATTTGTGGCTATTAAGAGACTTCAGAACAGAATACCTCTCTGGTTTCCAGGGCCAGGTCTCATGGTCAAAAGTTGTCTGCCCTAGCATGTGAAGCGCTGTGTGGGGATGTTTCTGGTCTCCTTCAGCTTGTTTTACTCCAGAAGTAACACATGCAGAACAACAGGCTGGCTTCTTTTACCACTCCAATTAGCCCTTTCATGTATGGGCATTTGTAAGCAAATACTGAGGAACTTGAATTTCTGATGGTCTGCCTGTTCAAGGGAAGAAGAAAAACCATCTTTCATAACTATAGCTGTTGGTTTGGCTATTCCAGCCTTTGTTTGGAGAAACTTCTAAGTTTTCTCTCCAACTTTCATACAAGAGATTTGTTGTTGTGATTTTCTTCCAGTATGAAAGAAAAGAAAGGGAGTAAGATACACTTATCAGAAATATTATCATTAAATATAAGTAATGAAAGAAAAAGGAAGCCCATGAATGAACCCAGATTATCTTTTACCTACTGTGACACACAGTTTTTTCCTCCTGCTTCTCTGATACTGTCTTTTAGATACGGTTGAAATACTTGCGTTCTCTAGTAAAAGCACTTTAATACCTGCCAGAATCACTACCATTAAAGCAATTTACATTGAGTTGCTAAACCAAAGCAGTTATGTCACCAAAAGTGCAGTAAGATTGCTGTAACTGCATCTAAACAAGTGTTGCTGACAATATAAGAAAATTGAAAAAGAAAAAATTCTATGTCTAATCAACACTTACATAGACAGGAATTTCCTAAGTTGATCTGAACTGGAACGATCCTGTGTGCATGTGACTGTATATCTATATGTTTGTCTACCTCCATTCATATAGAGCAGTATAAATTATTTTCTGTCAAAAATCAGATTACTAAGCTTGTGCTTTCAACAACATAGTACAATTTACTTTAAAAACCCCAAAGCAACAAAAACCCAAACCAAAGAAACCCCACCCACAAACCAAACCCAAACAAACTGAAAAAACAAACAAACCAAAAAACAAAAGAAGGTCAAAAAAGACACTTTGCCATCAGTGTGCCTGCTTGGCCTAATTTTATCCAGAAGTTAAACCCTGGCCTCTACTAATCAGGATAAAGCAAGAATCATTTGCAGAAGTAAGTCAAGTGTCATTTATCTTAGGAAGGCTAGATATGCATTTCAATGTGTCTCTATCTTATAAAAGGAGCCCAAATAACCTTTTAATGGTGAATACCAGGTGTGGTATATCTCCTTCCAAGTAACTTTTTTGTGAACTCAATTCATAAAAAGAGTGAGACTTTGAGCTAATGCCAAACTCATTAAACTGAAGGGAGTTCTACCAGCGTTTTCTGTTCTGCCTGTGTGGTGATGTGGACTTCTCCAAAGTGTGTAACAAGCCTGTCCCTGTTCTTCAGAATTTAGTGCCTGTTCAGGCACACAGTGCTTATATTTGCTGCTCTTTCCTCCTTCTGCAGGAAGGAGTCCACCTCTGCAAGCCTCCAGTTCTTCTTCCAAAGGAACCAAGCAGTCTGTGGCTTCACTGTCACTGGGACCAGCTTTCTTCTGAAGTCACTGGAAAGCTACTTATTTCTGATTTGTTCTAGCATTGGTAGTAGATCCAGCAGCCAGTTGAAGGCTATCTGTGAGCTTCGGGTCACAGCAGGTCCCTATTGACTAGCAAAAAACATTTTGGGTGTTTGGTCTCTGTTTCATTTACTGGTTTGAAGTCTGTGCTGCTTTGTATTTTCTCACAAGGTGTGACAGTCACTCATGAATGACTTTTATATCTTCCTGTGCCAGAAGCCATGCAGCACCTTGTTTCCTGAGCTTAAAAGCCTTTGCAGCAAGAGTCTTTACAATTCTTTGTGCTGTGGTTGTGAACATTGTGAATTTAGGAGCATTTTGTTCAAAGGCCAGGGCATATGCTAACCCTGCAGAGGCTGGGATTAAAAGCACAATATTTGTTACCCCAGACACTGAAAGGAATTGTGTGGCCATGTTCTCATGGGATTTTGTGTTTGTTCATTCTTATAAAATTCTTTTGTCATTTATATATATAATTTGAGGTAGATTTTACAAATACCTGCTAACATTTCTGACTATGTTAGCCTCAGATTGTGAAAATTATTTTGCTTGGTTTGCTTGTTTCTTGATAGAAATCATGTAGTTCAGAGAATAAAAGGAATAAAAGCACAACTGCTGAACAGAAAATTTATGAACAGAAATTCAGTCCAAGATGTTTTACTCAATTGATGATGAAATTATCTATGAATCTATATTTTCACTATATGACCAGTTTTTATATATGGCTCAATAATATTCATGATAGAAAATCTGTTCTGTTCCCCCTTGTCAGCTGCTAAATAAATTACTAGGGAATAATTTTTTTGTTATTCAGACAGATCTATTCTGCACAGAGGTGTTTGTGTACTGTTGTCACCAAATAATCCATTTTGTTTCTTTGCATCCAGTGTAGGTATGTGCTTCTGAAGCTGGAAAGAATTTGTTCCCATGTCTTTGTGAAATCTACATTTTGATGTTACAAGGGGGAAAAAATGTCTCTTTAGAAAATTCTGCTTCAAAGTAATGTGGAAACTTAAGCTAAATCTTCACAACAGACACTTTCAATGTATCTTAAATACTTTGAAAACATAATTTGGTTTGTAAATGTCCAATATAGAAATATATTGAGAGTTGATTAAAATACTTTCAAAAACATGTTGCTTGACAAACACATTACACTGGCGCCAGTCTTTTTGAAAACTACATTTCAATGCTTCAATGATAAAATGGGCTTTGAAGTATGACACATTATCCTCCTGTCAGTGGTCAGAAATCTGAATAAACTGTGATGGATTGCAGAGTTCAAGGGAATGAATACATAAGACAAGTTCTTAGCTTGCAACTTTGGCTATTTGATATTCAATCATAACTGTTATAACTAAAAGTTCAAAGGCAGGAGTGAAAAACTCTAGACCTGCACATAAATATAGATATGTATATGTAACTAGGTATTTTGGATCACCTAAAAAAAAAGAATCTATGTAGTCTGATACTTTGAACCTTCTATGAAACATTATATAGATGCTTTGTTCTCCGTCTTTCTGAAATCAGTTATAGTCCATATCAAATAGCTATGGCCAGTGTTATAAAAATCCAATTTATCATAGAGTTTGATATTAATACTGACATAAAATTACTTGGGATATTTTAAAGAGAGGATTTTTCAGGAGAAATGTGTTTGGCTGGCTGCATGTGGTATGAAGGATACTGTGCATTCAGTCACAAGGTGACAGGTTACCATTCTATATTCAAGGGTAAAAGAATAGCAATATTTTTGGTTGCTAATTTTTGTCATTAGCAAGTTTAAGCAAGGGGTTATGCACTCATCATAAAACCCCAGTAAAGTAAGACTCAAGTGGTTTCTTCATGTCACCAGAATTCCAAGATAAATGTGGTAGAAAGGATCAGCCATCATGTATTATATATCAACAGACAGTGCACATTTTTCTCCCAGTGTAGTTCGGGAGTGAGACTTCTCTAGATGACAGTTATGGAAGGTCTGAAGTGTCTGGAATGTGCAAAAATAGAAAGTTCTGAATGCACTTAATAAAAGTTTAATTTGTGAGTTATATGAGCATAGAAATAACTACTGGTGTGTGAAACCCAAAGGTGCATAAGTTCAGTCAAAGTTTTATAGATGAACTTTTTACAGATTTCATTCTTTCTTGTGATATAGGTTTTCTATCTCTTTTATTCCTCTTTCTTTATCCGGTTCTTCCATTTTTTTTAAATGAATAAATTATTCTGCTTGTTTACAGCATACCTTAAACCACTCTCTTATTGATATTTCATACAGTTTCTTTTATACCAGTATTCTCTGGTGGTGCATGGGTGTTAATGTGTTTTGTTAGTCTTTTTTTTTTTTCTAATTGTTTTCTTTTCTTTTTTTTCCTGTTATGGACTTTGGGAAGGGTGTCCTGTACAGATCTTTTTTGTCTTTAACTTGATTGCTTTATTTCTGAGTTACTTCTTTCCCAGACTTTTCATTTTGCTGTGCAGGATTTTATCACAAGGTCTTTGCAGGCCTGCCAGGACTCAGCATGAACTTCCTGTGATTTTTGGCTTGTTTTGTTCTCACAGTAGGGAAATCTTATCAATCATTGTTCAGCTCAAGTTGTGATGATTTATAAACCTTAAAGATGTTGATGTTAATAATACTCTGTGGTTTGTGTGGTTCCCTATTTTCTCACAAATTCTCCCATGTCAATGAGCATTGTATATATAGACAGGAAGAACCAAATCTTGGTGAGTAGCAGTGAGCAAGTACTGAAAAGTAAAGTGAGGGATTATTACTGTAGCAGTATTCTGAAGATAAGTAGGGAACAGATCGACCTGGGTAAAACCCCAGGATTGTATTATTTATCTGTTAGGCTGGCATCATTAAAATGTGCATTTTTGTCTTTTTTTTTTTTTTTTTTTTCCCCTTGCTACTGAAGTTCTTTTGCATAGTTTGCCCATTATTTGCCTTTAGAGGTATTCTGCAAGGGAGGGATTGGGAATAGTTTGCTGATAAGTATCAGCTAAAAGTAACTCTCATTTCTAAGCCCCACAGGAAACACATCCTTGTATCTTCAAGTTGTGATTGAAGAGTCACAGACAGAGAGGATGTTTGCTAAAAGTGCATTGTATTTGCTGTGGTAAGAGCAGAAAATCACTTTAAGAGAGGCAATTTCTCTTCGCATTGGACCTGATTTTGGTGTTTGTCCAGATGTCAGTTGGGAGTAACATAAAGATGCTCTTCCATTTGAGCTGAATATGAAAGTAGAAAAAGTGAAGAACTGTGCTAGCTGGATCTGAGAACGTAATTCTCTGACTTCTGGTAGTACTTTTTTTCTTTGTCAGATTTCATTATAATTCCTCGAGACAGTGTTGGGACAGTGCAGTTTTCTACAGTCCAAAGTCATACCTGTCTCACATCATGACTGACTCAATCTATACACATGTGTAAGCACCAGTGTTCCCTGCTTAAGTCTTTCTGCTGACTTAAGAAAAGTTATATCAGCTCTTTACTGCTTTTAAAAACTGTAGGATTTCTTCTAGGTTCAGAGTCTAATTCCTTTCAAGTGCAAGTGTGGCCTGGCCTAACTCCCAAGATGTAAAAGGCACTGTGCTCACATGTCAGGCTGTACTACTTTGATGAAGTTAAAAGAGAAGGCAGAAAGTAAGAAGGCGGAAAGTAAGAAGGCAGCATTTTTGTAGGGATTGAAAAGATACAGGAAGTTCTGGTAAATGTGCAGAAGGATGAGAAATCATATCCAAGAGATATGCTGTCTTGGGGGACACAGTGACTCAGATGAAGGATAGTGTGAGGAGGAAGTGAATAAGAAAGAATGGGTGTTTATTAGCCCGGGGCGGTGGATCCTTCTATTTCTTTCTGTAGAACAGGTGCCAGCAGTAGGTGCCCTGAAAAGTGGTAGTTGATAACTCAGCATTCAAGGATTGCTTTCCTCATACAACTGGAAAATTGTAATGCCTTTCATGATCTGTTATATTATACACATGGAAGTAAAATCATTTATATAAAATGCCTTAGTTTTTCATGTAGTATAGGAAACAACATCTAAAGGTGTGGTTTGGAAGAGGCTCCACCTCTCCTTTGTTTTCTATGCTTATTGGCCTCTTTCAAGTCTCACTTGCCCCACTTGAACTCTGCATATCAGCTGGCCTGGAAAAGAAGGCATTTGAAACTAAAAAAAGAGCAAATGTACTATTATTAGTTAGGAAGAGAAAGAAGCCAGAAAATCTATTAATATTCACGGAAAATCCAAGGCAAGGAAATTTGTAGAATAAGAAAAACTAGGATAGAGTCTTCATATATTGTGTCAAGGCAAAAACAATTAAACTCACTTTCACACTGTTTCAAGAGGTGGAGTCAGGGATGAATGGAACAAAATAACTAAAGCTATTATGCAAAAAATTCACCTTTATTTAAAATCAAATAGCATTGGGAAATTGGCAGGGTAGAGGGACAACTTTAAGCCATACTTGAATTTTCTAAATTTTTTTTGAGAATTACTTGATTATTTGTCTCTATCTTTGATTGATAGGAAAAATCTGTGAAGCATGAGAATTATTTGGTAGAATGGCTTCTAAAGGTCTGATAAAGGCAGCAGCCCTGTAACTAACTCTCTGATTGTTCAGACTGTCTAATTTTGATGTGATGAAAATTCTTGACAATTACCTTTTTTGTGCTCTGACTCTACTTTGTTCCCTTGCTATCCCAGTTTATGGACTTGCTGACAGCAATGGTTGAAGATTTTCACCATTCTGTGAGCAGTTTGTACCTTGTTACTGGCATGAAGAAAGATTTTTGAGGGGTAATACTAAGCCAAAGCAAGTTGTTTTGACTCCTTTTATTTTCCTTTTTTTTTCCCACCTTCCTTAACCTAGGACTTGTGATGGTCTGCACTCTAGGTTCTATTTATTCCATCTGCATTTATGATTTTGGTCTTGATGTCTGAAGGAAACTATCACCATTAAATGAAGTCCAATACATTCCAAATAATTATTCTGACTATACTGCAAGATTTTTTTTTTCCAGTGCATTGTGGATCTAGGAGTAACACTCTATCAGAACACTTTCATCTAAAATCCTCTCTGTTCCAAGGACAGTTATGGTGAACATAAGCTGCTGAATATAGACTTCCTCTTTTAAAATGGGAGATTTTTCTATATGTTGACAGACTGAACTTATGTTTGATTGAAAGGTTGTAATTTTTTCCTATTCTTTAAGGTCCAACTAGACATGTTAAATTTTATGATCTTTGCTGCTTTGATCATTCACAAGGGAAGCCCTTGGGCAAGAAAGAAAATGATGAAACTGGATGTTTATGGTGCTTGGAAGCCATGTGCTTGTGAGCAGTGTTTCTCTACAGAGAGAGGTTTCACGTGTACAGGTTCATGTACCTGTGAATGCATTTGAGAACTACCAGGTCACATAAAAAGTAATAGAGTACATTGTGAAATATCACAAACTATTTTAAAATTTTATTAAGTTTTGGGTTTTTTTTCAGGTATTGCTGACAGTACAGGGAGCTACTTTACAGGAAAAATGAGACCATGTGAATTGATGTTGATATAAATGCTTACAGATTTATGCATACCTTAAGAATTATATAAATATCTATGTCTCTTGACTAAATAAGAAACCATACTTAATGAACTAGAGACTACAATATCAAGATAAATTCTTCCTTCATATTTACAGCAAAGTGGAATAAGCTGTTCATTATGATCATAGCCCCACAGAAATTCATAATGTTTCATAGAATACACAGCACGGACATTAAAATTAAGAGACTTGGCAAATCACCTATTCAAATCAGTGCTGGAAATAAGTATTTTACAAGGGAAAACTGTCAAGAACTTGAGGAACTAAACTTTTCTCAAAATCAGTCATCACTTTTAAAATATTACTGAATTTTATGTCCAGGAGGTTTTAAAAAAGTGCAGTGGAAGTGGGGTTGGCTGTCTGAAACATCCATTAGGACTGGATGTTCTGAAGTGCCCCCCAAGCCAACTCTGCTCCACACAGGGAAGGTGACAAGTTGTGATATTTTTGCTCACAGGTAAAGAGCAATATATGCTTGGATATTCTACTGGCAAGGATGTGTTGTTTTATTTTTTTTTTTTTTTTAATTTTAAATTTTCATTTCAAGTATATATTTTTTCCTCCTGATTCAGTGCAGGGTACTTTTTGGTCAAGCAGACAAAAGCTAAAAATGAAGTAGTAGCATTTTAATTGACTCATCCTATTGACTCATGCATCCAGAACAAACACCTTCCTTGTCTTTGGGGTGTCTGAAGATGTATATAACCACAGAATTATTGGGGTGGGAAGGAAGCAGGAGATCACCTGTTCTAGAACTCCTGGTAGAGCAGATTCATTTAGAGCATATTGTACAGGATAGCATCCAGGTGGGTTTTGGGTGTCTCCAGATAGAGGCAGGATGAGAGTCAGAGATGAATCTAAATGCATGTCCTCAAACTGATGGTTCTAAAACACAATGCAAGCCTTCACAACAATACGCTCCCTAAGAATAATGAAGTCTGGCTTTATGAAAAAACCTAGATCCAAAAAAAAAAAAAAAAAAAAAAAAAAAAAAAAAGATTAACCCTTATTCACTGTAGTCTGACAGCTAAGAAAGAAAAAGACAAGAGCACAATATGAAGTTCTGTTTCCTGACAACCAAATCAAAAAATATCATCCCAGTGGGCACACAAATACACAGTTTGGAGGAAGGTATACAAGTGAAGACTGTACATTGCATCCTGTTCCTTCCAACCAGGGGAGTTGAGTGTATTTAAAGGCCTCATCTCTGTGAGTTACTAACGTGGGCAGGAATTGTGAAATGATGCAAAGCACTGTTTATCATCTGTCTCCGTTTCTAAGGGTGTTTAGCTTCTGTGGCCATGTTGGCTTGTTTAGATAGCATTTCTGTGTCTGCTCTATGCACAGAAGGGTGTAGTGATCCCTGATCATTGTTTTCCATTAGTGAAACACTGCTGTTTGTGATAACTTGGGAGGGGTGGAAATATCCCAAACTCCTGGGAGACATTACCAGATACTTGCAATAAAATGTGTGGGTTTCTGGTTTTCATTGAAGGCTCTCAGAGAAGGCCTTGTTATAAACAATCTTTGGAGAATTCAGTATGAGAATAAGTGATCTTTAGAGAACTGGCATAGAAACCTCCAAATTGGAGATTGTGGTGTCTGGGCTAGAGAGCCTGAGTTCATGGATCAGTGCAGAAGTGTGGTTTGACAATAGATTACACATGTGATGACCATAACTCCCCTGAGGGTGCAGGGGTTGTTTGTATTTGTTTATATTTATTTATTTGTTTATTTATTTAGATACACATACACCCACACACATATACACAGGGCATTCATACCTAGATGATTGTGATCTCAATTTGATTTCCTTCAGATATCTCTCTGTAACTGAAACCCCTGCTTTCTGTGAACATTCAAACCATTTACACATGTAAGCTGTGAAGTCAAAAGTATTGTATCAGTCATTTGCTTAAAAAAAAAAAAATAAGCCAAAAGAAAGTTTGGATGTGGAGAGGCTTTGTATTGGTAACGCTTGGAGATAATATTGAAGCTGAAAACTAATATTATAATTCAGCTCTAGCAGTTTAGATTTCCAGAGGGCAATGAAGGAAAAAAACCCTGACATTCATACCAATGTTCATTATACTATAGTTAGAACAACACAATGGCCAAAGACAATAAGAAGTGCATAAAATTTATTGGTTTCAGTCTTTTTCTCATCCCCTCGAATTTACAATTTTCCCCAGAGCTATATATTGGAACAGCGGAGAAGTGAGATGACAACTTTATCTTCTGTGTAGTGTCCTTTTAAATTTTTGACTACTTTTTTTATTATTATTGTTATTTTATGGTGACCAAGTTTTTTATGGCATTACTGAGATTCCTGTTGCCTTTAGTTGGTGCTGATGTGAAACACTTCAGAAACCAGTTTTAGTTCAAAATGAAACTATTGTCTCTGAAAGCATTAGCTCAGGAGAGAATTTAGTCAAAATAATGTGACGCTTTCTATTTCTCCACTCTTGCTAAAACTTAAATTGAGAATCTACTTTCTCAATGACCTCTCACTTTTCAAAAGCTCATAGCCTCAGTTCCCTGCCTAGCAATCCCCCATTGCAAGTTATGGCTGAAATGGTTACTTTTGTAGTAAAATATTCTTGAAAACTGTCTTGCTCACTGTTATGTCCAGGGAAGCATGAAAATTGTAATAAGAAAAAGATTTGCTTTGTATTCTTTACATTTACAGTTTCAAATTCCAATTATATATAAAAAAAAAAAAAGACATTGCTAGAATGTAAACAAATATGAAGTTATCTGCAGTGTCTTGTTTAAGTTTAATGACAAATTACTTTTTTGAAAAATGTATTTATTTTCTCAATCCTCAGAAGCTTTACTCAGTGGGAAAGAGTAAATACTGAATAAGTTCTTGTGATGAGAACTGTTCTTGCAGACAGTGAGAATTGCTTCTGAAAAAGCTCTGTTTCTCTCCTTGCTCAACCACACGTTTTAACAGAACTGGAGTAGTAATCATGGGAAAGAGAAAAATGAGATTTGAGAATCTTGAAGAGTAACAGTTTGGCAGTGCAAGTTAGACAAAACCTGAAGTTTCTTCTTTCTGTCCTTTCCTTGGTCAGTGTGATGTGTAATTTACTGGACGGTGTTGAATATTTTTCTGAATGACTAAACTTGGGTCGCTGTGGGTTCCTGAGTTTGATGCATACAAACTTTTCCCTTCTGTCCTTACTAATCCAGAGGTGATAAAGACCTCATTTCTGCGACTGGCTCTCCTTAGAGAGCTTTTTGGCACACACAACAGAAGCCTTTTGTAGTTTACTGGTGCATGCAACGTATTTGGTGCCTGCAGGATTCTCACTGTTTGCTTTTTTTAATACATATAGAACCATTATGTGGGCAACTTGTCTTCTTTTGATGCTCACAGATTGAGCATCCTCAAGATGATAGCCCCTTTTTCACCTGTTTGAAGAAGAGTGTTTGCTTTTCCCAAGAAGCTTCCTTGTAGCTTCTTATCTGAAGGAGCTATCAGGACCTAATTATTCAGAGAAAGAATAGGGGCAACATGGAATTATTTTGAAACAACATTCTTTTCTTGCGTTACTGCTAGCAATGCAGAATGATTCATAGAGTTAGTGAATACCTGTGAGATCTAATGCCAAAAAGTGGCAAGAGATAACTGATGTGAAAGACTGGTAACAAAGACAAGGAACCATGAGCACAGTGTGTAATTCAGCAGGAACACATCCAGACACACTTACTGCAGATATTACAATATAGCCTGATATTACAGGGAAAAGAAACCTCTTAGAGTGATGCAAGTAATGGATTTCTTTAGTCTACTGACCAAAATTAAACATCATGTGTGTTTGTGTGTGGAAGAAGGGCTCACATTCACTTAATGTGCAAGGCTTTGAGATATTTTTGGTAATGCAATGTTCAGTCACAACTGCTGTGATTCCAGAAAACAGTTGGTACAAAACTCAAATAATTATCTTTTGAAGTTATTTAAACCTTTAAAAATTAAGTGAGTTTCAAAATGGATGTGCTATTACACTTTTAAATCATAAAAATGCTTCCATTTCCCATTCTTCCTGCCTGAAAGTATCAAATTTGCAGATTCTTGTATTGGGGTGCAGTAGAGGCTGGAAATATCAAAAAGAATTTCTGGTTTTGTGTAACTTCACAGAACTAACAGTTTATCCTGTTCATACACAATTGCTTGTGTATTCATCTTTTCCCCACAAAAATTTCAATGAATCATGGCAAATAACTCATCAAACTTTTCTAGCAATACGCATTTGTTAAAGAAACCCCCCAAACCAAACCCACAACAAACTTGTGATGTTTATATTTAACATGTAATAATTTTCTTTCCATTTGAAATATTAGAAGGATTCCTCCCTCAGAAGATGGTATTTTTCAATCAACAGAAACAGGTTTATAATGACTGCTTTCTCCTTCATTAAGCATGTGTGTTCATGGGCAAAATTATTGCATGTGGAATTACATGCACGCATAAACAGAAAGTGTTCTGTAATAGGACAGTGCTAAAATTTGACTAACAGCATATGCATTCTTGCCTGTGCAGTTTTTTTTTATGTGTAGGCTAGTTATTTGTGACTGTGCAAGTAATAAGGTTCCCATGAAGACCCCAAAACCAGCTCCTTACTTCAATGGCAGGGAGGCTTTTGCAGATAGCGTAAGCTTCTTGTTCTCTCCAAGCACTCCCAACTTCTTAAAGATGCTCTGGAATTTCCAGTATTTTCTTAGGACAGAATATGTGTTGCCCACTCTGGCAGCAGTTTGAACTTGAGCTAACGATGTCCATGTATTATTATTTTTGGTACACTGAGAAAGGCAAGTGAGGGAAGCAAAATGCTTAATAGTCTCAGAAGTCTTGAGTCGTTCCTTTTTCTTGCACCGCTGAAGAGAGCTCTGGGACTGCCTTGGGCCTGGGGAGGAAGGGCAGCACGACATTGGAACAGAAAAGAGTAGTATACACACCAAAGACAGTTTTCTTTGCCATATACGTCCAAGGTTTCTTGTCTCTGTATTCTTGCCTCAGACTAAGGAAACTGTAGGTGAGGAGAAGGCATGATGCAGCAGTACTGCTGTGATGTTTTCATCTTCATTTGCTGTCACCCAGCTAGAGACCATGGTAACATAAGAACGCTGTTGTGAAGGCAGGCGTTTTCACTTGGGATGTTGACGCTCCACACTGTATCTCTACAGTGGCAAAACAACCTCTTGAAACTGTTCTCCCCTTGTCTTAGTTTGGAAGACAGGTGTCTGATAGGGACAGCAGGAACTTCCCTTGGAATGGAGAATGTAACCCCCTTCCCTCTGAATTATTATAACTTTGGAAATAAGGTGCTCTCAGGCAAGGACAGAAGGATAGGAATAGCAGTTCTTTATTAGTGTGTATAACAAGGCAAACAGACAATAACTACGGCATTAACAACAAACAGAACCAGGACCCAGTCACAGTTCTTCTCGGCCGCTGGCACTCTCCCCTTCGGTGCAGTTACTGCCACAATCGGCAGGAGCGAACCAAAGCGTCGGGGTGCAGGATGAGATGTACCAGAAGCTCAGGAGCCATAGCTGGAGCTGTGGGAACATCCCGGCAGGCAGGGAATGCGGGACACGGCGTGGGGAAACCCAGAGCAGGAGCGAAGGCAGAGCGGGCACGGGGCAGCAGCGGCTCCCGGCTCCCAGCAGGGCAGGGAGAGATGAGGTTCAGGATTGCTGGGACACAGGAGCAGATGGGGGTAGGGCCCTCAGGGCTGAGCCCCAGCGCTGCCGGGGAATTCTCCCCGCAGTAAGGGACAGCCTGGCCATGCCCTCCGATGGCAAACATTGAGGGAGCCCAGCTGGGCCAGCCCCGTCCTTTACCTGCCTCTGTTCTTGCGTGTCTCCATCCCTCCAGGGGATGCAGCCAGGTGCCACACACCTCTCCCGACTTCAGCTACTTCTTTTGTCTTAAGTACCCATAAGCATCCAGTAATTAGTTTCCTAGCAACTTGTGGGAAAAAATTCTGTAAGAAAGAAACCCAACCCCCAACACCCCTATGGATGTCTCATTTGCTATTAAACTATTTGTGCTATTTGAGAATATTTTTACCTTTAGCTACGGAAGAAAAATCTGCTGGTTTTGTGGTTAGTTGCCTTTAGTGATGTTTTCAACCGCTAAGGAATGTGTGGGGAGAGAGAAAATGTCACATCTGTGTTGTGTAGCTAGGCTCAGGTCTTATATTCTAGGAAGCTCGGAAAAGGAGCATAATACATTGATTTTGTATGTGCATGGAATTTGGAATGTCACAATGTTTTCTTGCAACGTGAAATGTGGTTCATTAAAATATTTTTCAATGCTTTTATTTTTCCTTTAACAATGATGTGGTGGAGCTTACCTCCCAGGTATAATAAAGAGGGATCAAAACAGTAACTGCTATAAAAATAAATGCAAATAAATTAGAGGACAAAGCACCTTTTAGTCACCTGGGATTTTATGTCAAATGGGTTTGACAGGGTGTTGAACAAACTAAATTGCTGGTATGAGATGGAATGAGGTTTTGAGTCCCCTTTTTATTGTTTTTTAGCTGTGGCTCTAGTGTAATTTGCTTTCTTAGGCAGCAAAAGAAGTTTTACTCCTTTTTCTTGTAAAAAAAATATCATACTACAGCAGAAAATAAGAAAAGAGAAAGTATTTTTAAGCAATCTTATATCAGTGTAGTAGTAATGGTCAAGTATGTTCTGCTTTGAGTTTTAATTGTATTGCTGTCCTGTGTAGGTGTCCTCACAATAACCTCAGATAATTATTGCTTTTTTGTAGGGGACAAGAGGGGAGGACATCTTGATTTCATTTTGTGTAATTTCAAAATGTCATATATATTATGTTATGTGGTTGAACTTGAGGTAGATTTGCGTTAGTACTACACAGGATTAAATTTCCTTATAGAAATAAAAATCTGACTTTATAATTTATCTTGGCATGCTTAAAAAAAAAAATTGGCTTTAAAATTCAGCCAGATTTCCACTTAAACCATGTTTGGGGTTTTTTTGTAAAATAGATTATTTAATCTGGAGAGACATAAATTTTCTCTAAAACCTGTACCTCACTGTTGTGAACCAATATGCATCACATATTTCTAAGATGACTCTCCACAGAGCAATGGTGCAAAGATACTAACATTTAAAAGTTAAATACAAATGGATCCAGATGAAAGCCAATCACAGAGGTCCCCATCTGTCAAATATTTGTGTACTTAACTTTTTGCACATGAATATTAACAGGGAAGTTAACTGGATTATTTATGTAAAATTAAGCACATATGCTGAAGCCCATTTGTGGCATTTCCTTCTCTCTAAGGATGTGAAAATGAATATTCATAAACTCCTCTGCAGAGGAGTTTTGCAGAGATGTCTATATGTAGGCAGGTGCTTAATTTTTAAGGTCTGTGGAGTCAAAGTATTTATTTCTATAAAATGTAAACACGTGCAGAAAACTTGGCAGAATCAGTCCAGGAGTCTAAGCAGGTGTATTTATAGTATCAAACCACACTGGTTTATTCAGAATAAAGCCAATTATTTGAGTGACTTTTCAAGCAGAAAAGGCTCTGGGAATTTGAAAAGGCAATGAAGTTCCAAGTATTATTAAAAGAAAAATAGTCTTGTACCAACTTCCTATTAATTTTAATTGTATTACACCTCATTCTTAATTCAGATGAGTTCAACTCATCACTGTTTGTAAATCCATATGGTGTTTATTTTTACTCATATTTTCTCCCATGAAATGTATTACTAGCACGTCATATTTGAGTCTTTGCGTATTGTAGATAAGTCTGCTTTCCATTCAGAGATAATTTAATATTCAAATAGTGTATACTTGAGCAATGTGATTTAATTCTGTAGCTTGTTTATGTTTGAAAGGCTAATGTTTTCCAAACCACAATTTAAGGGTGCATGTACCAAGGCAAATTACAGTTTGCCAAGTGAGTCAAGTTGTAAATTGTCAGCATACATTGACATGCAAAGGAAAGGTCTAATCTGTCAAAAGTTAGGTGGCCAGATAAGAGTAGGAAAATAAGCAAATCAAGAGAAATAGGAATTTCCCTAGCAAGAATTCCCTACAGAGCAGGTAAAATTGCAAGAATTGTGTAAATCACTGCAGAGAGAATGGAAAAAACAGTTTGTAGTTATTTATCCTCATAACTTTTCCCTCATTCAAAGAAAGAAATTCCATAAGCCTTCTATTTTAAGGGAAGATGTTGGCACTTAGGTTCCTGCCATCAATCAGGTGATCTATCACTGTATCTCACCCAGAGCAATTTAGTTCCTCTCTGCCAATGCAGACAACACTGTGCATATATAATCTTGTTTATCTCCAGCAGAGGTGATTCTAATATTTTACCAGGGATTTCTGTGGAAGTGGTATATGGGTATTTAGTCAAAACCACCTTCATTTAATGGGCAAAAAAATAGACCATTAAGACTCTTCACTCCAAATATTGATTGGGTCCTGGAAAATATTGGAGCCAATCCTACTTTTGTAAGGCATTGATTTGTTTTCAAGAGACTTATGCCATCAACTGAAACTAGCATAAATAAGACTGCACTGATTACAGTATGTTGGCACAGTAGAAATTGGGTCAACTTTAGAACATTTAAGTATGATACAGAAACTATTCTGGGCTTGAGTGATGTATCGTTAATACTCAGTGGTAAAGAATTATGGTCCAATTTATAGGTTAACTAGTAGTTTCAGGGATTTCTAACCACGAGCTGCCTCAGTTAGGACCTTTCATTTGTTCATCAGTTACTTCGTTGAGAGATTCTTAAAAAAAATTGGGGGGGGTGTGTGAATATGGGCACGCAATGCACTTATCTGAAGCTGGTGTAGATTTTCTGGTACCTTGTGATATCATTTTGATGCTACAAGTTCTTATCTGCTAAGACAAGGCTGGTAGAGTGTAGGGTAACCAATTATTATCATATTAATTCTCAGTCAAAACACTTTTTATTATGTGCTGTCAGTTGCTTTCAAAAGTGGAAATGATGATGGTCAGTAGCTCTTGGAAGCTGATAATTGCTTGACATTATAACTAGCAGAGGAGGGCAGGACATTCTCCAGGAATATTTATTTGAATTTCCGTGTGGCTTTTTTCAACTCCATTCATTTTTCCTCTGACCACTTCAGTAGATGATCCTGACCAACATGGAAACTTAACTTAATGGGGTACATTTTAAGGTCACTGTTGCCAAAGGGACATTCTGTTGGCCTTTTTAAAGAAAATTGTTGAGGACTAGAAATTAAAATGGTGAGGTGTGCACCTTACTTGTTTGGGTACTTTAGGGGAAAAAAACAAACAACAAAAGAACAATGCAACAACAAAAGCACAAACTAGCCAAACATGCAAAAAGACAAAAGTTAAAACCAGCCCAACACCAAACACGACAACAACAAAACAAAAGAAAACCAAAAATAAAGGCGTAAGCATGCACACACACATAAACCCCATAAACCCCAAAACAAACCAAACAAGAAACCCAAACAAAGCCCCAAAACAAACAAACAAACACCACCATCACCACCACCCTACCCCCCCCCCCCCCCCCCAGCACAAGAAAATTAAATTTTGGGTACCTTTATGTCCCTGAGTGTCAAAACACCTCTGACTGTGGCTAGAAAGTGTTGCATTGCATTGGTAGAAACAATTCTAGGACGTGAAAGGCTTGTGGAGAATACAGATGTGCTGATGTGACTTGACTCATTGGTTACCATGAACACTCAACCTTAGCCATCATAGATTTGCACTCTGATTTCAAAGAAAGTCTCTGTAACCCGTTGTTTATTTAATACATATATGAAATTCTGATTGTAAGTGAATAATACAATTTTAATCTACACCTACTGGAGAAATTGATTTTGCCTTTGTTGCATAGTATGGATTGACCCTCAGGGGACTATTTATTTCTTAGAGACTTGCAGTATGTTGAAATCATGGAGTTTTTGTGTTTTGTGTTTTCTCATTGTCTTCCACTCACTCATAGCTCCCCAGTAAAGTTATAACTCCCAGGGTGAGATATGACATTGGTCTAAGCTGGAGAAATCCATACAGCAATTTTGTTTTCTGTAGTTTAAATATGAGACTGAATAGATCAATTCTGTTCCTTGATAATAGATTCCTGCAGTGGTGGGGCCATGGAGAAATTTCATCGCTTACTCCTTGTTGTGTGCAAAATTACCTGGTCTGTGCCTGTCAGGTGATTTCTGGCTGTTGCTTGTGTCATGTCCTCCCATCCCTCACAGCGTTTTGTATCACACTAACCCAACTTTAATGCCAATACTCTTTGTTATCTTTCCAGGTTGAAATTAGTTGGACCTTTAAAGGGGAGAGACATTTATAAATCTCCGAAAAAGTTTGAGTTTGTGCTGATTATATCCTCTGTTGTGAAGGGACTATAGCTTAATCTTTCAGAAAGATGTTGCCTGGCCTTTCCCATTCAGGGTCTTCATTATGACAGACTTCCTACTGTTACTACAGAACCACAGTTTTCTGCAAGTTCAGTAAATGTAGCTTTAACTACATAGTCTTGCTATCACATTTCAGTTTAATGTGGCCTTCACTGTAAGTTTATCATAGTAAACTCTATCACTTTGGAAATGCTTCTTGATATGAGTCATTTATAATATGCACAAAAATTGCCCATCTCTATATGCTTCATTATTTTGTATCATATTAAAATGTCCAAATTTGACATGTGGAAAAAAAATCCAGAATGAAAATAAAATATCCTTCTGAATCACAGACTTCAAAGGAAATCCTACCTGCATTGGCATTAGTTGAATTTCTGCTTTTCCACGCAGTACTTATTCTGAATTATGCAAGTGCTCCAACTCAACAATTTATTTTTCTCATTCCCTCTTTTTTTTTTAACATGTGGAGTCCTATATCTACTTTTACAGAGTTATGAGTTTGTTCTCAGAGTATATTTATCTTTGGCTCTTTCTGCTGAGACCTTTCTTGCTTCGTTGTCTCATCAAAGTCTCTGAAATCAAATGCATTAACCCTTTTTTGCCTACAGTCCAGGTGTTTGTAAGAGTAAATTTACATCTTCCTCAGGAGAGAAAGAAAATAGCAGGTTGTTTCAGTCAGCTTTGCATTATTTATATTGCACAAATGCACAAGTTTCTAACATTAAGAAGAATCAGAGAACAGAACGGTATGTCAGAGACTCCCCATCAAGGATGGGAATATATTCTTACATGAGAAACCTAAGGAGAGTCTAGCCTGTGCAAATTCTTAAATATCATAAATACTTTTCTGAAATATAAGTGTGTACTTACTCCTTAGGGAAGTTTTTGTTTTACTGGAGTACACTGAAGATTAGACCTAAGAAAACAAAGGATATATGCTGATTTAAAATGGTACCCAAATTTTTCTGAGTAATTTCTACTGTGGTTTATTACAAACAAGTAACAGTGATACTTGCTGAAGAGTGAAATGAAGGCTTAGAATCACTTGGGATGCTTTAAAACCTTGTCACTGAATTTTTTTTTTAAGATAGATTAGGCTATGGGCAGTCCAGGTGGATGGAAATTTTCAGATTTTGAGGAATGCTGGAATTACAGGGCAGTGTGGCAGAGTTACACTCTAGGAAACAACACTTTGGTCCTTTGATAAGCAATCAGTCTCAAGTTTGCAGGGAGGGTATTGTGCAGGAAGGTGGGGTGGGTGCATCCATTGCACTGTCCAGACCTCACTAAATCCTACTACCCTGTGTGGGTACATCCAGTCCATGTGAAGTGTGACCAGTTGCTATGAGTATCCTGTAGCAATGTCCATCCCAACCAACTGGACAAAACTGTTGGTTGCTGCTTCCTGCCTGAGTGAAACCACAGCTCAAGCAGCTCTAAAGTCTGCTTCCCCTCCGTTGTGTTTAGGATCTGTGCAAAACCTGGTTTGGTTTGCTTCGGTATGTGATTTTGCTTTGAATTCACCCTCTCAGATATTTGAGAACTCTTCTAATTTTGCTGTCTCCATCTTTATGATTTATAATATGCTTGTAGCCACTTTATTGTGGTAAGTCTTAACTGAAAGAATGTATAGCTGTTGCTCATTTGCCTTTGCATAAAAATATTTAGGATACACATCCTTAATTACTAACTTTTCTTCATCTGGAATCTCTTGGTAATGATATTTTTGAGCTGGGAGATGTTAATCCCTTTGTTGAGATCAGCCATATGCTCTTTTCCTCTGATTATAATTACTTTCTTTTTATAAATTACCACAGTGCTATTGAAAGTGCATTGGTGAGGGAATTTGCACTTTGGCTGGCAGGGAAAATGTTACAGGTGTGAACTGTGCTGTGTAATAATCTTTATAAGAGCTGTATGATTTCTTTTTGACAGTTTTTCATCAAAACTGTGCTCTTATTGAAGTTGAAATGCTAGCAAAAATGAATTATTCTGACAAACTTTGAAAGGCAAAAAGTTGAAACATTAAATTTTGACAACTGATTTATTTTCTCTTGACTTGAACTTTTAGTATTAGCTATCAGTATTCTTTATATCATAAGCACAAAAAATTTGCATTTAAGCTTTTGTTCATCTTGTCCTAATCCCTTTCTATGTTCTAAGACAAGTTTAAGTAAAACTTTGTCATTCCTGGAAAATGTCCCCCAAACCATCCTTTAAATGTTCAAGTCTTTTTCCTCTGCATGTGATCTATTCTATTATTTTCAATTTTTTTTTCCAACTTGGAGCAAAAATAAGCGTTCAATGTTCAATTTTAAAGTAGAAAAGCTTTCAGTTGTAGGCCAGCTCAAGAACGTCCTTTCCTTTTAGGCAGTAATTCCATCATGTTGTACAAGTTGAGTAGAGCCAGATTTACTATGATTTACTGCAGTCTATGAAGGTCTTAGGTTTTGCTGGGAAACTTAAGGAAACCCAAATAAACACAGCTATTTTTTCTAGGAGAAAAAGATGTTTTTGTTTTGTTGAGCATTTTTTGTTAAAATTAGTCTCATTTATATGTGTGAAATTATCACTGAAGTATTAGAAGACATTCAAAAGTTGGATTCAGGATTTAGGTTCTGATTTTTTCCAGTAAGGTATAAGGTTGACTGCACATTTCAGCATTTCCTGTGATTTTCTTGCTGTCTTTAATCCTTCTAATTACACTCTGTTGTCTTCTGCCTGAATCTGGTTAATACACTTCATTTCCTATCCTTATTCTTTGTGCTGCTTTGCACAGCTACCCTGAGATGATTCCTTTTGAAAATCAGTGAAATTAGTTTGATTTGTATTTTTCATTCATGAAAAGTTCTAATTAGACAAACAGTCACCATCAAAACTTAAGACTTGCACAATTGCAGCTCTAGGAATTCTGTTTCTGAATCAGCCTAGCAGATTCAGAGGTCTCCTGCATTTCTGGGAGTGTGCTGGAGACTCCATCAAGGAAGTGGAGTGAATGAACATAAAGCCTTGATTTCATGAAATTTTTCACTGTTGCTTAAGTTCAGAGCCTCCAATGAGCCAATGTGAAAATCTAAGAGGAAAATCATTAAATAGAAACATTATTAACTCTGTGTGGCTGTTTTCTACCTGGTGGAGTGAGACTGCAGGAGTCCTCTTTTACACAGAAATTTGCCTGTGTGAAATGTGCCTTCACTGTGAGGGAAGCATATGGACAAGGATTACAAAGTGCATGTTACATTTGAAGTTGGTGAGGTAGCTGATTCCTTCATAATTTGTTATATAGCAATCAGTCATAAGTGGCTTCTCAGGCTGCATCTCTCTGAGCTGATATTAAAAGTGTTTATTTATGCTACCTAAGGTGAATCAGCACATCATCTTGCAGACTTTAAAAAACAACCTAATGTCTGATCTTCTGTAGTCTTGTAGGTAATTTTTCTAAGGCCTAATATTTAGCATTTTACAAGTGTTGTGTAACAAACTCTGCTACTACATCTACTTGTATGTCTGGCAGACTGCAGGGTGATTAATCTAGATTGGATAGCCTGCTGCATATAGGATGTATGTGTGCACTATTACTTTTAAATAAAGTAAATGGTTACATGGAAGGATTCATGGTAAAAAAAAAAAAAGTGATGTCAGAATGAAGTTCACCAAAAGACTGTGACTGTTTTAAATTTTAAACTATATAAAAGAAGTTAATATATGGAAATTTGTTATTATTAACTGTGCTTCATTTTGCAAGGCAAAAATAAAATCATATAGCTGTTTGGAGTATGCATGTATAGTAGCTGACATGATTTTGTGTTTTCTTATAGAAAATAGCTAGCGTTTTTAAAAATGTTGAAGAGCTCTAGGCTATATTTAAAATCAGAATTAATGCATATTCTAATCCCCAGCATGCCTTTGAAAATATCAAATAGAATTTATTAAGTGGAGAAATATAAACATGAGGTCACATTTCTTGTTCTGTAGTCATTAACAGACCAAATTGGGAAAACAATTTCTGACCACAAAACACAGAAAACAGTTACATTTCTGTTTTCATTCTATGTAAAATTAGGCTAACTTGTTCTTATGAAATATTTCTGATTTGAAAGAAAAATGATTGAATTAATCCAGATCTTTAGGGAATGCATCTCTCTATCCCAGGTGCTGCTGAGGAAAGATGAAGACAATTGCTTTGACTTGATCATTTGCCTTTTTACTACAAATAATATTATGTTTAGTAGCAAATCAAGATGACCTGGCATTTATGTATCCAGATTGAACAGATGAAAGGAAAAAAAAATGATGCAATGAAGTCAAGACAAAACCTCATTTTGATTAACCTTCAATGAAACCATTTTCTGGAGGGGATTAAAATTGCAACAAAATTGAAATGTTCTTTTTTTTTTTTTTTAACAAAATAAAACTAAATTTATTTGAACTTTCTGATTATAGGAACTGTAACTGGGTATGTTCTGCTTTTTATGGCTGAGTACTAACCCTGAATATTTCTGTTTTATTTAGTACTATTAGGAGACAGCTATGCTGATGATCAGTAAATGATAAAATGATGTCTGTTCATCAGTTCATTATTTTGTGTGTTTAAATTTTTTTCACAGAAATATTAATTGAAGCTTAATGTAATGAAGCAAAACATAAAAATAGAAATAATAGATTATAGTGGATATTTAGAAGAATTTTTGCTTTGGGTAATCTCTAAACTTGTGCATCTGTTCTGATTTTAAACAAATTCAATTTTGAAATGTTGTAATACCTGCAAGTGTAGTTCCCAAACACTCCAGTTCATTTTCTTGTCACTGCAGGAGACATTTGTTATTGGCAATCTCAGAGGAAAGCTATAGTCTTGAGAGGGAAATGAAAAAGGTAATTTTCATTAAAATACAACAACTAACTTGCATAAAAATTTGAGACCACAGCCAATTCAGCCATGTAAATAAAGCAGATGTTTTCTTGTGATAAAAGCAGGAAAAACATGGCAGAGAATTAAAAGACCTGACTTTTTATGCTTGCTTGAATGATTATGCAGATTGCAGGCCAGTGAAATAACAGATCCAGAGCACATTCTTACTAATTCTTCAACATCTCCCTCTCTATTGGGGTTTCTAAATGGGCTTAACAACCCGTGACAGGCAGTTTGTCTCTCATATTACAAATGATGAGCTATGTGCAGTCAATGACAGAGAATGAAGTCCATCAGAAATGTGAACAGTGGCACAAGGTGTTCAAAACTCACTTCTAGGAAACGTTTGGATGACATTTAAAAATCTAAATACTTCTGATTTCAGGACATTGTCCTTTTGATGAAAAAATCGGTGAGGGCAGATCCTTTTCAAAATATATAACATTGTTCTGAAAAAGACATTTTGGAAATTTTCTCAAAACCCACGACTATTAGGGAATACTTTCAAGCAGTACTGCTCAATATATGATTGTTTGCTACTTAAGGACTGTGTTTAAGAATTGTTTGGGTTGAAAGAGATCTCCAAGATCATCGTATCAAACCATTAACTTTGTGCTGCCACCACTAAACCGTGTCCACGTGTTTTAAATATTTCCAGGGATGAGGATTTAAGCACCTCCCTGGGCAGCCTGTCCCAGGAGCCTGGCCCAGGTAGGAACAGCCCTACTGCCAAAGGACTCCTCCAGGTTTTGGCTGAGTGCAAGATGCACGTGCCAGCAGGAAAGGCAGTAGGTTGTTCTTCTAAGGAAAAAGGACAGCAAGAAAAGACATATATTATTCTTAAATTTAAACCCAGTGCTTTATCTCCACCGGGTTTATATCTGGATCCACTAATTGTGATTAAAATTAAAAGCACTGATAGTGGTGGGAGAGAGAGGGTGTGTTGCCCCACACAAAGCAAACGGTGAACATGGAGACTGAAATAAATAATGCAGTTGTATACATGTCTTTTGAAGGCCAAACTCCAGTTACTTTATCACAGTCTGTAACTTGATTCATTTCTTTTCCTCCTGTGAATTTTCAGGACCAGCTGTGCTGTCACCTAAACAAAAGAAGCTCAATACAAAAGGTTTCAGTAAGACTGTGTTCATGAAAGTGTTTTATTTAATTGTGCACTTGCTGGGGCCAAGGTCTAAAGTGCAGAATTGGTGTACCATGTATCAAAAATACCAGATATGAATGGTATAAATTTTAATGATAAACAGCTGTTTTAACTGCTGTTAATAGAACCTTAAAAATATGAAAAACTATACCACCTAAAGCATGTTTTGCACATGCCATTAAAGGA
This sequence comes from Certhia americana, assembly GCA_018697195.1. Classification (NCBI taxonomy): domain Eukaryota; kingdom Metazoa; phylum Chordata; class Aves; order Passeriformes; family Certhiidae; genus Certhia; species Certhia americana. Next base: position 19,283,714 of record CM031857.1, on the reverse strand, counting down.
TCTAGGTGTACAGAGATAACATATTTTAAAAAAACTTCTGAAAGATGAATATAGAAAGACTAATTTTTCAAAGTTGTCAATCAAATTTGTTTTTATTGTGTAATTACCATGGCTATACATCTCTCTCCCCGCCTTATATATTTTTTGAAAATGAAAGCAGTGGCTTGAAGTTGGAATAATTGGAAATTAGTCTAAAACTAAATTTAAAATATTTCCTGTTCCACCAACAACAGCAAAAACAGGTTCTCAGTAACATATTTATTTGTGGCATAAATGCATTTAGAAAAACTGATTACACATCTGACTGGTGAAAAGACAAAAGGAGATCTCAAAAAGTTTGTTTACACTTTTAGAAAAAATGGAAATGGACGGATTGTTTAACCCCCAACCCTGTCACCAACAAAATACAGTTTATCAGATTATTCTCTTGGGTAAATTACAATAAAGATTAGCCTGTAGACAGAATATTTTATTATGGGCTTAAAGGGTTTATAGTCATAAACAAAATCAAGGGTTTATGGATTTCTCTGGAACTTTAAAAAATCATCATCACCTTCCCATCATCAATATCAATGCACTTTGAAATATTCCAGGTCTGTTTTATGTGGATGTTTTTAAATGTGGGGATAGTATTTTTAACTCTGACCACCAAGTACAACCTTTCAAAATATATTTCCCTTGGAGAGCAGCAGGGGGAGGTTGAAAACACAAAAATCTCTGTAAAAAGAAAAAACTTTGAGGGGATTTTGAGCATGACATTGTTTTGCTGAGACTTGGTGTGACAGCTATGTTTTCCATTATATATGTTCCTTGTACTATATTATAAAGGCCACACATCATATTTTATGTGTTAGATAACTAACAGTTAGTTGTTAGTCACCTGATACTATTAAATTTGAAAATTATCATATTAAATGCCATTTTAAATGTTTATATATATTGTCCCTTTCTTATCTACTGCTTTTTTTTTGTTTAATAAAAAAAATCATTGAAAAGGCTCTAATTGTTAGGGATATGAATAGAAAAACAAATATTTATTTTGGAATAGCTCTTTAGAATTGCTATTTTATTCTAAGAAGGTGACACCAACACTATGAAATAAAGATTGCCAGTGCTTTGATACAGATTAAAGTATTTAAAGTTCTCTCTGCTTTAAAATGTATTCTTAAAAAGTGTAAGACAGTCCCAAATAGTCTTTAGAGTTCTTTCTGAACCACAGTTATCCCTGAATAAGTCATTTGCTAGACAAACCAGGAGATCTCGGGAAAACAGTTCACTTTTCTAGAGAACGTTAAAATAAAAGTTTTGGAAAAAACAGGGGTCTAATAGCATTCAATCATGGCAGATAAATAGAGGAGAGATTAGCGGTATTTAAAGAAATATGTGAAGTATATGCAATTATCTTTGAAAGAGCCTTTTTGCTGAGGCAGATCAAGGGCAAAATATTGCCTTTCAATGTCAGCATGTAAAAAGAATTGCTGTAAATTGAAGTAAACATGGTTGCTATTAATGTCTGATTTTAATTTTTCCTCAATGCATTTTTTAGTTCTATATGTATTTTTTTTACCAGCAATGGAACTAAATAGTTGGGGAGTTGGGTTTTTTTGGTGTTTTGTACTGTTTTGTTTTATTTTGTTTTAATGTGTGCTTTCTGACATTAAAATGCAGCATTAAAATGGCACTGAGGAGGTAAAACAATCTCTGCTTGATACTGGGGTTTGAACAGAGTTTTAGAGTTGAGTGTTTTTTCATGTGTGGAGTATTTTACCCCTGCCTTGCCATATACCACCACTGAAATGTGATTATTGGATAATCTGCATGCTAAACTGCATAATCACCACCACCACCACCACCACCACCAAATCAGTGTATTTTATTGCTATTTATTATTGCCCTTTTTTTTATTTATTAGGACTAAAACATGTAGATGTTATTTTTATATATGTGTATATATATATGTTTATATATAAATGAATACATTCTTTTCCTTTCAGTTACAGCAATCTCCCTTAAGATTGTGTGTATCTATTTATCTCTTTCCCACCTGCTTCTGGAGTTCCAGCTACTTTTCTGACACTCCTGTCTCTTAAAACATGTCACTCTTTCAGAATAAAGCATAATTACTTTTAGCACTCTTGCTTTTCTCTGTCAGGATTAAGAGGTGCAAGTGGCAATAGCTGCATATTAATGCCTTTATTGTGTATAATACATTTGGATACTCTTTCTTTACCATGGCAACATATTGCCCTTTAATGGTACAATTGGCTGCTGTCAGTAGGAGAGAGTCATAGCTGTGAATTATCAAGGCAGGCAATGCTGCTGACTGCTCTTGTAACCTGGAAGGCTGAGTGGAACAGGAAGAAAATGATGACTGTGATGTCAAGCAACACTGACAGATAGAGAAAGGAGCAAGTAGACTTTGGAGGTACTGGCACAGCCTTGATGATTTTGAGCATCATCTTTTCTTCTGTTTAGGTTGGTGGTATAAAGGAACCCTGTTAGAGAGCAATGATAATTGTAGCTGAAAAGACCAATGTTGTTGCTTTTGACAACATAGACATTAAGGAGATCCTTGGGTCTGTTCTCTTGCAGTTAGCACAATGATGCAGATGTTCTGCTTCTGGATTTCATAAAGTTTCTGTCTGGGTCTGAGACTTACTGCTACAATCTATGTGTTTTAATTATGTGAAAAGAGAAATTCACATTCTTTCTCCTGCGGATCCTGGTTATGATGCCAAATCTTTAGATTTCAGAGTGACCTTTAAATCTGTACAAGAAAATACAGGCTAGCCAACATATTGAACTTTGGCCTTTGCATGACTATTTTACACACATGGATTTGAAACAGGCTCATTTTTTGCAATGTGTTTCGTTAAGTACAAACGAAAAATCAAAGAACGAATGCTTATTAGGCCATTGGCCAGAAAGCCCATGTCTATAGAGTTATTTCTAGACTTCTACATTCATATCTAGGGACAGAGATCTAAATGATCTAATTTTTAGAAGTACTGAACAACCCCAGGCACCAGAGAACTGGATGCTTACTGAGTAGAAGGGGATCGAAAGCATGAATTTGGATCCCAGCAAAGCAAAAGCTGTTCTTTCATATTTACAATTCCACAGAACTCATGTTCTGGCAATTGTACAGACTTTTGAAAGAATCTTGTCATTTACTAGGGTTTGATATGAATTTTAAATCCTCTAAATGAAAACACTGGCTCATTGAGAATATCCACATTCAGGAGCATGCATATTCTCCTTATTTTCCATTCCACAAAGGAATTCACTGTGGAGTGAAGAGTTGCACAGTGTTAAGATTGTATGTCTTACGTTCTTCTTTTTCTTTTTTTTCATTAAGCTAATTTCTTCGAGTTTGAATCTAGTAAATATCCCTTTTTTCTTTCCTCTCCTCTCTCCCTTCCCCTCTCTCCTCCAGGTGGGGGTCAGCCTCTTCTCCCAAGCAACTAGTGACAGGATGAGAGGACACAGTCTCAGGCTGTGTCAGGGGAGGTTCAGGTTGGACCTCAGGAAGAATTTTTTCATGGAAACCATTGTTAAGCATTGGAATATACTGCCCAGGGAGGTGGTGGACTCATGATCCCTGGGTTCAGGAAACAACTGGATGTGGCATTTAATGCCATGGTTTAATTGACAAGGTGGTGATTGGTGAAAGGCTGGACTCAATGATCTTGGATGCCTTTTCCAACCTGAATGATTCTGGGAACACTTTTTAACAGCTGTCTCTGCAAAATCTGTAATTAGGCAAGGTATTTGTAGAACTTTCAGATAATATTTACTGCTGGGTATTATAAACACAAAATACATGTTTCTTTTAAATGTGTGAGCAAAATTTCCTGATTTCTATTGTTAACTCTTTAGAGAAGAATTTTAAAAATATAGAACTGAATGAAGACCCAGGTTGTGTGCCTGCTGGAATTGCTGAGACTTTTTCAATAATGTGTCACTAGAGCTATGAAATAGAAACCAAATTTGTTGTAATTAATTGGTGTTTTATGCTGTTGAAGTGACTATTCTGCTTTTGTGTCCAGAACAAGTCTTGGCTTCTGGAAGCTTGTTTGTGTATATACCATATTCCAAATGCAGATATGTCCTAAACCCCAGAAAGTTAGGTAATTTATCTGCCTAAATGCTGTTCAGAAACTCTAAGTGTTTCCAGTGTGACTTTTTTTTTTTTTTTTCATTCTTGGTTATCTAGATATCTTCAAAAATCTTTTTATCCATTGGAGTTTTGACACAGTCACCAGGCCACATCATGGATTAAATAACTGAGGGATTAAAAGGTGGCTGTATTTACAAGAGCTGGGAAACTAAAATAGCAAATAATATTCAGCCTTGGCAGTACACAGGAGTGAGCTGACATGATGAATGTAAAGAGACAAAACCCATGTTTTATGGTTTTTTTTGCTACTGGTCACTCTTGCTGTAACCATGGGCAGTTGATAAATGTTTTGAGCAGTAAACCGCAGTCTGTCTTCTGGGGGGCTTTCATCAGATTTGCTAACTGGCTTTGTGCAAGTGCATTCGACCACAATATGCTAAGGTGTGTAAGGTAGGATACAGCTGAACTATGACATGCTTTTTATCCATCATCCAGTCTTTGTTAAGGTTCTTTAAAATGTCAGTGGATGAAGGTTTTGCCCTTGTCCGCCAGCATGGTTGGAAGTCTATTGAAGAGGCAATTGTTGTAGTTATTGTTCCAAGAAGACTTTTGTTAGACTCTCTGCAGATGTATTTCAATACTTTCCTGTGGCTTAGCTCTGGGGTATTCTGTGATTTAGAAAACTCAACAGCCTTAATCTTCTGATCTCTGTGGCTCTGTCGACATTACAGACCTGTATTTTTAAGTAGTTTTACAAACAGAAAAAGATGAGATTCTGCTTTTGTTAAACTTATTAGGTTTTTTTTTGTTTTCTTCAGACCAAGACTTCCCTGAGATGATCTGAGGGCTTAAGAGACACTTTGAATATCTAAATATATGTATTCTGTGAAATTTGGTTACTCCCTGTTATCCACTGAAGTATTTCACATATATCAAGGGAACACCCTTTTTTGTTTTATTTGCATAGTTCCTAGCAAAATGTGGTGTGATACTTGCTTGGGGCTTTTGAGTGGTATAATAATTCAAAAAATGAGTAAATATCATGTTTGGTTTAACAATTCCAACATTTGCTTATAAATGGTCTGCTGTATGTTTTGGGTTGGATTTTTTTTAAAAACCTCACTAACTGCATGAATTATTAATTACATTTCCAAATGAGAAGCTTCCAAAACTTGAAGTACTACAAAAAGAATGTGGTTCTAAAAACTTTTTCTATTCCATAGAATTTATCCTGCTCTTGCTTGGATATGACAGATTGAATAACTCATGTTACTTGATTGACAGAATTTGCTTCATTGATGTGTCAAGACAAAATGTAGCTTTCTGTGGGTAGGCACGTTGGCTTTGTCAGTGATTTGTCACATTGGTAAACTATTAATACATAGATATTAGTCCTGCAATGAAAACATATTGGTTATGTATCAGCTAATTTATGTTCGGATTATTCTCATGTTCTCTTGATTTCTAGGCTTTATGTGGTTTAGACCAGGTAAACTGTTGCTAATAGCTGTAGCTCAGATAACTAAAGGGAGCACAGAAATCTTATGGACTTTATACCTTAGCTTATGTGTCCTGCTGTGATTCTTGAAACCATCTTGCCAAAATCAATTGCCCTTTATTCATGGTGTAACACATTTTTTTTATCCTTCTGCAAGGAAGGTTGGATGAAAGGAGTTGATTTTAGTGATCTCCATGCAAAGTTCGAACGAGAAGTTCATAATAGGGTATGTGTTACGATAAGGAGATGTACTGTATAACTCTGTGTGTGTGTGTGTGACTGTGTTAAGCAAACTACATGCAAAATTTATGACACAGTTTTCTTTACCACTATTAACATTTCTAGGATACTCCTCACACTGAGGCTACCTGTGCCACGCTTAAGAGTGTAGCTTGCTTAAAAAGGTTTCACTAAACAGAGTGGTGACAGCCCTTAGATGCAATGCCAGCATTGGATGTGTTGATGTTGATCTCACTGGTGTGAGAATACCACAAGTCTTTCTGCTTTACATGCAGGAGCCAAACTGAGACTGAATTTTTCCCCTCCCACACTGCCAGATGCCCATACTTGCCCTGTCCTGCAGATCAGCTGGTCTTCACCTGGACTTCTCCCTTTCCCTGCTGACCACCAGCTGCACACTCATGCCAGCACCTGTGTGACAGTCTTTGGAAATGTCCTGCAGTTTTCTTACATAGCCAAATTGAAAACTGCAGAACTACTGGAATGGAATGCCTATACCACCCCTCTGGAAGGACACAGAAGCAAATATATAATTATGCACACAAAGTCCTTGGGTGGCCTTGAGCAGTATATTAAGTGTATTAAAGCATGAGACTTTCACTCAGCCTGTGAGGACTTCTTGCTGCCCCTTTGGAGACATAGCCTTATCTGATCTGTCCACATTAGTAAAGTAGAGCAATTTCTTTTCTAGGAAAGATACAGGAAGGCTTGTATGTTCATTTTTGTGACTTACATCTTTTAGGGGGTGAAAAACCCCCACTCTTTCAGCTGCCACTTTCAGTGTTCTCATGCAACACAGAGTTTATTTGGATGTAATTGGAAATGAAGGATGAGAATGTAAAAGAAAGTTAGGACAAATATAAATGTAGTGTGTCCAGATACAGAAACACATGTACTATAAACTGGTATATTAAAAGATACAGGTGGGTCAAATTTAAAATGAAAAATCTTGCATCACAGACTTTTTTTCTGTGGTCTAGTTCCTGGGCTGGCAGTTTTCCTTAAGTTCGGAATCAACATAGGGTTTGTCATAGGGGCGTTTGAACCTGACAGTGCTGGTATCCCTGAGCTCCTGTGCCCCTTCCCTTGGGCTGTTCCTCTGTTCTTTTTGCCCCTTGTGCCTTTATACTCAAGTCTAAAATATTTTGCAGGCCACTGCAAACTTCTTCTACTGCTTCTTGTAGTCAAACATGAGCACCTTGGAAAGCAGTTTTGGGAGGGTGTCATGGGCCATTAGCCAAGATTTGTGGGAGTATCTACAGTGGATTGGATGCCCTGTTTCAGACACTGCATGGAAATACTTGAAAGGAGACTGACATTACTAAGAAGTTACTCAGTACTGGCCTCCTACATTCTCTTCACACCTGAGCATCCCAGATTAGTCATTGGATGTCATCAGTCACCTGTAAAAAGCTGGTCCCAGCTCTCAAGCGCATTTCCAAGCAAGGTGGAAATGTGCTCTGTTTCTTCCTTGTCCCAAGTTTGTTCAGGCAGGCTCCTCAGAACTGACAGAATGTCTTGTGAATACAAATAACATTTCAGCATGCTTTCTCATTTATTCTGTAAATGCCAGAGAAGTTTTGTGATTATCAAGAGATACCTAGTGAGTTCAAAATTCAGCCCAGAGTTTTGTGTATTCTTTTACTGTCAAAAATATTTTGTAGTCCTCCACATAAAAAGCAATTTGATCTTACATTTATTCCACTGAGCTTTAAAAAAAAAAACTGATAAAGCTGAAATAAAATACTGTATTCTTTGCTGTGTTTAATCTGAATAGAGACTGCCCCATTCTTTTAACAACCAACCACCCCCAACAAAAAAAAAACTTGAAAACCAAACCAACAAAATTAATTTTTTTACCTGGAAGTTCCATCACTTGGAGTAGTGGTTTTGGTTCTTATTATTCTCCCTTTTAGATGAGGAGCAGAAAGAAGCATGCACCTCTTTCCTCTTGCTCTCTCCCGAGGCACAGCTGCATCCACGTGTACTTTCTGGGATGTGTGGAATTGACCAAGGATCAGGCCCACAGAAGCAGAGGAGCATGTGGTTCCTAGCCTCATATGGAAAATTCAGTTTGCTTTGACATGGTTTTCAGACTCTTGGATTTGAGGAAACAAATTTTCTTATCTCCATTTTGGGACAAAATCAGAGGTTGAAACATTAGGGTCTTCTCTTGCATAGAGATTTTAAATCACTTCTATTTATATAAGTGGTTTGCATGCTAATAAATACTGAAGGACTTTGCAAAGGGATTGAAAACAAGCTTTGAGGATCATACACACAAACTTGATTGACATGATTAATAGGTTATTTCTTGTAACACAATGGAAGGTGAAAAAACCATAAAACAATGATTACAAATGCTCTGCGTATTGTGTTGGATACTTTAAAAATACTGCAGGACAGAATTAAGATCAGAATTGTCCTGGCAAAAGTATTAAGGTGAATCTGACAGCTTGATTAATGCATTTGAAGTTTTGAAGAAGAGCAGAATGCTGGAAGAGCATTCTTTAGAAAAAATAGAAGCATGTTTGGTATACCAGGGCAAAACCCCATTTGAATTGCATACTACATAGAGTGTATTACCTATACATTTTGAAACAAAAATTTAATAGAGGAAAAAAATAAAGATATACTCAATGCAGTGAACATTTTCTGGTGTAGATTGCAGTCTTTTATATAAACCCTGATTCTCTATAGTCTTTTAAATATGTGTTTAAATTTAGACACATGTCTTTTTGAGATTTATGGAGCCTTGTAATGTCTAGATTGAAGGAAACATTTAACCACTTTCTAAAAGGAAAGGAAAGACTTTAAAAAGAATGAATTTTGAAGTAGGGTAGGAAATGATATGTTAAAGATTACCAAATAAGGATATATGAAAAAAATGTATTAACTATATTAAGCTTCTGTGTGTTATTCTTTCCATATTTTGATAAATTACATCGCATGTTGCTTTACTGAGAAAGAAATAGAAACAGGAGGTATTTAGTCCTTTTTCACATTTTGCTGTGGATTTGCTTATCTATCTGGTCTCCAGTCAAGGAAATACTAGTATAAGTAGGCAACTACTGTATTTACCTAATGTTCTTTTCTAAATTATTTTACATTTTGCACGAGAATGCTGTTAGATAATGCTAGAGAAACAATTGCTTGCTTGTGTGATTATATAACCATTAAGATTACTTAGATGTCAACAGTTTACTTGTCCCTGGTGAACAAAGAACTACACTTTTTTAATTTGGAGATCCAAATTTTTGTATTTTTGTCTGTGCTCCTGTAAAAGAGAAGGGATCCAGGAATAGGTGGGTGGTCTTCAGTGGTGGCTGAGCTTCTGGTATATCTTGATCTATCCTGGATCTAGAAATCAGGATGCTATTCTAATCAAATAGTAACTTCTTAAAAATTCTTTGAGCAAAGCCAGTACTGCCTTTCAGCTTCACACAGACCTTAAGAATGCATTAGTCTTTTTAACACTGTGAAAGATTAGAAATTGGACCAGATCCAAGGGATGATTTTTTTGAAGCCTCTCCCCAAAAGTTATTCAAAGTCCAAGAATTATTTGAGTATTTTTTGGTCTGTACAGATGTGGGTTTTTTGGGTTCTTTTTTTGGACTCAAGAGAAAATGAACCTTCAGTGCTACAAAATATATATAATAAAGAAGATAAATTATTTTTTGGGGTTCTTCTTGAAGCTAAATTGAAAATTATCCCTTCCTGAATAGACTTGTGTACAAGGAGATGTGCAATGAAACTTTAGAGATCGTAAATTTAAAATAATAATAAAAATAATCAAACAAATATTATTTACTTAGCTAGTCTCTAGAACTTATTGATGTTCTATTTGGATGGGGGGAGGTAGGACAGGTGTCCAAAAAAGGAAAAAAAACCCAAAACAAACATAGAGTGGTGTGTAGACCACTTACATTAAAAAAAACAAAACAAAACAAAAAAACAGGAATACACATTACTGAGATGCTAAGAATAGCAGTTGAGAGAAAATCCTACTCATCTGGGTGAGGCCTAAACTCTCAGGATTTTAAAAAGCCCACCACACCCACACACCTACCCCCAGCAAAATAGTCCAAACCAACTCAGCCTTAATTCCACCTTCTTCTTTGGGATAGGAACAGTTCTGTCATCCAGAGAAAACAAATTTTTTCCTTTCCATACTGTGTTATTTGCAGGACTTTAGATGCTACATAGTAGAAGAAGATATAGAAAAATTAGAAAATTTTGTTTTCTGAAAAAAAAAGAGAATCAAAACAGCTAGTATTAAAAAAAACCAAAACCAACCAAACAAGAATGATTACAGATCAATTAATTCCATGTTTATAAATTATATATAATATATTTTATTGTGTGTCTGTTATGTTGCTTTATTCAAGACAATAAGCTAAATTTCTGAGTCCAGGTTAGTCCTTGGAGTAAACCGCACACAAAAATGCAGGTTTCATTTCTGAACTATCGTTGGGATTTGAATTTTTGATAGGACTTTGATTAGGATTAAAAGGATCTGTTGATCTACAGGATCTGATTGACAAGGTAGCAACATAATTATCATTCAAACAGAAAAAAGGATTTTTTTCACACTATAATTTGGAAAGCGGGAAAAACTTCTTGTCCCATTAGAAGACATTAATTCTACTAATTATTTTTCTCTGGCTAGACCAAATGAGAAACTTTTCTTCATTTTTCTTCTTCAATTTTTCCTCTTAATTTTTTCTTCTGGGATGAATTGTTGCAAATTTTGCAGAACCTGTGACTGAATTACATTGTCATTTGTCTCACTCATAAATGATGCCATTGAATGGTTATCTTCTAGCTCTGACTCCAGTTTGGTCCTTGTTAACTGTGTAAAAATGGCCTTTTGTGTTACATTTGTTGGAGCTGAAAAAAGGTTTTGAGTGTTTATTTATTGCAGGAATCATAACTGCAGTTGGACTCATAAAGTGAATTCCCTTGTCCCAAAAGCACAAAGGACAGGTTAGTGTCAGGAGCAGCTGCTGAAGGATTTGTACTGCTTGAATTTTGTTCCCAGCTCAGTGACCTTGTGGAAAGTCACTGAACCACTCTCTGTCAACCTTTAGTGATTTTTGTGATGGCTATCAAGTTATGTACCCAGATGCCAGGGGTATGGAGCTGCTTAATTAATGAGTTGGTAATGTGCTTTGAGATCCACTGATCTGACCTTTCAGCCTGTGTTCTCAAAGCACTTGTCCCTCTCTTTATCTATGTTCAAGCTGATTAAGGCTGTCTCCTCTTGCTGTCTCCTAACCATGTCATCTCAAGCCTGTTTGCTGTGCTTCTGCTGGACTTATCTGTTTGGTCACCTTTTCTGTCCACTTTTTTCCTCTGCTGCTTTTGTTTTCTCTGCTGCATTAAGCACAGGCATCTTCATCGTCACCTGAAAAACCACTGAGTGTCACTGATCTTTAGGTTTGCTTTTGTAAAATAACCCCCAGCTCTCTGTTCTGAGAATGTGCAGCCTTGAACATATTTTGGCTTAAAATTGTTTTGGTTTTTTTGGTCATACTACCCCTGGTACTTGGGAATAATTTTTCTGTGCACTTCCCAGCTCCTCCCCCCGTCTTATGCCCTTTTCATCCTCTTCTGGAGTTTAGCTCAGGAAAATGTTGTGTCACCACCTCTAGAACTCACCACAGACATAGTTATAGACATAGCAGTTGTTGCACTGATTTCTGAATTGTGCATATGCTAAAGGTCATAGCAGCCACATGTTCAATCTGCTATAAATTTTAGCCCTTAAATCTTCACTGAGAAACAGCCTGGCTGGCATCTTACGCTTTCCTAGCTGATACTGGTCACATTGTTTAGATGGGTGCAGTCAGCAGTACAGTGGAGCAACCTCCCCTCCTCAGATAGCTCCTCATCTGCTTATCTACTTATTAGCATGATGTGAACCTGGGGGTTTTTGTTACTTAAAGAATTCCTTCAACTCCCTCAAATTGTACCATAAGGAAAAATCATCTTCAATTTCCTATGTGGAATCTAGATTTTTCTGTTAGCAAGCAAGTAAAGTAAAAGCAAGAAGCAGTTTAAAAGATTTATGTATTTCTTGTGTGTTTATGTATATATGTGTATATGAGCTCTTACAAAAACATACTTAGAAGAAGATATCCTTTGAAGATTTACTTTCAAATATAATTGCTGTGAATAAAATGTTTCTGAAATACAAGAAACAATATATAAAATACATTCTTTATGCAGAAAAGCCCATATTAAATAATTCTGCCTGTGATGCTACAGATTTTATCAAGGCAAAGCCTTGTTTGCACTGGATGGAACTCAGGGCAAAATTATTTGATTATTACTCCTTGCTTTTCCAGCAAACTGGTTCTACCCATAAGGTGTAGCAATGTAACTCTCCTAGAAAGTCTTCATCCAAGACTGCAAGAAATTGCATCAAAGGATGATAGACACCATCAAAAGGACATTCACATGTAATGAGAATAAGGAAGGACAGAAAAACCCAAACATGTAGATGAAGGTGAGAAGGTAAATTAGAAAATATCCAGTAGGATGGTAAAGCCCAGCTGGCAGAATACAAGAAGTAAAAGTATCTATAGGAGAACTCAAGCAAGAACTCAAACTCCAGGGAACATTGTGAAGATCTGGTGGGATCCATCCCACCAGATTCTGGTGGGAAGTAGGAAGGTTTTTTTAATGGAGGTATTTAATACTTAAATTAAGGAAAAAAATGTCTTAGAGCCTGACACAGTTTTTAGATAATTTGCAAAGTTTCACTGGCTCTTTGACTTTACTTTATTGGGATGAATACACACAGGGGGCTGTGCTTCTCTTTGCTGACATAGCAAAACTGTCTGATGCCTGAAGTTATAAAGGGTTTTGTGCTCACACCTGCAAATCTGGATTGCTTCTGTTGCCATCCAGTTCAACAATATGAAAGGGTAACAAGTGAAATGGCTCATAATTATTGACAGAAATAGACTGCAAAAAAGGTAATTCAGTTTGTGGAGAAGTGGCCTGAGCTACAGAATATAAGAAATAAGAGTTGAGATAAGGAGCACAAAACAAAATTGACTGGTCTGTAAGTTAGAGTCTGAAATTAATCCAGCAGAAATTATTAACTCAGAATTTATTGAATTCAATGAAATGAAACCCAATATTAATACAAATAATTGACTGGACTGTGGAAAAGAAAAGGCAGACTTGATTTACAGGATATGAATGTACATCTAAATGTACGTCTAGACACGTTAGGGAAAAAAGCAAAGGTTAAACAAGAAACTGGAAATGGATTTACCTGTAATGTCAAGACCTGCATCCTCTGAGACCTGCACGTATATATCCATAAAAAGTCCTAACAAAGGCAAATAAAATTCTTTATCTAGGTCAGTTGCAGCTGGAAAGATATTATTTTTTACATATTTGAAAATATGCTAAAAGTGCTGAAAAATGTTGAGTGGTAGTTTAGGTAGACAAGAGTGGCCTAAGTCTGAGTTGGGAAAGATGGCATATCAACAAAAAAAGAAACAATTTAAGCAATCTGGACTTGTTTTCAAGTGGACAGCTTGTACTTTCTAAATAATTGCGGTACTGGGCTCTGTTTGATTTAATAGGTAATGTGTGTTGAAGCCAGAGTTGAATGAACTATTTACAGCAAATAATTTATTTGACCAATGTTGTCTTCTTTTCTGTTCATGAATTATCCACAAACAGGTTTTTTCCCCGCTAATTCATTCATTATTCAAAATTGCTCAGCATATACTATGTGTGAGTGCCTTTTTGGACCCTTTTACTTCTCTCTTTCTTTGGAAAATTATGGTTAGAGAAAAAGGGTTTTTACAGTGGAACTCAAGAAACCTTCTTTTTTAGTGTTCTTTTGACTGAGGGGAAAATAACCTATTTTGTATTGGTTATTTGCTGTATTTGCTGAAAATGTGAATAGTGCAGCATCTTTTCTTTTTTATTGATAGGATTTTAGGCAGGAAGAGACTATTAGATAATCAACTCTAATCTTTTTTATGATGCAGATATAGTAGGAATTCATCTAATTTCTCCCATACTGAGTTCAATAATTTGTGCTTAACTAAAGCAGATTGGAACTTTATTTTAAAGCTTTCACACAAATGGCTAAGTAGTTCTTTATGAGGGGGTTATTATTCTATTTTCTTTTACAAGCTTGTGTAACTGCTTGATGATCTCTATTTTATATCATGCAGAATTGTTTTTATTTGCTGATTAGATATCTGAACATCCCATGTTCTGAGGGAACTGATGGATGAAGTGGTTAACCTGCTATCCACCAAATTTGAAAAGTGGCAGTCCACTGAAGTTCTCACTGACTGGAAATGGAGAAACAGAACCCCCATTTTTAAAAAGAGAAAAATGAAAAACCTGAGAAATTCACTGGCTAGTCAGTCTCACCTTGCTTGTTTCCTAGCAAGATCACAAAGCTGATCCTCCTAGAAACTATGCTAAGGCACATGGAAATTAAAGGGTTGTTTAGTGAGAGCTGATTGAGGCTCTGCTAATGGTAAATTGTACCTGAGAAATTTTGTGGCCTTCTCTGACAGGGTTTCAGCATTGGTCAGAAAGGGAAGAACAGCTGACACCATGCACTACACTTCAGCAAAGCATTTGACGCTGTCCCACGTGACATCCCTGCCTTAAAACTGGAGACACGTGGATTTGATATCTGGATCATTCAGTAGGTAAGGAACTGGCTGGATAGCCTTTGTTAAGGAGTTATAGGCAATGGCCTGATGTCCAAGTAGAGATCCTTTTTGAGTGGTGTTCCTCAGGGGTTGGCATCAGGTCTGGTGCAGTTTAGCACCTTAGCTGGCAACGTGGACAGTGGGACTGTCATCATCACCATGTCTTCTCACCACAGCAAGCTGTGGTTGACAGGCTGGAGGGAAGAGAGGCCATCCATAGGGACTTTGGCAGACTTCAGAGCTGGGCCTGTACAGACCTCATCAACTTCAACAAGGCCAAGTGCAAGGGGCTGCACCTGAGTCAGAGCAATCCCAAGCAAAAATTGGGTGAGAAATGGATTGAGATCATCCCTGAGCAGAAGGCCTTGGGGGTGTTGTTGGATGAGAAATTTGGCATGATGCAACAATGTGCTCTTGAAGCCCAGAAAGCCAAACGTGTCCTGCATCAAAAGAAGAGTGACCACAGGTCGAGGGAGGGGATTCTCACTCTCTGCCCTGCTCTTGTGAAAACCCACATGGAGTGATGAGTCCAGCTCTGGGTCCCCAAACATAAGAAAAGTGTGGATGCATTAGAGTAAATCCAGAAGGGAGCCATGAAGATGATCAGAGGGCTGGAGCACCATTCCTGTGAAGAGAGTGAGTTGGGGCTGTTCAGCCTGGAGAAGGGAGGGCTCTGGGGAAATCTCATAGCAGCCTTTCAGTACCTGAAGGAGGCCTAAGACAGATGGAGAGGGACTTTTGCCAAGGGCATGTAGTGAAAGGGCAAGGGCTTTAAACTGAAAGAGAGGAGGTTTAGTTTAGGTATTAAGAAAAATCCTTTTGCTTTGCATGGTGATGATGCCTTCTGGAGGCTGACCTGGAACAGAGAGTAGACAGAGCAAAAGGATAAAGTAGGTATTTATTAAAAGGCCTCAATGGGTACACCTGGGCAACACAAGAGTCCAGCTGGATCACACCCAAGATACACCCCAAAATGGTCACAAAATGGACAAACAATCATGAGGTCTCACATTTTTATAAGTTCTGGTATATTAGCATGCTGGAGTTAATTGTCCAACCATAGCTTCAGGTTATGAAGCTCCATCATCTTTCTTTTTTTCTTCTCACTTCACTTTTTTTTCTTGTGCCTGAAAGTTGTCCTTAGTATCACACTAGAGAAGGAATTGTTTTGTCTATCTACTCTGTGAAGAGAACTTAGTAGCACTTAATATGAAACCTAAAACTACCCACCAAAACAGCACAGAACCTAAAAAAATATAAAAGTTAAAACTTAAGGCATCAGTAAGGCACAGAAACAGGTTGTCTAGAGCAGTCATGGATGCCCCATTCCTGGAAGTGTTCAAGGCCAGGTCAGATGGAGCTTTGAGCAGACTGATCTAATGGAAGGTATCCCTGCCCATGGCAGGGGGTTGGAACTAGATGATATTTAAGGTCCCTTTCAACTCAAACCATTCTATGATTCCATCAACCTTTCATCATCAGGGGAGAGAATGAGAGGCTTCATGACTATGTAAAGAGTTATTTCATAAACCTTCCAATCTGTTTGCCCAGGTATATCTTTCCCAGAAGTGATTTAACCAAAAAAAAAAAAAAAAAAAATACAGACTGAATATCTGAGCAAGTCAAACAATGACCCTTGCAAATGCTGTCAAAGCAAATGTGTGCTTTTAGTCAAATTAATGTTTGTGAATTCTCCTTGCAGTATTTTCCCAGTACTAGCCAAGAAAGACATTGTTAAATGTAAATCGTAGTGACAGTAATTTTTAAAAATTTGAAATAGGCCTTGTTACTCAGAAGGCAGGATAAGTGTATTTGTCACACGGTATTATGATGAAAAATGCAGTGAGCTGCTGCTTTTCATTGAGTTTGGATTGGGATCCACATGCTGTATAATATAGCAGAAAAACACCTCACTTTTAGCAAAATATGATGGAAGTCTTGTTCACACAAAGTTGGTGGGAGTGCTTTTTAGAAGTGGAAATAGACAAGCTTAAAAATGCTATTTACTTGGAAAAGTTTTTCCATACAATAGATCAAAATAAGGGATAACTAGTTTTTCTCAGTGGTATGCCTCCTAAGATCTCCTGCCAAAACCCCACAGCTCTCAAATTCAAATTGTGAGCTGTCCCTATGTTTCAGCAGCATTGTTTTATACAAGAAAGCTGTCCTTTGAAACTTTTATGAAACTAACTGCATGGCCTGATGAAGCAGCAAAGCACCCCTCATCACTGCTGACTGTATTAACAGGCTGTAAACTCCCTGCACCCCACTTCTGAAGCTTCCACATTTCACTTCCCTGCTGGAGTTGTCTGTGGCAAGCCTTGAGGGTATTTTACCACTTTCTGACACCATATGCAACCAAAGTGCTTTCAAATGTGAAGATCACTGCAATCTTTTCCCCGTTACATGCTCTTGCAACTGGCCTCATCCAGCAAGTGGACAGTCAGTGTATAAAGCATGAGCTTTAAAAACAAATTTGGGTCCCTAAGTTCCCTTTGTTTCTCTAAGATCAGAAAATAAAGCTTTAATAAGGTTTCTCTGAGAGCACGGGATATAAATAATTTGACAAATATCCTTCAGACATTTGGATTCATCTTGCCTATCTCTAGCAATTTAAAAGATGCTGAGGCTAAACAGATGATGTGTCTCTTCTTTGCTAGTGGAGGACAATCCGTCCAACTGCTTTAGGATGCACTGAGGACTTGTCTGCTGGAGGCATCTGGCTTTCTTCACTGACTTTCAAGTGGAGCTAAATGAATAGATTAGATTACACTCCTGACTTTTTAGGCTGCTAAAATGAACTGAGATGAATGTCACTCCAAATTATTTGCCTCAGAATGGCTGTGATAAAGCAGCTGCACCTGATGCATTAACAAGTAGCCATGTTTTTTCTCTCTCGGTTGAAGAAATCATCACTAACCACTTTTTCCAAAGCAAGCAGCAAGGTCTGTGATATACTGAAATGTCAATAAAAAGGTGCCTTTAATTCTCAAGGACTGGCCTTTTGTTAGTGTTTTTGAATACTGTGCTGAATCTTTGAATTGTTGAGGGCACGACATTGTCCAGTGACTGACTATGGGACACCCACCTTACCCTACCTTATCTGCACCATGCTGAAATATCAGTTCAGTGTACTGTGAGACCGACATCCAGTCCACTTGTACATGAATGGAACAAGGAATTACTCAAAGCATCAGGCTATTTTTTTTTCTTTCATGATAAATCAAGTGTCTTGGCCATAAAGGCACTACCCTGCCAAAGGAAGCTAGCGGAATGATGACCCTGCATTTGGGAATTTTCTCTATATTGCTCTGAGTAGATACACAAACAGTTCTTTATATGCTCTGTGACCTTCTATTTCCTGAGGCCTTTGTTGTTAGAAGAAATAGCATCTCTGGCAGAGTGGTAGGAAAATGCTACACCCTTTCAGGTGAAGTACCTTCAGGTGACAAGTTGTGTATGATAATTTATGGAACATAGTCCTTGTAATATTTTATGCTGCTCAAATGTTCCAGATGATTATAGTCTCTAGATCTGCAGTTAAATTATTATCCTGATCGGAAATTTAATTGCTCTCACTTGTCTTGTTCTGTATATGCTTTTGGCAGAGTGACAGCACTTTCTATCACTGTTTCTCCATCCATCGACTGATACAAAATATGTTTTCAAAATCAGAGGAAAAAAATATTAATGGGGGCTCTGTTGCCTGATAAAATGTTTTGTTGCTCTTTTCTAATCTGATGGTAGAACAAAGTTAATTTTAAATATTTAACAATGTTCTTAGAACAAATTCTGAATTTTGAAGCCGGAATTTTAAACCTGAGGTGAAAGTAAGTCTGATTGGTGTTCATGATGTCTTTTGCTATTTTCCCTCCTTTTGCATTTCTGCACAGATTTATATTTTGTAACAAGCTCACTGAAGGCAAAATAGACACATTTTCCAACACAGAAGGATGAATGTTGCTTTACTAAGAATTTTATTTCCCATACAATAAATTGTCATAGCCAAACAAGAGCCAGAATCAACACTAGATAGTTATGATCTAAGCTTGCTGAATCAGAGGAAAAAAACCCTCCACCGAATGAACAATATCCAAATAAAACAGAGAAATCAAAATGCTTGAACTTTTATTATCACCAGGTTTTGAAACTGTTGTGAAATTTAGGTTTCGTCTTTCAGTAAGTTTGAAACTGCTTTAAGTGTAAGATTACATGTACAAAAACTTCTGCTCGTTGTGCTAGAATGATGCTGATGTTAATTTATGGTTTGAAAAGCCTGTGCAGTTTTGTTTCTGAGACAGATGAACCATATGCTTTGCAATAAATACTTTTAATTCAAGTAGTGAGAATGATTGTAACTGTTTGGTTTTGTTGCTGTTATTTACACCAACATATGACAGAAAGCAAGTGAAAGGAAGACAGGAGGCATTATAGAGTCTATTAAAAACACAACAGCGTGGAATGCTGAGAGGAATTTTTAGACATGAGGCCCTGAAAACAGCAGGGTGAACTGATTATTTTAAGTATAGATGAAGTAAAGCTACAAAGAAAGATATATTTTAAAATATCTATAATAGGTATTATTATATCTAATATACAGAAGTATTTTTTACTATATATATAGCTCCATAGGTTTAAAAGAGCTAGTTATCATTCTCCTGCAATAAGAGTTTTAAAAATAAGCATTCAAATTTCAATTTACAAATGCCACATTTTCTGCATAGCAAGGGAAGGAACTAAGCTTTAAGTCCAAATGTAGAAATATTCTTGCTGCCTCCTTCAAAAACTTTGTAGGATATTTTTCTTTCAGTAAACTAATACTCTTATTGCCTTTAAACCATGCAGAGACATCCTAGCTTACCTAGCTTTGAATGAGCTGGGAAGAGTAATAGAAATGTTGCTGTGTCAGCTCAATGTCCGGACTGGAAACAAATCCTCTGCCTTTTCTGCAGAGCTGGTTAACTCCATACTTCCTGAACTATACCATACCTGGCTACCAGCCTGGGGGTCTCAAAGCAAACTGGGCACAACTGCTGTGTTACATGACACAGAATCTTGAAAAAAAAAAGAGTTCTGGTACAGATCACAAGTGTTGGGAATATTTGCATAAAAGTAGTCTTTTTAATTCTTCTTCAAAAAAGTTACTATCCACAAGATAGTAGATGCATCTATTATATTTTATCTTATAATCATCTTCATAACCATTAGTTGTGCTACCAGAAACAAACATGCTGTTTAAAATTAATATAAATGATACAAGGTAAAGATATCACACAACTCGGAAGACACTAAAGGTCCCAGATATCTTAATTTTCCAGAGCAGTGTTTGACCCTGGAATATTTTTTTCTGTAATGTGTTTTAACATGAATTCACTCTGATTCAATTAAAAATGTTTCTAGCCTGGTGTCAGCTTTTTACCACTGCTTACAATTTAACTGGATATAGTAATTGCTTCTGTTTTCACAACTTCAGTGGTCCCTTCTTCCTTTACTGATTTCCTTTTTTTTTTTTTTTCTAAGAAAGCAATAACTGGCATAGAAATAGACTCAGATTTTGTTCTCTGCAGTACAGCCCATACTATAGTGACTGGACCAGTGCAGATGCTCTTGCCTCCACCTGCATTTTGGAATTGCTTTCTGCCACTTTCTGATGCCTAAATTGTCTTTTCACAAGATATTGCTTCTCCTTTGTGCCAGAGAGATCTGTTGCTATAAGCATGAATTTTCTCCAGCTTTTTCACCTGTTGGTACTTCTCTGTTCAGTCTTCTGACTTCAGTTTTATATTCTCTGTGCACTTCTTTTTTCTGTGGAGAATCTTCTTTCATGTCTGTTATGCTCCACCTGTCCTCTCCCTTTTGCCTATTATTGTCTCCTCCTTAGATTTACTTTTACTCTTTCTTCCTTTTTTCAAAGCTCTCTGCACTTTTCTGCAATGGTAATGTGAACGGATAACATGATGTCACTTGGTGCACATCCTTTCTAATCCCTTCCCTGACTGCACAATGCAGAGCTTCTGAATGGCTTTCTAAGTTTTATTTTCTTAAGCTAGATTTTCCTAATGTTAATATAAATACTGGAAAAGTCTTCCTATCAATTGGAACTTTGATCAGGGCTTGATTCATATACTGCATTCATATATTTTCTTTCTAAACTCATAAGATGGAAGTTAAGTTTCTGCCTGATGAAGCCCTTCTGTTGAATTTGGAATTTTCAGGGGTTTTTATTGAAAGCCTAAACTTGGACAAGCTGAAGAAAGATTGCAATGGCAGCATTGATGTCCTTATTATTTGCTCATTCTTGGAACAGAAGCTTAGACTCTTTGTTGCATAAAGTACAGTTCTGTTTCATAGAAGTCTGTTCTAAAAGCTAAACATGTATAGTCACAGGAGTCCTGTAGTTGGACAAATTCAGAATTTCATTCTCAACTTTGGAAAGGCATAGTGAGATTGGCAAATGTGACAGAATTCTGGTCTCATGGTCTTTCAACCATGACACTAGCCTTGGACTACTGTATTAATAAAAGTAAGATATGGTTATATCTGTATATGTTTACTTAGGTTGTAATTGAGTGCAGAATGTCATTGTGGATGGGATGATGGATATCTAATCAAGATGACAATGTCAACAGTAGTGGCAAAATGAGTCAGTGATATTTTCATTGTGGAATATGTTAGTACAGCTATGTCTCATGGTTAGTGGATTCCACCCCTTGTACTGCCCTTCTCTTTAGCTAAATTAAAGCTATAGCAGGGAAATAGCTGCAATCATAGCTGAGTAACTATACAGTAGGTTAACCCAAAGTGATGAGTGTATTTTATCTTTAGCATTTAGACCTGCAGTTTCAGAGTAGAAGCAAGTAGAGTACAAGAATCTTTGCTCTCTCCACTAGTTTGCTGTGTTCTAACGATGCTGACATTTAATTGAGATAATAATACATCTTATTGTCATTGTCCTGCTTTAATTTCTTTAAGTTACATCATCACTCTGTGCTTCTTTGTCTCTACTGACCTGTCTGTTTGGATAGTAAGCTCCTTAGGAGTAATCAGTACCTCACTGATTGTGTGTGCAGACTTAGGAGCTGTGATAAGTCATTTGGAACTCAAAAATGAAATATTTCTCAGTTAACTTCAGAAACTTCAAAAATGCTTGATACTGCCTAGATTCCATTTGTAGAGAAGGAAAGAATGATAGATTTCCACCATACAAATTCTTGGATGTCTTTGCTATTAGACGTTCTGATGACAGAAGCCCATGAGGCTTGGAAAAGAAATATGTTTAATAAAAAAAATAATTAATAAAAATATAAAATAAATATGAGAATATAATACATATAACAGTCCTGTGGACCATAGAAAGAATTTGGGCTGTTCAATGAAGAACACTCACACAACATGAAAATATAGGGGAAGATGTTGATAAGGAGGAGACAACAACAGAGGGAAGGAGAACTGTGAATGTTCAAAGAGCTTTGAGTTTAATGTCTTGTCCCTTCTCCCACTGGGGAAATAGGAATAGCTTCATTTTTCCTCAGTTGTCCTCCAGGGAAATTTCTAACCTTGGCTCTACTGCTGATGAAAACTCTTTAACTTCCCTTGACGGTCGGTTCATTTGCCTAACAATTCTTACTCTGTGAAACTTCATGCAGTAACTGTATTTGACCTAAATTTCCCTTGATGCTGCTTAAGTTCATTACTTCCTCTTCTGTCCTCATTAATTAAGGGGAATAATTGATTCCTGTTCTTTTTATAACATCACTTTATGTACTTGAAGATAGCTCTCTGTCACTCTCCCCAATTTTCTCCCTGACACATAAATATGAAGACAAAAGGGAAATATTTTTCGAGCCAGGTGATGCCAAGAAAATAGGGCAACTCTTCAAGGAGAAGAGAGATAGGCCATGAAAAACAGTATAGTAATTGGGACTGGAAGAGGCCTGCAAGACAGCCTCTTGTCTAATCTTTGCTGGCTAAAATAAGACTGCTATGTACCCTCCTCATTGCTATGAGACACAGATCACTTGTTTTCCAACTAGTCATAGGTGCAGTCTCTTCTTTTTAGACAGATAAAAGTCTCCCTGCTTTGCTTTCTTAGATAATCTGAAGGAAGAGCTGGGATTTTTTTGTGCATGGGTTTTTGATATAAATCAACTTTAATCGAGTTCTTTGGATGCGGGTGTGTGTTTTTAGGGTTTCTCACTTCCAGCCTTCTGTTGAAACTGAATATAGCTCTCAATCCTTTCAAGCCTAGCAATCTGTCTATCATTTTTATTTCCTTTACATTTTCAAGGTTATCTCTGACAGGAAATTGGATAGAAACTTTGTAAAAATATAAATGAAAGTTGTGATTATCTTTTATGCATATGCAATTCCTGGAAGATAGGGAGGCCCACAGCTGTCTGCACTCATGAATTCCAGTGGGGCACAAATCTGATCATCGCATGATTATGCAGTGATGTGGTCTAGTATCTGCCAATATCACATAAACTGTTGCATGTTTTTCTTTAGACAGGTAGGATCAAGAGCACCGATGTGCCTTGCATATATTTTCAGCATTTCTGCAAATGGAATAAACCCCTTCCCCCTCCCATTTCTAACTACAGGGAGTATTTAGTCTGGGGACATAAGGTTGTTTATATTGTCATTATCATAAATGGTGTGATTGTTCCAGTTACCTAGGTAGAGAAGAAATTATCATGTTATTCCAGAGTGTGATCTGGCACTGACTTTGTGTTTTATCACCTCAAAGCTATCATTAGTGGGTAATCATTTTAGGAAATTATTCTATCGCTCATTTATATAGCCTAAAAACAGTTCTGGTGACTTTCCTTAGGCTTTTTGTTAGTTATATCCTTTAGTGCTATAATAAGGTAGAGCTTGTGCAGAAAATATTTCAGTGCATTTTAGTGATGGAGAGAGGCCAGTGACTTCAGCTTTTTTCCTCCAAGCAGTTCAAATACTGTTTGTATATTTCTTTTACAGCTGTGTTTCTCATCTGTGCTGCTGAGGTATAGTGTATTTTAGTGCTTTGGTGATAGGAGAGCCAGAATGTCATTGTCAGAGAAGTAATCTTGAGTAATAGCATAGGATACTTTCCAGATTTTGTGGGTCTCAAAGCATTTAAATAAAGTGGGACAAAGCTCAGTTATTGCTCTATCGCAGAAGCTGAGGATTTACCTGTACTTCTCTCTCTTTGATTTCTACAGCAACTGAAGTGGGGTCAGTAACAGTGAGGTTAAACACAGTAAACTGTACAGCTGAAAGGCTGGTCTGGATCTAGCTGCAGAACTTACTGTGTTACCTAATTTCTTGCATTAGCTGCTGGTGCTACCCAGTGAGAAGATTAAAATTTGCTTGGATATGCACCTATGAAATTCCCTCGTAGCAGAAGCAGCAGTCTAGACCAGTGCTTTGGGCTGAGATTCTGAGATGTAAAGAACTACTCTGGACTACCTGATAGCACCCAGCAGACCTGCAGGGAGGTCCATTTTTTTTTTACACACATTCACCACAGGTGGAAGCACTCATGCAGTGACACGTGGGGCTCACATGACATGCTTTGACTCTTGAAGTAGCTCTGTGCTATTGGAAGTCAGCAATCAGAGTTTCAGGATCCAAGGATGTATCTTGCTTAGTCCTGTGTTCCTGAGCTGTGGTAAATACCTGGGTGTGCAGCAGCTTGTAAAGACCTCAAACATGTCCCCTTATTCTAGATGACAAGCATAAGCTAATTCAGTTGTGCTTTGACTATATGGTTATCTCCTAGTATGCATGGATTGAACAGAGGTTGTGTGTGGTCCTGTGTCCAAGGGTAACTTCTATGTCTAGACAGAAATACCTGCTGTTTCTACATTTGGGGTTTTTTTTCCTAGTTTCCCCACCCTCCCTAGAAGCATAAGATATTTCAGGAAAAAAAACCCCAAATGTCTGATTTTGTCATAGACACATATATTTCTTTGCTCAGCAAAATCAACATTCACCTTCAATTTAAAGGCATAATCTGTATAATAATCCTGGATTGGTTGAATTGTTTGTAGTCTACTTCTGAAAATATCAAAGACCAATTCAATAAACTTATTACAAGAAATTCTGTTAATTACAGCAGCTGGCATTGTTTCTCCTTCAAGGCTGCCTAAAGAGGGTACTATAAATTAATCTGGGTGGCTAATTGTCAGGTCTGTCAGCCAGCCCAGAGTAACAGCTCCTCATGCATCATCCTGTGTGAGCCCACAATGTCACAGCTGACCATGCATTCATCAAGGAAAAATCATTGCTGTAAAATCAAACTGTGCATCTTACATGGTGTATCCCCATCCTCAAGAGGCAGAGATTTCTGTTGCTTGGGAGACTTCCATAATGTCAGCAGCTCCCTCCCTGTGTGTTTGCCATGTACATTTTTCTTTTATTATACTGATATAAGCAGTCTTGATGACAAGATCATTTACATAGATGTTTGCATATTGATAGGTATTTGTGGTGTCTCTTTGTTGCAACACCTCTGGAGCAGCTTTACAGCTGAGGCTTGTCACAGGAGTTGAAGTCTGAAGCAGATCACCAGACAGATGTGTTATAGTCTTGATGTCACATTGTCTATGCAGAGAAAGGCTGTTTACTTTTGATTCTTTCTGTAAGGCTTTTCTGGTATATTCTGTGCTCTGAATATGACTTTTCCAGTGATGACTAATGCACAAAAATAATTTAACTCTGTTTCCTGTCTTAGGCTTGGATAGCTCGGAGTTTCTTTTGTAAATACCAAACAGGTATTGATCCTTTAAGGGAAATATGACAGTTCCATGCTTTCTGATGGGATTTAACCATTTAAAGCTTTCACCACTGCTTTCCTGCAGTATAAAATTCTTAATTAATTTTAGACAATCTGGTTTAATATATTAGACTTACTCTATTCCTTGTTTGGCTAAGTAACTGCCCTAAGTAACTATAGAAAACCTGCTTCAATCCTTTGCTCTGTGGGCATGGGTTAATAGAAACTTCCACCGTTCATAATTTTATATGTTTGACACCCTCTTTCATTTGGAGTGACTGGCTGCTGCTCTGCAGCAAAGAACTAAGCAGTGGAAAGCACTAGCCACAGAGCTCTTCTGAAACCACATATGAGAAATGCCATCTCTAAAAGCTACTGCTCTCAGCAGTCCATCATATGGGGCACACAGGGCATAGCGCAGCATGGGGACCCAGCTGGGTCATGACTCAGGGAGCTCTGCCCTACTTGTCATGAGGCTGAAGTGAAGCCAAGCCACCACTGGACACACTAACCAGAGTTTTGTTGTGGTACAGAGCATCGGCCAATCACTTGACAAGTGTGAACACAAAATTGGCCGACTCTGAGAAGTATTTCACACTGACTAAATTCATGGAGGTAGGAACAAGTATTGACACCTGCCCATCAAATGGTAGAGACGGGAAGCAAGTGCATTACACTCCCAACATGGATTTCACTTCAGCTCATTTCAAGTATTAATGGTTAGAATGAGCCAAATTACGTGGGTCAGTTTAATTGTGGCCATTCCACAATTAAGGATTATACTTACATGCTCTTTAATTTTTTTTTTTCCTAATATACTTATTGTTGCAGTTTTCCCTTTTAGATTTTAATTTAGGGTTTAATACTATTCCTTTGCCTGGAGGCTTGTTGCCTCTGCTGATCATATAATGTTACTGTATTGGATGACATATTCATCTGCTAAAATGATTTATTACCCCAGCTCACCGGGCAGTAGCAGTGCTCACTGAACAGACAGATTTGTCAATTTGTAGCACAGATATCTTTATCTTCCCCAGGTGCTCTGGAAAGGGAAGTAGTGGAAGCATATTTGTGATTGCAAAAGAAAAACATCTCAAGGAACAAGGTGCAAGATAAATGAGAAGACAAAGGCAGAGAAGGGAAAGCAAAGAAAAAAGGGTTTGATTTTCCTGTGTTATGAGATATAAACTAGTGGGATGAACTTAATTGCTACCTCACATCTTAGCTTGTGTCTGATGAACTGCTATTCTGGTCACTATCTTTCTACTTGCTGTTTACATTAGCTGTCTCTTTCTTGTGTACTGAGGACAAAACAAAAGAGACCAGACAGAAGCAATCCCTGTGAAGATGCTGAGGTTTGGAACCTCCCTTTGCCTTGCACTTCTCTGCTCTCTCATACTCACCTTGTCACTTCTGTGGGTATCATTACATTAATGGAAGTATCATTAGATTGGTTTAGACTTTTGATTTTATCACTAGACTTTGTTTGTGATTTGAACAGTGAAAAATTAATGCTAATAATCAGTCTGCACTCTCAGTCATGGTGCAGTACCAACATCCAAAGCACAGATTCCTTTGATTGCTTTACAGAGATACACTCTTTCTGTGACCTCTGATCAAGTGTTCCTTTCCTGATCCACATCCCCTGGATCCTCCTGCCAAAGTATAAACACTTTTATTTCTTGCAACCCACTCTGTGGACTAAACCTCTGTACCCTTTGTCATTTTGGTACAGTTAAGAAGTGAACTGTCAGCTTTTTTTGGTTCACGTTTGCTGCATACTTTTTTTTGCTGTATTCCTTCTGCATTTATCTTTCCCAAGCTCAGGCTGAACTAAGCGCTTGAAACAGATTTTTAATTAAAAACCTAAAAATTCTACAACAGAAGAATTTTTCTTGAAAAAACCTTTACATTATCAAAGGTTAATTCACACCATAAAATATAAGTAAACATTGGAAATATGTTCAGCTGTCACTGAGAAGCCTGTTTGGACAACTCTATTGAAAAACAGATTGATACACTGAACATTGGGGCAGAATTGATTTTTTTTTTTTTTTAAACAGATCTATATGGCAAAACAAAACAGTACATCATCATCTTCCAAATTAACTTAACGAATACAAAATAATGTATGTGTTTCTTCAAGTGAATCCTACACGCATGAAATCAGTGAGTTGGTGTGATAAATCATCAAGAGTTGGCACTGAGTTCACCAAGAATCCCGTGTTCAGCATCTCTGAAAGTAAGACCATTATTTCTTCACTCAAATTTGAACTGATGTCCAAATGAGACATTTAAAAAAATGAGTGCACTGCAGTAGGTGTGGAAAGATTAACCTGGTCTAGTTCTGACCCTGTGTGTGTATGTCTCTCTGTTTTTATTTGTCATTGTCTTTGTTCTTGTTGACAAAAGGGCCCCATGATGCATCTTTCTTCACTCCTGTAATCGACTGTGTTAAATGAGATACAATTTTCAGAGAGATTTTTACTTCCTCAGCCCAAACCCAGCACATTCTCAGACATATACACTATTTCCTAAATAACTAAATTTGTAAATAAAATAAAACCCCATACACAGTTTTTCAAGCCTGCAGGCTACTCAGTTGTCAGCTAAAATCCTTTGAATGTCATGCCATGAAAATGGCTTTTATATAGATTTCTTTCTTTTTTTTTTTTTTTTAATAAAGGTTAAAGAGAAGAAATGATAGCACTATGCTATCATGGAATTTTGGAAAGTGCAACAGTGTTCACATATAGCAACCCCTTTCTCACAGGATACTAACCCCTTACTCTTAGTATACTAATCCCTTTCTTTTTCACCCTGTTAAGGCTGAACACACACAATTAAAAGATAAAGTTTGAGCTACATTTCTTGAAGGCATTTCTCAAAAACAGAAAGATAAGATATTCAAGGACAGTAAAAGAGTGTAAGAGATACAAAGGGGAATCAAAGCCTTGTGGAATACAGAAGAGAGAGAACTAGTGTTTCCCCTTCTTCTCCCCAGTTAGTCAAGGCATATCTTGAAAAGAAAAATAATTTGCATCCACCCCTACACAGTAACAGCAGCCAGCTCATTCATATTAGTATTTAACCATCATCACTATATAGTCTTTAATTACATGATCACACACTGGGTTTCCCCCTGGATTCTGCCTTGTTCAGAGCACAAAGGAGTTGTGCACACTGAAAGAACAGCAATTGAACATTTTTTTTTTTCCCTTTGCTAGTCGATGTTCAGACCCAAGCCTGGTTCAGTACATGCTGTGCAAAGTCTGTTCTCATATCCACACTATTCTTTTTTTCCCCTAGGCTTTTCCTAACCATCACTTTTCATGTGCCCTGTGCAAAAATTCTTCTTGTGTTACAGAGCATTTTCTGAGGTGCTCAGATTTAACTCCATTGTAGTAATGTGGAGCCTGGATGCCCAGGTATGAAGCTAGATATAACCACTTATTTTGGATACCCTCCTCGAGATAATTAGTGCCTATATTTTCTGGGTGCTTAGCATTGGCAGGTATTTTGTGTTGAAAGCCCAGCTCCCTGTGACTTCTGTTGCAGTTGTTACTGCACCTCGAAGTCTCAAACTAGAACATGAAAGCTCTAGACTGGGTCTCCTAAAAAGAAGAAGAAATTTTTGAGTGTAATATGTGAGCATTTGTAAAAAAGCTTTGTTAGAATGTCTTGCTTCACAACCTAAAGGAGTCTCCTTACAGCAGCTGACTGAATCAGGTCCTCCAGGCAGGATCCAGCTACTTTAATGATAAGGGGGTAGTAGGAAAATAATTTCATCAAGTCTGTTCCTTTCTATCACAGGGAGACAAATTATATCATACTTTTAATAAATTAATCATGTAATTTCTTACAACTGATAAATTGCACTATGCCTTTTAGAAAGATACTACAGAACTAACCACTAATACTGGTGATTTAAAATATTTTGTCTGATTTCTATCCTTAAGTTATTCATAGTCACATGTATTTATATCTCTACTGGTATAGATATTTTTTTCTTTGTACTTAGGAGTTAGTTTTACTCTTTATGTTTACCTCTGTGATATATTTATGGAATAAAACTATATTTTCTCTTAACCTTTTGTCTTGGTTTGAAAGACAGGTGTCTTCTAGGGAAAGCAGGAGCCTCCCTTGTAATGGAGAATGTAAACCCCCTCCCTCCAAATTATAATAGTTTTTAAATTATATATTAAATTTAAATTATATATTATATTAATTTTTAAATTAAGGGGCTCTCAGGCAAAGATATGAGGACAGGAGTAAAAATTCTTTACTAATGTGTATAACAAGGCAAACAATCAATTATGGCATTAACAACAAACAGAACCAGCAACCCTGTGACAGCCTTCTCGACCAAGATGGGAAGGGATGGAAGACAGGTTTTACTTCTCAAAACTTTGGGGCAGTTAATCTTGGTGATGCCTTAAGTTTTAGCTTTTATATTTTTTATATTCTATAAAAATATTATTTATATTTTTAGATTCTGTGCTGTTTTAGTGTGTAGTTCTAGGTCTCACATTAAGTGCTGCTAAGCTCTCTTCACAGAGTAGGTAGACAAAATAATTCCTTTTCTAGCTTGGGACCAAGGACAACCAACACAACTTTTAGGCCCAAGAACAAAACTAATAGTGAAGTGAGAGGAAAAAACAAACAGGATGGAGCTTCATAACCTGAAGCTATAATTGGACAATTGATTCTAATATGCTAATGGACCAGAACTTATAAAGTGTGAAGAACTTATAAAGTGATTGGTCATCCATTTTGTGACCATTCTGGGGCACATCTTGGGTGTGGCCCAGCCAGGCTCTTGTGCTGCCCAAGTGTGTCCACTGAGGCCTTTTAATAAATACTTATTTAATCCTTTTGCTCTGTCTAGTTTCTGTTCCAGGTCAGCCTCTAGAAGGCATCACTGGTGCCCCTGCAGAACTCTGAGGAGCACTGAGCCAGAATGGGAAGAATGACCAAAAATCCCTGTCTGGTGAGTGAGATGTATCAGAAGCTCGGTAGCTGGAACTGCAGGACATCCCAGCAGGACAGGGGGTGTGGGACACAGCGTGGAGAAACCCAGAGCAGTGCCTAAAAATGGACAGGGGCTAGACAGCAGTGGGCCTGGCTCCCAGCAGGGCAGAGAGAGGAGAAGTTTGGCTTCCTGGGGGTACACAAGCAGATGGTGATAAGTCTCTCCTTTAGTGAGGTGGGTGTTAATAAGGTCCCAGTTCAGTGGCTGCTCTCATGGGCAGAGACTCACCCCACAGAAGACGAAGATGAAGACAAAAATGAAGAGGAGGAAGAAGACGAAGACAATGAAGAAGTTGTTGAAGAAGACGAAGAAGGGTTATTGGCAAATTCCTTTCCCCAAGCAACAGCAGCTATGACCGTCCTCCTCTGAAGTTGCAGAGTAAGAGAGCCCACAGCTGCCCCAGCCCCTCTTTACCTGCCCAAAATTCTGTGGTACCTCTGTCCCCCAGTGAGTAACTCCCCTGATGAGAGAAAATGCAACCAGATGCCCTCTTTCCCCCTGAGCTTAGCCACTTCTTTGTTTTCTTAAGTACCCATAAGTGCCCAATAGCCAGTGTTTCTTAGCAACTTAAGGGAAAAATTCTATAGGTAAGAAGGATCAAAAGAAAAGAAACCTTACCCCCAATGCCTTTATTTTGCTCTATCTCATTCCTTAAGTACATAATAGCCCTTCTCTCAATGTATTGCCATTTTACTGGCAGTTGAACTCTATAGAATTTGACATGAGGTATTATCAGTACTATCTGCCATACAGTGTAAATATTCACCTTTTTCTATGCCAATATCATACTGCTGGCTGATGGTCATCCCATGATTGATTAAGACAATTAAATCTTTATTATTTTCTTGCATCAGCATTCAGAGAAAAATGTTAGTGGTCTTTAAGTGCATGTTAATGGTGCTTAAGTGAGTGTGCTCTCTTCCAATTTCTCTGACAATGAATGCAAGGTACTTAAAGAATGTTTTCCCTGTGCACCTCAACTGGCTGTGGAGCTGAGGTGCACTGCACACTACATGGAAATTCAGGTTTGTTACAAAACTGACCATGACCCTATGGTTGGACCATATGGTAATGCCCTTTGAAAAGGGAGCCAAATTAGGAGTAAAAAGAATATTCTTTATGGCTTTACTTCAGACTGGAGGGTATGGCTTTTTGGAAATGGATGTGCAAAAGTAATGGAGTGCTGCTAAAGAAACTATGTCAAGAGCAAATTTCTGCAAATGGCACATTTCTTAGACTTATCTTGATGTTAAGGTGAAGAATTTAAGGTCTGCTGTGGGGAACTGTGATGAATAATGCTATCTATCCCTTGAACTTGAAAAACTTAAGATTGTCATGCTGTAGGTGGACTGAAGTAAGATATAAGTTTTAAAAGGATTCATAGATATTAGTTGTTTACAGAAAAAGCATCAACAATGTAGGTTTTGGAGAGGTTGCTGACTCCCTTTCTTGTCCCTTCCCTCATCCTCTCAAATTTGATGCTTGTTGCTTTTAGAAAACTGTAAAAATTAAAGTATGGAGAGACTGAGACTTCATGCTCTTCACTGACATAAAATATGATTAATTTTGCCTTGCATTTTATTGTCTTATCTTAGAAACATATCTTACTTGATACAAGGAAAAGACACACCTGATTGAGGAAGAAGTCTTTTACAGAAACTGTAGGTTTGGACTCTGTGCTGTGGATCCTGGTTTGCAACAGATCTTTGGGGCAACTTTCAGGTAATCTTCACCCTCCCTTTCTCTCAGTTCTTTGTAAAAAATGGAGGAATAGCACCTCCTTTCAAAACAGGTGCAAACAACTTAGAAAATCTGAAATATTCAGTTATTGTAAGTTAGAGGCCATGTAGGAGCATAAACACGTACTTTAGTTAACACGATTTCTTCTTCTGGCTCAGTATCCTGCCCAAGACTGTGACAACCTAGAGGTGATGCTTAGGGCATGGGAAGAGGAACAGCATGTGGCTCTCTTCCCTAATCCTTTAATTCCTCCTTGTTGCACTGCCTTTTTGCCCTCTAGATGGGCACAAGCGTATCCTGTCTCAGCAAGTCTGTAATTTTCTAGATAAGACTCATTTGCCTAAGATTTTTTTTAATGATGGCTCATAGAGCCACAATGAAGTTAGTGGTTATTATTGTTACTAATTATGTTTAATTTCATGATTTCTGATAGGAAAGAGAGCAGGAAGAATCCCCTCAACAGCATTGGGAACCACATACCTTAGTTCCTAGAAAATGACCTAAGTATTCTCTAATCTTTTAGCTGTTTACAGGAAAAGTCAGATGAGGAAACAGTCTGTTTCCTCAGGAAAGGACCTCAAGCATGCGCTTTTCAGGTTTTGTCTGTGTACGTGTTCATTATCGGTTTCTCTACCAGGCCACAAGTGAACAGAGAGATAGTACTGAGCCTGGGTTTTGTGGCCTAGAATAAATTCTACAGGAGTTTTCATGAAGTTTTCTCTCAGAAACAAAAAGAGAGGGTAAAGCTGCAAAATAGTAGCAAATCTGATGATACAGAAGTGCCAAAATAGCAGTTAAATTCATTCAATGTAGTGGCGTAATTAAAACAGGACTCACCTGTTTAAATCTTGATCCTATAGTACCTTTGGAAAGCAACATAAGCTGCCTTTTGTTCAGAAATTCTGCTAGTTTGCTGCATGTGTTTTCTGTTCTGGCAAGCACTTTGCTAACATTTCACCTGTAATCTCTAGGCTCTCTGGAACTGAACACAGATGTTGTTCCACAGTGAAATCCATTAAATAACACCTCTGCAAAGTGGGGCTTACCTCTGAGAGTGGAGATTGTGTGTGTTTGTGTGTGTGTGTCTGGTGAAGAAAGGAGTAGAATGAATGCTCAAATGGATGTCATAGCTAGTAGGGAAAGGAAGACAAAATGGAAGAATTTATTGCGAAAAGATTAGAAAGGAAAGACTCAAGAAGAGTTTAGAGACAGAGGTATAGGTGCATATCCATTGAAGTGCTGTTTAAAAACTCTTTGTTCCTATTCCCTAAAAGTGCTTGGGAAAAAGTTGTTCTCTAAGGACTCAGAAAAATGAATGAGCAAGTCACCAGGGCATAAGAAGGCTGTGAAGTATGTAATCCACAGTCTGGAGCACAACAGTGGCAGTTGTAGGGCCCTTTGGGATGGGTTTAGGCATTGCAGGTGATGTCTTTGAAAGTGGTCTTATTAATTGTGCTGCTAAAAGTTGATATGCTCATATTTGCATGTGCATGGCACTGCATACAAATATTTACAGTGCTTAATAGAAGAGAAAAAAAATCTAATCTTATACTGGAAAAAAGCTAGGTAACCATTTACACCCAAAGATCTAGAGTAAAAGATGATGGTTGTTTTTTAGCAATTAACATATTTTTTTTTTTAATTCCAGGATTCTGGGTACTCAAAAATACAGTTTATTTAACCAGCACAAAATCTCGTTTGAAAGTTGCTTTTAAAAAAATGTTAGGTTATGGAGACAGTTATATTTATTTTAATTCTAGCTCTATAAGAAACAGGTAATTCTAGAATATTACAGGTGTTTTATATATTAAATTGTGTAATTATTCCATAAAGCCTGTTTCTGCCATTCTTGTTTTCTCAGGCCTCGAGGTATAGTGATATTGCAGCTTAGCTGTAAGGAGACAGGTACACATGAGCTCGGGCCAAGAAAAGATTTGGGATAATCATGCTTGGTTTAAGCTGATATAAGTCCTCATGGAAAGAAGGTGGCCTGACACGTCTCTGGTGGGCCTGTGAATCTGTGAATTCCCAGGTTTGGCTGACCACACATCGCCATGGGTGCTCTAAAAGTGGCAAGAAGTGGGGGACTGGCACACCTCTTTTGGTGACAGTGTGACACCGGGTGACCTGTAGCAGATC
Organism: Certhia americana; assembly: GCA_018697195.1. Taxonomy (NCBI): domain Eukaryota; kingdom Metazoa; phylum Chordata; class Aves; order Passeriformes; family Certhiidae; genus Certhia; species Certhia americana. Next base: position 19,249,484 of record CM031857.1, on the reverse strand, counting down.
ATAAACCCAACCCCTTTAGATGTGGTTTTGTGGACAATTGCCACCACTGATGTTGACCTAGGCAGTTTTTGTCATCTCTCTCTCTGTGTTGGTGTATTCATGCATTCATGTTACCTCCTCCGGACTGAAAATCAAACCAGCAAACAAAAGGTGCTTTCAGCTGGCTAAGCTCTGTTATTTGTTTGATCATGCAGCAGGACAGGAGTAAGGAGAAGCAGGGGTAAGGACAGACAGCTAAGGAGATGGAAAGTCTCCTTACCCTGCACTGGACCCAAAAATGAAACTGTACCATTTGGTGGCCAGGGAAGCATCTGTTCCCCGCCCACCTACTTCCATGTAGGCACCTACATTTTTGTGACTAGCTGTATTTGAAAGTGTAGTAAGCAACAGACTCCCATCAGTGTTGGCCGTGGTAAAAGCGTGTTGTGGTTTCAGTTTGAAACCAGACAGAAACACCAATTTTGTGTCATGGTTTTGGTTTGCCACTTTGAAATTTCTCAATTAAGAGCAGCAGGATTAAACTTAAAAGGAATAAGACTCTATTAACTAACACTAAAAGAAAAAATACAAGAATGAAAACCTTCAAAACACTTCTCTTTCCCCCACCAACTATTTATGTTCTTGCTCCAATATAAAAAGACAAAACTTGGGATTCTCAGTCAATTATCATCTTTAAAATAATAATTTCTTAATTCACTAAGGAGAAAGGAGGGTCTCTTGAATACTATAGAGATTATTTACAAGATACCAGTTTTCTTGCTCTCACACTTCACAAATGGCCTGCCTGGGGGAAAGAAAATTTGCCATTGTAAAGTCCCTCCCCGTGAGACAGTCTTTACAGCTGCTCATACGCAGTATCAGCTCATTAGGGTACAGTTTAAGAATGCTTCTTCATGTATAAAACAAGAGTTCATCTATATCATCTTCATCTCAAGGAACAGAGGTCATCTTCTCTCAATGGGCAAAGGGCCATCATCTCTCTCTTGGTCTTCCTCTGTTCAATTTCTCCAGTAGATCACAATTACATCAACTCACAGCTATGACTAGAACTTTTCATGCCCCTAAAAACATTTTAGATGTTACAGGGTAATAAGTCCATTCTCTATGGCCTTACAAGATAAGTCTTACTTAACCAGGCCACTCCTTCAACCTTCTTTTCAATTTAGGATTCTTTCCTCACCTACTCCGACATCAGGTCTCATGCTGTGTCTTTTTCTACATTTTATTTGGTCTCTTCTTTCTCTCACTGGGAAAGAGTCATGCTTTGGAAGTTTCATCTGGTTAAGAAAGAGTTACCATTTACACTCGGGCATGCAGAGCCATCCCTCTCAGCCTCATGGTGTCAGTGGCTCCAGCACAGTTTCTCACCCATTCGGTGCTGCACTAAAAGGTTTCTTAGAGGTTGCACTAGGAAGGCTGATGTCCTTTCCTCCTTCAGCCTGGGACCCGGCTTGGGCCTCTCCCGCCCGGCCCATCCTGCAGCTGCTGCTTCCAGGGCCACACAGCCTCCCTTTTCCACCCAGCTGTGCTGGGAGAGGAGGGAATAAACATCCCGGTCAGTGCTGCAGCACAGGGGCAGGGTAAGGAGAACTTGGCCTGTCCCAGCCCAGCCATGAGAAGAAGCTGGGCCAAGCCTCCTGCCTGCCACACCACTGGAAATCAGAAGAGAAAAAATTCCCAAATCTCCCCTAAAAATGTGTTTTCACAAGAGGCATATCCATCCTTTTCATTGGTTTAATCAGGTGTCAATACTACAAAAATTGTCCAATCAGGACTAAACCACGATAAGGGGTGAACATTAAGTTTTAACAGAAAAGAGAAATTATATTAATAGCCCACATTAGAAAACAGAGTACTCAATGGGAGTATGTTAAACCTGGCTGGGAAACTTCCAGCAGAAGCTGGAGCAAGATCAGGAATCCCAGTCTCCTGCTGTCCCTGGCAAGTTCTCTAGCCATAAGGGAACTTCCAAGCAGTTGGTTTTTCAGTTTATGTATGGGAGTTTCAATTAACATTGACTAATTATCTAAGTGTACAGACTGACATTTCCTTTATTAATATATTATGCTCCAAAATATGGTAGATGTGGCTTTTTCCTAGTACTGGGAATATCTATCTAATCAACTCACAGAAAGAAACATAAAGACCCGCCCAGGAGGAAGTACCTTATACCAGTAGGGTGGGAAACATGCACTGCAGGTAAAGATGGAAAATCCAAGGCTTTTGTAGCCTGGTGGAATACTCTGGCTGTGAGGTCCCTGGTGTTTGTAGCATGCCTGAGTGTAGCAGTCTGAGCAGGTGTCTGGGGCAGCAAATTAGGGCACAAAATACCTGAAGGTAAGGTACTGAGGTATTTGATGTAGCAGTGCTTACAAGTCAGGATTTAGCCCAGCACATTTGCCTTTCCTGTTCTCTCTCTCGGTTTTCTACTTACTTCTCCTTTGCTTGCTAACTTGATTCTTGTTCTCTTGGAAACTAGGTCTGTACCAGCTAGATTTCCCTATTTTCTTTGTTTATTAAGATGCAATATCTGATTGTTGAATACAGGAGTGGGTGTGTAAATCACTACTTTGTAAAATTGTGTGACCAAATCCTTGTCTCCTTGAATTCAGTGGGAATAATTTTGGCTTATGTGTCAACAAGGTCAGGATTTCTTTCTTAGTAACTTGTACACATAAAATGAAAATTGCTGCAGAGCTATATTTTTACAGAACAATTTACTAGGTGTTGAATTCCAACAAAAGTAGTTTTATCTTCTGAAGGCAGGAAAATATTAGCTTTATTTCATGTCATTGCTTAAGCTACATATTAATAATTAACTATTATTATAATGGAAGTCTTCCAGGTACAGAATGTGCCCATTACTGAAAAATAGAAAAATGAGATAGGTCAGTGCCAGTATGGAGCTTGAGTATCTTAGACAAGACATCAGCAAAATTGCAAAAGCAGAAGTGTGATAACATTTTAAATATATTCAGGTGAATTAGTATCTGTTATTCCTAGTGTACAGATCTTGCATATTTAACTCCATCACTACTAGAGTATCTGAATAACAGCCTCTGAATTATCAAAATTAATTAGCTAGCAAAAATATTCTCCTTTTGTTTGTTCTAGTAAGGAACTTTTCCCTTTTTCTTTTACCATATTATTCATTTTTCTGTATTATAGAGACTACTGTCTCTATAGAGAGCAGCATGAACCCTCTGTACTATTCCAAAATAGACCTTTCTCCAGGGCTTTTTCTTTTTCTGTTCCAGATACTACAGGCTGTGTGGAGATGCAACTTTATCAGACCTATACCTGTAGCAGGTTATACCGTCTTTTTTTCTGGTAAATTTATTTGTGGAAAAGAGGGTGTTAAAGTGAGTACTTGACAGTGTGCTGGGCCAAATTCTCTGGTAGCTGCAGGAAGCATTTTTTCAAGTTAAACCACAAAAATGGTGCATGATTCAAAATGTAGGTGAAAATCATGGTGTTCTATATCTGCTGTGTGTTGGAAACAGCACCTGGTGTTTGCTGTTGAGTACTACTTTCCTGAAAGAACTGGGCAAAGACACTTTGCCAAGCAGTCTTCTTCTGGACTGCTTTTGAGCTCTGCTTCCTTAAATCATGAGGGTTCCTTAAGAAAGCTCAATATAGACAAATCCCACTGAATTGTGTATTAGAAATATTTTACCGTACAGGAAAGAAATGTGTTTCAAACAACACTAATAATGTTACAAATAAAAAAAAATCATTCCTGTTTAGAGTTAACTTAAATATACAGGAGGAAACATGTGTACACAAGACCTACAGAGCCCTCAGACTTTGAGTTTAATATGTGTTATTATTTTGCTTATTTTGCATAATGTAGGCTTGTTGCCTGTGTTCTGCATATAAATTAGGCTACTGGATTGGGGGGGGGGGTGGTGGAAAAAACCCCACACTGTTTCTTCTCCTAGTTTTCTCTGCTATTTTTAAAATTCTTGTGGAAAAATAATTGTGAGAGCTACGGTTGTCTGGAATTCATAACACCATTGCCATAATTGAGGGGGTAAAAGGGTATATGCTGTATTTCATGCTGCCTGGGCTAATGCTGGGTCTCTGCCTGGGGTTCTGAAGGTTTGTTCCACAGCTCTGAGAACGGCAGGGACTTGCTAGAGCATGGTGCCTCCTGGAGTGAGGAGCAAACACCTGCTCCATACCCCCTGCCAGCTCAATCAGACACTGGAATAGGAGGTGGTAGGGGTACTGCTCTATGAGATTTCACATTATTCCAAATATTTGGAAGCCTTAATTATGGAACCTGACTTTAGTCTGCTCACATTCCCTTTTCAACTAACATGTTGCAGCTGAGCCAACTGAAAAATACCATGACCAAAATATTTTTTTACACAAGTCCTGTTCTGCATGCAGAAAGAGTCGTTTCAGTTCACATTCAGAAGGAATTGCTGCACTAGAGTGGGACAGTCCAAGTCAATACTTAAAGCCAATATTGTCAATTAAGTTTATATATAGGCAAACAGCAGACTGAGGTCCAAAATGTGTAAGGCAGAGCTTGTTGTGTCTACAGATTTTGACAGTGCTTGAATAGATAAGCAAACAAGCACTTGTTTACACCAGCCATGGTGTTAATTTAAACAATTTTTACAAATATACTACACAGATAGTAGTGATGACTACAGTTAAGGAGGTCTAATGCTTTCCATGATGGATTCCATTTTCAGTTGCTTTTTCCTTTGCCAAACTTAAATCAGCAATGAAATATTTCTGCCTTGGACTCTGTGTGTTTGCTGTGTGCAAATTTCAGATAACATAATTCAATCATTTTGTGTAACAAGGTTAGAGGAAAGTGTACTGCTTGATGCTTGTTAAAGAAAAATAATAAATATGTTAATATTTCACTTACAAGTTATGGCACTTTGATACTTCACCAGAGTAGATATTTGGCATTCAGCAAAGAAAACTGACCATGCTACAAAGATGTGCCTTTTATTGTGGCTAAAATAGTTCATCAAAATATGGGTAATTAAAAGGCTCTCGCATATGCAGGATAGAAAAGCTGGTGTCTCATAATGAGTGGGATAGAGTTGGAATGTGTGCTTTTTGAGAAGTTGAACTGGCAACATAACAGACGTTTTCTATGACTTGGATGTTAAGCATGAAGGGGTCAGGGAAAGGATGATGCTGATTCTGAGACATCTTTGCTACTTTATCTCTATTTTCCTAGCAGAGATTAGTTTATGGGGTTTTGGAAGAAGCTTTGGGGATTTGTTCCTTTAGCTGATCCAGCTCAGACAGAAACAGACTAATCATCTCTGGACAAGGTAACATAACACTGCCAGTACAATTTCTGAAGCATAGCTGTGAATGTGGCCTCAACAGTCCTTTATTCCCCTTGAGTCACAGGGAAAAATTATATGGTGCATATGTTTCTGTTTCTAAGAAATAGACTTCAGCGTTTATGTTGAATTGTAGTACAGTCAGCAGAGCTGTTCTTGTTCTTTATTTATCATGGTGAGACAATACTCCTGCAGGAGAAACAAAATATGTTTTTACTTTCATTTCCTTCTACCCTCTCCCCCACATAGTGTTTTCTCCCTGATACCTTCCTTTCTCTACATCAGTTTCTCAATACTACCTTTTCCTTCCTTTTCTTGGGATAGGCAGGACTTTGTGTGTGCCAGTTGCTTCTCACATTTCACCAGTGCACGCTCCTTGCAGCAAGTTCACTGCAAATGAGCAGTTTGTAAACTTCAGTTTATAAAGCACACAGGGTGCAAAAAACTCCAGTTTATGAGGGGACACCTAAGGCACAAGCTGAGATATGAATCACTTCAGCTTGGGAATGTGTGCATTTGCTGCAACTTCCCTGTGTTTTGGCGATCAGCCTGTTTTGTGACTGTGGCTAGTCTGAATTGATAGTAATATTTTTTGCCTTCCTGATATAGCAAAAGAGTGAGAAAGTTATTCCTGAGTTAGAGAGACAGAAATAAATTTCAGTATAATTTCTTTTACGCCTTAGATGAAATGATGAAAGAGCGCAATCTCATTCCTTTACAGCATGCCAAGCCTCATCCAAGAGAAGACAGCTACAGGGATCTAACAGGGAGACACCAATATGTTCCAGATAAAATATACATCGGGGTAATATAAAAGCCAGGACAAGTGATGGGGCACATTGAGCACCACAAACTAGGGGCAGCCAGAAGCAATAATCCTATGAATCTTATGTTCATTTGAGATAGAGAGTTTTGGATTTTTGTGCTGTGTCAGAAGTCCACAGACCCTGTTCTGTACTTCAGGATATTCTCTCCTTGTGGTTGTTCCTGGTATAATGTTTGTCTGCAGGTGAGGTCATTGTGAATGCTATGGTGTGGTATTTAAGGGGAAAAAAGTGCTTTGTAGTGAACAGTTATTTTCTCTAACTAGAGCAAGAGGTTCTCTGAATCCACCAGCCAGCTGTCTCCTTGTTTTTCCAATAAAAGTAGCTGAGGCAAGGTGCCAAACAGGATATGAGAGGCGTAAAGAGAAGGGATCATGGGGAAGACAAGGACACTTACTGGGAGACAAGGATTTGGTCCTGCTCGGTGCTACTGCAGTAGCACATGGACCAAGAAGTTGAGTGCTGCAAGCATCAAATGTTTTTTTATGAGAGTGAACTTCTAGAGCTAGGGAGCTTCTGCCTTACTTTGTGTCAAAAAATGTGCTTGATATTAATAAAGTCACATTATTTTCATATTCATGCTTGAAACTTGTTGATAGTTTAGGTTTCTAGAGTTAAATAAGAATTAGAGGCCCTTAAATTCTTGTCAAGGGTGTTTTGTGTTTTTCACCAAAAAAAAGGCTGTTGTTTTGATATGATATTTCTGATTTCTGGTCATTGCATCAGCATAATTTGTCACCCACTCATGCCTAGCAAATCTCTTAGAGTGAGGCCTTCTAACTGAGTCGTGAATTTAATTGAAAAATATGGCAGTGGATTTATTTTGCTGTTCATCCAACCAGAGACTCTTTACAAAGGAATAAACAAACAGCCATTTTTTAATTTAGTTGAAGATCTGAATATTGTGTATTTGAAAGGGTATTTTTATTGGAAATCTTTTTTCACGGTATGAGGAATGATAAAAAGAATTTTTAAAAGACTTGTCCAAAATTTCAAGAAAATGGAAAGAAAACAAGGTGGAGTTTTTAATCTGAAAGGAGACTCACCTTCTTTTTAACTGTACTAATGTTTACTCTTGTTTTTCTTTATGAATATTTAATGCACAGACCCTGAAAACAATCTCATTCTCTCCTGAATTTCTGGAAATATTAGTTCCTAGTGTTCAAGATGTTGCAGTTGGACTAATGTGCCAGGTACTTTTCCAGAAGATTGGTTTTGAACAGATGGAAATTTACAATGTAAAATAAGCCAAAACAGTAATGAAATGTTTCCAGTCAGCTTTGTTATAAAAAAAAAAGCCCCAGTAAAAATCAGATTATTTTGTCTTTTGAGATACCTGTAAGAAAAGATAAAAGCTGTAATCTCAAAAGAAATAAAAAAGTAAATTTGAAAATATGAGGTAAATTCTATAATTCTCCTACAATGTAGAAACAAATTTATTCAAATCATGTTATTTTCCTTTTATCCTTTAAGACCCAGTCATTTTGGATTCTGTTTAAAGAAATTATTTAAGCAATAATGTTTTTTTGTTTCTTGAGTAGTTCTTTTTAGCATCATAATCTCTCTTCTTTGAGAAAACTTCTTTGTTTATTCTTTTACAAAAATAACTGGAAAATAACAACATAAAACTTCTTGTATCCTACTTCGGTATTTTCCTGAAATGTGCTTCTTGAGAGCTGAAATGAAGTTTGGCATCTAGGGTCTCCACAGTATATTAACTAAATATTTCTTTCAACAAAAATCTTCAGATGAGAATTGAGCAAACTGTTAATTTTCAAAGTCTTCTCTTTCCTTTAACCTTGTTTGCTCTTTTTTCTGTCTTCAGCAGATGGCTGGATGACTGGCATTCTCTAACAATATTCACTGCTCATTAGCACCATGTCATTTTGAGGGTTCTTTCCATCTTTCCTGTTCTTTTTTCCTCCTTCATTTATCAATCTATACATTCATATGTTCAGTAACTCATTGACAGTGATGTAGGTTTTAACATTTGCCTTCATTATTTTCTCCAGAAATCCTGCTTGATGGCTAGGAGAAAAAAAAAAAAAAACATGTCTGACACATAAGGTGATTAATGGAATATTAACCTCAGTAACTATTTTTCTGAGGAACCTTCAGAAGCATGAATTATTTGGTTTTACCCATCATTGCCAAGATCAGTGTATACACTTGAAAATTGAAGCCAACCTTCTTTTCATAATGTTTGATGAAAACGCTGATTACAATGTATGCAGGGTGTCATAATGTTAAATGGGTTTCCTTGAACGATGCAAAACAACACTGTTTCTGAAATGAAATTATGAGTTTATTGGTGCTCCTACAGGTCTCAGATTGTCAGATCTGCTACACATCTAGAGTACATATTCTGCTCTCTCTTGTAGTCCATGTTGTCAGATCTGATGAGTGCTGTACTGGCAGCTTCCAACACTGCAGAATTGCTGTCAGAATCTGCTAATCTTTAGTGGAAGAAATCTATCACTGAGAAATTTTCTTTTTGCAGAAATCTGAAGATATTCCTCTCTAATGTCCATTTTTGTTTAGTTTATATCTGTTGAAGTATTTAAACTGATCCTAGTGACATCAGAATAAAGCCCCATGTTGACATTAGGTTCATACCTCTTCCAAAGGCTTCCCTGAATTCTGTTCTGAGAGATGGTGTTGTCAACATCTTGCCCACCATTCCTCTGACTCTGCTATTGATAAGCTCAGTGATGAAATTCCTCTTGACTCAAAGTAATAGAGGACAGTGTTCACCAGATTTTCCTAACTGGGCTGATAGCAAGGGCAGGAAAATACAACTTAGTGAATACATGAGCTTTAGCCTAACTATTCTGAACCCAAAGAAAGACCTTGTTTGTCGCTCTCTTTCCTTTTTTTTTTTCTTTTTAATATGGGAACATTTCAGTGTTACTCTTCAGAATATTATGTTCTGTAACCTTCTTTGAGAGATTGTAAAATACTTTGCACATCTTTTCCTGAATTATTTGCAGAAGACCTTTCTCAGAAAATCAGTCTTTCAACCTTCATATTTAATTTGTATTTTACACGTTAAGTTACAAAAGCAAGAAAAGTCTGACTGCAAATCTTTAATTAATCATAGCAAATTCTCCAACTGTGTGAAACATGATTCATTCTGTCTCCTGACTACTATAGCACTTTAGATTTGATTTTTATAAATTACCTGTGCCACCACTGTAGTGTAAATGGATGTGTAAGGGATTGTAATTACCAAGAAACTCAGTGATGTACAAATGAAAACAGTACATAGGGAAAGAATTACAGTTCCAAACACTATATTATTTAATATAACAACTTTTAAAGATTTTTTCTTAAAATAGAACAGCTTTATTTTCTGGTTAATGCAGATGATTGTCAGATTCTTTTTGTTGTGTAGGATAGAATATGTACCATATGAACCCACATATAAAGTTATAGAATATTCTGAGGTGGAAGGGACCCACAAGGATCATAAAGTCCAACTCCTCACCTAACATAGGACAACCCTATAAATTAGCACCCAAAGAATTTATGTAGAAACACATAATTTTGCTTTTGCCTCATGTTCAGTGACCACATGCAATAGGAATTTTGCAAGAATTCATGTACAGTATCACTCAAGTGATTTGGGTTATTACTCCACTAAAATATCTTCTATTCAGTAATTGCACATGTAACTAATGAAAGCAAATGTTACAGAAATGAAAAAAAAAAAAAAATTAAAAATATCAAGCAAGTTGTTAGTGCAGATTGTACTTGGTATGTTGAAATAAAAAGAATAAATATTATACCAATCAATAAAAACATATGAATAAGTCAATGAAAATAAAATAATTGGTTTGAGCTTAGATAACACTTCTCTCTGACATACTTCAAACTCAGTTTTCCTTATAAATGGAAACACTTCTTTTTGTGGTCAAGTTTGTATTTACTACAACCAGAAAGATTGCAAGGGTACTTGGATTCACTCAGTGTTTTAGTCAGAACTGAGAATAAATCTGCTGTCTTTGAGACTGCTGGATCAGTTAATGGATGTCCTGGGTGGCAATTAGAACTTCATGTCAAAGCAAGATTTCAGTTCCCCTAGAGGTTAACTGTTTGCATATTTCCGTGCTCTTTGACCTAAACTAGATTAGATGATTTAATATCCACTCAAAATTAGGATCAGCACACATGTCCAATAAAATTTAATCCCGTTGGGTTCCAATCTGTTTTCTTAAACGTATCAGATATTTACTAAAAGAGAGTGGACAGGAGCAAAATATGAAGAACAAAAATTACTATAACAGTCTGTGAATGCAGTGACACCTGGTAAAGAAGTCTTATTTCTGTGTGGTAGGTGAAATTTTTTCTGAAATCTCTTGGCAGGAATTAATGAATAAGCACTGAAAATTTGAAATTAAGAAGTGGAAAAACTTCTGGGTTTCCTCTCAGGTTTTGATGATGTTTCTTTCTGTACTAAAAAAATTCAGAGTCCTTAGAATTATACAATAATTGGGGTTGGATGGGACCTCTGCAGAAAATTCCATCCAAATCCTTGCTCAAAGCAGGGCCTATACTGCTCAGTTGCTCACTGTCTTGTTTGGTCAAGTTTTGAACTTCTTCAAGGAGGCAGATTCCGCAACATCCTTGAGAACCTTTTCCCAATCTATGACAGTTTTCATGGTGAAATCTTTTTTCCTAGCACTGGAAATCTTCAGTGTTGTGGTTTGTTTCCATTTTCTACCCTTCTTTTTAGCTTGCTACAGCACTGAACATATCAATCCAGGACAAAGCATGGGCCAGGTTTCTGATGGGGAATATTTATAAATCCACCAGCTATATATAATATAACTTTGGCAACCTTTTTAACCACCAGATTAATGATACTGAGTCTTTGTTTCAACTGAGAGGTTCTGAGATTGTCACAGATGTGGCCTCAGTGGATGACAGACTTAGTAAAGAATTCATTGTCTTCCACAGTCTTAGAGTCACATGTGTTGGGAAATGTAACTCTCGTGTGCAAAGACTTGGTTTAAAAGAAAAAAATCACATTTTTATCTATGGTAATTTCATAATGGAGACAAGGCCATGTCTAGACTATTAAATATAAAATCAAGTCTCATTAGGGTCTTAAAATAAAGCCACCAAATACAAAGAAATATCACTCCTTCCTCCTGCAGACATGCACACTGTGTGAAAGGAACAGAATATGTTGAAGCTTGTGGAAAGTAAAAAATATTCACTATCATAATCCTTGTATGATTGATCTGCTGAGGCCTCTTTGTAGTTGTGGAGGATCAAGTGGGAGAAAGGCTCATAGCAGAGGAAGATTCCAAATCCCTTTCACTTGGGATACCAATCATGAGATCCCATTAAGCTCTACCTCGAATAAGATTTACAGTAATGATTTAATACATGTTGATTTTTTTCCCAAAAAATTTGTCTCAGTGTAGACCAGACTCTGTATAGTATTGTTCTGGAAAGGAGAGCATGGCTGAGTCCCTTGTGCATGGGAGGGCAGGTGACTCTTAGTTTTTCCAAAACTACTGGTGCTTTCTCAGTGGATTAATGCAGCTATTGATACAGATTTATAAACATCTCCTCTTGTTTGTTCTTCCTTAAAGCTGCTTGTAAAATTCAGATAAAACAAACAAGAAAAAAAATCAATGTAAAACATCAAAGGTAAATTTGAATCTGTGTTATCTGAAAATCTATGCAGCCCTGATGAGCCTAAACACAGTTCAAATATGGAGTTCAATAACTCAATCAAATCTGGTTCTCCAGTTTAGCTCAGCTTTGTGAATGTTTTGGTAAACTTAATCTGTGTGTCCAGTTTAAAATTAAGGTAGGTATCATGAAGGCATACGCCTTGTTTGGGGCTTTCTCTGCAGAAGTTTCACACAGCTTCAGTCAATCATAGTCTATACACAGATGACTGTACACCCCTTTGGCTTGTTTGTTTACTCCTCCTAGCTGGATGCTAGAGAGCACATGCTGGCTCTCTGCTTTTCATTATGCAACAGGCAGCTGTCAATCTCTGTCTAATGCTGTCACAGCTTTAGTAATCTCGAGTGATGAACAGCTGTGCCTAGGGATATGAGTGAGGATAACTGGTACTCATTTTATTGTCGATGTGGTACTGTCATGAGCTCTCTCCCCATAACTTTTATTGGTTTCTATGTCATTTTAACTTGGTGCCAGTCATTTTCTAGTACAGAATTCCCAGATTGTACTGAAGTGTTTTGTCCTTAGCATGTGAACACACAATGAAAAACAACAGAGTTTTTGTCAAAGGACTTCAAAAGCCCTTGTGTTTGCTTTGCTTTAAGGCATGAAGGAGCAGAGTCAAGGTGATTATCCTGGCTCAGCTGTAGAGCAGTAACTGCTTAGGCCTTTTAAGTGTTTTTACTTACTTTCCTCAAAGCAATGTTTGGTGAAAGTTACTACCTTGATTTTTTTTTTTTTTTTCCCTTGGTTAAAAACTGGAATTGCTGCTGTCACAGGGTTTAATCAACCATGATACATCATAGTGGGCTTAGCCCAAACATGCTGATGAATGTTATCATTTGAGAATTTTACATTGAGGCTATACAAGTATCAATCTGCCACTTGCAAAATGCAAAGTTGTTCAAATAAGGGTATTTTGGTTATGCTTTTTTTTTTTTGTTTTGAATTTCTGTATGAGAAACTATCTCAGCTTTCAGTTTTAATATACTCCTATGTGTGTATGTCTGTATGCATTTCATAATGCATATTTTATATCATATTGATGTTTTTTGGCAGTATTAAGCCAAAACATCTAAGAAAATGCTTTAATGTTTTAAAACCAAATCAGTTTGTATGGGTGAACTAACATTTTCTAGGTTTAAGAAAATACCTACATTTTGGATGACTGTGTGTTTTTGTTATCTGCCAAGCTTTATTCAGTGCAGAGTTTGTCTTGTACTTCTCCCTTCTCCCCAGACTAATCCCCCCCTCAGTCAACATTGCCATTTTCAAAGAGCTTTAGTTATAGGAAGTAAGGCAGGGATTTATGTTTCTACATGGGATAAGACTTGCAGGAAGGGAATAGGCACCACCAACATATAAACTTGGAAGTTTTGCCATTGCTGAGACCTTTTTTCCTTTGTTCTGAAGGGGAGGATATGTGGGGTTTGGTGTTCATCAAAGCAGCTGCTGCTACAGGTGTAACAAATCTTCCAGATGGTGGAGGAGAGTTCCTCCCATCTGTGCACCTCATCAGTGCCAACCCCAGTTATCTAAGCTTGATGCAGGGTTCTTGAATTTAGCTATAATATGATGGCTATCATTCATCTTTGGTGTCTGGAATCAGTCCCATGCAGGATAAATTTATTCCCTTAAGGCTGAGGTGTGCATAGTGTGTTCATTCACCTACAGAGTACCAGATGTATGTCTGAGTGTGCACACTGTGTACAAGTCAATCCAAGGTAAAACTCCTCATTATTTCATTGCCAAGCACCTTAGAAAAACACTCTCAAGTATGCTGTGCTTGAAATTCAATCATCCTACTATGAAAATGCTGGGTTTTTGGTTTCTCACAATTACAGACGACAGAACTGAGATCCCTGTGCTTCTGCATCCAATAGTAAATGTTAGACTTAATTATTACTGGGCTCTCCTTGAGCTCATTGCTGAGCTGATCCCCCATATTATGGCACGTTTTGTCTTTGTGGACAGACTGGATAGGAACTTTTTCTATCTTAGTGTGTCTTTCCTCTGGGAAGAGGACAGGAAGGTGATAAAAAAGCAATGTGAGATAGATTGAGTGCTTTGGTAATCAATTTCACTTATGGTTAAATACCTATTAATTCCCATTTATAGTTAACCCTAATCAATTTCTACTTATAGTTAGATAGTTTTAAACTTATGTGACTGCTGTTGTTGAAAATTAAGTTCTTCTCTGTTTCTTCTGTTCAAGTTTGAGGTTCGACCAGATTGGCTGTTCTCGGTGACAGGCCAGCTATGGTATTCTGGAGAGCAATTAAAAGATTTTGATGAGGTTACTTTAGCAAGAAGATTAAGTTCAGTTGGCCAGACACTCTGCTGTGTGAGAGACAGCCCTGGGGAGCTGTTAACCACTGCTGACAGATGGTCCCCAAGTTCCTTGGTGCTCTTAGTGAGAAGGTCTGAATTATGTCCCTGATAGATGCATTCTTATTAGATTAACACAGTGAAATAGAGCTCCTCTTTCCCCTTCACACATTCTCTGCTTCCTTGGCATGGCTTTGATGTCACAGATAGATCTTAGAGGCATGGACTGACCTCCTCCACAGTTACTTCTATGCCAAGACCTGCTGCTTTCCATCATCCTCAACAACTGAACAGAACATGTTTTCATAAGAGAACATTGGTCAGGGTTTTAATTTCATTTCTGCTTCCTTTATAACAGGAGAACTCAACAAGAGATCTTCACTTATGTTTAGCAGGCTGAAATTAAGGGCTTACATTACGGAAACACTACCATGAGGGAATAAATAGGTGGATACTGTGCCTGAACAAAACAGAAGGAAGCAAAAACCAAAATGCTAATTTATAGATTATCTTTAACTGAGAGTTATAAACCACATTTAAATAAATAAATAAGTAAATATTCAATTAACTGTGATTAATTATGCTTCTGTACATTAGTCCTGCTTGTCTTTTTCCTCAGCCTAGTTCAGGAAATGAATCCAAATTAATTCCTGGTCAGCCATGCCATTCTTGGCAGAGTAAACATCCTATTTTTTAGACAGACAAGTGGTGATGGATCTGCAGAGTTCTGTTTCAGCAGTACTGACAAACGTACAGCAGTGTAGAGATACATGTATTGCAGAAAAAACTTTTGGCTCTAAACAACATCCTACAGACCTGATGCTCATTTAGTTACTTTGTGAAGGTGTCCAAAATCATTTCCAGTGAAATAAACAGGTTACTGAGTTTTCCATCTGGGACAGGCTGAGGAGGAAAGCATAAGACAAACCCTATTGCTCAGGACCATGTCCAGATGGCTCTTGTACACCCCTAGGGAAGGGGATTCCACAGCCTCTCTGGGCAACCTGTGCCAATGCTCAGTCCTTTTCACAGGAAAAAAGTGTTTCCTGATGTTCAGAGAGAGCCTCTTGTGCTTAACGTTGTGCCCATCACCTCTGATCTTGCCACTGGGCACCACTGATAAGGGCCTGGGTCTATCTTCTTTGCACCCTCCCTTCAGGTATTTGTCACACTGATGAGATTCCCCCTAGTCTTTTCTGGGCTGAACAGTCCAAGTTCTCTCGGCCTTTCAACACAGGAGAGGTGCTCCAGCATGTTAATAATTTTTGTGATCCTTTGCTGAACTTGTTCTAGTACATCCAGGTCTCTCGTGCACCGGGGAGTCCAGAACTGGACGCAACACTCCAGGACTGGCTTCAGTAGTGCCAAGTGGAGGGGAAGGATCACCCACCTCAGCCTGCTTGCAATACTTGCCTTGAAGCAGTCCAAGATATTTCTCTGCCTTGAGGGCCCACTCTGGCTGATGTTCAGTTTGGTGTACCCCAGAACCCCAAGGTCCTGTTCTGCTGAGGTCATTTTCAACTGGGTGGTCCCCAACCCACACTGGTGCAAGGGTTTGTTCCTCTGTGGGTAGGGGATTTTTCACTTATCCTTCTTAACTGCAGGAGATGCACTTTGTACCCCTTTGCATGGGGCTGATCCTCCGGCCTCCTGCGATCCCTCTGGATGGCAACACAAGCCTCTGGAAGGTCAGGAAATCCTCACAGTTTTGTGTCATCTGCAGTCTTGCTGAGTGTGTGCTCTACCCCAACATTCATATTGCTAATGAAGATGGTAAACAGGATCCTAGTGTGGTTCTCCAGTGCAGCAGATAAGTTTCGATTTAATGAGGAAAATAAAAGCAAATAAAGGTGTGTTCTTAATAAGCTGGAACAGTTTTTACTTTTTTTTTTTTTTTTTTATCTGAACAATTTGAGGGATTACATTGCCTCCAATACCCTTCATCTGCCCATTAATCTGCTAACATTTAAGATTCTGTGTATTCATCTATTTACTTTTGAGTTTCTGGTATGTAAAATAATTATCTTACTTTGTAAGAGGATGTTCTGCTATTGCATAGTTAACATTTTGTAAATTATTCTGCTAGCATTCTTTATCAATTATGCCTCTTTGAATAAAAGGTAATGCCTCAGGACCAGAGCTAAATTATTTACTTGTAACTTGCTGATTTGTCTAAAATTTCCCTCTACCTGCAGCTTTGTCAAACAGCTCTGCTTTTCTTGATGCTCAAAAGATGGGAGAGATGTGAAGTCAAATAGGCTTGTATTTTTAGTGGAGAGATGAACAAAGACATTTAACAGCTTAGATGATATAAACAATATCCTCTAGAATGCCTTCAGTATGGGTGAAAAAAATGAAAAGACATATGATGGCAAGTGAGTGTAAAATGTTCTGTGGGTTACTATGCCTGGAGTCGTTGCACCAGCCAAGTCCACTAGCAGTCTACTTGAAGAGAAGGGGAAAGTGAACATTTCAACCTCTCCCATTCCTATACTCCTTTCTTGAGCAGATTTAAGGCAGCTTCTTCAGTAACCAGGACAAGAGGGAGAAAGTTTTCTTCTTTTTTTTAACACATTATCAACAAAATTCAAAAACACTGCTTTCATGGAGCTGATCAGTTGTAGTGATTCATCTACATTTCAACAAAGATGTTGATGGCATTATGCAGGGTTCTCTGCACTGTGCCATCTGAAAAGGGGAAGGAAGCAACAAATGCTAATAAAACATTAATAATGGTTTCAGGTTTCAGCTACCATATTTAGCTTGAATTAGTTCATATTTATTTTGAATCCTTTTAAGCAAACATTTTCTGGCTTGGGTGCCTGAAGTTGGCCTACTGAATTCATATAGCAGCTCTTAAATAAATGTCTCATGTTGCTAAATCACATCATTTCTTTCTGATGCTGAAGCATTTTAAGCATCATTCACCATATGAAGGATTGTAAACCTTTAATTTTTTATTAGTGGCTTGTATGTAGAACAGCAATTTTTATAAAGCAATTCGAAATCTGATGATAAAAAAGACTCCATAAAAACCTGTTATTTACTCTTCTTCCATTGCTTAGTTTATACAGAATGTTCCAGGAACCTTCTATGTTGTTTTCATTTTTAGCAATGGGTAAAACTATCTCTTCTTAGGACATAGGTTGAATCATAATTATTTCATCTTGCAAGAAGCTTCCTTCTGTGTTTTCTCTGAATTCCAGTGGGGAAAGCACTCGTGAGAGTGGTAAGAAGGTAGTATTGGCAACAGAAAGACATAAGATCAAGTATTTGCTGATCAAGTTTCAAAGGTGCTCTAATGTACTAAAATGAAACTTCCTCTGTTGTATGTGTCTAATCTAGAAATCACATCGATCAATGCATAAGTTTATAGACCTGTGTAATTATTGATTTTGAATTCACTTAAGGCAATATATAACAACTTGACCAAAGTTTGCAATTAATATGTATGTAAATATATTTTTATTATATTGGTTTGGGTTTGCATTTTTATAGTTCAAATCCCGTATGTTTGTGATTTAGGGTTTAACAGGAACTCATTTGCTTCATAAATATTAATTACTGCGTAGACCTTATTCCATATTAGAGCATCTGGGGGAAAAGTGCTGATCATTACATTGCTTGTGAGGATGTATTTTTACCTAAAAATACCCCTGGATAAATTAAGTCTGATTTAGAGAACATTAGTCTGTAAGGTGTAGTGCATTAATTTCAGGCATAATATTTTAATAGCAGCAACTGCAATGTAACAATGTGTACAGCCCTGCAGTTTAAGATGTGCTGCATTGTCACAGTGTCCTCCAGCAGAGTTTGAGTGGTCAAAAGGGAGAGTGATGTCATCAGTTTAATGTACAGTAGTAAGAGAATATGCATATCCATTGCCATTAAATTGCAAAAGACTAGTTCTTAGGGCAGCTCCCGAGGTAAAAGTAAATCAGAAAACTTCCTTGTCTTCATTAGCAGGTGTCAATCAGGATTGCTCCATTGATTTCAGCACTGAGTCATGTGAGTGATTGACCCTCCTGTCTTTAAAACATAGCCTGAGCTTGAAGTGTTTGTAATGTACATGGCGTGCTTCACCTTTGCAGCATGGTGCAGCATGGATTGTTTTCAAAACCACCTTGACTTGCTGAATAATTTAATTACAGTTAGTCAGTGCCAGGAAATTCATATTTGTTCTTTTACTAGGTCTTCATCATCTTAACATATTCCAATGTCTGCCCCAGTGCATTTGACTTGTTCACCTGGCTAGTTCAAAAAAGGTATGTGTGGTTACCTGGTCTGTATGGAAGGTGAAACCCATAATAGGCTTCACTTGAAATACTACATGACTCTTTATCAAGGTGATAGCAGTTTGTTGTCCTGTCTCCCGAGTACTGATATGGGGCTCTGGGTACAATCTGTCCACCTACCCCTGCACAGTGCTCAGCTCAATTTTTTGTGCTTCAGCCACAGCATGGGCTCTCTTGGCTTGACCTTGAAATTCTGAACATAGTTGCTATTTTCTGAGTGTTCTGAGCATCCAGGGAAAATCTTCAAGTGTAAACTGCTTAGAATAAAACCCTTATTCTTGTCATATATTTTAATGTGCCATATATTTTACAAAGCTATTTAGAAGCCAAATAGAAGAAAAAATGCTGGGTTTTCTCATGAAGGTGTTCTCTGTGTTACCACCACAGTCTGTTGCCTCCTGGTTTATTCACAGATAATAGTGGGGATTACAGCTCAAATGACCCTGAATCCCTCACTACTGTCATGTTTAATAGAGGATCAGTTCCTGTATACAGCATTAAGCAAAGCTTGGTTTAAGAAGTACAGATTTGCTATTTCCAAGGTTCAGATAATCATACTGCAATAAGGCAAGAAGTTTAATAGGAATATTTATAATAGTACTTGTAATTTTTTGCCTAAATATTTTGCCATTTTTTTACTATCTCTGTTTTCTATTTAGTGCATGAAGAGAACCATGGTTTGTATATCCAATAGCAAACTGTGATTATTGTTGCCAGCAGTAGATATTGGTTCTTTAAGAGAATGAGTATAAAAAAGGAGCAAAATTCTCAAACAGCCCAGTAACTGATGAGTTTCTAAAGATAAAATGTGAGAAAAGCCATGCATTCTTGAAAGAAGCAATTGCTAGCAGAAAGCCTTTGGGCATAAGTGAGAGGTGAATCTTCAGTTTCAAAAGCTTAGAGATGTTACAGGACTAAATCCTGCTTCTATTCGTATCAGTGGAGTGGTATATATTCTGTTCCTTATTTTTTCAGTTAACTTATTGAGACTTTTGATGTTTAAGTACTTCATGTGCAATCTCTCTACTCTTGTAATATGATCAAAGGTCCATTCTAGTGCCTTGAGTTGTTACATAAGCATTTAAGACTGTGTTCAGAATTATGCGGAGAAAAAAAAAGGCAAAAAAAAGTCACACTTTCAGTGTATTTAAATGTCTATTCTTCACTTACTTTTGAAAAAACTATAAAAAAATCATACTTCTAACTCCTCTTTTCAAAACCAGCATAATTTCTTTGTATACAGCCTTTTTTTTAAATGACATGAGAGAGAAATAAGAAAAACTCATTTGTTACTAATATTTCTGCAATCTATTATGCATTCTTTTTCAGTCTGAAAGAAAATACTTTTAAAATCAAAATGTTTAGTTTCAGTAGAATTATCAATAATATTAATATGTTGCAAATCCTGGGAGAATTAATTTTTATCAGTTTTAAAGACTTATTAATGATCATTGTTAATTTCAGCCTTCTTTTTTTTCTGAAATGTCCAGAGCTGTTTAAATGAAGTTAAGTTGATAAACAATGAATTGATGACCAAATCTTCTTTTAATCTAAAAGGAGAGCGTTCTAACTTTTTTACATTTTTAATGAAATTGGAAGTTTTAAAAATATTCCTTGATGCTAGGAAAGTAATTATTTTATTAAGAGAGCTGAAATCCAAGAAATTGAAAAATATAAAGACAATTTTCTTACTCTAGGTGTTGGAGTACTTTTGGCAAAAATAAATAAACATTTTTTCATTTGTGTTATTTTCTCTCACACATGGGTTCATACCCCCAAAGTCAATAAAAGTATCTTCATCTCAGAACCAGACTATCTGGAGACACAGCAGATTCCTGCCCTGCTAGTAGTGTAGTAACTTTCTGAACCTCCTTGGTTCAATCAGTACTTTTATTATTATTTAGGAATCATCCTCCTGTCTCTTCCCTTCTGAACTCCCTGAACTCTCTGGTCTCTAGGGCTCTTCTTTCCCTCTCCTCTGTCCCTTTATTTGGAAACTTTGAAAAATAAATATCCTTACAGATGTGCCTAACATATGGTGAGATTGCAGGAGCAAAAAGATACCATGGATCTAATCAAATATGGTTGGCCAAAAGAGTAAGAATCTTCCCTTTCTCCCTTTCAACTATTTTTATTTGGAAAAAAGTGTTTGGTTTTTTTTTTTTTTTTTTTTTTTTTTTTTAGTTGTCTGTTTGGTTTTGGGGGTTTCTTTTGGGTTTTTTTGGTTTTTTTTTTTTTTTTTTTTTTTGAGGGGGGGTTGTTTTTTGTTGGTTTTTTTTTTTTTTCTCCTATTTTTTTTTTAAGAGGAATTTGGGAGATGTGACTTTCCTCCCCCCCTTTTCTCCTTTTTATTCCACATTTTTTCTTTCCCCTTTTCTGCAACATCTGTCCATAAAGGACACCATTAGTGTCCTGGTTAAGCTGCATGACCATGTTAAGTGCATATCAATGACTGGGACAGTGTCCTTTTCCCAGCAGAGGCTGCAGACTTTGACTTAGATGGCACTTTGGTGTATCCTGCTGCTGTCTACATTTCTCCTGCCTTCTGAGGCTGAGGGTAAACAAGTTCTGATTTGGGCAAACTAATGTGCAATTAGTACAAAATTCATTTTAAAAGCTAAACACTTGGAATCACAGAATCATTAAGGTTGGAAAAGTTCCCCAAGATCATAGTGTCCAAACTTTGACCAAGAGCCACCACATCAATTAAACCATAGCCTCTCAGTGTCATGTCCAGTTGTTTCTTGAGTAATTCCAGGGTTGATGAACAGCCTTTTAGTGAAGCACTTCTTGATTTCATCATTTTCCTTATCCCAGTATTAAAATACCCTTTAAAAAAGTATCCAAAGGCATTATTTTTAACCTTCCTGACAGCTGTAGAGATCCTTTGTTTTCCTAGCTGTCTTGTAATCATCACATCAAAAGTTATTTCTCATCATCCTGCAGGCAAGTAATAAGTTTAATATATGTAGTTTTACCCCTGGGCTGTTGTTTTCCCTTTGTTTTGTTTCTATAATTCATTGCAATACATGGTTTTCTGATGAAGTTTAAAAAAATGTATCAAGTGTGCTAGTTTCCTGTCTTTGTGTGTCTGTCTTCTCATTTTATCTTACATGAAACATATTTAAAGTATTCCCAAATCTTCAAAGTGGCTGCCATTCATTCTGGCATCTATGTAGTTCCATTTGGTGCCACCATGTGCTGCAGAAATTTGAGTTCTCTGTTCTCAGCAGATGGTAGGAGGGGGATGTATTTGCCTTTTTTTGGGAATACCAGTCTGGAGGAAATGTTCGTGCCTGTTTGCATGTGGGTCGCTCAAACAGCACAGCTGACCATGGTTTTGCAAGGTCTAAAGTGTTTAGAAAAACTTTAGTGGTCCCATTAACTTCAAGGGGGATATATCTGGAAAGCACGGGAGTGCCTATGTCTCTAGATTCATTATTACTTCAGCATGTTTATTGCTATTGCCTTTGCTGTAAGGCCTCAGATTCCAAAAGTGAACGTTACATATCTCTAGTGAGAGAAACATCACATTTTTCCTACTGCAGTTCCTAGGCAAAATAAGTTCTGAGATGTGAGAATAGGAAAGATATCATTCCGTCTAATTATCTCATCCACAAGGAGTTGACCTTCCTTTCCATGGTGGTCTTCAAGATAGTAGTGTGAGGCTGAACTGTCCTAAACCATGGAAGTTTATCTGTGTAGTGTTTGGAGGGAAGCCAACATCCAGTCAGTCTGTAGTTCTGTATTTTGAACACCACATTTAAGTTTGCCAACAGAAAAAGCCTGGGAGGTTTTGTTTTGTCTTGTTTTACTTTGCTTTGTTTTACTTTGCTTGGCATGTTTAGTTTCTTCTCTGATACCTAATTCCAGCAAAACACTTTGCTTTATTTTCCAACATTTTTTTTTTCCATCAGGGACTTTAGACCTTTGGCCTCATATTGTGCCGTGTGCTATTCATACCTGAGTACTTTGCCTTTCTTTCACAGAATTTTTAATTTCCATGTTCTCCGTGTCCGTCTTGTCTTTTGTTTCATTACATTGGGTATTTCTTGTTCATTGTGACAGCAAAAAGCTTTAAGTCATGTATCCATTTTATCACCAGTACCTTGAATCAGCTTTGGAGATTTATATGCATATGTTGGTATAAAACTCTTAGCAAGCTCTCTTGCTGCTGCTGAAATGGGGGTGAGCGATGGCAATTCCATTGATGTTTGTGCTCAGTGGAGTGGCAAATAGGAAGCAGCAGAATCATGTTTCATCCTTCTCCTTTGTTTCCTTCTCCCATACCCATCTCCCACTGTCAAGTGGTTTAACCTGTTTGCTGTTGGTAGCTTTATGGTTTGAGAGACTCTACAAACAAGCCACATCAGCTTTTTTAGGATGCCAGTTCCCCTGGCAATCAGACCCTTCCACCCCAATTATCTTTTTCAAGAACATGATGGAATTAGCCACTAAACACAACCGTGTGTGTTTCTGTCTTCCACCCTTCCCTGTTCAACTCAAAACCAGACAACATTGATGTAGCTTTAAGTGTTTGTTTACAGCTCATCCATCACCATGGCACTGGGGACCTTTTAGATGCAAACCATCCTGGCTTGCTGTATCTCACAACTGCAAGTAATCGTTTGTATTCTAACAGGAGCTGAGAAGCTGTTTCTAGGCCAATTGTCCAAACAGACTAGCAGAGCCTTTTTCTGAGTTTGGCGTTCAGCTTTGGACTGACTCATCTTTTATGTCCTCTCCCACATCTCCCTTTGGCATTGGAAGACATGGCTGATTGCCAGGGTGGTATTTGCAGTCCTGATTTGTAAGATGAGATGGCTGAATGAAACAGGTGGATTTTAATATGCCAAACGTTGTATTGTGTGCTCTAACAACTCTTTCTGGCTTAAAAATCTACATCACTCATGTCCTTTGAAACACTGCAATGGACAGTCCTAGGCTGTTTCATGTTTTTTCTAGGCTTAGCTTTATATCTAACTTTCCTTTGGGCAAGGGCATGATATCAGCACAAGACAGATCATTTTGGAGTTAGCTGCATGGATGAAAGGTGATGCTGCAAAAAAGAGAGGGGGGTTATGTACATCTGCAGGAGAAACTCACTGCACAAAGAAGAGGGCTAGGTACAGCTCATTGTATGGATAGAACAGACAAGAAACTTCCTGCAAGGAGTATGCATGTGGAAAGCCACCTAGTTTTCACTGCTTCATCCACAGTTTAACAGCTTGGGCTTGTGCCATCTAAACATTTGCCCTACCCTGTTGCCAAGATTTACTGTAGGAATAGCGCCAGATAGAAATAAAAGGCAGGCAAACAAAGAATCTAGAATTTTAGGCATCTACTGTAACTTCATATTCCATCAGCTAGGAAAAGAAGTTTGTGTAGATTTATCTTACTTCTGTATGTTTATTTCTGTCCTCTGTCTCTGTGTAGAGCCCAGAGAAGTGCTACAGTTCTGACTCACTTCTGTAAATCCAAGGCTTTTGATATCCCTCACTGAGGTTCAAACAAACTACCTCATGTAACTGAGATCACATCAGAGCTGAACCTCAGAACTGGCAAAGTTTTATCTTTTTCACCAAAAACTTCACTGTGTTACTAGAATCACACTTGCCCTTGCAACTCTCTCTTCATGAACAAAATTCTGTAATTTTTATTGGATAGAGCCAATAAATTCCATATTCGTGTTTTCAGAGTACAACTGAAGACGTTGTTTTCCCAAGTGCTTCAGTCATTCTGAGTGAACTCTGTGGAAGAGACAGTTGACATGCCTTTGGAGAGGCCTTGTACAAAATGTATTCTGTTCTGAATCAAGTGCTGAAGGGTACAGTGATGTGACAGGCTTCAGGGAAACTGGCATAGGGACTAGGCAGGCTCTAACAGGAAATGCTTAAAAGAAAACAGAATGAGACAAAGGGAGAAAAATCCCCACAAACAAACCAGAAAGGGAAACACAGGATGAAGATGAGGGTATAGAGGTAATCACCATGATTCTGACTGAAGCATTGCTGTCTTAACTAAAGCCAAAGCTCTGCTTTTTTTTTTTTTTGCCATCTTCCCTTGTTCTACTCCTCCATCCTCTTGCTATGCCACCATAGCAGGTGGGATGGATTAAACTAGCCTAATTTAATTTCCTGAGCAAACCACCCATCCTTCATTCACAGGGAGTGGGGATATACACTTCTAGGATGTGATTCATCTGACCTGGCTTTGGTGTTCATGTCAATTTGATTTGAATATTTATTTCTGCCCTTTAAGCAAAAGAGGAAACCTCAGACATAAAGGAAATATACATAAAGGAAGTTGCAGAACATTACATTTGTTCAGATAAATTCTCATGCTGAGAAACAGACCAAAGCCATGGTCACTGTCTTGGTCTGCTGATAAGTGTTGAGTTTGGGGCTCAGTAGTTTTACAGTAATTGAACAGAGGATTAAGAGAGCCATTCTCTGTTCAAAAGTGCAGTTTGGCTTGATAGCCACTACTGAAACGGAGATGAAACCTGTGTCTCAAAGAAGCTGCCTGATACTGGTACCTGGATGATTAGGTCAAAAATTTAGACTACATCTGTCATCATTAAAGCGTCTGATCACAAGTTATGGGGATCCTTGGGACAAGAATTGAGAGAATGGGAGCATTTCTAAAGGCTGTGGTGAACTTTGAGAATAAATTCTGCAGATATAAGGATGAAAGAACTTAAAGCTTTGCAAAATACGGTAAGAAAATAATAAAATTCAGAAACAACAAAACGAGTAATCTGAGCTTCCATGCCAAAAATAGCCTGACTTTAGAGTTCAGCACCCCCACCCCACCACCAGCCCACTCTTCTTTTTAATAGCAAATCCAAATCTTAGTTTATTTTCATAGAATTACAGAATGGTCTGGGTTGAAAGGGACCTTAAAGATCACCCAGTTCCAACCACACTGCAATAGGCAGGGACACCTTCCAATAGACCAGATTGCTCTGCGCTCCATCCAAACTGGCCTTGAACACTTCCAGGCATGGGACATCCACAGCCACTCCAGGCAATCTGTACCAGTGCCTCATCAGCCTCACAGTCAGTAATTTCTTCCTGGTATCTAATCTAAACCTAATCTCTTTCAGTTTAAATCCATTTCCCCTTGTCTTATCACTACATGCCCTTGGAAAAAGTTCCTCTCGAGTTTTCTTGTAATTCTCTTTAGGAACTGGGAGGCTGCTCTAGAGTTTCCCCTCTCCCTCTGCTCCAGACTGAACAATCACTACTCTTTCAGCCTGTCTATACAAGAGAGATGTTCAAACCTCCTGACCAGATTTTCTGCCTCACTACAACAGGTCTCATATGTTTGGAACCCCAGAACTGGGCTCATCACTCCTTGTGGGGTTTCACAAGAGCAGGGCAGAGGGTGAGGATCCCCTCCCTCAATCTGTGGTCACTCGTCTTTTGATGCAACCCAGGATATGTTTGGCTTTCTGGGTTCAAGTGCTCTTTCCTGGGTCATGCTGAGCTTCTCATCCTCCAATACCCCCAAGTCCTTCTCCTAAGGGATGCTCTAAATCCATTCTCCACCCAGCCTAAATCTGTGCTTGGGATTGCCCTGACTGCAGTGCAGACCCTTATACTTGTCCTTGGACTTTTTGATGTGTCAACCTTTCTAAATTTAACTGCTTTGTTACAAGATGATGAAAATGAAAAATTATGGTGTTAAATCCTTGTTACAGCTACTTTTTTTTTTCCCCTCTTCTAGAATTCTGAAATTCAATCTGAGGCGATAAGAATTGTTCTTGGCTCTGAATTTAGCGTGTGGTGAAAACGTTTCTTAATAGATCTTTGTCTATATAGAGATGATTTCTGGAAGACTCTTTGTTTCCAATTTACCTCCTAAGTTTGTCTTCTGTTCTTTTTTTGTGTTTGTGTTGCTATGAAATTCATTCTTCCAGTCAGAGCTGAAGGTCTCTTGAATCAGGCATTCTGCCAACAAAAGCAAAGTGGTACTTACCCTAAGGAGGTCATCACCTGACTGGAAAAGAGAAAAAACAAAAAGCAATTAGCATAATTTCATCTCTTGTTGCTGAACTTTTGACTATGTTAGTTATATTCGTGTTCCTTATCCACGATCTTGTAAACTCTTCCATGTCTCTTTATGCTTCTATATAGAAAGCCCCATTAGCCTCCATATAAGTTTTGTGGGGGGGTCTACAAAGGTACATTTGGAGCAATGAGATGCTTCCATGTCTTCACCAGTAAGAACTGTTCTTGGCTGAGCAATTATGGACAAGTGCTTGGAGCTCCTGCAAACTTAGTTCTCAATAAATCAGGAGCTGACTTGACAGTGAAATAATTTCTGTCCTTGTACAGGATAAGTCTGGCACTTTCAGACAGAGAGAAAGTAATTTTGTGATCATTGCTTAGTGGAAATGCCAGTGGGCCTCCTTGAAGGGCTTTCTGCACTAGATGAAGTCAATCAGGAATACGTAAATATGTTCAAAGGCAGAAATTATTCAAATTCATCAGAGGTCTGTGGCCTTAAGGAGGTGTCCTGGAAGTGCATGTAAGGAACAGCAATGCTGTTGAAGAACTACGTTACTCGTAAGCCATTTTTTCCTT
This sequence comes from Certhia americana, assembly GCA_018697195.1. Classification (NCBI taxonomy): domain Eukaryota; kingdom Metazoa; phylum Chordata; class Aves; order Passeriformes; family Certhiidae; genus Certhia; species Certhia americana. The sequence goes on along the minus strand of CM031857.1, from coordinate 19,222,422 downwards.
TGAAAGGATTGTAATAATTTTGTTTTCATGCAAAGTTGATTTCTGTATTTTTCTTCATGCACACATCCTATTCCTTGTGCACTCATAAGAGAGAAATACAGTAACACTGGAAGAAGGGATAACTGTTATTATCCCAAACCAGCAAGTTCTGCAGAACCCACAGAAACATTGGAGAATTACTTTTTGGGGAATTCCCAGCAAGATTACATGTGAAAAGAATCGTTGCTAAAATTATGTACCATCACTTGTTACAGGGGTTCTTCCACCTGTAATTGGCAAATGGATTTATGTAAAATAGCTGAACTACTACTTAAAATAAGATTTCCACCATCTGATACTTCTACACAAATGCTGGAATTAAAAAAACCCCAAAACAGGTAAGAGTGGTGAGTGACAAAACCCCCAAATAAGCAAGCTCTTCAAATGCTGCATAGATGTTTCTGTGTCTAAATGCAGTGCATTGTATTTGATTGTTCTCAGAAAACAGCTATATCTAGTGGGGTCTTTTTTGGGGGGGGGGGGTTTGGTTTTTTTAATTTTTTTTTTTTTAACTGGTTTGTTATTTAACTGGTTTTGGTTTTTAACTGGTTTGTAAACTGTACTGGTTTGTTTTCAAGATGCTGAAATTAGGCTGGGAATAGTGTTGTGGTCCCTGGAATGAATATATCTCATTTGCATACTATTTTATTGATGAGTATCTGTCATAGCAAAGAAGAAAAACCTAATCAAGCAACCCCCAAAAATCCCTACAAAATCAAAAAAAAAAAAAAAAAAAAAAAAACACAACCAAATAAGCTAACTCCTCAAATAAAGCTATTTTATGATACTTGCCCAAGATGAATAAACTTGATTTGATATATTTTTTTAATACTGAAAGAAAAAAGAAATCAACATTATGATGAATCCAACTCAGGTTTTTTTGCCTGCAAAGAAATGCATAGGTCACTCTAGTTTTGAGTGATATAGAATTAAATATATAAAATGTCAGTGTTTTGAACTTAAACCCACAAAACAAAATCCAAATGTGGTCTATGTAATTAATTCAGTTATAGTGGATTAATTGCCAAGAAGAAAAGGTGAATATACTTGCATACAAAAAAAAAAATAAAAATCAGACCTATTCTGGCATTATGTAGTGCATAATATAAACTTCTGGACTGTATACAATTTGAAAACATCTCTGCAGTTATTTGTGTCTGGTACGTAAACACAGAGCTAGTTAGATGAGGCAGGAAAAAAAATACTGAACCCTACTAGTTGAATCAAACCCATTTTATAAGTATTCTACTTTCTGTACATTGGTTTCCATGCACTCCTGACCCATTGGTCGCTTCCTGTTTCCATTGCTAAATCCTGTGGTAGCAGTAAGATAATATATAGCCACGGATATTACATTGATTTACTGAAAGGGTATTGCAGGGGAAGAGGAAACTTAGCTGGCCAGTGTTGCACTGCCATAACAAGCATTACTTCCAGATAATTAACCTTGCTGTTTTTCTAGCACCCTCACAAAGCTTCATTAGCAATGCAGTCAATTATCTTTTAGTAATGGCTACTACAGAAAGTAGACTTGCTTAATTAAAATTATTTAGACCAAAGAGGCTGTATGATTGGGTAACAGATATTGGAATGGGATAGAATAATCTCTCTGAGCTATGTAGCTTATTGAAGGCTTGTATTTCAGAATGACAAATTTTGTGTCATTTTTCCGCACAAAACCAGCAATAATAATTATGTCATTCTTCCACCTACATACATTTCCTTGCTCAATAACATCCTTTTATAAAGCAGTTATAGTAGGATGAGGAAAGAGCTAAATCCCCCATACAGACTGCTTTAAAGAGTAATGTTAGAAGTGGATCCATTGCATGGAAGGAAATGAAAAAGAGGGAAGATTTTTGCTGATAAGTGATGTAATTCACAGTTATGCAGGTATGTGTTAGGTATTGCTGAGGAAATTCTCTTGATGGCCTCCCTGCAGAAAGAGGTTTCATTTGTTCCCCCACTCTGTGATATTTTGCATTTCCAACTTCTTTAGAGATCATTAAAGATGTGGCAAAAGGCCTGAGTTTTTGACAGTCAGCTTTAGAGCAGAACAAAAAGCTGGTTGATACAGAGATAAAGCTCTGGTTGCCTGTTTCTGTAGGACTTGAAGATAAGGTTTGTTTTCCATACTATAAAAGTCTTCAGAGCTTTGCTAGCAATTCCAAGAGCACTTGAAAGCCCAGCAGGTCCATTAAGACCTTAAATTGATTAGTTAGTCTTAGAGCTAGTTCTGTACTCCCAGACAACTGAGCCCTGACTGATATGTGTTTTGCCAATAAAACCCCCAGTGGGATGGAATTGTATTACTAAAACTGTTCTTTTATCAATCTGTCTCCTTCCACTCATAGCTGGTTTTCTTTTGTGGCTGCAAATCTGCAGCCTTGCTGGGGGCCTTAAGTCCACGTTAAGAACTCTTTGGTGTGCATCTAAAGTGTTTTGTGTAGCTTTTTTTATAATAGCAACTTTAGTCTAGGGCATGGTATATGACTTATTCAGTACCCAGTATTCCTCTCAGGGGCTATATTTTTAAAGGTAAATAAATGTCAAATATGTAATACAAGTGAGAGGAAAAAATACCACAAAAATAAATGGCATAGATGAGAAAATCCATTGCACTCCAGCACCTAAACTACAAATTCAGATTGGAAAATGTGATTCAGGTTGGGCATCTGCGTGCTAGATTTCTGCAAAAAATTCAAGTCCTACATTGTTTTTGATTAAAGGAGTTGGGTTTATATGTCACTTATGCACATTTGAAACCCTCATCTGAACTTTTTTGAGTTATGGTCTTTTTGAGTAAATTGATAGTTGCTATGGAATAGACTCCAAAGGTAAAAGCTTATGAGGTGAAGGGAGTCCCAGTGGAATGGATTTAATGGCAAAACTCACATTGGTATTATATGATGAAGATCCCATTTTTCCTGTATGAACCCTGAATTTCTAGTGTCTTACGTATGTCATTAACAACTAAAGCCATTTTTTCACATAGTAAACATGATAGATTAGAGCTGAAATAATATCTATATATAAATATCTATAAATCAACTCTGCTACTAAAAAAAAAAAAAACTGTGATCCTTTCTGCTAATTCTGTCTCAAAAGAACCAGTGTGCTCATGGTATTGAAACCAGGTATCTGGCTCTGTCAAGAACCTTGCTCTGTCAAGAAACCCCAAACAAAAATGCAAATGAATAGCAAGTAGCTGCTTAAGAGGCACTGCTTCTTTGCTAAGCATGTTATTAACCCAAGGACCTTGCTTCCTTAAGATATTATTGAGGCAAACAATGTAGCCAGATTCCAGCAAAGCCTAGCTATTTATATAAATACTAAGAATAATCCAGATGTATAATTGCTGCCATTAAATATAATGATTTTAGGAACTCAGAGTTAAAGACAAGCAAAATTACTTGCTATGTTCACTGGTTAAACAAAGTCTCAGGTCTAAAGCATGCTGCTTGTGAGAAATTAAATTTTCTTCCATATTTGTAAACACAGTGCTTAGGAATGGGGCTTAGTGGGACTTAGAAGTATTAGGTTTTTGGTTGGAGTCGATGATTTTGGAGGTGTTTTCTGACCTAAATGATTCCATGATTCTTTTTTTCAGTTAGTGTAACTTGAATAACCATGCTTTTATTAGAATTTGTGAAACTGCGTATAGACAATTATACTGCTGATAGTAACTTTCTTAAGAGCCTGAAATTTTATTTATATCTGCTGCCCTGGAGAGGCTTGTCCACCTTTGAACAGTTCTTGCTGCAATACTCAGTAAGGTGCCAGAGTGTTTTCAGATGATTGAAATATAAATGAACCCATAGGCATCTTGCTCAAAATAATGAAAGCAATAAACTAGATCAGCTGGCCTAGTAGTCCTCACATTTTCTTCAGTTGCTCTATGGCAATAGCAATGATGGGTTGTGTAGAAGTGCTGGTAGATAAAAGAGATGGAACTGACCTAGGACAGGGCAGTATTTCTACAGAGCAGAAAAATTACCTTTCTTTTTGAGAAATCTACCTACAACTTTAGAGCACTTTATGGATAACCTTTGTGTTTGCTCCTTCCTTCCTCTCTGCACAGAGAACTGGCAATGCAACAAGGACAGTCCGTGTACCACTTAATTTAGCTCTTATCATTCAGTGACTGATTTGCAACCAAGTGCCCTTAAATATGTTTGTTCCCCCCAAATACAGTCAACTCAAAATAGAACCTCAAGTGAGACAAAGTACAAACAGATTCAAGTACATGGTATACTGACAATTACTGTATGGAAACAATAAAACAGGGAAAAAATAGAAACCACTTCAAATCTTATTTCCTGCCAAAAGAGAGTGTAATCAAGGTATAATGAGCATTGAAATTAATAAATTAAAAATAAATGCCCATAAGAGGGAGAAAAAAATGTGTTAATCAGTTGGCAATTATATTTTTGGCATTGTGAATTAATTCCCCAAATGAATCTCCTTCCAGTTTATTTCATTCCATTATCTGTTTTCTTGCTTATTTTTTATCTAATGATTAACATTTCTGAATTCTGTACATAATGATTTTTTAAAAAAACCCAAAGATGTTTTTTTAAAGATAAAAAAGACAGTATGTCACATGCAAGATTATGACATTTTGTCCTTTCCAGTCTGTGAAGGCAGGAACAGAAATCTCCTTTTTTTTTTTTTTTTTCCTTTTTCTTTTTATTCTGGATCAAGCCTGGTGGCATTACTCATCATTTCAGTAATTCTCAGTTGTCTCCCAGCTACCACTAAACAGCAATCTGCAACACAGCTCATCTGTTCCAACTCCTCCATCTTCTTTGCCCCGCCCTCAAGCACTAAGAGGTTTGTAGATAGTCTGAGGAATTGTAACTTAAGAAAGAGGGGAGGAAAAAATTCTGACTGTGCTTATTGACAGTTTCCTCTCACTTATATCAGCTCCTGACATAATCACAACAGCATGTTCTTTCTGCCCATGTATCAAAGTCTGTAGTAGCTAGACAGTTATGGATGCTAACCTGAAAAAAAAATAAATAAAGGAAGGAAGCAATATATTAGATAGCAACCAGGAAACTAATTTGATCTGGGAAGTAATTAAGAGAAAATCAACTGCAGCTGGAATACTTTGCTTTTGTTCCTTCCTCTTCCCTGCAAAAAAACCCAAACCAAAACAACACAACAAAAACAACAACGAAAAACCTCAACACCTAAATTATCAAGACTGTGCTTTGTAGATGAAAATTCTTGAAATAGAATGAAAGTCCATAAATGTAATTTACTATTGCAATGCAGAGGTAAGAGAGGATGCAAGAAAAGGCTGGATGGCTCATGACGTTCTGAAGTACGGTGAAGACGAAAAATTTATTGTGGAAGCAGGAGAAAGGGCAGAACTAACACATAAACAAAAATGTCACTAAGATTTCAAAACTCAGGTAGATCTGCTGGAGAGTATTTCCTGTAGCTGAATGTCTCAGACAGTGCTGTCCTGACTCTTCAGAGCTGTTCAAGGGTAAGGTAGCAAGTGAACATGAAATACCCTGCTGCATTTGCCTGTCACATATCTCAGAAGTGGTTTGCCAAGAGTCCAGCTTGGTGAGCTGAGGATGGGGGATCCCTTTGGTTTTTTTTCTGATCTGTTTTTCAGGTACCCTGTACTCTTAGAAGGCAAATATATCAATGTGCTACTTGCATCTCTGCCTGGGTCTATGTTTCCACCACCTGACCAGAAAAGGACTCTGCTGGACTCATTCCTGTCATCTGTCCTCCCATCCTTCCCTGAACACCAGTTTTCCTGGCATTTTGTTAGGCAGTGATTCAAGGATCTTCAAAGCATGGGCACAGAGCATGTGCCCTCTTCTCTGGTGTTCTCCCTAGCACCATCTATTCTACTTGGAGCCAAGTGGAGGGAGATAGAATAATCTACCAACCAGCTTGAGTCCCTTTAGCTGGTGTAATGTGGGGAAAGAAAAAAAATCTGAAGTACTACCACAAGTGAGGTGCTTCTGATGGGCCACATGGATTCTGTATGAACCTCTGGAAGCATGGATGTGTGATGCTGGCTTGCTAGGCTCATCCTGGGAGATGAGAGAGAGTGGGCATCTGTCTTCACTAGCCTCTGAAGACATCTTTAGCTAACACACAGTGGGCAGTCGTTTTGAAGGGAAAAGACTTAGCTCTGTATTAGTTTTGCAGAAAAACCCATCCCAACCAATTATGGCAGAAGATTAACGCAGCAGCATTTTGTGCTTTGTTTTCCTATCTCTATTCTTGTTTCAGCATTAAGGAGACTAAGGATTGCTCATTTGGAAGTATTGGATCTTTTGGAGATGTGGAGTTAGTAAATCTTCCAGTAGTAGGATTCTTTGTGTTAGATTTTTATGGCAATAATTTCAAGCTATTCTGTTTCATGTTAGTCTTGTCAGTAAATTTTTTATGACAGTATTCTTAGCCCGCTGTAATTGGATAACACTCCATCAAGGATCTTTGCTGCATAAAAGAAAGCCTAATATTAAATATTCCTATGTAGTAAGCTGATGATGTATATGTGCTCTCCTATATCTTAACATCTCAGTACTTGCAAGTGTCTCGCTACAAAACTGGCAAATCCTGTAAAATAGGCAAGGGCTTTTGGACTGTGGCAATTTGGGCTGTGATGGTGTGGCCTGTGTTCTGGCCACAGCCATACATTTTATGCAGATGGTGTTATTGCTGTCCTTAAGAGATTTCTTTATTCTTTACTTGGAAAGATTTGTGCAGCCTTTTTAATTATAGTTACAGTTTCAAACAATTTTATTGTTTCAATGTCAGTGGTGTTTGTTGGTTTGGTCATTGTTTTGGGTTTTATTTAGGATCATAGAATGGCCTAGGTTAAAGGGTTCCAAGCTCCCTGCCATGGGGAAGGACACCTTTCACTAGACCAGGTTGCTCAGAGCCCCATCTGAGCAATAGCCTTGAACAATCCCAGGGATGGGGCATTCACAGCTTCCCTGGGAAACTTGTTCCAGTGTCTCCCCATCCTTACAGTAAGGAATTTCTTTCTGGTATGTAATGTAAACCCACCTTCTTTCAGCTTGAAGCCATTTCCCCTTATTCTGTTACTACCTCCCTTGTAAACAGTCTCTATCTTCCTTTTAGCTCCCTTCAGGTACTGGAAAGCCACATTTAGGTCATCCTGATGCTTTTTCCAGGCTGAACAATCCCGATTCTCTTAGCCTTTTCCTAATAGGAGAGGTGCTCCATTCATCTAATTATCTTGGTGGTCTCCTCTGGTCCTACTCTAGCAGTTCAATAACCTTTGTGTTGAAAGGAAATAAAATCTATCAGTTTGTTTTCATGTTTGCAGAATAAAATCCTCCCTTAGCCATGGCATGACTCAACCTGTAGGCAATGCTGACCTGGTAACTCCCAAATGAAAGCAATTTTTCCAGTATCATTCTGCCCCCTTCCATGCTGCTCATGCCTCTGGTGCTGCTTCCTGAACTGGAATGTCCATGGGAGCTTATTCCATGTTGTAAACCAAATTACACTGCATCCTGTAAGCCTGCTCCTTACACAGTCCTTTGTAACTTTGCATGTAGAAGTGCAGAATTACAGCCCTTGGTTCAAATCCTTGTAAGGTGGAGGACTTTGTTTCTAAGCCACATAAACCAAGGGTCTTTGATGATTTTAAGGCTATTCCTCCTACAACAATACACTTATTGTATGGTGTAAATTACTGACAATAAACAGTGTGGGTCACCACCCTGCAATTTCAGGGTCTCCTAAGAAAATGCCTGTTAGTGCAGCAGCAGTAATGTGGAAAGGACTGCCTGTTTAAAGCGTAATTTAGAGCTCCACATGGAACAGGGGCATTTGATTTGTGTGTGTTATGGACAAAAAATGCTGTTGGTGGTGGGAGGTTCTTGTCCTTCCTCTGTTTCCACACTAGCTACAGACTAGATTGGCCTCCTGAAGGGACATTTGTACATTCATTTGCCAGTCTTGGTGTTCAAAACATTTCCCACTGTGTACAAAGGGACAGCCTGTAGCTTAGCATTGCGCTTTCTTACTATTTCTTCCTTTTGCTCAGGTGCCAGGGAACAAAATGCAAATGGGAAATGTCTACCCTCAGTCCTGCCTCCCCATATCCCCTCCATGCAGCCAGGGAGAGCAGAAGGGTTTGTTTCTGTCTCTAGGTACATAAGAAAAGAAGGAAAAGGAACAGGAGCCACTGACCAGTAAAACAGAAGGGGACTTGTGGCCATTAATGAAACATCACTGTCGGTGGATCTTTTCAGTGACAGTGGTGGTGTCCCTGAAGAAGCCCACCTGGATCAGAAGATGGCTTTGTTAGGGTGATGGTCAAAAAAGAAAGGGAAGCTGGTGTTTCTAATGTCTCAGGGATGTTTCATTTGCACATAGAGAATTTCTCACGTGCTTAGTGTGCTGTTGGAGGACAGAGCCATCTTCCAAGGATTGTGGTGTCAGCTTTTACAGAGAAGGGAAAATAATGGGCCAGAAGACCTCAAGAACTTATTCATTCTCTACAGGGTTCTGGAAAAGAGGCAAAGTGCTTGTTTTGAAACCCACTTGCTTTCTCATTCTGCTAAGACGATAATCCAACCAGAAGGTGGAAAAGTCATGAGGTCACATTATCCTTGTGTTGTTAGAGATGTGTTACAAATACATCTTTTTTCTCTGTACATAAGTTCAGCAATGCTTGAGGGGGATCTAAAAGAAAGCCCACACACATATATATGTATGTATAAAATATAAACATGTGTTGAAATAGAACATAAACATTTTGATATATATATATACATGCATTCATAAAATAGGTAATAAAAGCCCTATTTAATGAACAAAGGGTGTTGATGAATATATTCATCCTCCAGTAAAACTCACATTTGGAGAAGAACTGAAACTAACCTATTCTTTTCTTCAGCAGTCATCAGGCATTTCAGGACATGAACAATCCGAGCTGTCCTGCTGAGATTTGCTAGTAGTACATATGTGCTATCTGTTCACTCATGTTTTTCAGCTTTCATGTAATTCATAACCAAGCCAAGTTGCAAAAATACCTCCTGCCTTGTGTCTAGCAAATCATGTGATGGCAGTATGTGCAGCAGAGCAAGAGGGAGTACAGGGACAAAGTGAGCAGTTACTTGTTTTTCCTACAGTAAACTTAATGTCATCTTGACATCCTGCAAATCAAGGTGTTGCCTACAAGAAAATTGTGTAGATAATCTCTGAGAAAAGACAGCTGGTAAACTGTATCATTTCTTAGGCTGAATTACCAGAGTTCCTAAAGCTAAAAATCTGGTTTATGTCATAAGACAAGACTTATCATTGTTTCCAAGGTTTAAGCAGACTTAGCCTCACTATTCCAACTTCTCACAACTTTTGCTTACACAACTTTTCAGTCATGATGGTATCAAAACTTGAAGCACTTTAGCCATTTGGCACTTTCAACTTCATGTCTGTTTTATGCAATCAATAAGTTTGATAAAGGGTGTGAAACAAATCTACCAAAAAATCTCATTTATCTCTGTTTACTAGCATTCATGAGGCCTAAGTACCTGTAATTTACTGCCTTTTTATTTCACATGACTTCTAAACAGCCATGCACTTTAGGGTTTGTGTCAAATAGTAGAAATAAAGAGGCTGGCTGTATTCTTCAGACTGAGATGCACTTGTTACTGTCAACATTTTAGGGCAGTGGTCACCAGGGACTGCTTCTTTTCAGTTCCTGCTTGGAATCTAGACATTGTTATTGGATTGAGACCTTGGAAAAGGGAGATTATTTGTATGCCCTTTATGAGTGTTGGATGTAAATCCGTTCAAGGAGAAAGAAGAGAGCTGAAAAAGGTGAATGCTTATAAAAAGTGTTTGTATGGAGAAAGTTACAGTCCTTCCTTGCATGCACCAGTAAATATATGCCAACTTACACTCCCCTTTGTTCTGAGGTCAGGCCAGTTAATTGAACAACTGTTTCACCTTTTTTCCTGTTACAGTTTTATAAAAAGATGAAAAATATTAGGGATGTAACAGAAACAGGAGTTTTATTAAGTTGAAATTGTGAATTATTTCCTGCTTTTTCTTGGGAGAACTTCATGCAAGTCACCATTCCTGAGGGCAAACATGTTGGTTGGTGTAGGACCTTACATTCTTTGAGGGTGCTCAGTTCTGAATAAAACTTTTCTCTGGAGTGAAGTTTTGAGTGAATTGTATTTTCAAAAAAAAGTCTAAAAACCACTGAATGATAGTATTACTTTAAATAGTGCTGTGGGAAATAAACCTGACCAATTATCCTGTTCTTTATCAAAATCCTCACCTGACCAACAGTAAAAGAATGTATCCACCTAAGACTTTTAAACAAGAATAAAACAAACCAAATATCCCCAAACTGCATAGTCAACCACATTGCAAATTGTCCAATCAATAAAACAAATGGTTAATTTTTAATAGGCTCTTAAAAGCCCTCTCAAACTTGATCCATATTTCCATAAAACTGTTGGAGGTAAATTTAAAAAGGAATAATTATTTATTGAGGATATTCCATTATAGCTGTGAGTGGGAAATGAACCTGCACTACAAAGCCAGGGTTTAAATCTGTTCCTACACTTGACATTCCAGCATAATTTGTGATTGACAGAGTAAATCTGTAATATAAGTGTGATTTTCAGTTGTTATATGTTAGTGCTGTTTCCACTTCAGGAGGGCCTGGGGTCACACAGGACAAGGTATTCTCCAGGGGCAGATTTGAAGTGTGCCTGAAAAAAGTGATCCCATCAAAACAGGCCACTTGCTGCTGTGATGCTCATTTTTAATGATAAATAAGGGTAAGCCTGCTATACCTAAATGCTCCACAAGCACTAACTATTCCTTTCCTAAAGGGAAGTGGGTCTTGGAGGATCAAAAAGCAGTGGGCTTTGACATGATTTCTAGGAAAAGATTTCATGTTCTGAGCACTGAAGTAAATGTTAAATGCCATTTATGGCAGAAGGAAGCAGGCAACATTACTGGTTCTGATACAAAGCAGGCCTTGGAATTCAATTCCTTTTCTGCCTTTTTTTTTATTTTTGCCTTTTTTTTGCCTTTTTTTTTTTTGCCTTTTTTTTTTTTCATTGGGGTAACTGAAATGAATATAGTGTGCTATCAAACCTAATTAAGAATTTTAAATTTTTTTCACCAGGATGTTCAAAGAGGAATGAGAATGATACAATTCAGCACTGGGGTTCTTTTGGGAAATATTCAGGCTCCAGACTACTATGCCATAGTACATGGCAAGTTTCACTATTACTATTCTTCATTACAATTAATTAAATGCAAAATCATTGTGACAAGAGGAGTCTGATTGAGGAGTCTGGGTTATATTGGGTATTGGGGTGACTGCAGTACTTAGGAATTACAGCTCTTGGGAAACACTTTGGGTCACGGTAGGAAAATATAGCTTAATGTTGAACATGAGAACAAGGATTAGAATCTAGTCTACAGCCAGATTAAATATTTTGATATGAAGGATGTTGATATGCTTGGTTGTTTTCCTCAAAACTGTTAAGCAAAACAGATCAGAGGGCTGTTGAATCTTTCCTATGAAGACAGGGAGAGAGAGTTGGGATTGTTTGGCCTGGAAAAGAGAAGGCTCTGGAGAAAACTTAGAGCAGCATCCCGATACCTAAAGGGAGCTGGAAGAAAGCTGAAGAGAGACATTTTATGAGGGCATGGAGTAATAAGACAAGGGGGAATGGCTTTAAACTGAAAGGGGAGAGGTTTGGTGAGATATTTGGAAGAAATATTTGACTGTCAGGGTGGTGAGGCCCTGGCACATGTTGCCCAGAGAAGCTGTAGATGCCTCATTCCTGGATATGTTCTGGGCCAGATTGGATGGGACTTTGAAAAACTTTTAGTGAGAGGTGTCCCTGCCTATGGCAGGCGTAGGAACAAGATGAGCTTTAAGATCCCTTCCAACCCAAGTCATTCTATGATTCTATCACATTATTCATTAATTTTATTTTCAGTCTGTGAAAATACTAGGAAATAAGTAGATGAAATCTATGTGGAATCCATGGAAATCATTTTAATAGGTAAAAATAGGTACAGGAATCTTCCATAGAACAGATATTCTATATTTCTGTATTCTTGCATCTCTATGAGATTTAATGCAAGCTGTGTTCAAGGCATTACTCCTAAGTTTCACAACCTAAGCCACTGAGAACATTTTCCTGCAGATTTTGTCTATTACACTGCCTTCATCCTCCAACAGACTCAGAAGCTGTTAGATTAAAAAGACAGAGCTGTTGCAAGCATAATTCCATTGAGAAGTCTGTGGGAGCTGCTCTTGGTATGTGATTCACATAGGATGCCCCTTCATAGGTCTATCACTAACTTTCTGAAAACGTGTAGATGACAGGAAACAATCCAGAAAAGTCTATTTTTACACTGTTTTTATTATTACAGTACACACACTGATACATGGGCAGCCCAACACAGTTCACGTATTCTGATATATGATACATATCTGCTTTATATGTTAGGAAATGTCAGGACTTTGATAAACTCTAGTGGAAGTATGGGATGGCAAGAGAACATGACAAGATGTCAGTTCAGAAATTGCATGATATAAATATGTATCTGTTTTTACAGCAGTCCTCTGACAAAAAGAGTTGTAACTAACTCAGCCTCTTTTCTCATTAGCAAATGGGAGAATCCTGCAGGAAGCCACAGCTGCCTACTTTTCCTTTGTGCAGAGGAAGAAGTCTAGCTTCCAGCAAAGTCAGGGAATAAAGTCAGGACAGACACTGGGGGTGAGAGCATGTGGGACTTTTCCAGGTGTTAAAAAATGTAAGCAGACTCTGGCAATGGACATATTGCCTTTGGGACTATTCAGGAGCTAGTGAAGATCCCAAATGTCTGTCAACACTGCAGGAGTTCACATGTTTGGACAGGATTATTTGTTCAGTGCTCATTTTCTGCATTTGCTTCCATGGTGGGGTGTTGCTCCTGAGCAAAGTCCTTGAACAGTGGAATAAGAGTAGCAGCAGGGTGAGCTCTTGTACCTTGCATTATGGATTGATGCTCAGCATCACTCTGAAAGAATCTCTTCTGTGCCTTCACAGAGCTCATAGTATACATTAAGTAACTGAATAGTTCCAGGTGCACTTCTCTTTGGAGATTTTGTTTGTTTTTTGTTTTGTTGTTTTGTTTATTTTTTTAAATTCTGTGCCTTGATTCCACCCTTTGTGTGTGTGTTTGCTTTATTTTCTGTAGCTCATGAATTAATACCATGGTGCCGTTTTGTTCTTCAATACTCTTGTGCTCTGAGGAAATCAATAATCTCATCAGTTCCTTCAATTTTTTTTTTTAATATTAGTTTATAATATTTTTTCTGTAATGTATAATCTAATAATCTAGACAAAATCTATGTTCACTGTAGGAGTATCTTTTTCTGAAAAAGCTGAATTACTTTGAGATGTAATTCAATGTGTTGCATCTGATGTATGCATTTTTTTTATTTAATCACTTTCAACTTACAAAATGAATACATTTGATCACTGCTTGTCCCCAACTCCTCTATGTACCAGCCTCTCAGTTAGCAGAAGTTTATCTAGGCTGGATATCCACAGTACCTTGGCAGAAATCACTAAACTATGCTATGGTGGTGAATCATTTGCTTCGAGAGAGGAAGAAACTGCATAATCAATTATTGATCTCTCCTACTCTGTGCTTCCTTTTCTGATTAAATCTTCCAAAATATTGATACACAATTATAGCAAGAAAAAGGCATCAGCTTGGGGTGAATGTGCCTGACCTTGCCATGGGATGAAGAAAGTTGAAGAGCAGTGAAGACAAGGAGAATGCAACAGGAGAGGTGAAGTCACCTGGCAGTCTGTGACTGTCACTGTATGGTTACTTAGAGAGAAATTTTCACAAAAGCAAGTGCTCTATGTTCCTTCAGGCACTGTTTAGATAAGAACCTCATTCAGAAGAGGCCAGAGATGCATGAACCGAGTCATTGCCAGACATTGGCCCAGAATTAAGTTCCTCTGGAGTCCGTAATTGTTGTTCTGTCTGGTCAAAAAGACTGAAACTCACAGTTTTCTGGGATATGCTGGGAAAATAAATTAGGTTGGCCAAGTTTATTGAAATTGCTGAGCCTTCCTGTCTCAGATTCTTGAAAGGATGGTAATAAGTTTTTGCAGAGGCTTCTTTCCCTCCTGCTGAAATTATTGTTTAATGAGATTTTATTGCTGTGCTAAGGTTTGTCATACCTTGAGAGGAATGTGGAATCCTCATTATGTTTCTTTGTGGACCCAGGGACACAATATCTGTGACTTTGATGGTTAAATATAGCTCTATATTTTTGTAGGTGAACCTTTAGCAGGTATGGAGAAATTGCTTACTAAACAGCCTTAACACATTTAAAGTTCTCACCTACTGGAGAGGAAAGAAATAAATTAAACAAAGAAAGGCCCACAGATACCACGTGGCAGAGACCATTCCACCTCAAACCAAAATCAATGTTATGCTTCCTGTTATTGTGTTAGAGGATTGAAAACTTGCTTTTTCAATTGATTTGTTTTCTACTGCAAAACTAATTATGTCCAATGCAGTTCTTCCTTTGCCTTCATCCGGAGGGGAAACTCTTTTTGCAGTGGTGGCTCCTGTCCTCTGCTCAGACAGCTGTGTCAATATCCTTGTTGCTTCATTGTTTCTTGAAAAGTGAAAAATCCCAAACTTCAGCAAAGTTCTCCCTGTATTCCTTCTATCAAAATGCAAAATGTCCTTTTCAGCCTTTCCAGAGTCTAGACACATGCTGTTGATTGAAGTCACCCACAGGGATGTCCTAACAGGCAGAATGTGCACATGGATGCACATCAAGAGGAATCAGTCCATAGGAGTGATGGGTGCTAGTGCATTTTGCCTTTACCAAGGCTTTTCAGAGATGCTAAATGAAGGAGATGAATTTCTAAGGGGCTTGAAGACTTACATGTCGTGAGAGATCAGAAGGGTTGTTTTTTTTTTGTTTTTTTTTTTTTTAATGCTTTGAAAGAATTAAGAGGTTGGGAGAAAACTGTCCTTTCTTTTAGCAGTTTTTAAGCCTAAAAGGTTTCTTTCCTGGAGATGTATGGTTGACAAAAAGAGAAACATCTGTTTCTGGGGTTCTTATCTATATTACTGCTGTGCAACTTTTCCAATGCCAATGATGACTGAAAAGTGGATTTCATGGTCTATGTCAGCCTGAAAGATGTGGTGGCTTAGTCTAATTTGGAGTTTTGTGAGGTACAGGCTTCATATGTAATTCATTCTCTCAGGGTTTTAAAATTGTAGAGTCCCAGATGTTTCACTCAGAATGGCAGCAGACTGTCATACCCAAGTTGGATTGTCATAAATTCTAGACACACCGAATTATGCAGTAGTAAATCAGCTCTGCATTAAAAAAAAAGCTTTCCACAGCAGCAAAACTTGTCCTAACTGAATATAAGGGCTGGGAGTTAGACTTTCAGAATAATGGTTTCCCCAGATGGTAAGAACTGTATTGGGCAGTAAAAGCTTCCATTGACATTGCCTTGCTAAAGAGCAGGTCTCAAGGCACCACAACAGCTTGGCAAGCTCATCCTCTGCATCAGAGCCCCAGCTGCTGCAGAGTTCTGGTGCAGCATGCTGGTAATTCCACAGCAGCTCCCCTGTGTATGAAAAAGGACAAGGGTTTTAACAAATTAATTGTGAACTTCACCAACCCAGTCACTGTATTTTCTGCTATCTAAGACACATTTTGTTGTTATTTTCCATTTGTATCACATGGTCCTCTGCTCTCAGTTTTCAAAAATGCTAGAGACGTTTGCGTTGTTGACATGTAACAGTTTTGTAGATGCCAGTGGCAAATCAGGAGGCATTTGCACATGCCAAGAGGATGATCTGTGTGGTGGGTGCTTTTTAGCTGGGAGAGTCTCTGTAATATTGGAGGAACTGAAACGTGAGGGGAAAAGTAAATAGGAGCAACACACTTCATATCCCAGGTGCAGTAAAGGAATGGGATTTTCAGAGAGGTAAAATATTCATGAACTAGTCCTCTCTGAGGACTTGTGGGTTTTTAAAGCTCTGAACACTATCTCTGGAATGGTCTGTACCTCAAAAAAAAAAAAAAAAAAAAAAAAAAGTAGCTGCATTTAGGTTTAATTCAGCATCAGATAAGGGAAAAGGTAGCTTTTGTGCAGTTGTGATCCATATGGCTCTTTGGGGGGCTTAGAGGTGAACATTTCAAGTGTAGGTAGGCAGTGAAAGACTTCATCACACCTGTCCTCACTTGGCACCATCCCTCCTCCTGCCCCTCTGCATGCAGGCTCCTGCTGTGTCCCTCTCTGGCTACACTTCTCAGCTGCAATACCCTGGTTTTCTGTCACGTCCATCGCTTTTGGCAATGCTCTCTTTCTGTTGGCTACTTTTTGTAGTAACAAACCTTGTGGTCAGACATACAGCTGACATGTTTTTCTGTCTTGTTGGTTAACATATTAATGTCCTTTTTAAAGTTTATTGTATTAGGCTATTTCAATGGGTATATAACTTACTGTCTTTGCTCTGCTTTGTGAAACATTAGTTGGAGTTACAGTTTTAGTTCAGAGGCTCCATCATCATTGATCTCTTGGCTAGATACTAGATTCCATGATGAGGTCTTTTCCAACCTGAATGATCCTATGATAATAAGTAATATCACAGGCATCCTGTATTTCTGTGGGCATGGAATTTTCTCTGGAATAATGAATCTGAAGAAACCACCAGGCTGTGAATTTTGATACAGTATTACCTTTTGAATTTATTAGCAGTTGGAAAGATGATCTTATGGAAACATTATCTATCCTATTGATTTCAAGCAACTGATAAATCAGGAAATGGAGGCAGACATCTGTGCTGCTAACAATTTTTTTCAGGATTAACTGGGCAAAATTAAAACCCCCAAGTTCCAAGTACATCAGTGGGTACCAAAAATCACAACTCTTTTTGCCTATCTGTAAAACTCCTCTAACATTTCCATGATATCTTCAATGAAATTATAAATGTTCAATGCAAAATACTTGCTGTACCAAAAGTAGAACACATAGAAGAGTATAGAATAAAACATATTTAGTATAAAATAAACACTATAGGGATTGCATTCTTGATTGCACAAATAGGTTTGGTTCTTTAATCATTAGAATATTAGTTGAAAGGTTTAGGTAAGTTGAACTTCCTGCAAGACAACTGCATAACTGCAGGTTTAAGCACTCAGCTAATCCAGGGTTCTTAAGACTGTAAAAGAACTTGGTATGGATCATGCATTAGCACACCCATGTTATACACATCACCTACAAAAAAATCCTTGTCTTTTGTACATTTTTGTGCCAAAAAACGTGATCCAGATGAGATGCTTTTCCTTTTCAGCAACAGTGTCTATGTATGTGCCTAAGTCTCAAATCGTGCTTTTCTCTGCAAGTCAATGAGGTCGTTTTAAAGGTGAAAGACATTACTTGAAAGGAAGAGCACCACCTTGTGACACCAAGAATAATGTTGCTGTGTACTTGATCCAGAGGATGGAAGAAGTAGATTTACAAGGTTTTATCCTCTAACAGGATTTATAGAGACGGGTTTTCTCTTTCATTTGCCTTTTCTTGTAAGACTTAACAGGGGAACTGATATTTTCAAATGATTCAAATTCAACAAATCAGCTTTATTTCATCGATATGAAAAGCTCATTTTCCAATTTCATCTCAAATTTCACTTTTTTAATAGATTCACTTCAGAGAAAGATTGCTATGAAATTAGCAGATTTAAAAGCTGTCAATTAGACTATCAGTCCTTTAAAACTGAAATGTGGGATTTTTTTATGGACTTCTTATCCCTTCATCTTTCAGAAGCCTTAAGGAAGGAGAGGGATTTTATAAGCTTCATTTTAAGTAGCATGCAGGGACTCTCCTATTTAGGCTTGCACAGCTTTAAACATTTATATGTTCATATCCAATTTGTAGTGAGATTCTTGCAGAAGAAGCTCCACCCCAGCACGCAGGACTTTCAGCCAGACCCATCCACTTTTCATAGCTTCAGCTATCAGTCTGGAGCTTCAGTCAGGCTAAAATAAGTTGTAGCTGCCTGACAGGGCATAGATGGGAATGGTGTCAATCCTACTAACAAAAATTTCTTCTGACACATTTTTGCACAAGTGGAGGATTTGATAAGGATCAGTTGTTCATATACGGTGTTAAACAACCCATATAATAGTGCAAGAGCACCGCCAGAGAACTGGATTGAGACTATTCCTACTTTCATAGAAAGCAGAGTTTAGAGAATTTACAATATACTAATTTTAAAATGTGTGTTTTAATGACTACAAGAACATCAACAATAAGCCACGTTTTATTGTTTGTTCAGGGTTTATTGTTTAGTTTGTTTTGGTGGCTTATTTGGGTTTTTTGGATAGAGTGCAAACTTTTACAAAATTCAGAAGAGTAGACATGTTTGTTATTGAGGACATTTTATTACTATTGCCTTAGGCATTTATCTCCACAACAGATTAGCTTTTACCACTGAGTTTTATTGTGCAATTTACATAACTGTGACTTAGCTGAGCCTTGAAAGCTGGATCTCACCTGTCTTTCAAGAAAAATGTCATTTTACGCTTTCTGACTTGTTTGCTTAGAAGCTTGTGGATTTTTTTTTTTTTCAAATGCATATTTATATTTTAATGAGAAACCAAACAGCTTCAGACCAAGCCTAAAGCTGACTCACAGAATGAAACCAAGAATCCTCTTCTCGCCTGTGACATGGATTAGTGTAATTTAGCCAAATATCTGTCAGTCTTGTTCGGTGCAAATAAGATCCCACTGGAGGGATTTGAACTAGTGCAATGTTCAGCAAGTTCATTATGCTAGGACAGGCTGTGATCTGGCAGTATCAGGTGTCAAACTAATCCTGCAACACTAACAGGGTGTGAAACTTATTTGTACCTGGTAAAAACTGGCAGATGTGGATGAGCCAAATCCAAGCAGCACACGGTAGGTTGGACGTGATGCTGGATATTCCTACTGAGGTAGTAGCAGCCAAGTCCAGGTCCTGGAGTTTGAAAGGACACTTTTATGGGTTAGGGTCCTCTAGAAATAAACAGGGACAAAAGTCAAATGCATTGCCAAACCTGTTCCCTGAATGGAGGAGAAAAGATGAACCTAGAGCTGAGTAAAGGTATTTAAAATATTGCTTTAATGGGAGTTTTGCTGCCTTTGCCTGGGACAAATAAAAGATGTTGTGACTTACCACCATTCCTGGTTTCCTTGGTAACATTCTGCATGTTGGGAAGTAGCTGTTTGAAAGTCATATTAAAGGAAAAGCCCTTGGAAAAGTGCAGTTTGATACGAGGCTGTTTTCTTTCTCTAGAACAAAGCAGCAAAAAGCATGTATGTATGTTGTTGAGAGAAACTCTAATAGAATGACTCATTTGTGTGTTGCTGACAGATTCCATCTGCTGATAAAATATACATTACAACTCTGTTCATCCACAAAGGGTTGTCCTGGATCTTTCACCTGATTGCTGATATACAGTGCTCAAAGGAGAGTGCTAGGTATTTGTTTGCTTTAAGAGACAAGGAACAAATAATGTGTTTGGGTCATTGTGTAGCATGTTTTGTGACAATAGTTGAGAGCTATTTGTTTCCTCAAGTACAATTCCTGTTCCATTTCCATAGAAAAGACAAAACAACAGGGCCTGGCTGGGGAATTTAACATTTGTACAAGGTATTTTCCTGTTTAACTGATTAAAACTCTTGAATCTGTCACAAAAGTGTGTTTTAAAATTATACCAATACCGTCTGTCCCTCTGTCATCAACTGAATACTTTTTGTTTAGAGGAAAGATGCTTGCACAGCCTCTTTTTTCTTTGGATGTTGATCCAGGAAAACTATAAAACTCATGTTTGTTAATGGAGAAAAAAATCCAAGCATGAGGTTTTGAACAGAACTGTTAATGTCCTGAGTGTCCAAGCAGTCAAGGGAGGTTTCAGTCACTTTCCATTTCCTTTTGGCAGCCTTCTATTTTGGAGGGGTGAAGGACAAGGCTTTTGAAGTGATGCTGGTCCTTAGTGTCTACGCTGCAGCATTAGAATGGCAATCCCCAAAAGTACTGACAAACTTTTAAAAATACTGATTTTTGAGAAAGCTGTTAGTACAGATAGTAATGTGAGTGAGAGGCTGAGACTTCTGACTGGGGGTTCCAGGCTTAGAGCCCCAATTTACCCTGTGATCAAAGAGCTCCAATCTGACCTACAAACAGCTTTGCCCTCAGCAGGCTTGGTCTGGCAAATTTTTCTCTTCAGTAGGCTTGGACTGGCAAATCCTGTCCTGAGGAGCCCAAACCCTTCCTTTGGGTGTGCAGAAAGCTTGGACACCCAACTCAGGGCTTCAAGTCCCCCACTGGGAAGGGAGCTGTAAACAGAAGGCTACCAGCTTGGTGGCCCTGCAAGTGAGTCATTCCTGGATCATTGCCCGGCTGGTTTTCAGAGCAGGAGTTCTGCTAAAACCACATTTAGCAGACAAACTCAGAAAATCTATGTTTAGAACACCATTCTCAAATTGATTTTTGTCCTTTTCTCTGCTGAATTTTCTTTTTATCAAGTACAAACAATTTTTCTGCCAAAATCTAGATAGTATATACAGGACAGAATATAACAGAAATTGTCTACAGTTTTTATAGACTAATGTTTTAATTCCTTGTCTTTCTTGGGGGGTGTTTGGGTTCGGTGGGTTTTTTTGTTCTTTTGGATTTTTTGTCAGGTTTTATTTGGGGTTTTTTTGTGGTTTTTGTGGTTTGTTTTTTTTTTTTTTTTGTTTTCTTTTAATTTGTATTTCCATCCCTTTTAAAGTAATCATCAACAAAGAAAATGTAATCTTGGTTTTACTCCTCCATTGACAAAATATCATTTACTTTAAATTCCCAGAGTGCCGAAAATATTTCTATTTATTTTTAGAAAAAAGATCAATAAAAAATTTAATCATTTTGAATTCTCTTCATTTTTAGGAGAACAAGAATAAGAGTCTCTCACATTAAGAGTGGGGACATTTTCATTCTATAATATTTTTTTGGGGAATTCTGACTGGGATTTTTTAATGTCCCACTCATACAATGCATCAGACAACAGTATTAGTGAGATTTATAAAAACTGTGAAGATTATGGCTCTTCTACTCAAATAATAGAAGACAATTAATTCTTTTAAAAAAATGTTTGCAGAAACCATCATAGCAAGATCCAAGCATAAATATTCTTTTTGCTGAGATACTCAGTATTGCACCTGTATATCACTCTGCCTAAAATGCCTCATAAAGGGTATTTCAGCTTAATATAATTAATATTGTGTAGGAAATTCTATTGGAATTATGTTGCCATCTTCTCCTTCCTGCTGTTTTTGTTCATTGTAGTGCACCTTTTTTTAACCACAGTAGAAGCTGCTTGTTTTTACGAGCAATGTTTAGATATTGCTGTGTGTTTCAGCTGCACACTATTTTGTTCTGTAGAGGAAAGTGAGTAGCTACGTCTGCATTTGTTCTTCTGCACAATTCCTGCCTTCATTGCTGCATTTGATCTGGTTTTGTGATCTCATCTGTGTTCTATTCTTTCTCCTGCACCTGTGACAAAAATCTTGGTGGGCTACCAAAATTGTAGCCTCTGTGTGTCATATGTAATTTCTCTGAAATAGGAAATGCATCTCCTTCCTTATTCTAAGTATTCACTTATCTCTGTGGGACTACAGACACATCAAGGGGGTTGGTTGTAATGTAGAAATGCTTGAGCTTCTCTCTTACTAAGATATATTTTTTTTCAGTGCAGAGAGGAATGAATATACAGCACAAGAAACCCATATGCCTTTACTTGGCTGTGCAGGGCATCCTCTTCTCTTCATATCCCTTTCTAAATCTCCTTAAATACATTTCACAATGCCCTTTTGATAATTTATAATGTCTCTATGGCTACTGTAGATTTTAACTATTGTAACTGCTTTCGAGCAGATGACTCCGACATACAGAAATATCTGATAGGTGGGAAACATTGCTGGGGATGTTCTAGGGAAATCTTTACTATAGTAGTGGAACATTCCTGCTCAATAGAAGGGGCTTTTAATTTTCTTGCTGTCTCATTCAGGGACTGTATCTGATATTAGACCTCAAGTTTTTTTGCTGCCTTTGGGGAAGAGGAATATACATTCCTATTTAGTTACCTAGTTTTACTAATGGAATTAAAATATCAGCAGACTTGGTGGTAATTCCAGAGGAACTCAGACAGACATCTGCAAAACTCCTTTCTCTTAAGAGCATTTTTGTTGTACTGTTAAAGTTCTCTGGTTGCGTGAGATTTCCTCTTTTCCTTCCTAATGGTGCATCTCTGATGGCCTTTCCAGTATTTTAGTTAGGCTGAGCTGCAGAATTTGAGGCCTTATATAAACAAATAGCCTAATTTTGAGACCAGAAGAGATGTTTTTCTGGATCAGTGAGGAGAAAAATTTTCCTTTGTGTGCTTCTTCTGCTGTAATGGCCCCAGATTAGGATTTTTCTCTCCTGAGACTCAGCCCAACTTAAAAATTTCAAATCAAAATAATGAAGCCATATAATGCATAATTGTTTAATAGCAAACTGCCCAATAAGTCAATTATGTAGCACGGCACCTTGGAAGAGTTTATCCATAAAAACTAACTCTACCCTGTGGAAAATTGAATTTTTTTTTAGCATGGTAAGCACTCTAAAACTGAGTAGCACCACTAACTCATTGATTAATTCTTTCTCCTAATCAATTTATTATATAACCCCTTTAATCCCTGCAAATACTACTAATCTGTTCCTTGTGCATTAATTGTTCTTCTAAAATATCCAGTCTTCTACTTTACCTTCCCCTGCATTCTTCCAATTAATTGATCTTTCCCCACTTCCTAATCAACTTTACCTTTATTCCTCCATGATTCTGCTTTCCAGCTGTCCCTGCTCTTTTCCAGTGCTCTAAAAGTCTTTTCCAAGTTTTTCCCCACTGTTCCACCTACTGAGTATTCAAACTAGGGTGGGGCAGCAATAAAAGCTACTTCCAGTACCTTAACTCCTTGCTTCTCTGGTGGGGCAACCAGCAGTGCACAATCTCCCATTTGCTCTTCGAACTCCTCCTTAGTTTAATGAGGTACAATAATGCAGGAGCTGTGTAAAACATGGAGCAGTTCCTGCTGGGGATCAGTGGGAACAGGGTGGGCCAGCACTGCCTCACACAGCAGCAGTCAAGGCAGGGGCTGGCAAGTCTCACTCCATCCTGGAGTCCCAAGACAGCTGCATTCAATCCAGGGCAGGCCAGAAGAAACACACAGCTTTTGGCACTTGCTTGTGATCCCTCTGTTCACATAGATCCTTCTTGTCTGTCTTTTGTGATCTTGGGCAAATGTCACTGGCTTTTTCCCCAAAAGCCTAGCTTAGAAAGGGAACAAAAACAAACAGATTATTGGTATATCTGGAAAACACTCTAGCAATAAACAGGATCATCTGTTGTTTGTTTTTTGTGTTTTTTTTTTCCAAGCGGCAAGTACGGGCGCACAGGTCTCGTAGGTGAGGTCGGGTTTTATGCAGCCAAGATGCAAGTATGAGAAAGTCTTTGCTGCAGAGTAAAGCTGGCAATAAACAAGAAATATTTTGCTAAATGTAAAGCAAGGTCTTTGGAATGCAAAATCTTTGATCTCTGTGGGTTTTGCATCTCTGCTTTCCAAGGTTTGACAATTAGAGCATAAATCATGTAACTTGATGGGAAATAAGAAGTGGCTTTCTGTCTGCTATCTGGATTTCTCAAATTTCCCTATGTTGCAGGAATTAATGTTGCATATAGTTCAGCACCAGTGGTGTTAATGTTACATTAAATTGATTATAGCAACGTGTGGGATTTAGGTATGGTAAAATATAGACTGTTTTATGTGTGCATTACATGTGTTAGCTTTATTCTTGTAGTAATTCTACAGATCTCTCTTTCTTTCTGTAACTGCATATATTGACAACAGAAGTATTGATGGCTTTGATTCTGGTAAAAAGCAGGAAAGAAAAAAAAAGGAAACACTAGAATGATAAAGTTCTATTGGCATGCAGATTTATGACTCTGCTAAAATAGAAATAGAAGAATTAATTTAGTAAATGCTTAGTACACAAAACAAGTTTGTCTGCCTGGGTGAATTGCTTTACTGACCCTGAAAGGCAAGGAAAAAACATATACCAAGAAAAGATTAAGAATGGTACATTTGTCCCTGTCCTTGCCCTGCAAGGTAGAGTATTTCTAGTTACAGAACTTTAAAGAGCCTTAATAAAAAGGGAGGAAATTATGTTGTTAATATTAAATCCTAATGACGCTTGCTCTTCCATAGTGCTTTGTTTTTCCTTGCTTTCTGGGGCTTCTTTGGTCTCTCAATCTGATAAGATTTTTTTATAATCTTGAAGCAGCCTCAATTTGAGATAGTCTCTGGCTTAACTTTTATATTGCTGAAGTAAATGTCTCTTTTCATCACATTAACTAAGGACATGATATTCCAGATTTGGCATCTCCCATGTTGTGCTGTTATCCTTTGTGCAGTGGGGTCTTTCTGATCTACTCTTCTTGCAGCAGAGAATCTCCAGAACCTGTGAATGCTAAGATACTGAAAAACTGATGTGAAACACACAGATTTTCTGCTCCTGTGTGGGTTAGGAGAAGAGCAAGGAAAGTGCTTTAAAGTTACAAAAACAGGGGGTTGTAATGGGTATTACAAACATAGAAGAAATACTCAGTTTTGTTTTAATTCAGAAATTTCAGCATTTGCTCACTGGTAGAAATAGGTTGAATAGAACTATTCACAAAATTTTGATGAATTCAGATTCCTTTCTGGCCTCAGGGCTTTTAAGTCCACTACTAAGCCTTACCCTACACTGCTTGTGGGGCTGACAGTTGGGTTTGGACTCCAGCTTCTTCCTTTGACTGTTCTGCCAAAAATGCAGAAGTAGTGAGAAAAGAGGATGAAAATACAATTATTGTGGAGGGATACTGACAACTGTGAGTTTGAATCCTACTTCAGTGGCCATGTGCCTAATGCATAGATACTGCAGGCCTAAGCTTTCATCTATTCAAAGCCTTGAGGAGATTTTACCCACGGTTCAGAAAGTTTCTAACCTTTCTAATTCCTATTTTATGATAACTCTTTTCTACATCAAAATGTGGTGACAAAAATTTCTGTTCTTACCTACCAAATTTACAGGGGTCACCCATGTTGCAATAAAGGAGTTGCACAATTTAAGTGTGATTGTAATATGCTGGTTTTATAATTAGCCCTATCCAAGCTTATTCATATAAGCCAGCCTCCTAGGGCTCTAATTCACACTTCATCTTCAAGGCAGGAAATTTGCATGCACTAAATGGCTACTCTTTAAAATGGCTAAACGTTGTGGAAAAAAATCTTTTGCATTTATTGTTCATAGGGAACTCTGTAGGCATTAATATGGCTATAATTTGTAGCTAAAAAAATTCTGTCGTAATTTAATAGATTCATGTCCAATTGGTATAAAGTGCTACTTTTCTTGTAGCAGGAAGGATTGTTGCTGTAAAAGCTGATGAATTTCACTTTGTATAAAGGTAGGTGAGGTGACATTTTAAGGTTGAAAACAGCAATTGTAATTTGGAATCAATACTTTATGCCCTAGAATAATGTAAGGTACTGTTCTGTCCTAATTGGCTGGAAGCTAAAATGTTAATGCCAAGCCAGCAGATGTATCCCCAGCCTGTCATTTCCCATGAAGATTTGGTTTGCAAATAGATGACTTTCTATTTATGGGTAAAGTAAAGCCTAATTGTGAGTCTTCACAGTACCAGGAGCTGCAGCGACTGCGACTTTAAGGGAAGTGACTGGCTGATCACAGTGATGCCACAGAGCATACCAATGAGCTGCATCAATGTGTCTGTTCCAATATGTGAAAGTCCTCAGTAATCAGCAGAATGTAGACAGTAAATATCTCATTGTTTTTAACAGCAAAGTGTTGCAAGATCAGAGAAACATGGCAAACTCTAATTGGATTGAAAACAATGATTTCCTCTCAAATAGATTTCTGATTGAAAACTAATATAATCCAGTGATGTCCCAAGTAATAACTGTAATGCACAGATGGTGCCAAATTGAAAGACTAAGTGACGGAAAGTGTTGACATGGTAGATTAAAAATCCATCCTGAAAATATTTCTATTTTAAAAATCCATGCTGAAAAAGTTTGTTTCAGTGTGTGCTTCTTGCATTTTATCTCCTGTCCAGACTAACAGATTTTGTAGTTGTGTGGCATTATCTTGTAGAGTCAGTCCAGCCAATGTTACACTAAAACCCAGTGTTTTTGGGACAACGAGAAAGTACACATTATGTATAAGTAAATCATTATTAGTCTAGATCTAATTGCTGCAGAAGAAGAAAAAATAATGCAGTTAACATTGCTGCAAACACACACACACACACACACACACACACACACGCACACGCGCACACACACACACACACACGCTGTTTCTTCCCCCTTTCTGGCATTACACTTCCACTGTTGCTTACTACCCTGGATCCTAATCAGTGATTTCACTCTGGCAGTGCTGTGTGTGGTAAAGGGTGATGAAGAGTTGTCAGTATCTGGAATACTTTCCCAGAAGGAATATGCTACTGAATATGTTGGTGTTTTCTTCTTCATCTCTCTTGGATTGACTAAGGGTTCACTTTTATATCTTTGTTAACAGACTTTTACATCTTTCTTTCTTCTTCATTGCCCTAAAGTTTCAGGTTACATCTAATCTTCTATATAATTTATGCATGTAAGATATTATTTCTTTATGACTGCTAAAACCAGTTTTGTGCATGCTTTTAGCTGAACCTGAGTTGTTTAGAGTTATAGGATCTCCAGTGCCAAGTCCAAGCCCCCTCTCTTGTCTTCCTGTGCCACTGTTACTTTATTCCACATCCTGTGTCTCCACTTCCCAGATCTTCTGTAGTACCAGCCCTGTATTTCTCTGCTACATTACTGTGCCAGTCATAAATATTTCATTTTTTAGCATAACGACTTGTTCCTGCTCTCTGGGTGAAACAGTGTCTGTTCCACTGGCTTTCCACAAAGACAAACAAAAGTAAAACAAATTAACCAAAGGCAACTGATCAGTTGGAGAAACTGCTGTCACAGCTAAATTGGGTACAACAAAGCAAAAGGGATGGTTTGTACCAGACACCCTTCACACAATCTCCCTTTCTGGCCTCTCCTCTTCAGAGGGAAGTAAACTGTGAGAGCAGAGTAGGGGATTATAAGGAAACAGCCCCATCTGAACTCTTGGCTCTTCAGGGGTCAAGTAGACTTGAGAACCTGATGTCTGGGAACAGGAGGTCAGACTGAACAGAGAACTGGTTAAAGACAGTCTTGAAGCAAGTTGCCTGCCTGCCAACAGAGACAGAGAATTTCAAGCGAGGGTTTCAAGTGTATTGGTGAAATAATTTCTGTTTCTGTCGAGAAATAATAATGAGTTTTCATTGAAACCCTTTGCTTCTGAGGCCAAAATCTCTTTGGTTTGATTTTTTTTCCATAAAGATGCCTCCTGCAAAAAGAACTTTGCTTTCTGAACAGCTCTGTTTGGTTTGAATGACCATAAAAACAGCTTGTGTGTGAAGATATTGAAGAATGTCCTCTGATGGCTTATTTTGTGGACATAAAATGCCAGTGCATTTTGCAGGTAAAAACAATGCATTTTGAAAGTATGTTGATGACAAATGTTCAGTTAACATTTCCAGAAAGATTCAAACTTTTTTTTAAAATGATCTTTAAATAAACTTTTATCCATCATATGATACCTGAAAGTTTGTCCTCAAATTTAACTTGACCACTACCCAATTCTGAACTGTTTGAAATTTCTTTCTCTGTGAGAAAAGTGCTGAAGTTTAAAAATGTTAATGTCTTACTAAATTTCTTTCTTAAAGCTTTTTCATTCATACAACTTTATCAGTTATCCCCACACCCAGACATCACTTTATGTAGTAGTTGAGAATATGGCTGTCAATGCATTGAAAGCATGAAATATGAATCTCATCCCTAGGATGCTAAAGTTGATACGAATTCATGTAAGCTAGCTGCAAAGTACTTTTCATGCAAAGAAAAAAAATTAAATAAAGAGAGATTAAAAGAAAAACAAGTATCTTAGTGACATTTTTCACAGAAACAAACCCATTTTCAAGCTTGACCGAAATGTAAAAGTGTGATAGTGGTTTTGCATTTCATCATGAATATTTCAAACACATCTGATTTCTACACATGCTATGATTGCTAATGTGTGAAGTCACTTAATTAAGTATGCATTTAACCCTTCTTCTTTTTTTCTCTGTGAGGTGCTTATGAGAAATTGAGCTTTTAAGCTAAAAACAAATCCACAGACAGCATATATAGTTGCCTTGTCTTGAAAAACAGGAAAAAATCACTGCTGAAATATTAATTTCTTTTGTTTTCCCTAAATGAAAATAATTTTTTATCCAGTTGCAACTAGTGTATTCTTCAGCACATGTTTGGCGTGAAGGTCAGCAATAAATTCTTCCTGCTGCTATGTGTTCTGGCCCCTGAAATCACAAATAGTGTTCATTTTCTTTGCCTTATTTCATGATTTTATTTGGTGGAGCTAAAGATTGATTCAAGATTATTTATCTTGGGGGCAGGGAGTTGAGAGGAAGGAAAATGAAACCATTTTATTTTTTGTCTTGTAGCTGAAGAGGCTTACAGATTTGGCCTCAGTTTTCTTTTATTATTGGAAGTGTTTGGAGAGAGGCAGGGCAGACTCTTGTGCTGTCATGCATTTAGGGTGAGGGAGAGCGGGTGAAGGAAAGCAGGTGAAGGCTTCGGAGAAAAGTTTGGAGTGTTTCTTTATTAGCCTCTGCTGAAGCCTCACTTGAACCAACAATAACAGCATCCTAAAACCAGGTTCATAATGATTCCAAATGGCTCTGAATCAGGCTTTTGCATAGTTGTTTCCTGAACTGGGCTCCTGTGGTAGACGAGGCATTCCAAACCCTGCCCTGCTGTCGAGTGATGGTGTCACAACCTCACGTGGCCCTGCGATGTGAATATTGCTCGCTGTGCCTGATCTGCCAATGCCAGTGGCTTCAAAGTTGTGTTCAGGTCTTTAATGGGAGTCAGAGGTCACCAAAATGCAGCCCTGACTTCCCTGTCAGTGAGCTCGTTGTTCCTCTAGGAGAAGGGAGAGAGGGCAGGATCTGTGTTCGTGGCTGTGTTTCTGCAATCTCTCTTAATTGGTTGTACCAGTGGGCCAACACAAGGGAGACCTGGAAGGATATAGGAGGCAAGATGGGAAGATTTATTTAATTTTTTTTTTTTTCCCTACTACTTTTGCATTCTTGCACAGAAATTAGAAAAAGTCCTGCTATTGTTGAGTGGAAGCTTCAGCTTGCTGCCATTTTATGACTGCCTTCTTCAGCATGGCTGGTACGACACACAGTATCTGGAGAAGAATATGGCAGAGGTATTCAGGCGAATCACAAAGGAGCTGCACTTTCTTCTGGTATAAAATCTCTTATGCTGCCCCTGACAGTTTTTTATTAGTTAAAGGGACTCTAAAATCTCATGTCCGGCTGTGGGACTATCTTTTTCTGAGCAAATATTATTGATGAAAGCTGCAAAATCTTCCCCAGGGGAGCCACACATGAGGCACAATACAGGGTTTTCTTGGCAGAATTTGGGAAGAGGAAGTTAGAATTTTTTAAGAGCACTGTGAAGTCCTCAAGACTGTCCATGTGACATCAAAAGCTATTGGAAATCTCATTAGTCTCCAAGATTTTGGAAGTACCAAGTCGTTCAATGATCATGGTCCCTTCCTTCTTTTGTCTGTGAGCTGCAGCTCAGCTCTTTGAAGACATCTCAAATATCTTCTGAGGGTGAGGCAGTTTTTTTCACACCACAGTGAATAGTGAGGAAGTCCTGTATCAGTTTTGACAGCCTGGCTCCAAACAGCCATAGGAAGCCCTCAGGCTTTTAATCTCAGTATGATTTCTTTGTCGCTCTATTCATATAATAGAGCAAGTTGCCTAATTATGTGAATTAACAGGATTTTATAAAATGATTCTTCTTTTTTACTGGAGCTTTGCACTAGTGTGCTTTAATGTTGTACTGTAGGAAACTAGTCTTGTGCAGATTCTTGTGGTTGTCTGGCTAACTGGTAGGACTATTCAGGTATTTGACATTAACCATGGTTAAAAGTTTTACTGGATAGCACAATCACTACTAGGCCCTTCATCAACTCTGTTGTCCTTCTTGGCCATGCTGCTGGCTCATGTCCAATTGTCTGTCTACCAGAAACCAGCACCCTTCAGGTCCTTTGTCACAGGCATTCTTTTCAAGGTATTTGTAGGCTGAAAACACATATTACAATAATCAAGAAAGTCTTAGACTGGCTTTTGAAATACCACATTTTTACATGGAAACAGGTGCCACAAGATAACAGCTGTGAATGTTTGTAAATTGCACATGGAGAATATTGTTCCTGTTAGAAGGATAAAGTGGCTAAGTTAAATTTCTAGATAATGGGAGGTGTTTTATTGAGAAGGAAGTGTACATGAATTCTTCCTCAGTTATGTAGAACAGAGTGGTTTTGTGAGACATATCAAGTAAAATGAATTTTAATGTAGGAGTTCTTTTATAATGAAACCTTCCAGCTGCATCATATCCCTGGTATGAAGCCCTGAAAATTTGTTTCCTAACAAAGCTACAAAATGCTTAGCATATCAGTTCCCTTTGAATAACCATATTAATCCTAAAAATGGTTGCTTTGTGTGCAGTTTCCACCCTACCAAAAATTATAGCCATCCTTCTGCATCTTCCCAACTGTGGAGTGATTTTTTTTATTATTATTATTTTTTGCTTTTGCTTCAGTGATTTGTTTCAGTCCTGATAACAAATAGATTTCTGAGCTTTTCGCCAGGATGTTTTAAAATGCCAATTGATGTACTTATTTCCTTCAATCAGCACAAGACCTCACACCTTCCTTTTGAGAAAAAAAAAATCTTTGTCTGTGCTTTCTATCTAATTGTTATTCCCTTCTTGTTTTCTTAGCTCTTACAGTCTTGAAATTTATTCATAAGTAATTTCTTATAATAGATTGTACCCTTGTTACTTTCCTTCCATCCATAATACTATATTCTGTTCCTCTTTCTCTCCCCCCTTCTCTCTCCTTCTCTCCTTCTCTTGCACTTTCTTTTTCATTGGTAACTGACATGCTGCATTTCAATATTGCTGGTTAAATTAAACCATACGAAATGTGAACTTGTAGTAACACAATGGTAGTAATTTTTGTGCCAACCATATTCAATTTAAGCAATTCTGAATTCTTTAGTGTTTATCTTCTTAAACCCCTCATTAGCATAGAAATGAGAAGCTCTCATTTCCTGCTATCCCCCATCAGATAGCAAGGTGTCTCAATTTTATAAGAAAGACATGAAGTTTTAGGATAGATTACATGGTTTGACAAGAGCATGCTGTGAACCCGTGGTTTAGATAAGGATTGTATTTTGATCTCCAGAATCACAGTTTTTGTTTAGTACTCAAATAACTTCTACTCAAGCCAAATGACGTAAGTGGACTGTACTATGAGGAAGCTGTTCAATGGGGATACGATCACAGAGTCACGGAATCAGCTAGGCTGGAAAAGATCTCTGAGGTCATTGAGTATACACATATTTTTGATTCTATACTTCTTCATCAAATGAGCTATATGCCCTAGCTTTTACTTAACAATTTTGCAAAATTGTTTGGTTCCATGATGCTATTGATTGGCTTATAATTTGACTTATATTCTGGAACTGTGCATGCCTGTTACTGTTACAAAGGAATACTAAAAGAAAAAAATCTTAAGTGACAGTCAGTAAAGAACTTAATCTCCAGTTTATGTCTAGAATATAATGTGGATCATGTTTCATATGTGGAAAGGTGGCTTTCACAATCAGTGACAGGAATGTGGATATCTAAGACATGAGAGCATGTGAGTGAAACTGCTGATGGGATTCATATTAGTTTAGGGTTGAAGCTGGCAGCCTGTGGGGAGTTTAAATCTGTCATCAGTGGCATAAACTCTTCAAGCAAAGGGAGCTATTCTAAAGCCAACAAACAAATTAGTCTTCTGGTCATGTGGCTTCAGAATAGGAGCTATAAAGAATTTAGAAGAGACTTCTTTGTAATTTAAATTGCTGGATTAAGTTGCTAGGATTGATGGTCATCTCCACAGCAGGAAGCTCCAAAGAGCAACTTCATCTAGCATAAAATCCTTCAGACCACCTGCACCATTGCTGGCTGCAACAGCCACTGTGGTGCTGGGACAATCACATTAATCCTGGGACAGCACGATGGTGTGAACCACCTTTGCACAAGGAGTCTTTTCTGCTCTCCATGAACAAGCTATTCCTCCTGTGACAATGACAGAAAACAGCTCTGCCCAGTGGAGCTGACTTGGAGGTGAAGGTGTAGAATTACAGGTTCCTTGAATTTGGGTAGACATCTGAATAGGAACTATTTGTTATTGTGTGATAGTGAGATGTCTGAGATGAATGCTTGCCTTCATTCAAGTCTGTCACAAGGTTTGACTGGTTTAGGACTTTTTACATTTCTTTTAATTTGTTTTACCAAACCTAAGACTTTTTTTCTGTGGATTTTTTGTTTGTGGGGCAGGAGTGGGTGGTTGGTTGGTTTTTCTTTTTTTCATTGGGGGCAGATGACTGTGTTTGTTTTCATCAAGAAACTTAATAAAACAGTGAACTAGACCCTAATTCTTCACTCTTTTCTGAGGTTCCACTAAGACCTCTGATAATGTTGCTTTTTAGTTGTTCACGGTACCAATATGAAACTCACAGGTTTTCCTTGTTTTCAACTGTAAAAAAACCTTGCTTTTGATCCTCTACTTTCATTTTCTTGTTGTTGAACTTTTTGAAAATACAATGTATTAGAGTCTATATGAGAATTGAAATTGCTTACAGAGAATTTTACAGTAAATTGATATCTAGAAACACTATATTGCTGGGAAATGACCTATTTATCTTGGGATCAGGACAGATATGATAAAGATATGAAACATAATCATCAGAATTCTATACCTTGGACCAATTTCAGTTCAAGGCTAAGTACAAACAAATCCCACCAACTTTTTAGCGGCTGCCATTGCTTTACACCAGATGTTTTTTAAATCCAGTTATACTTTCTGATGAGAGATAACTTACATTTTCTATGAAATGTTTCAGAAAAACTATATTGTACTGCGGCATAAATCATAAAAGTAAAGCCTTATGGATTTTATCTGTACAAACACAGACTTTATTATGGCATATATTCTTTGCCAAAGCAAATATTTACCTATAATGTATGTCTTGCAAACTCTGAATTGCATTAACATACCCATAATCAGAGTTTGACTTAAAATCTGCCTCCCACGAGATAATTCCAAGTAATAGTTGTTGATGGAGGGGTTGTGTGTATCATTTATATACATTATTTATTTTAAGAATATAAGATTTCTATTATCTCTGTTTTCCAATATATCCAAGTTTTTTTCACCTGATGATAATTTTTAGGATCAGATTCTGGATATTCTGCTGTTTTCTCAGTCAGGATATCTTGTACTTCTGCACTCTGCTGCTTATTAGTGGACAGGAGAAGCCATATTCCTGAAAAGAGAAATATCAGACTCCAGTCCTGAAAAACCTCTGAAGAGTAGCTATATTTACATGTCCATCCTAATATAAATGTATGTATGGGTGTGTTTGAAGCTGTCTGTGGCATGGTACCTCTGCATGCTATCACTGTACTATCTGAATTCCAAACCTGCAAGCAGATACCAGGGTTTAAGGGTTTATGATAGATACAGCCTAGAGGCCTGGTTTTGAGGACATCCACAAAGCCCTTGATCATACCCCCTCCTCCCCTGCCTTCCCAAACATATTTACCTAATACTCACGTTCACATGTACTGTGGCTTGCCAAATTCTTCAGCCTACCCATCTTCTGCCTAAGGTAAGCTGAATTTCAGGGTCATACTGTCTTTTAAGAGTGTACTGGGGGAAGACAGTTTTTGTGCACCGTGGCCTGAGAAAAGATTAATAAATGTGGCACCTTTGTGCTATGGGGTTTAAGCCCCTTTCTCTTACACCCTTTAAAAATTCTCTACTACAGAACAGGTCTGGGATGGGGATCACATCCTTGAAGTGAGCGAAGGGACTGCAAGAAATGCAAGATCAGCTTGGACCTGAGAGGTAACAACCTGAGGGAACCTGGCTGGCACCTTGGTGTCTGGAGACAAGAGGGTTTCTGCTGCTGATCCATGCCATTGCCTGTGTTTTTTCTTGAGTTTCCTGAAGGGCATCCAGCTGTGAGACACTGGGATTTGGGTGGAACAAAATCTGCTGATACCCAGCTTAATGGTGTTCACTTTTAGGCTCCTGTTTCAGACTGTTGGGCGCAGAGCTGCCAGATTGCCAATGGTGAAGTGTTAACATTTCTGAGAGCCTTACAAGAAAGCAGCAAAGATTTTTGCCCAAGTATCTGGACTTGTGCAATATGATTCAAAATTCTGGATTCTGTTTACTGCAATTTTATTCTGCTGGAATTCTGTAGTCTTTGTAGCAGCAGCTCCTGATTTACAACAGCACAGGGATTACCAGAAATAAGACTTGATGTTCTCTGATAGAAAAGCCTTATTGAGTTTAATAGCACATAATAAGATTTCCTGGGGTTTCTTTCTTTTTTTTTTCTTTCTCCTTATTCCATTTATTTTACTAATTGAATCCCATCTGAAGAGATGGCTAGAGAAAATCACTATGATTTCTGTAGAGGTGACTACTCTTTATCAAATTGTCATAGACTTAGCCAAAGAGAGCTTTTTTGTTCTGAGTCCCTTGAAAATTCTGTAGGATTTTATTTTAAAAGCTGATAAAAAATTATTTCTGATTAGTTTTTGCCATTGTATATTGTTTAAGACATGCATTTTCAGCTACAACACCGAGGAAATACAGAGATTTTGAGTCTGAATTTTTTTCCAATTTAAAGTGCCATAAATTCTTCCTTTTCAGTGTCTCTCTCTCTTATTTACATCAGTGTAAATGAGATGTGATTCAGTCTTGCACTGTGTCTAGAGAAATTGTTTTCCTCTATCTTAGACATTTTGCTAAATTGAGGGCTAATAGGGTACCAGGCTTGCAAAGCAAACAAGAAATGAGTATTTTCTGGTCTGAGCAGATGAATTTCCCTAAATTTGCTGCCAAGATAAATCCCCAAAACAAATGATTTATGAACTTAGTGAAGCAAAATGGATTATTCAAATAATTACTTAGTAATAGAGGAAGTTTGAGCAATGATACTCGTAATAATGAAGCTGCTCAGAGAACCTGATGTTTAGGGAGATTATGAAGGATTAAGACAGATTCTTTCTCATTCTTTCAGCTCTGCCACCACCCTACTGAGAATGCAAAGAGTAGTGTGTGCCTTAAATGATAAAAAAAGAAGGCAGTTCTTCTTGGGAAATATTGTAAAGTGAGGGTTGAAATTCAGTACAGTTTAAGCAAACATATAGGTTACACTTCTAAAGGTACAGGCTTAATTCACTGATGTAAAGTTAATCTGAGAAAGTCTGAAAACTTTAGATGGAGGAGGGGGAGGATTATACTTTTTTTGTTTGTTTGTCTGTTTCTTGTTTTACTTTTTTTCCCCTCAATTTATATGTAAGGGCACTACAAGTTCACAAGCCTGAAGGGAGTTTAAACATGTCCAAAAGCAGATCACCAAAGTAATTAAGGCACTTAAACTTTGTACATCATTCCTCTTCCACAGTTTTTATTTATTTCCTTTAAATTAAATGCCCAAGTATTTTAATGTTGGTAATTCCCAAGTGTATTATCTGTCCACAGTCCAGCACCTAATTCATACAATTCTTCTTTGCTTATTCCCCCCCTTCTGAATTTCAAATTTCTGGTGATCAGCAAAGAAAAAAGATTGCTTTTGTCGTCATTTTTTACCGTGAAGCTGCATAGGTGGAAGAGCAGTTGCACACAGAATTACAACAGTAATAGTAAATCAAACTTACTTAGTAAATAGTAAAACAAACTTAACCTGGAGTTGTTTCAGTAGTGAAATACTCCTGCATGATGGTAATAGAGGACTCTGAGTCGCAGCTCTTAATTGTGATAAATTTTATATATATAAAATTTGTAATATATATATAATGTATTTTAATATATATTTATATAATAGTAATTTATATATATATATATATATATATATATATATATATATATATATATAT
>CM031857.1:19159394-19186062 GCA_018697195.1 Certhia americana | reverse complement strand
TATATATATATATATATATATATATATATATATATATATATATATATTTTAAAAAAACCCACAAAAACCAAACTAAACAAGAAACCTCAACTACTACAAACAAAAAAGTCAACAAGCTTTTCATCCCCCCCAAAACATAAAGGAAAAGTTGTGGTTCTGTAGAGAGAAAGAGAGCTCTAGAAACTTCCTTTATTCAGCTGTTTACTAAATAATTAAAAAAACCAACATTAAAAAAATACAAAAATCTCTACCCAAACTTGCCAGGGATATCACATTTGTCTCAAGATGCTGAAATGCCCAGTTAGGTAACTGTAATGGTTTATAATAGTAGACAGTATCTAGGTATTGAAATAAACTTGTTTTATGACTATTCTAAACAGAACCAGTAACAACACAAGGTTTCTCACCACCATTAAGTCATACTTTAAGTGGATTTAATGGACTCTGATGGGTGGATCTGAGTGTTGGAACTGAAGTGTTGAGGATATACTATCCAGTCAGTTACTATTTTTGGCCATGGCCTGCCTCACAAGGGGATTGGTGGAGCAGCAGAAATTGTCCCAGGAGTCACCACAAGAGACATTCCATTGCTGTGGCACTGAAAGTGCCTGGGAGATGGATTTGAGGCCACAGTATGCAGGAGGTGCTGGTAAGGGTGGGTGTTTCTCCCTGGATGTAGCAGGAGCAGTGACTGTAGCTGCTGTTGTGTATTTAGCATTGGGGCCAGTTTGGGACATTCACAGAGACAGAGCAGCCCTGACACCTTCCCCTTCCCTTTCTGTCCTTTCTGTAAGTGTCATTGATCAGTGCACACACTGTACACAGCTTCAGGCCTGAATCAGCTGTACAGGTGCTGCACTATTCACCTGTGCTACAACTTATCCAACTGTTCTGTAAACCTGGCAACAATAGCTCTTGTGCATAAAACCCTGTGCTTCATTTATTGCAAGGCATGAAATGAGGAATCAAAAGCAGAGGAGCAAAGAAGAGGTGGGACAGTAAAATGGCCAGAGGATTCTGAAAGCTCTGTAAAGATATACATTCTTACCTTGTCTCTGTCATAGATCTCTACTACTACCTAAGTCACTTAACCCAAACCCAAACTTAGCACACATCCTAAGTACCACACTGCAGATGGGTCAGGATGCTGTCACAACTTACACAGCACCCTGGAGTGTGTTTGGAAAGCCTTCAAAAAATTTAGGCCATCAACATTTCACAACTTGCCAAAACCTAGTCAGTGACACCTATGGGTTAGCATCTCATGGGAACCATCATTTAGAAGCTCTTGGTGAAGTTTTATATCCATTTTTGTTTTATATCTGGGTGTACTGGGCTTGCCAGTTCTTCCTGAGTGTGCCTGGAAGTAGATTCTCTTATGGAGGAGGGAGTAATGTCTGGTGTTGTCATGAGACATGAAGGAAAGCCTGTCCATTTGAATATTTGCTCTCTGTCAGGACTTGGACCACAGACTTAGGTAGCAGCAAATTGGAGCTTGAAGAAATCTCTCCCTGCTCTTAGCAGTATGACCCTGCTCCCTGGTCCTTTTTTCCTGTGGAGAAAAGGAATTGAAATGTTCAAGAATTCTTTAATCTTTTAGCCACACCGCCCCTCACAGTGAGTAGCAACTGGGATGGACCAGCAGATCTCTTTCCTTCATGGCAGAATCTGTCTAGGTGGGATATGATGCCCTCCCATGTCTTCTGAAGGCTGAAAGCAGACTTCTGAATTCCAGGAAGAGCTGGAGAAGTGTTGAGGCCACTGGGGAAAAAGGTGATGCTGGGAAGATAATGGGGATAAGGTTATTGAATAGCTGCTGATTAATGGAGCACATTGAATCCTGTGCATTGCATTAGGCAGGATCCTGTGGGGAAAAAATGTCATCTGATTGTGTTTACTGAAGATTTCATCATAATGCAACATGTACAAAAGAGTTGGAGGAAGTACAGGAGCTTTAAAATGGTGTTTCTTAACTGTGAATACCCAATCACTGTGGTCTTAATGGTCTTTTTAAAACAGTGTATTTTTCTCTAGGCTTTGCAGGGATGCAAAATAGGCAGCTATTTGTAAATAGCTAGTTAAGAAGCCTTTTTTTTTTAACTGTTTTTGGGTTTTTTTCCTAAAGGTGGCTATTTTCCCTAAGATGTATTTCTCTCTGGAGAAGAACGTCTGGCTCAGGGCAGTAGTTCCTTTGATTTTAGCACTCTTAAGTTATTCTCCTAAGGCCAGCATTGCAGACTCCTCACATACTTGTTACTCCAAATGTTCTCTTCCCAAATGTGCTTTTGTACATCTCCTTCCTGCATCTTAGTCAACTTTAACATTTTTTACACGCTCATTAACAAGCTGAAGGTAGAAAAGAAAAAGACATGAAAAATCGCAGTTCTTTAGAGTTACCAAAAAAAAAAAAAAAAAAAAAAAGATCACTCTGGACTTTAGCCAGTGACACATCTTGTATTTTGCATAAGTATTATGTTGATTGATTCTTTGGGGACATATAAATTGAAAGACTTAAGTAAAAAGTAAAAGACATCTGATACACATGGAATGTTGTTATTTGTTTTCTCAACAGCAAACAATGCACAAAAATGCTAGAATTGTGCTAATCTGGAACTCCTTAGAAAATGCCCATCAAATATAATAACAAAATAAACATGGAGAATACATTTGGGAGGAGTTATTCATAACTAGTTTCCCAAACAGTACATAAAATGTTTAGACAAGATTAGGTATGTAGTAAACAACCCCTATGTCCTACTGTGTATTATGTTAATGGTCATGTTAATTGTGCAAGCTAACATAAGTCTATAAATATATATGAATTGGCTTTGCATCATACAAAAACCAGATTGAATGACTTTGAAAAAGATAAGTTGGCAAGTCTTACAAAGATAGATTTCCTTTTGGCTTTGTTCATAGTTAATAAAACTATATTCTTCATAGACATGTATTTTATTTGCACCATAGGGACATTTTACATGTGTTAAAATATATTAGGATGTCTAGATGCCATTCGAAACTCTTAACCTGAAGTGGGAAAAAGGAGAAATGCTTATTGACTATGTTTCTCACATAAATGCATGGGAAGTGAGACACAATTTTTAGATGTCTCCATAAAAATCTTTCTTCCAAGTGCCATTACCACATTCTGAGCATCAAGCAAATACCAAAAGTAGCACTTGGGTCTAGTGTTCAGAGGAAGAGAATACTTACTAGAAATCTGCATAATTACAGACCCTGAAAATAATGAACCCCTTGAACTGATCAACTGTGAAAATACTTATTTAATGGAAGCATTGTTTTAAATGTTAGCAATAAACCTGGAAGAAAAACTCTCCTCCTTATTTCAGTGCCTAAACTCTTACAAAAAGCTTTGCTTCTCTGTAAGTAAGTAGCAAAAATAATTCTGTCACCTTGGGCTCATTCAATAATCTAGCCCAGTGATCTAGAAATGAAATGCCATATACAACAGTTCATCCTGTCTCCTTAGTCTTTACAGCGTGTCTAGGAGTTAACATGCTGTGTTTAAGATTTGCTCTGTCATCATGTAAATTCTATAAATCGTAGCAGTTCTCACTTCCCTTGCTTGTTAAATAAGTCAATGCTACCAAGTTCTGAATGTTTCCTTCTCTTATAAGCTGTTGAGTATGTTCTCAGGGAATTTAATTATCATATCAATGAAGAGGAAAAAGTGCATATTAAATTATTGGATTTTCCCCTGTGTATGCCACAAAAACATATGGGCAGCACCATCTGTGTACTTATGACTACAGATTTGAGTATTTATTGGTTTTAATCTGGAGATCAGTGTCATTTGAACTCAGATCTGGTATCAGAGTTTACATCCAAAATCCTGGCTTCAGCTCATGTGCATATTATGTTTACAGCTCTAGCTTGTCCTGCAACTCTGAAGGCCAGGAATGTGTCTGCTCCCTTCTGCAGGCTTGCATCTGTAACAAATGGAGATGTATGCAAAAAATAACTCACTGATTCAAAGCTATCTACTTTGGAGAGCTAATTTCTTAGCTTTTTTTTCTGTCTATAAGGGAATCTTCAGTTAGCTCTTCCATTTTTCCCTCTGCAAAACAATGATGATATCTTATAGGACAATTGCCAGAATTAATTGTGCAAATAATAAGAAATTAAAGGTGTACTTAGCTTGTAGACAGTAGCAAAAAGTGTTAATTGACTTTAGGGCCTTGGTCTTAGTGTCATAAAGTTCCTTTAAGACTGTACAGGGTTCCTCCATCACTATTGTTATTGAAACTACTGTAAGGCAAAACTTTCTGTTTTTAAGCACTAGAATCAAGACAATTCCTGCAGTTTCTCTCAGGAGATGATGCCTGTGAGTGCTCCAAATTCTTTAACTTTAGGTGCTGCTGGGCTGTCATTGCACATACAATATTAAGTGCATTAGTTCTGGGACTTGTGCACATGCATGACTGTACTTTTTTGTTGGCTGGAGTATCTCTTATTAATAGTATTTGTCTTCTCTAGGAAGCTCATGACTCAGACAGAAAAAAATATTCTTTTCATATGCCATGATCAAGTTTTCCATAGTTGTTAGCATTCTTTCCTTGTTCACCTGCATTTTGTAGTCCTTTGTCTTCCATTTCCCAGCTGTGATGCATTTTTACAAATAGTTTTCTTCTAGTTTTGACCTCATGAAAGTTGGAGGGAGTGGTCTTGTGCAGTGCATTGGTGCTGGAAGATGCTGCAGACAAGATATTAGGAGCATAAGAATATGAATCAATGGTTATAGACTCTTCCAGTCTCTACTGAATATAAAACACAGTTGAGGACATTCAACAATAGCTTGCTAGGAAGTTGTACACTTCCCTTGTGATGGAATTATTGTGTTTGCTTTTCCTTCCTGTTTTATGTAGAATACCCATCTTCTCTGCTGAGGAGAATTTACCTTTAATCTTGGGGCAGCTATGAGTCCTCATGCTGGAATTTACTGCTGAGATACAGCAAACCTTAGAGAATGGCTATTGCATAACCTGAGGCTCTTAAATGCAGCAAATTAAAAAGAGCTTTGTTAAGCAGATGTTTTATTCTATTCACAAATTTTGACACAAGTACTTATTTTTAATGTTTATTCAATCTTGAAAGAAAAGTTAGAAACTTTGCAACATTAGGGTGTACATATGCTGAGGAGGGGATAGTCTGTAACCTCACAGGGAATTTTAATGCTCATCTGCTATTCTTGGGTAAGATTTGGGTAACTATACCTACTTGGTGTCTTTAAAACTATATTCCATAATTTTTTGGAGGCTTATTCCAAACAAAGACTGGAGAATTATTATTTTTATTTGGCTTTATAAAAATAGAAAAAACACATCTGAA
Organism: Certhia americana; assembly: GCA_018697195.1. Classification (NCBI taxonomy): domain Eukaryota; kingdom Metazoa; phylum Chordata; class Aves; order Passeriformes; family Certhiidae; genus Certhia; species Certhia americana. The sequence goes on along the minus strand of CM031857.1, from coordinate 19,180,713 downwards.
ATCAGGCTGGTGTGGCGTTTAGAGTTGCTGCTCCTTGAGTAATACATAAAACTGAGGATCTCCTCAAGTCACTTTGTATTCTTTGGGACTCAGCAGAAAAGTAATGAAATCAGCTTCTCTGTCTTGGCTGAACTCCAGATCTGTTAATGACATATTACCTACTTAATTTTGCACAGCATCTTTGGTTATTAGGGAAGGTACAATTTTTCAGCACTTGCTACAAGCTGTAAAGTGGTAGGCATGCACTGCTAAACAATGGCTGCAATTCAAGCCACAGCTGATTGCATTTCAGAGTTTATCAAAATACTCCTACTGATTTGCAGATCACTTACTTTCCACTTAGTTTTGGGATCCTTTAGGATAAAAATGTTCTGTGTATTGTCCTCATCCAATGACAAATTAAATGAAGAATGAAAATCCATTACAAGCAAAAGAGAGTTTTTACAAATATTAAGTGTGGTAATATCTAAGAATATGCGCTGTTTCTTGCCAATGTGCAAAAAAATCCTCGGAAATCTTAAAATGCAATTATTTAAAGGATGTTTTTAGAAAGGAAAATTTACATGCATGTGTAGAAGGCATTAGTGATAGTGAATGATTATATCAGTTTGACAAGTAATAGTGTTGTCTAAGCATCCTTCTACATAGTAAGAGATATGTTTAATGAGAATACAGGAATAGAAAGTCCTATGAGTGCCAAAATCATGTCACTGCTAGAACATAAACATTTGCAATTTTTGACTCTTGTTGATTTATGGTACTAGTCCAACACGTAGCACATAAATTGAACAACTTTAATGTAAGTGCTGGTGCATGTGCTTAAATATTTAACTAATTTAAAGCCTAGTTGTTCATATCTAAGAGTTGCTTTGAGTGGATTTTGCATTTCATTTCCTAGACTTTAAAAAATAGTAACTGCTAAGGTTATGTAAAGTAGGTCTATTTATGTTGTGCGATAGAGCATAAGTTATCTTCACAATGTGTATGGTAGCTGTGGCCAAGTAGTTTCTGGCTTCAAGGAGCCATGTCACCTACGTTGTTACGTCCAAAATCCCTGCTGCATGCCATGGGAACATGACAGCTATCCTGTAAAGCTTTATAGTCTGTTACAGAGTAAAGTTTTAGGGGGCCTCCTTCTCCAGACCCCTTTTTTTCCTACCTGTCTCTGGAACTGGTCTGGCACCAAGCTTGCCCAGCTTTAAAAACATGCTGGCCATGTCCCTCTTAACCCATCATTAACTGAATCATCCTGAACTGGATGGAAGGAATACTGTCAACTGACTCAAAAATTCAAGGAAATGAAACATAAAGGTCAATGTATTGATGCATAACTGTAGCAAGTACCGAAACCACTCCAGTAAGGTAAGTGTGTCCTTAAATAGGTAAAATTCAGCTCTGAAAATAGCTAAACATATTTGTACATGTAAGATATTGTGGACAGGAAATTGGATAGATCTTTAGTCTAGGATTTATAAAATGTTCCACATTTTCACCTTCTTCTGAAGTTTGTGAGCATGAAATATCTCATGCACTCTGCAAGCTGGAATGTTTCAAGAAATTACAGCAATCATCAACAGAGTTATCAAGATAAACTTTGCTTGTGCTTCACTGTTAATTGGATGCCTATTTAGTTCCTTATTTTTTGCTCTAACCACACAGAAGCAGTCTTTCCATTCTTTTTTTACTCTCTAGTCTTCTTCCTTCTCATTCAGTACCCTACTAGGGAGCTGTGTCTCCCTTATAAACTCATAGCCTCACTTCAGTCAGTCCAGTCACTCAGAGGTTTTTTCTGATCTTAGCGAGATTCTCATGCTTATGGAACCCTTTCACACTGTCCAGAAAGTGTTTGTTCTGAGTAATGTTTTTTTTTTTTTTAGTTTTTTTTTTTGGTGGAAATTACAGAACAGTGGGATTTGAAACACTTTGACGCTAGTAAATAAATTACTGGAAACAAATGAATTCCAACCTCCAAAACAAGCACCTACACACTTACTGTCTTTTCTTGAACTAGATAAAAAGATTTCAGTATATTTGTGGTATAAAAGGGTTTTGCATTTATTCACACAGCTGATTTTGGCTGTCTTACAAAAATATACTGTGCTGCATCCAAAAATCCTACACTAAAAGAACTTCGAGGTTGCAAAGTCAAATATGTTGAAATTGGGAAGTGCCAGAATTAAGTTTGCTTCTGTGACCTAAATTCACCACCTTTGCCTGTTTGTTATAATAAAATGTATAATTATGTTATATTATAGATTCTGGGGTTTTTTTTTCCCCTAAGACCTCAGCTTTGTTCAACGAATGTTTTATTTAATATTGCTTTCACATCTCCACCTCCTTGATCCTTGAATTGAATTAAAAATTATTAATTTGTTGAGGAACTTGTTCTGCAAACATTCATGAGTTTAGCTCCTAGCTGAGGCTGGCTGCTATTAATATCCCTTTTTATTGGCCCAAGAACCCAATGCCAAGCATCTGCTAAGTTTGGGCAGTCAACTGAAGGCATGAATCTTCAGGCTATTTAGCATACAGGATATTTCTTACATTCAAAACCTTCTTCAAATGTTTCAATTACAGAATTCATGTAAAAGCATTCCCAGGTACCTCAAATAACTATGACTGCTTACTAGAGGGTAGCCTGTGGCAAATTTGTTTTCACTAATTTGCTACCATTAAGCAGAAGTGTTGGAGGGTTTACTGGATTGTTTAAGTAGCCTATTCACTAAGTAATCCCTCGTATTTTAAATATCTTCCAGCAACTTTGACTTCAGACCTTCTAAAGCAGTTTACAAGTATCCAGGACTTGTACAAGCAGCAGTCTCTTGATACATAATCCTTACTCATTCTGAAATGGCCATCATATGAACTGAATGGTGTGGGGGGAAATTCAATTTAGCAAAATGCTGACATTCTGTTATTCTAAAACTTTTTAGGGGAAGGGAAAGAGAGCTACAGTTAAACATGCATAAAACCTTCTGAAAAAGTGAGCTTACCTGTACTAAGGAACTTCTGCAGATCTGAAATAGATATTTTCAGAGATTTGTTTTTTCCTTCTCTTGCTACAGAGATGACAGGGATGACAGCTAACAAATGTAGACATAAAATCTACAGGTCTTAAGCCATTGTCCTAAACCCTGAAGACAGTAACTTGTCTTAACAGAGAAAGGTTGGATTAAAAAAAAAAAAAATGAGTCTTTTGGTTGTGGGAAAATGGCACACTATTTTTATCTCTAAGTGTAAGTATAAAGTTCAGCCTCAATATTTAAAACGTGGAAAGTTACAACCAACTGCAAAAAAAGTTTATGCTAGTAAAGTGTCAAATATCATTAATAAGGTTACTAGATCCATAAAGAGCATTGTGCTGTTCCTTTAAACACATATTAGAAAAAGGCTGAAATGTCACTTTGTGATTTCATAGGGTATGTAGCTGGGCATACCATGTAGAATAATGATACTTGTTTCTGCAAAACAGCATGTAGCTTTGTAAAATTTTGAAGGAGATCTCAAATAATGATTTTCTTCCTGCGGAGATGTTGAAGATTTCTTTTTGAAGTTGAGTATCACAATTATTAAATAAAAGGTTGAAGTATTAACCTTTTGCTACATAAGATGTTTTTGACCACATCTTAAAAGACATATCATTAATTTATGTGGAACAACATGTTAAGACTATTACCTTTTGCTAATTTTCTCAGGTTTTGTGCTTATAAAGAAGAGGGGATTTTATGGTTTTAGAGCAAATGATGCTGGTCCCAGATGGTTTTGAGACTGTCTTGAAGGGGTTCACATACAATTCAGCTCTATTTGTTAATATTTGGAATAACAAGTCCAACAAAATGGAGCTCTCAAGTAGTGGTGGTAGAAAGTCAGGGGGTGACTGAGTTTTATGTATGTAATTGCAAGTGCTCAGTGTGGTAATGTTGTTCACAACTACTGGTGCTTTGGAGATTGACAAATGGTAGTGAGATCTTGGGTATTGCCCTTTTTGATCAGATATCACTGAGGTAAAATTCAGTATATCAGATATGGAAATCTTGAGTCTCTAATACAAGTGCTTGCTTCTTTATCGAAGCAAAAGTCCATTTCAGTTCCACTTAGTGAACTTTTGCCAATATTATACAGAATGAATATTTTAGCTGAAGCAGAAAGTTGTGCTAAACAGCTACTGTGTGAGATTGATGATTGTTGAGACATCTGGGGTGGGGAGTAGAACAAGGAGGTGTTAAATATTTTTATTACAAAGTAAATGTTTTCTCACTATTCTGCATGGTATATTCATGATCCTCAACACCTACTGGACATTTGAGACATTGAGTTATTTTTAAGCCTTGAAGTGTTTTCTCTTTCATAGCATTACCTAGGCATGACGATGCCTAAAATGAGAAGGTAAAAACCAAAGTGGGGTATGAAGATATTAAATCCAATGGAGTTATTGCCTGTGTTTAACTTTGTTGTAGACACTATCACAACACATAAACAGGTTGGAGCCTCCTTCAAGGTGCTGTTCCAGACATTTGGAAAGTGTAGCAAGAGATAGATGATTAGTAGGGTTTTGCAAATGGCTGAGAAAATTGCTTTGTCTTGTTGCCATGTCCTGCTAAATGAATTTCATCAAGGTTTGGATTGGTTCCTGAAAATTACAAATTCCTTGCATAACATTACAACAGTAACTCTAAGGGCGACTAGAGTAGACGAATGAGTAGATGAATGAGAAATGAAATGACAATTGCTCTACTTTATACAAGCTCTCTAGTTCATACATATGTTTACTTTGTCATTACTTTTTTTCCAGTAATTCATACAAATTCATATCTTATAAATAGTTCCCTCCAGAATTACAGGTCTGTGAACTGACGCTGTGAAAGGAGATTCTTGGGTCTGGATGCCTTGTTTGTCAGGCAGCTGATGTTTGCAGATTCCATAACTATATAATAGCATCAGCACTGCAGTATAACAAAATCACTTTAAAAGAAGGGCTAAAGAAACAGATAGACTCCTGCAGAAGAAGGCATCCTTACTTGGATGGTTGATTACTTCTCAAATGCTTGTTAATTTTTTTTTGTTAAAAAGAAAGAATGAACACACAGCAAGCCAGATATTAATATTTCTCCTTTATTCTATATTAGTACAGTGTTATGGACCCTTGGAAAAACAAAGTTTCCACTTTAAATTATAAAGATCCTGTTAAGGCAGAGGAATATAGTTTACAGAAACAGCCACACACTTGAGATCCATAGTTTCTGCAAGGAGGGATGGAGGTAGGAAGTCTTACATTAGTTTTGTATTTTTTCACAGTTGCAAGAAGTAATTTTCTGTCAGACTGAATGAACTACTCCTAATTTTAAGATGATTTGGAGCCCAAAGAGAAGTCTGGCTTTTTTCACATTTTTAAGTCACAGTCTCTCTGAAAATAATGATTTGCTAAAGAAATGCTGACAGGTCCTTACCTTATCTAGTATTTGAAATATTTATGGAAATGATTTTGCTTTTATATCTATGCCAATTTCAATCTCAACAGCAACAAGGAAAGTTTTGCTGCAATCTTAAAAATCAGCTGGTTGGACTATTTTAAAAATGTTATGCACAACATGAAAAGACTTATTTTGAACTCCAATATGTGAAGACTTGTGCATAATACACAGATATTTCCATTTTTACCGGGTCATAAATTTTTCTTATGTCTTAGCAATACTCAATTACAAAAATCCAAGCAAAATCTTTTACGTCCAAGATTTAGGCCTAGTTGAGTTATCATGACAGATCTTCAAAGACAGTACAAATTAAAAGTTTAGGGATAGACATATAAAATTACTATTGATAACAGCTTATGGAAAATAGTAATGAATTAAATATTCTAGGAAACAAAATATAGTTGCACTGTGGATGAAAAAAAAAATCTAATTTTCATTAATTGAAGGAGAAATATTTTTTCTACAACCAGAAACTTAGCTGTTAGAAAATTATATTAATCAGCCAAATACAGATTTTAAAATTCTCCTGAACTTCTATGATATTAAGATTTAGCACCTTTAAATAACAAAACCAACCAAACAAAAAAGTAGAAGTCTGTATCTCAGGACTTATTATGATAATTTAAATGTTGACCTGACTTTGCTGAAGTCCATGGGGTGCCTTATCATGTGTGACAGTGTGTATATAAATCACACTATGATCACACTTTAAACTAAGAAGGGTTTTTAATTCTTTTAGAGAAAGTCAATTCACAGCTTCAATGTCTGCACCTTTGCTCTGCTATGAGGAAAATCTGAAAGAGTTGGGGTTGTTTGACCTGGAGAAGAGAATGAGAAGTGACCTTATAGCAGCCTTCTAGTACTTTGAGGGACCTACTAGGGAGCTGGTGAGGGACTTTTCACAAGGGCATGGAGTGAAAGAACAGTAGGAATAGCTTTAAACTAGAAATGAGTAGGCTTAGATTAGATATGAGGAAGAAATTCTTTACTCAGGGGGTGATGAGGCAGTGGATGGTCTTTGAGAAATGTGGTCTAATGGAAATTGCCCAGAGAATTTTGGGAGCCTCCATTCATGGAGATACTCCAACTGGACACAGTCATGAGCAGCTGGCCCTAGGTCACTCTGCTGGAGCAAGGAGATGGACTGGATGAATTCCAGAGATTCCTTCCACCTCATCTGTTCTGTGATTTTGTGATCATCTCTGATAGCATAGGAATCTTTTGATTTTGTTTAGCTCTTAGCTAAACATAGCTCCAGTATGAGCTTCTGAGTGAACTGCAGACACAATAGTCAGCCACATGTACGCAACACAAATCATTACCTCCTTTAGGAGTGACATCTCTGTGGAGCTTCAATGTCACAAGTGACTGTGCCCCATTTGTGTCCTTTCAACATGTAAGTTTGATTTCAAGGCTTGTTTGGTTTCAGAATGACTTTTCCCCTTTTGTTTCAACTATCCTTGGCCAGAGCTTATATTTCCTCAATATCTTACTGGAAAGTTTTTTTCCCAAGTCTTTTATTCAATAACTACAGAAATGTATTGTCAGATTACCTTTTTTATTTATTATTCCTAGACTTATATAAGCTGCTGCTCATTATCATTTTTATTGAAAAATGCCTTAGTTTTTGCCTATCACTTTTCTCAGATTCACCTCTATTTATTTGTCCAATTTCCTGACATCTGACCTTATGACCTCTTACAAAAATGCATTTATATTTTAATCTAGTTTTGTCCACTGATTTAGGATTTATAGCCTAAACTTAATTCACCCTAGTAGTGTGCTAGGATTTTGCTTGCCTCTTTTGTCCATGGCCTCTGGGCTTAGAAAATGTTCAATGTTCAATGTTAAATCAAACAAACTTTAAAAGAGGGAAAATGGCTACCTTTTTTCTCCTGGAAGGTCAGTTGGGTTACTGTCCTAACCTCCATTTCAATGTTCCATCCAAATAGCTCAGAAGAGAGGATTTGGAATTTCTTTGGCTTACTGACTTATTCTCTTATCTGTTACAATCTGCAAGATAAATCTGAATCTCAAGAATGTGGATGTAGGAAAGATTTCATCACTGTCTGTATTTCCTGAATTCCTAGATCTATGATTAAATAACCCACAGACAGACTAATGACAGGACATTTTTTATATCTAAAATTAAACTTTGAGCTGAGAAAAATGAGATAACCCTTTCAACACAGGCGTTGTGAACAAATAATGAAAAACTTTTTCTAATAACATACTACTGGCAAATTGATCTTGCCATAAGTAAAGTATGAGCAAAACAAGCCCTTGGTGTTGTTCTGGTTTATTTTTTTCTGATGATTAATGTGGTTTTTGTTGGTTTTTTTTTCCAGTTTGATTCAGGTGTGAACATACACTGGGATGATTAATTAGGTGTCAGTGGAACTATACTATTTACTTATTCTAGGGTAAAAATTTGTGGCTGAAACTCAGCAAGGCTTTTGAATAGGTACCTAACTTTCCAACTTGTGAACAACTGTTCCATCAAAGGCTATAAAAGTATCTGTTGGCTCAAAGGTTAGGTGTGCACTGAGCTGCGTGGTGAATTGAGCCCTTTGCAGCTACCTGAAATTATTAATTAAGGAGAATAGGCTCTATTGTGTTGTATGGGAAGTTATATCCATAACACCTCCCAACAGCAACAGCACTTATGTGTGTCACTTGCTGTGCACTTGGTGTTCAGCCGTCAATGATAAGCCAAACGTTCTCTGTGCTGTTTGCCCTCTGACTGTAACTCTGTGGAGGCCCAGGTGGAAGGAGAAAGCAGACTTCACATGTTTGCCAGGATAAAAATCTCCTTCTGGTTTGTGTCTGCTCCTGAAACTTGGTGAAATAGCAGTCAGCATAGCTTCTTGAGTGACTGATGTTGAAGCTCCTTCTTTCCAGTGCTAATTGTCATCTTTCCTTGGAGCAGAGTCCTACAGCAGGTTCATTGGTTACAACTGAAGTCAAAGCTCTGGAGAGAAGAAGAGAAGTTGTGTCAAGGACAGGAAATAGCAGTGGTGTTGCTGAAGATGATCAGAAGTTATTACATAAGAGGATTGAGATATAATTGCTATTGGGTGTAAATATTTAAATATTAGAAAAGCAGAATTTAGCAGAAAAAGACAACATTTTTAGCAGTGTTAAAATGATCTTTGCAAATTATGCAGGAAAGAAAGAGAATATAGTACCTGCTTGGAGACCTAGACTGTCAGTGAGAAAATGAAGGGGAAATTGCAGGGTTGTTGAGTTTTGTATTGGTCTATTGAGGAAAATGAATATGTGAGAGTCACATCTAGTGCTGCTATGACAGGGAGTTTTTACCTGAGGGTAGGTCAATATTTCTTAGCTGTTGTGAATGGACTTTGAATTCACCTTTATCTACACCCTCCTATAACTGCTTCCAGCAAACTCTGATGTGAGTTTTAAAAGTGGCAGAACTGCACCTAAGAAGAATCAAGAGATGAATGGCTTCAATTTCATCCTTCTCTTTTTAAGCAAATTGGAAGTCTCCTAAATGGGCATCTTTCAACTTTACTATATTGATGTACCACTGTGTGACATTTGTGAAGCCTGCTGAGCATGTTGTCATGACATGACAGTGCAGTCTCACAAGGCTAAAATGTCATGGTGGCATGAAATATAATTAGGAGAAGACATTCTTATTTTGATGATCCATAGTTGAGGTGGCTTCTAAATTAAAGCCTGTCTAATTTCCTGCATGCTTTCCAGCTGTAGATCTGGGATTGGCATTTGCATTCACCCCTGCAATTGGAACTGATGAAATGATTCAAAAGGGATTTGTGAGTAAGTGTGTTGAGCTGATGTGCTCATTAGTGTGGTTATGTGGTATCAGGAAGCCTGGAAAGTGCAGCAGCAAATGAAAACATGGCATGCAACAATGTCACTTCTCCTTCAGCAGATATACCCTGTATCTGATAAAGGTCAGCACAATTTAGCTTGTTACCCACATTGCTAAAGTGAATATGTAATGGAGAAAAATATCACAAAATGACTCTTTACTTCCATGTTACCCTTGTACTATTTGAAACTATGCTTAATAGACAACTCCAAGTATTTAAGACTGTATTTAGGGATTTCCCGCTAAAAATACAAACTGGTTCTTTCTTTTAACATCCTTTCTTGAGTCCCCTGCCCTACTCCAGCAGACTCATGTCTTATGAATTTGGGTATGAGAGAGAATTAGTGCTGTGGCATTTAGGTTAGAGAGTGAAACTTAGAACAATTGTATTAACTTCCAGCTGAGGAGTAAACTAAACTCTTTGGTTTAAGGTTTTCACCCTACCTGGTTTGAGTGCATCAACAATGCATTTAAACACCCTGATAAACAAAAGTGTGAAGGAGTGTGTCATGTCAAGGCAAATCTGCAATCTTCTCTTTGAATGCTTTCAAAACAACGTCTGGAGTATTTGAGCTCTCTCCTCCCTTACCTGCTAACTTTCATCTTATAATTTTAAGCAATTCTCAGGAAAGACTCTTGTCCATCTAAACATCTTAGTTAAAAGAACTGCAAGATGATACTACAGGCTCTTCTGGCTGAGTGTGTTGATGAAAGTAAGTGCACGTTGTACATCAGTGTACTGAGAGCTAGCAGACAGCAGGCACTGCTGTCCCAACAATGCTCTCACCCAGTTCATGTAAGGAAGGCTGAAGACCTTCACAAAGATAAACATCTTCCAGTGGAGGCAATATCCCCCTACAAGAAGTACATTCTGAGCTCTAGAGCTGTTTCCATAACTAATTTTTAACTCATTCTTGTAGCATTGATTCTTTTTATGTAATAATTATGTTCTCCTGACTTTTTTTTTTCTTTAAAAACCGACAGTTATTACCAGTATCTTTGCAATACTTTTAGAATCACTTTTGAAGAACTGAAGACAAAATAATAGATCAGTTCTGTTTTGAATATGATGTTTTAGATAATTTTTCCATTAATTTCATTTTCTGGACGAAGTTAAAATACAATAATTTTGATGGTTTATTTTATTTAGTAGAAAGAACATAGATAGTTTTTACTAGTATAATACATGGAATGTAGAGTATTCTCTAGCATCTTTTATCACAGCATACCCATATTCTACAAGTAATTAGTCTTGTAGAACCCCTTTGGGAGACCTCAAAGCAGATGTCAGAAGTTCTGAGCTATGTTCCTGGTTTGGCAGTGTTTCTTGTGGTTACACTGCATAATGTGTTTACTCTCTAACCTATTAGACCAATTTGTGAAACAGATACAATACAGTGAAAACAACAATATATATTGTCGGTTAAGGTGCCATTGCCACACAAAGCTGGACTGTTTTACTGAAATAAATGAAACTGCAAAGATTTACACCAGGTCAAAGCTAGGACTCTGAAAAGGGTAGAACTTAATGGACTGCATAATTCTTCATATAGAAAACTTGCATAGAAAGCAGTGTTGTGGACTGTGCAGGACAAAGAGAAATGTTTTCTGCTGTTGATTGATTCCTTTGCAATTCATACAATGTGACAACACTCCCATTTACAAGTATTCAGACTCAGTTCTGTAGTAACCCATGTGCTCATGTATTGAAAAAGGCTCTCTCCACATATTGTCAAACACGTTAAAGAAAAAAATGGAAAGAAAATCCATCTACTTATTAACACATTGTCTAATTGTTTCCATGCAATTTCTGTCATGCCAGAAAGCATTTGACAAGATTTAGTCTTCTCCATTCTCATCAACTTTGTGGCTAATTATCTTTTTTTTTCAGATATTATCAAGTGGTTAGCATTAAAATGGCTTATAAAAACACACTTTACCTACCACACACAAAACATACTATTTGCACATAAATGGAAACTGAAAGTTTGTATTGCTAAATCAACTTGTTAATTATATAGTTTCAGTCTTCCCTGTGTAAAATACTATGAAAATTATGAGTTTATTTAAAGGTTAATATGTAGTGAAATTGTCTGAAGGAAAGAACAGAGGAAACTTTTCAGGACCTGACTTTAAACACATCAGTACTAGAGTTTCAGTGCATATATATCAGCCTAACAAAAAAAAACCCCAAAAATCTCCAAAACACAAACAAACACAACCAAAACAAAAAACCCACCACCACCAAAAACAACAACAAAAAAACCCTCAAACAAAAACCCCCCAGCCACAACAAAAAAGATTAATAGAAGTGGGAATTGAGAACTCTGAGAAATATTTCTTGCATGTTTAAGGGATTTTAAAATCTCTGATAAACAAGGTTTTTAAACTTTTTTAATGGAAAAAGGGCTTTTTAGGCTCTGGAATGAAGCAAGAACTTTCAAGAATGTGTATTAGATAGTAGAATAATGTGTCGTGCATCACATAGTGAGAATTTTAGACATATGGGGTTTTTAGGACAGCAGACAGGTGAAGGCAAGATGGAAGAAAACCTTGTGGTTTCTGGGCTTCCTCCTTCTTCCTCATCTGCCCCATCTTCTGCTGTAGAGGTGGCATGTTATGGTTGACTTAGAGTTTGGCTTTCTAACATGAATAATAGTTATTGGAAAGTTATTGTAAATATTGCTTATGTGGTTTTTAATATAAAAGATACACACTGCCCTGAAGGCGGGGAGAGTGCCTGAAACTGACCTGCAGTGCAGAGCTCTGCTGGTCAGCAGAAAGAATGTTAGAGATAAGAAATAATGAACGGTCATGAAAACACAGAAGAGACAGCTCACAACCAGTTCTTCAAAATCTCTGGCTGGGGAAAAAGACTTTACAGTCTCGAGAATCTCAGAAAAACAGCCGGCCAGCAAGACACACAGGAATAGTTTTATAAAAACCCGAGAAATGGACACAAGAAATCAGGCTCGCAGGTGAGTGACTGTGGTGTGCTGCTAAATGGAAAAGAGCTTTGCAAAGATCATGTAGATGGCTGTTGGTTAGAGGAATGCATCTCTCTGAAGTTTGTAGAAACAAAAATTTTCTGAATCAGCAGGTAAAAAGTCATATGCAGATTGTGTAAGAAGTTCAATGGGGAAATATTTTCCTCCTGGTGATTTTCCAACATTTTTAAGCTTTAGTATCAACCAAGGATTTTCTATTACCTCCAAGATAAAATCTTGCCAAGATAAAATCCTGCAGGTGAAGAGCTCACCTTTCCCCAATTTTTCAGCAAGGGAGGGACAGCTCCTAAATCCCATTCAGCCTGCTCTGCCCACAAAGATCTGCTATCTTGTAGTTTGAAAATAGATTGTTTGAAAAATTCTGGAGATTAAAAATGGCTTTGGGGAATAAAGATGCTTACTTTTGAAACTACATGTCAGAAAAATATTTCTGCTCTAACCTATCAACAATTCTCTGGAAATGACTAGTGGGTATTCCATAAGGTTTAAATATGTTTACCAAGTTGATAAAGGGCAGGCTTCTGAAATATGGGATGATGAAATACTCAGCACTGTGGGCTCCTATGCTCTCTGAGTTTGGTGCTTGCCAAACTCAGCCTTTGTTGGTCTTAGTAATGAATTTTGGTTTAATTTTCTAGAAGCAGAAAAGTCTGTGTTCATGGTTTTCAATCCTACTCTCCAAAAATCTATGTGTGTGTTTATGATGAGGTGAGATAAATTTCACAACTAAGAGGGAGAGATACTTCCCAAGTACAATTAATGTTTGGGAAAGATGAAGATAACAATACAGGGGAAAAAAGTTTCATCATAAACATCTCAAATGCATTAACCTTGTCTTTTGCTGTGAAAAATTTCACAGTCTGGGATAAAAAGCCTTAAAATGTAGCTCTTATGGCATTTTTTCTGAATGTTTTGACCTACTTAGCCCAAAGCTCTGTGATTTTGACGGAAACAGCATACTAAGGATAGAAAACCAGCCTTTTATATTCAATTCAACTCTCTTCATAGGCAATTTTTTCTTAAATTGCAGCTCCCAGATACAGACTGTTTGTGAGCGTCTCTAGATGACAAAGTTCTGTATTTCACTGCTTCGTTTCATACATTAGCATCAGAGGTCAGTGGTGGCCATATGAAGAAAGACCTTGTCTGGTGGAATCAGAGGAGGTGGAATCGTCATCACTGGAGCTGGAGGCAGCAGTCTGATAAATTTATTCTTATTTATAGAGTTAATTTCATTCCCACTTTGTTGTTATGGTGTTGTGTTTTGAATTTTGTATGAGAATGATGTTGGTAAGAACACACTGGTGTTCTTACCTGTTGTTTGCACCAAGTCAGGGGCTTTTGACCTTCTCATACCCCACCAGTGAGCAGGCTGTAGGGGCATGAGGAGCTGGGAGGGGACACAGCCACCACAGGTGACACCAATTGGCCTGAGGGAGAGTCTGTATCATTTGATGCCATACTCAGTAAATTAACTGGGTTGAAAGCTGTACAGGGACCATGGCTTGGGAACTGGCTGGGCATTGGTTGGAAAGTGGGGAAGAAATGCATTGGACATCAGCTGTTTTGTATATTGTAATAGTTTTTTCATTACTGTCGTCACTATAATTTGCTTCCTTTTCTGTGTAAATAACTGGGTAAGTGAGTGACTGTCTGGTACATTTTTAATGTTTGGCGTTGAACTAAGTCAGTACCTGAAAAATGATAAATTAAAATTCAACTGTGTGGAGAAGGGGTAGAAAGGAGAGAGCATTTTTTAGCATGACAAATGAAGGATAGAGGCTCACTAGAAAGCTTCATGGCTGGTTTTGCTGGTAGATGAAATTATGCAAAAAAAAGTGGCTTGGGCAGTAGAATTCATTTATCTGCACTTCCAAGTCAACTATCATTAACCCAAGGCACATTTAAGGAATTAATACAAGGTAAGAATATTCCAAAAAGGTTATTTTGATGTAAATGTCTTGTTTGCAGGATGAGTTGAATACTGGCATATGACCTTAATGCCATGGAGTAGTCCAAGGCCCATTTAATTTATATTAGTTAATTTATAGAAGAAGTATGTTTCCAGCTAGAAATCCACCATTTAGCAACTCTGTGAATGATCCCAACTCAGGTCAGCCATGCCTAGAGCTGCTGAGAATTGTGTCACAATTGTGTCATGAGCCACACCAATAGCTGTCATCTTCATACCTTGGCTTAGCAGCTTCCCTTGCACCTTTACACTTTTCAGTGCATCCAAAGACCTCACCTCACCACTACTGTATGATAATGATATTGCACTCTTTAACCTCTCTGGGTCTTTTCAAGTCTAATTTGCAAGGCCTGGAGAAATGAATTGTGGGCTGATGGCTTTCAGTCAGCATTGCATATAGATAGTCACTTAAAAGGCTTAGCAATATGATCATTTTTGTTCAAGAGGATTGAGCTTGCATAGATATAAATATCATTTACTTTGAAAGAAGTTGACCCCTCTGGATGAAGTTCTTAAGAATCTGGTGACTTATCATCCCTTCAATATAGAGGTCAAGCATGATTACTTTTTGCATCCGTGCATTTATTTTCAGTGTAAGGCATGACCTGTCAAATGGTTTTTCATACTTCTTTCCAGCTAAGAATGCAAGAATAAACTCAAAGTTGCTAACATATGTAAGTAAGTAAGCCATTAATAAGGCAAATTTTATAATTGCAAATCAGTTTTTTTGAAACCTATTTGGACGTGTGTGTTGCTGATCAAGTCTAGTAGACACAAGCAAGGTCAGAATGAGTTTCATTACAGATGTACAAATAAGACAAGCCTGTGAGAGAAAGGAGAAAGTAGAAGTAGGAATGAACTCAGCTAACAGGCATTTTTTTTCCAGACATCAATGAAGTTCATAATCTAGATTCACTAATCTGTTACTGGGGTCTGAAAATAACTTTCTAGCCTCAGGAGAGTAAGCCATATTTAGCAGCAACTGTTGAAAGGTGCATGTGCCTGGGAAGTGAACAATATCCTTTGTGAACACAGTTTGCTTGCAGTACTCAGGGTTTCAGGGTTAGTCTTGTAGTGTACTTGAAGGACTAAATCTGGTTCCTAGATTACTTCTGTGAAGAAAATTGAGTTGTAAAAGCCCTCTAATTCACTGTTTTGCTAGAAGATACTATCTGAGACTAGCTTATAAGAATTCAATTTTCTTTTAGATAATGTTAAATTAACTATTACTTATTCAGAGT
Source organism: Certhia americana (assembly GCA_018697195.1). Lineage (NCBI taxonomy): Eukaryota > Metazoa > Chordata > Aves > Passeriformes > Certhiidae > Certhia > Certhia americana. The sequence continues at coordinate 19,165,162 of CM031857.1, read as the reverse complement.
AAGGAAAAATCCAGTACTGCTACTGTGCTATACCACATCCTATTTCTGTTTGTGGGACATTCAGCTATATCTTTTGCTTTTTTACTCTCAAAATTAGATTCTTTTCTCTGGTTTTAATATTAGTACTCGCAACAATTTTCTTGTGAATATTCCGCTAAAAAAATGTTCAAATTTATTTACTAATGTGGTTGTGTAATGGGCATGCATGGCAAGGTTTCAGTACTAGGGGAACATACAGGGGTGGATTCTGGGAGAAGCTGCCAGAAGTGTCCCCCATGATGGAGCCAATGGCAGCTGCCCCACCACTGGGCAAGGATGAGCCCATCAGCAAGGATAATTGGGATAATGTATTTGAGAAGTAGGGGGGAAGGAAAAGATTACTTCAGCAGGAGAAGCAGTGACAATATGTGACAGAAACAGGGCAAAGGAGAGGAAGGGAAGGAGGTGCTGCAGTGGCTGGAGCAGAGATTCCCCTGTATGGCAGAATAAGGACTTTACAATTAGAAATTGTAAAGGGTATGTTTTATTTCCAGCTGGAGACTCATGTGGTATATTCTCACCAAAGCATGCATACTTGTCTGAGACAGGCTTCAGGTATAAATGCACATTGAGGCCCACACCTCCCTGCCCTTCTATCCCCACCCATTCTCTGCTTCCTTGCACTTGTTGCCACACCTCCTGGGCAAGGATCTTCAGGGCTCATGATGGAGTAACCGATCTCTTTATCAAAGGTTTGCTGTTTGATCTCTGTCTTTGGGCAGGTGCAGTGGAGGTTTGGCTCCTTCCCAGGTCAATTTGTTCTTGCCAAAGTTAGGAGCTGTTTTTTGCTGGCCTTAAGCCACACAGGTTCTACTTTATCAAGTCCTTACAATGCCCAAGCCCTGCTTTACTGATTTCTTACAATATACAATATCTAAGATGAATCTTATCTCTACGGCCTTCACCCAGCAACTAAATTTCTATGTGTTCTATTACAAGTTGCTTCTGCTACACCCTTATGTGTTCCATTACAAGAAAATTGCTAACTGAGCTATATGTTTCTCCTGTTTCCCCTTCACCTGCTTAAGCCCACTATATGCTTCTAAAGTGAATTTTCACATGTGTGTATGATCCTCATATTGCCCATGGTGCAGACCACGGTGAAGCAGCTGTGCCCCTGCAGCCCATGGAGTACCCCATGCTGGAAGCAGTTGGATACTTGAAGGAGTCTGTGACCCCATGTGAAATGCATCCTGGAACAGGCTTTAGGCAGGACCTGTGGCCCCATGGAGAAAAGAACCCACACTGGTTCAGGCTTTTTCAGGATTTGTGGACCCATGGAGAGAAGAACCCACATTGGAGCAGGTTTGCTGGCAGGACTTGTGAACCTTGGGGGGAATTTATGCTGGAGCAGTCTGTCCTGAGGGACTGCACACCATGGAAGGGACTCATGCTGGAGCAGAACTGCAACCTGCAGGAAGAACTCATGTTGGAGAAGTCCATGGACAGCTGTCTCCTGTGGAACAGCCCCTACACTGGAGCAGGCAAAGAATGTGAAGAGTCCTCCTGCTGAGGATGAAAGATTAGCAGACGTATTGCCATGAACTGACCAGAGTCCCTATTTTCTGTCCCCCCATACCACTGTGGGGGAGGCAAAAAAAAACCCCAAAAACAGAACAGCAGAAGTGAAGTTAAACTTAGGAAGAAAAGAGAGATGTGGGGAAGGTATTTTAAGATTTGGCTTGGTTTCTCATTATTCTGCTTGGATTTGATTTGTAATAAGTTAATTTCCCCAAGTTAAATCTATTTTGTCTGTGTTTTGCTGAGTGATCTCTCCATATCCTTACCTTTACCCACAAATCTTTCTTTATATTTTCTCTCCCCTGTCCAGCTGATGAGAGAAGGGAATAGAGCAGCTTTGGTGGTCATCTGGTGTCCAGACAAAGTCAACCCAGCACATGGTGACATGTTTCTAGAGGTCACACTTAATAAGTGGAGCACTGTGCCTACTGACTACTGAACTGCATTTTAAACTAGTGGATAATTATGTCAGCAATGAGATTTCCAACAGAAAACATATGGATTGCTTATGCCTGGAGATTCAGTTAAAGCATCATCTGAGACTGGGTATGTTTGACAAAAGAACTTCCCTGTCCTCTCTGACTTTCTCTGTGACAGCAGTGGAAATATTCGAGTTACTGAATCATAAGGGTGGCAGGACTCTGAGTCGTGCATGTATTTCTTTACTTGCATGATGCACCTCCAGCTGCAGCAGCTGTAGAGGAGTAAGGTAGTTCTTGCTTGGTCTTGTGCCTTGTTTTGGGAGTGGAGTGCATTTAGGAATGAATTATTTGGAATGAAGCCCAGTGCCATGGCACTCACTGCAGACAGAGTCATCTGCATAGACAGAGACACATCTGATATAGCTATTGGAATAGGACTGAATGTTTCTTAAATTAGACTAAGATCATCATAACAGCTTCCATTGTCAAAGGCAGCTGTTCTGTCTGTGCGCAAAAAAAAAAAAAAAAAAAAAAAAAAGAAAAAGAGTGGAATTAAGCATAGCTGTCAGTATGGAATATTAAGACTTTCTTTTCAGAGTTGCAGTGTCTTTAGTAGCATGGTAGTAATTTCTGAGGTGTTTGTGTTGTAAGATAATTAATTGCAAACTACATTGAGAAGCAAATAAAGAGAATCAAGAGTGAATCCTAAAATATGAGCCAATCTGAATCTTAACCTAAAGGTTTTCAAAAATCTGACTTGTAAACAGTGTGGTGACTTCAATCCACTGGCCAGGGTTGCAATAGGCAGCACCACCCCACCAACTCAGATCAGTAAAAGACAATTGAATGTCTTTTTGTCTTGCTCAAGGCTTGTATTTTCAAATACAGTGCACTGTAGCAACTCTGGTGAACAGAAAAACAGAAACAAAAGTGGTAAAAACTGCAGAAAAATAATTTCCATAATATCCTCTAGGATGTAAAAAGACACTGTGTGCCAGAAAAGCTGTGCAGAAACTCAGCAGTGAGATGTTTTTGCAAACTGGGTTAGAAAAGACCAGAGCAACGTGTGAGGAACACGACACACATCCATTTAGACATCTCTTTTGTAGCATCACAAACACATTTCCTTCTAGAGACTGGTTTACTAATGGGAGAGAACTGTAACTTTAAGGGTGTGTCAGTCAGGTAAGGGACAGAAAGAGAGTCAAGATTTATCAGAAAGTTGGGAAACCTCTAGAAGAAAATGAAAAACTTCTATTTTAATAGCTGAACAAAGAGGAAAAAATGGGAGTAACTCTTGGAGTCACAAGTCCATACCATTGGAAGAGAAGTAGCAGTACTTATCACTATCAGATATAAACTCTTACAAAGAAAAAAAAAATGTAAAGAAAACTACCCATTTTATGGATATTAAGTCAGCAATATGCAATCGTCTGATGGGATGGTAACAAGTGCCATCAGCAAGATATATTTTTGCCATTACTGTAAACTGATTGTTATTCTGGATGGGAAAAATCTGTATGTATTGAATTCTGGGTGAATCCATATTGGCTGGATTGCAGAGCCTTCTGGAGATTAACAAACCAAGAAGGTACTCAGCCACATTGTTTTAAGAAAATACTGTTTCCTTGATATTGCAGCCTCAGGAATGGGTTTTTTCTCCCTTTGCAGAGAATCATGTCAGAAAAGAGGAAAATAATTTGACTGATTATAATAATGAAAAATTCTGTTAGCAGTAGTGCTACCAGTAGATCACCACAGCCTGTAAACTTGATTCTAATACTTAAAAATAACATAAACCAAGTTATATTAAGAAGAATAAAGAGATTAAAATTCCAAGTGTAGAGAAAAGCGCTGTTTCTTAGGAGAACTGTTTAGGGACTAGCAAATTTAGAGCTTGAGTATATATGCCCAGACACACATATCTTGGGGCAATGCTACTTTCTTCCTGTATTTTTGAAACTGCAAATAGTTAATTCATGAATGTTTGCTGGAGTTCTGCTAATAGGAAGAGAGAGTGCATGATTTTCCAAGATTAGTACCAACTTTGGAAGCAGGCCAGTGCTGTGCAGGTCTGTGGTAGGAGGTGATGGGTTTATGTATTTTTAAAGAAATGGTTATATTTATTTTTCTTCGGTTTAACTTGAATTTTTTCTCTCTAGCAAGACACATCGAAAAGATCTAGCTAATGACCTTGTGGAAGCAGCTTTTTTCTACAGTCCTGCTTGAGCAGGGTTTTTAGTTGAGCTGCCCTTCAATTATAACAAAAAGAAAGAGATAATTAATATAAACTTGCTCTGTCTCCCATCCAACCAAATAACAGGTTTATTTATTTTACCTGAGTTGGTACTTATTAAAACACATTCCCATTCCCTAAGCCTCTGGGTTCATTTACATCTTTAGAAACATAATTAAACTTCAGTCATCCATAGCTGTCTGTCCCCAATTGAAACTGCCAGAAGACAGGCATTAGATTAATAACTTCCAACAAGTGTATCAGAGGGGGAAGCTGACACCATTCTTGAGATGGACTTTATCTTGAGCATGGAGACCTCTCTATGTTCAAGTCCAGAAGGGAGTCTGTGTGGACAGGGAGGAGGATATAAAGGGTGACAAAATTGTGATTTTGGGTTTCCAGGCATGATTGTTAAATTTGCATGTCTCAGGTTTTGGTTGCCAACCTGACACTTCAGAATGGTGTGAGTTTTAGAAAATATGTGGGAGACATTCTTTAAAAATCAAGATCTTTTTATGTTCTGCAAAACAGATACTTTGAAATAGAATTACTTGTGATTGACAGAAAATTTGAACCACACATTTGTAGGATTTTTGCTTGTTTGATCTTTTCTGTAAAAATAGTGTGTTTAATTTCCCTCCACCATTTCTTGAATGAAGAATTCAGTAATTTATTAAAATGTTGAAATGGAATAATTAAAAATATTATATATAGATATCTAAAAAATGTGTGTGCACTGTATAGCAACATGGGCTGTCATTTTAAAGTAATGTGCTACACAGGAAAGGGAACAAAATTAAACCCTCTCTCAATTACATTAATGGATGTTTTGGAGAACATGTATTGCACTGCTTCTCTCTTTTTTTAAATTTCTTTTCTCCATTTTCTTTATTCATCTTTTTTCCTTTTTTCGTTTTGTATTTTACATCATTCCTTCTAATTTCCTGCCTTCCTCTCTCTCCTTCAGCTGAGTATTGATTTTCTTTTTCCAGCTCTCTGAATTTCTTTTCAGCTCCACCAAAGACTCTCAGGGATGTTTTCCTGTGTGTCCCTCCTACAGCCCCTGACTCAGGTTATTCTTCTGCTTTTTTATACTCTTCCTTCTACATCTTCCTGTTTTCCTCAGTAATATTCCTCCTGTTTTTTCTTTCCTGTCTCCACTTATGTGTTAACACACACATGAAAAGTTTCTTATTGTGACAAAAAGTCAGTCTCTCCTCTAGCTGTCCCTGGCTTCTGCTTTTAGCCTCAGCAATGGATTTCTGGGGAAAACCACTGGCCTGTCCTGCTGGAAATGGTTTCTGGCAAAAAAGATGTGAAACAGTCAGAACAGGCCAGTGAGTGAAAGTCATCAGGTACAGTAAAGAATGATGTGACCAAACCCATGAGAGAAAGGGGCTCTGCAGGAAGAAGTTCCTCTGAGACCTCTCTGGCATCAAGCAGATAGAAGGGGATGTTAACAGAAGCAAGAGGTCTTCTGGGACCTCATCCAGCCCTTGCTCTCCATGATATAAAAATATCTTGACTGTCTCTTAAAATATAAGCAATAA
>CM031857.1:19136747-19159294 GCA_018697195.1 Certhia americana | reverse complement strand
AAAAAAAAAAAAAAAAAAAAAAAAAGAAAAAAAAAAGAAGACAAAAAAAAAAAAGACCTATGTGATTCACACAATTTAAATCAAATCATGGTTGAAGTAACTTGCTTTATTAATGACATGTAATTAACTGCCAATCACTGAATTTTGCATATGGGACAGCATCAGCTATACAAAAAATAAACCACAATAGTACACTTCCAGAATAATAATAAGCACCTATAAATTTCTAATTATCCATCTGAAAGAATCCTAAAAAAAAAAAAAAAACTAAGCTAATTTTGCCCTCACCCTGCTGACTTGTATATATTCTCCTCCCCAGCTCATCCAGACCCAGTGCCTGTGGGATGTGAGGACACTGAGAGTGCAGATTTTTCTGCTCACATGCACCTCATGCTGGGAAAGCTGCTACAGCCTACAGCCTGCCAATCCCCCTGCTGTGGAAGCACCTTGGCAGATAATCTATGGCCCCTGAAGTGTGGATTCCTGCATGTTGTACCCAATATTGCCAGTCCAGTGGCTGTTGGCTGTGTGGTAGATGGGCAGGTTGCTCTGTAAGGCTGGGCAGAGGTGACCATGCTGGCTGGCAGCTTCTGTCTCTGCCAGACCAGGTCTTGTCTGTCCCTCTGTTTCCCCTCCAGCATCTTTGTTCCACATTACAGATCTTCATGTTTCCCATTTTTTGCTTTTCAGGTTGATTTCTTTTTTGTATCCAAAGTCAGTGTAATTCCCTGGTTGCTTTTTAATCTGGATGATGGCCATCTTCCTTTTTAACCACTTTCTCAGAAGCCACGGGATTAAAGACAAAGAATATACATCAGAACATTGTTCCACCCACACTGACCAGCTTTACTAACAAATAGGATTAAATAGCATGGTTAGTGTTTCTGTAGTCTGTCACATCATCTTTCTCTGAGCTGGCTTTTGAGACTGCTACATTATTCTGTGTAAACAAGCAGATATAGAAAACCTTTGCAAACAAGAAAGCAAAAATGAATAAAAACTACCCATGAGGAATGCCTGTGAAAAAGGGCTGAAAGCACCTTGGCTCTCTGGGGAAAGCCTGCAGTACTGCTCTATACTTTGTAAGGAAAGCCAGTCTGAGCTTTTGCAGATGAGGTCTCTATTGAATCTCTCCGTGGTTTTTCAGCTGTGTAACCCATTACCCTGCCAGATATTTTTGTGTCTCTGGAAGACTTCCCAGAAGTGTGCCTACATTTCAGCCTGGCATCTTAATTCAAGCCCTCTTTCTCTCAAGAGGGGCTGTCTTAAAGGCAAATAAGGAACAGGGTGATGCTAATTACCACCAGTTACCAGCTGAAGATGAAAATATATGTGGGGACATATGTATATATGTAGGTTTGAATGAGAAGCCAACAGCAGCAGCACCTTAAAAGACATAGAGAACAATCAGACCTCTTTTGCCAAAGCTGTAACTTGGCATTAGTGTAGCATTAGATAAGATTGAATTATATCTGTATCGGCTTACAATTTTTTTAAGTACTTCTACCAGCTAGGCAATTGTACTAAAATCTAACTGTTGCCAAACAAATATCCTTACTTTTCAAATGTCTGCTGTTCTATATTTAATACTTGCAGAGGAAGAAAATGCAAGGTCTGATCCCTGAATAGAATTCCTGCTTGATAAAAAGGGCCTGTTTAGGAACCACATAAACTTGCCAGAAAATAGGCATTTGGTATATATGAAGAATAATTAAAGTCAAATGAAAATGAGAAGTTATTATGCTCAGGAAAACAACAAAGAAAGCAGAATTCAGAGCTGTTATTTAGTCCCATAGTTCCCCTGTATTAGTAACAATATGAATAGCAGGAAAAAATGGGAAATTTGAAAAAAACTGAACATATCTGAGTGGGGTGGAATTTTTGCTGTGGGAAAAAAAATAAAGCAATCTAGCTATTCTTTGTAGTTCTTTTTGTTCTCTTAGATGAGCAGACCAGGGAAACTTGGAAAATGCTTTGTCTGAGAAAGATGAGGATTTGTACAATGAGGGAAGTTAAGCTTGAAAGAAATATTAAAAAAATAGAGTTTTCTGTACATACATAACAGAAAAACCATCTTACACTGGAATTCAATGATAAAACAAGTGAATTGTCAGTGAATTTCTGGAACCTGCAAAACAAGATAAAGTCGGAGGTCATCTGGAAGCTGAAGAGATCCCAAGAGAGGCATGGATAAAGATGTCGAGTGTACCTAGTGACTGGAGTGGAAAGTAGATGCTTTCTAAACTGAATTCTGCAGTTCACTGAAGTCTGAAACATCAGAAGTTGTCACTCAAAAGGGGGAACTGGGGCTGCTGAGATAAGATCTAGTCATCCTTGAAAGGAACAGGGCCAGCCAACTAAAGGAATGAAGACGTGTTTGAATTGGATCAGCTGTGCAACCAGCAGCAGAGCAGTGAGCAAAAGTTGACAAATTCCATATGTTCAGCTTTTCAGGTAAGGTAGCTTCATCCTAGAATCTGGACAGCAGTGACAACTGATGAATTTCAAAATGTTTTTGAGAGAGTGAATTAAGCTGATTTTGACGACATTGCTGGCATTCTTCTGCAATTTTTTTTCCCCATCAGTCACAACTGTCAGAAAAATTGTAGATTAGATTCCCAGAAAATAACTAATTAATTGTCCCAGCAGAAGATTAATGGATGGCTATATGGTAGGAAAAGGAGGACCTCTAATCTGGAAAGAATCTACATATAGGCAATTTTGACTGCTTATGCACCACAGAGAAGTCCTGTTTTTTTTTTTTTTTAAGGTATGGTACACCTCTGAATTTAGTTAGGTGGATAATTTTAAACATTTAAATGCCAAGAAATTCTATTATTTCATTATGAAATTTAGATATTTTATTGAAAATATTGGGAGAAACCTCAAGAAAAATGGTTAGATTTTTTTTTGAACGTTCCCTCAAAACACAGTTAGTTTGTAATTGCCTCCATTTATTTCATATGAATGCATTTATTTCCATACATGTATGCACAAATACAGACATAGACATACATATAAATGATATGTCAAATTCTGTATCTGAATTTATGAACTTAAGGGTAGAGAAGTAATAATTTGTCCACACCAGGACACGCTGCCTTGGTGTAGAAAAATATATCAGGCGTTTAGACACAAGTGGTTTTACTTCATGAAAGTTTGGCTGCTTTGCTCCCATAATGACCAGAGATAACTGACCAGCTCTGCAGCAGGTCCACACCTTTTCATCAGAGGTTATCCAATGGGATGGACTGATACCCTGATTTCTAATAGGAATGGGGGAAACGGCTCATGTCTGTTAGCTCCAGAGGGCATTTCTGGTTCTATAAACTGGTTTGAAGGCAGGGAAGTATTCCAGATAATAACACATTAGTCTGGCACAGTGCACAAGCTAATGAGCCTTGCCTCTTGGGGGAATCATTAGGCTGAGGGCAGTGCTATTTTGACATCAGTACTTTGCTCCCAGTATCATAGTTAACTCAATGATGCTGGCTTGGTGGGAGGGGGTGAAGTCCCTGAACCGTCCTATATTGCTACATGGAGTGCACTGGCTTGCAGTACCTCTAGTTCTGATGCTTAGGTAATCTAAAATAGGTTAAATTAATTTTTTAACAAATTAAATTAAATTGCTTCTGAAATTGTCTGTTGTTATATATTGGATTCAGTTTCTAGTCAAGTCAATGCATCATTCCATGGATTTCTCTGAGTTTTATATCAGCCTTCAGACATTTTCATGTAAGAAAACTAACAATAAAGTGAGGGAAGGAGAAGGAAATGTAGACCAGCCCCTGGTTTGGCACATTAGGAAATTTAGACAGATACTGCAATAAGAATACACTGTCTTATCTTCAAAGGCAAAACGGAGTCAAGGCTCAGTTATGACAATCTATGCAGAGAGAGCTGCAGGGCTAGTTAGATGATGAGAGACTGATTTTCATGAAGGAAGATATACCAGCTGACAAGAACACAGAATCATTTTAGAGAACAGTGCAAAATGTGCTGGTTTTTTTCAGAAATTTCCCTCTAGCTATACAGAGACAGGAAGGACGTCCTACAGAAAAGAATGTTAGCTTTAGTTCTCAAGAGATCCCACCTGAGTTTCTTGTTCTGACACAAAATTTTTGCAAAAACTTGAGCAAATCTCTTTTCGTTAAATCCACAAAGGTTGCTTTTCCTAGTGCTTGTTCCAGTCCCTTGTTTGCACTGATCTCCAAGCCATAATGTTTTTTATCAGTGGGTGCTGGGCATTTTCTGAAGAGCACAGTAGCTGAGCACCCATATGGATTAGCCTTTTAGTTTTCTTTTGTTTCAATGCATCCTGAGTAAGAAAGGGAAGGAGGTGCTGAGAAGTTCCCCTGTTATCCAGGCTAGCTCTGCTTTTGGTGTTTTGGTTTGGGGGTTTTTTGGGGTTTTTTTTTTGTTTTGTTTTGTTTTGTTTTTTTGGTTTTTTTTTGTGTTTTTTTTGTTTGTTTGTTTGTTTTTGTTTTGTTTTGGTTTTTTTTTGGTTTTGTTTTTTTTTGAAGGAGGGTTTAGTGCAAAGTTTTTTCCAGTTGCTGTCTTTTCCATGTTTTGCAATAGCAAAACAGCAACATGGTTATGGTGCAATGGTAAGAAGTGCATTTAAAGAGTGTGAGATTACATGCATAGCAAAGGTAAGCAGCTGCTTTTATACCTAAAAGTGGTAAAAACCACAGAAGTGGGAGAGGTTCAATTCTGAATAACTGAGTCTCAAAGATATTCTGTATTGCAGAGCACAGTGACACAGCCTGCCTACCCAGGCTGCCTCGTTCTGAGGGAGGGCAGCTGCTACAGCATGTTCCAAGCCCTGTTGTGAGTGCTATACCCATGTGGCTACAGAGATGCTTAAAACTGACTTCATTCCTTGAAAGCCAGCCTGGGATCTCTGTCATGAGCAGTGTATATGGACATGCTCAGAGGTACATGTGTGCATGTGCAGATCAGTATCAGGGTCAGCAGATTCACAATGACTTAAGGCAACATTCCATTGCTTTGAAGCGATTACATTTTGGTTGGACAACTGGTCTCTAAACCCTCATTATAAAGCTCCTACACCCACTAAAGGGTCGAGGAACTGCTTGGTAAATAGAGGCAGACAGGTCCTCAGCTGTGTTAATCAGTGCAGCTCCCTTTAAATCAATGAAGCTGTTCTAGTACACTCAAGGTGAGGATCTGACTCAAAGACTAATGAAAGAGAAGTGATTTTTCAAGAATGAGATTTTTCTAAGGCTTTCAACATTAGTCTGACTCTGTGCCCGTTTCCTCTGAAAATAAAAGACTCATTAAATTCAGAGGGAAGAGATGCCAAGCTGAAGGCTGAGAAATCCCATCCCTCAGACCGAGTGCTACAGATTGTGGTCTGGTGAGAGGTGACTGACTGTGAAGGTTGAACAGTTTGGTGCAGTACTTTTTGGTCAGCAGTCAAAAAGTTGAAAAACTCTGGTTTGCTCAAAAATCATGAGAGAAAATCCAAAACAGACAGGATAACCAAAAAGCAGGGTGTTTCTACTGCATTACCAAGTACAGAAACAGATAAGCTACAAAACCTTAGATTCTCCCAGGACTCCAAGATGCAGTGTCTAGCCAATCTCAGATGAGCTTTTTGGATATATGTTTCCATGACAATTTCAGGAATTGCTTAAGGCCAAGCTGTTCTGTGTTGATGTTACTATATGCCTAAAAGCATGTGAGTAGGGGGAGAGAGGGCTTGTTTTGAGGAGGGCAGTGAGATTGTGTCACTGAAATGATCAGTGTCTTTGCTGATCCATAGCAGAATCAGAAAATGTTGGATTAATTGACCTTCCCTGTTCTTGCTGTGTTGGACCTTATGACAAACAGATGACAGTACCATGTAAATAACTCAAAGAATTTAATTAAAGGAAAAAAAATGTCAAGCAAAGGGACCAAAAATAGTACTTAAGCTACCCTCTTCTCTTTGTGTAGCGATAAAAAAAAAACTTAAGTTCATAAATTAGCTTCTAATGGAGCAGGGAATGGGTTAATGTAACTGGAAAAGATAAATGTCAGGATAATTTTTTAAGTGCTTTATCTGCTAATAGCACTGAGCCCAAAACAGCACTGATGTGTTAATGCAACTTGATCAAGCTGATTATATAGCAGTATAAAGACATTTTGCTTATCTGCTGGCCTCATCATCATTCATTTTCAGTATGTTTTAACTGACTACACTACACATCAGTAGTTATGTTCGATATGCAGTAAAATTACCACATTACATGTTTGCAAAGATATGCATATATATATTTGCTTCCTGAGGACAGGAAGCTTTCCATCATTCTGTGGCTGTGCGAGTGCTCTCATTGTGAAAAGAGTTTCACACAGGAAACATTTAATTTATCACAACTAACCTTTTTGAATCAAATAGTTATGGTTAATTCAGCAACAAGCAGATTCTTGACAAGAACATGAGGACATCCCTCAGTAACTGTTACTTACCTCAGCTGGCTTCAAAACAGGCTTCCTGAAAGAATAAGGGTTCATTTTTCTGACTAAGGGTCTCAAAATGTAGATCTTAGATAATCTTGACCCATGGTTCACAGGCAACATGCTGTCTGTAGGAACTTCTTTATTACTCACGACCCTGGGGAATATAAATGTTCCAACTTAATCTGGCAGGGGGAGAAATACCATATTGTCTGCAAAATGTTTCTGTGTTGTGGCCTGTGTGCCAGAAATGGGAACAGTATCCATGTGGAAATGGGGTAAGGCAGGGTATAATTTTTAGCTCTACTGTGGAAGCAGCTCCCTGTCTGTCTGGGGCTCTCTGCTGCACACACAATCGTGCTGGCACAGACAGTCATTTAGGAGGCCACCCTTAAATGCTATAATTTAGGGGAGCACACTGTGCATGCTGTATTTTGTAGAAAGCAGATGAATCCCTGCTTTCAACAGTACAATCCAACTCAGATTACTGTTTGAAGCTTTTAATATTGCCTCTGTATGTAATTTTTCTATAACATCTCTGTTTGCATTGATAGCAAAATCTTAAAAGGGAAGAGAAAAAGAAAACATCATTAAAAAGTTAGAAAAAACCCCCAGAAAGTACTGTTTTGGGGTAGGAAACATTTAATGTTAGCAGTCATATCAGAACACATGCAGAGCCAGTTCTTTATAATTATCAAAAAACAGAAAGTATAAGCATGGGGTGAAATATGAAGCTGAGAGTACACATGATGAGAGAAATAAAGCCCAAATTGTTCTTATTTTTGCAATTTCTCTTTCGACATCCTTCTCAAAGCAGAGGACATAATTTTCACTGTTTTTTAAAGTTTCACTAATCATTTTGTTTGTTTTGTTCAGATCCTGAAGAAATTTGGTAATCCTAAAACCACTGCATGGCCCACCAACAGTAGCCCCAAAATGAAAAAGCACCTTATTATAAGATGTTGTCTTCACACCAAGAGACATTTTGGGGTGGCAAATAGCAGCTTGTGGAATAAAGCAATTGAAAATATGCAAGTACACTCAGCAAACAGATGGTGTTTAGATGAGCTGGATTCCCTTTTCATAGCTCTAGCTCAAAATATTTTATTCAAAAGTTCACTTTGAAATTTTTTTTCTTCTAATCCCTTATTAAGCTACAGCGGTCTTGAAGGTTATCTGTTACCTCAGCCTGAACACAGGCTTTCATTTCTCAAGTATGATCTTACTTGCAATTAGACCATATAGATATATATCATACCAGATATTCTGTTCTACTAAAAAAGAGGAAAAAAAAAAAAAGAAAAAAACCCACAGGAAATTGTAGACTAATAGCACCAATATGACAATGGGGTGTTTCTATAAGAAATTATAAAAGGAAATATGCCTGTTTATTATGAACTCAGCTTGTTTGTGGGAGATTATTTTTATTGGAAATATTGAAAGATTTAAATACCATTTCATATTTGAAAAGGTGAAAGATAAGTCCAGCAAAATCCAGGCAGATTTGCCAACCGTAATTTTTAAATATACATTCCTATTCCTTTATCCTATTCCATTAATAGGACAGAAGTTTGTCTGTGCTCAGTAACTATAATGGGACTGAATTATGGAGGGGTAAGAAACTAAAGAGAAGGGGATTTGGTCAGTATTGGCTTGGATGGAAGAGCTGTCTTCTCTTTAGAGATGACCACTGTGATAGCCAAGATTGCAATGTCAGAGAGTGTATGGAAAGGCTGAAATAATGCTCTTCATCCAAAGGAGTGAAGGCAGGTCCCATTTTGGCAGTGTCTGTATCCATGTGTGGTTGTGTGCTCTATTCTAGGTTTCCTGTCTGAGTCAGAGAGGCCTTGGAGGTGACACAAATTGTCCTAGTATGGGGCAGTGAAAACAGGTCAGGTACAGTCCTTGTATTTGGGGAAATTACCAAGGAATTATTTGAACTGAAGCTTGGTACCTTCTGCCTTCTGACCATTTAAATGGCACATTAACATGCCTGTGAATATTGAACGTGCTGGTTGCATGCCTTTTCTCTACTTAGTGCTGTCACAGCGCTCCTTTATGTCACTGTCAGAGCCAAGATTCCCACCCACCATGCCCAGAGCAGCCCTCAGTTTGGAAATAGACAGGAGAGCACAACCCAGGGTGTGTGCAGTGCCCCCTGGGCCTGCAAAACTTTCCAGAAATTGTTCTGGGTACTCCTGCCCTCTCAGTGACTCCCTTCTTGTGAGCCCCCTGAACAAAGCTGTGCAGTGGGCCAATTAATCCCTGTCCCAGAGACTGCAGCTGCTCTCTGGCACACCATGTCCCTGAGCTCCAGTTTGCTCACATGGAGCGTGTCCTTGACATGACATCACAGACCAACCAGGGCATTTAAGTCCTCTTCCTAAGAGGGCTGCCTGTATTAATCCTACTATCTGGAATCTGATACTTTCTCCTTTTTTCTGACAATCTCAAGCCCTGGTTTGCTGGGTTTGCACTCACACTGGAAGAGCAGCATCTGTGACCACCAGGCCCCAAGGTGTGAGTCCTTCTCAGATTACCTCTGCTAAGTGTGATGAAACATTGCAGCCCTGCTCAGCCCTGGTTCCAGTTGCCACTCTTAGTTTTTTTACAGGCAGGATTGTCCACCTTGGCCAAGGACACTGTTTGCCAGTTTCTAATCCAAAGCTGTCAGGTGGCCCTTACAGCCACATAGAGTCACCCTCTGAGCACCGGACTTACTGCCAGCTACTGCCATGCATGTGCATTCAGCACACAAGGCTTCTGCATGTCAGCCATGGCTAAAACTTACTCAGAGGCACTCTCCTCTCTGACTGACTTCCTCAGCCATCACAAAATTCCTTCCAGTCCTGACTGGAAGTTGTGCTATAGCATTTTGAGCAGGTAATTGTCCTGCCCATATCCTCTGTGTGCAAGCACACAGGCAGAGAATGATCCACTGACATTTCAACAAGGAAAATATGAGAGGAGGGGGGAGAGGAAAGGAAAGAAGGACAGATGGAGTGGGACAGAGAAGAAAAGAAAGGCAGGCAGAGGGAAAGAGGAAGAGAGAAAGTGTGGAAATATGAGAGAGAGAAATGCCATGACATGCATATAAGCCCAGGGTTTTTTGGAGAGACCTAAGGGACCAGTACTGCAGATGATGAAATGTCACTCTGGCAGAGAAAGTATTTGTGGACATTATTATTTTTGCTCTGACATTGTGGTAGAGAGAAAAAGAAAATCTATCCATCTATTGGTACCCATCACTAGAGAAACTTTTAAGAGTGCTTGTTTCTTCCACGGTCTCTTCTGTGTAAGTTTGAGATTTGGTTGGTTCATTTTCTTTTTAGCTTTGCAGGAAAAGATACACTCTCCCCTCCTGTTAGTTCATCTGCCTTGTAATTTGTAACAGCCAGCAGAATTACTACAGCACCCAAGATGCAATATGGTGTTTATTTTGCAGACTCTTCACAGTAGCTACATAAATTCACCACAGAACTGGGTTCACAGGCCTGAACAGAAACAGAATATAAACTGTCTTCATGTACCCAAAGATATTATGACTGAATAAAAATAGCTGTTTGTTGTTAAAACACAAGTTACTGTTTTTCTAGTGTACTTTAAAAAGCAAGCTCTGATTATAAAGAAAGCAAGTAGTTTCATAAACAACAGTGTTCTTTGAAAAAAAAATACTATTTTAGATTGAAAGATTTTCAGAGGAAAAGTTTTATTGTGATTGGCACAACTCTGTTGCCTTTTACTGATAAGATTTGTCACTGAAGCTGACCAGAAGTCCAGAATATTTTCTATCCTAGGCTGAGGAGATATAGACAAATGGACCAATTGCATATGCCAACAAAATACAGTATTCTGTGGCTGTCAAAATGGGATCAATTATACTCAATATCCTTTTCTACTGATGGGTTCTTAGGACACAAACATACATATGCCACTTAAGGATACATTATTTGAAAATGGAATTAGCAGTATGCAGTCAGAGCCACAAAAATAGGATACTTATCAGAAACCATGCTTGTAACTCACATGATTCAGGAGGAGCAAATGTGGAAATACATCTTCATAAAAAATTCACACAGTCACAAATTGTGCCATCTATTTCTGTGCACTACATTTTTGTTACTCCTGGAGAGAGAAGGTCTTTTTATTTAAAATAATTGTTGTTGGTTTTTCAAAAGACATAAAGTATTAATCTTTTCCCCTCTCCTGCTGCCTTCTAGAAGTAGTCAAAGAGCTGACATTAATTAAGTTCTTACCTCATGTCAGCTTTGTGTATCACCATTAACAGAAAACAACATCCTTAAGGTCTAAGATCTGCACAATTAAAGCCAGAAATCTGTGTGGAAAAAAGACAAGATTAAAAAGGAAGTGTTGTGAGAGTTCAGAAGTTGAATTCCCTTGCATGGGGAGATGCAGACACTGAAATGTTCACCTAAGGTACCCAGCTACATTTACATAAATCCCTTTGTTCTCCTGTGCAATTACCTTTCCATTTGTCTCCACGGAGTTTCCTGTCTCTAAATCTTGTATGCTTTTCTCATTTATTTCACACTTGCATGTTATAACCCAGACACTCTCAGAAACAAATATCCATTTGGATAACTGTGGCAATCAGGATTCATCCTGGATTCAGCCCTGGTGTATGTGAAACAGCTCATTGTTCCCTTGCAGCACCAGTTATTTGCTGCCAAGAAGAAAACACATGTCAGTCAGGACACAGTTTTTCTGACTTACCTTCCTAAAAACCCTGGTGTGTGAAGATCTGCTGACTGATTTCACTACCTTATGTTGATTTTGGAGCTGCATTAGACTAGTAAGGATGGAAAGATTGATTCTGCATTTTGTAAGTCACTCGATGACTTACACCAGAGTTGCTCATTCTCATAATCTCACCTCTAAGAAAAGAAGCCTTTGCTTCTATTCAGTTTGCAAGTTTGGTAATTTCCAAACATTTACATTTGTCTTTAATGCCATCTTTCTTATCTCCTCATATTTTAAAATTTGATATATTTTTTTGGGTTGCGTAGCTCAAAAAGTAACCAGATATACTAGTTTCAAAAATCAATATAACACTTCTTGCTTCAAAATGAAGTCCTTTTCCATTTCCACTTTGCCCTTGAGAATAAAGAGTTGAAGTCAAGTAAAATGCTACATTAAAACATAGATGATGGACTGTTTTGTTCTTGTTTTATCAGAAAAGGAGAAAAAAGGCAAAATTAATTAAAACAAACCTTGATTTTTTTTGTTAAGAACAGTTAATTGGAAAAAAATGTAAAGTGATTTGATGTCTTTATTGTTTTCTTGATTATTTCTTTGGATTCATCTATATTAGTCCTTGGTACAGTCCCCCTTTCTACTGATTTCTGTCAAAACCCCAATTGTTCTCTCTGAATGGTTCTTAAGGCATTATCTTTATTTTTATTGTTGGGTTTTTTTCTATTACCTTTTCTCTGACTTTGAATTCCTTTTGTCTTACAGCACCTTTCTCCCATGTTTCTTAATACTAATAAATTGTTTTTTTGTTGTGGAGTCTTCCACTTGTATACCATATTTCAATTTGAATTCCTCAGTGCTACTGACATATTTGAAATTAATATTTGGTCACTTATGAATGTGTTACCTCAGGGGAGTTAATTCAAAAGGTCTTTAATGGTAGAGGATAAGAATTAATCCTTTAAACCCACAACCTAGGTGGACTTTTCAGTCACCTGTGTTTTAAAAAACTCTGCCAGCTTGCCTTTTCATTGCAATTGTGGATGATTTCATCTGTTTGTGCTCTGCCCTTGTGTTGAAACTGGATAACTTTTTGCAGGTCCTGATCCAAAGGACTTTTGAATGTTCTCATTTAGGGTGATTCCTCCAGTTCACTTTTTCCTCAACTGATATAAATTTCCTTAGCTTCCACCATCATTTCACAAGCTCTCTCAAAGGTACTTTGGTTGCTACTGTCTTGTCTCCTAACACAAAGTCTAATGATAAAATTGTGATTCTGATTTCCTTTTTCAGAAATTTGTTTTGGTATCCTGCACAGATTTCTATTTTATTACTCTAATTCTTTCCAGATGAAGTCTTATCCTTGTCTATCAGAAGTGCAAGGACTCAAATAACATTAGACTGTCGTTCTGAATATGTAATTCAGGGAGCCTTGTCCAGACCCTGTTTATTCAATAAATTAAGACAATGCTCATTCCCTTTAGTGTCCTATACAGATTCCCTTATCTGTGTATGTACTCTTATCTTTCCTTCCTAACTTCTACATTCTCTGTCATGAAATCGTTTTTGAAATTTTTCTCCTCTGTTGTCTGAAATCCTTTCAGCTGTACCCAACTCTGTATTCAAAATCTCATTACTATTTTGCAGAACTTGCTAATGCTAATCCATGTAAGAGTACATTCCCTTTTTATGGGACTGATTTTATATCCCTTGGGAATATTAATAAATGCAGTAAGTAGTTTTTATTGAAACCTTGGAGTTTCTCTCCAGCACAGGTGGCTGCATCTGAGCCTCCATAGCATTCTGTATAGTATGTGCTTGTGCTAGAAGCAAAGTCAATCTGCCAGAAGATTATTCTCTAGGTCGGCCGGGGTGGTTGATTTTAGTTGTTCTGTTTCATTTTGTTTTTTGAACTATATTCTTTGTTTCCAATCAAAATTGCCTAGAACTGAGAACTATTTCATAGAAATGTAGATTGACCTGAGGCAGGGACACTTTTCACTTGACCAGGTTGCCCTATCCAACCTGGCTCTAAACACTTCCAGGGGTGGGACATCCACAACTTCTGGGCAACAGTTCCAGGGCCTCAGCATCCTCACAGTCAAGAATTTTCAATTCACAAGAATTTTTCCTAATATCTAATCTACATCTGTCCTCTTTCAGTTTGAGGCTATTCCCCCTTATGTCCTGTTATAAAATACTCTTTCCAATAGTCTCTCTCCCTGAGTCATAATTGTCGCAAAGTGCATTGTTCACACTTTAAAAAATACCAGTTACTTTCAGTAAAATGTAGCACTAATAGGAAATGTTACAAGGGGAAAAAAAAAAGAGAGAAAAAACATGTTTCATAAAAAGGTTGCAATGAGGACATACAAAGACTGTCAGCTGCTTGAATTGAAATGCATCCTGTCATTCTGGAAAAGTAGCCAGACAAACAAAGGCAGAGGAACAAATTATTGAACTCCTAGTTCACTTTTACTTGCCCTAATCCTGTTTCCAAATAGCACCAAAAACCTGGCAAGTTTTGTCCAGAATTACAGGAAAAAAAGCCTGGATGTACAGCAGTGTGGGAAATGTCAACTGTTGTCTCTCAGCTGTTTGGGACCTCGCTTTATTTTCAGCTGGCTGCCAATTCTAGCTGACATTGTTGCTTTCTGGAAGGGAAAAGCAAAGCTGCTGTTTTTGTTATCACTGTTGTTCAAGCCACTAAAATAGGACTAGCTACAGATTTTGCTGTTGTTCTGTTTAACAGAGGGCTTGAAAACAGTGTGTTTACAAAGTCTGTAGAAGCCATTGAAATAGTATTTCCCTGGTAACTTTCATTAAAGTTGTCTTAGTACTTCTCCTACTGGTACTGTTTTGGGGTTTTTTCCTCTGTAGGTTATTGAAGAAGAGAATGATTTCCTAAACTGTATGTAGGGACTTCTGATGCAACTTTCACTCTTTCCAGACATCTAAATCAAGAGTGCAAAAGAGACCATAAATTTCCACTCTTGAAATTTATCCATAAAGGAAATGAAAAATCTGTATTCAAGGTGTTCAAGAAAAGACTGGATGTGGCACTCAGTGCCATGGTCTGGTTGACAAGGTCATGTTCGGTCATAGGTTGGACTCCATAATCTCAAAGGTCTTTTCCAAAATAAGAAATTTGGTGTTTCTGCGAAAAGCATGCAAATAAAAAAGGAATTAAAGATGCCCATCAAAGTCAAGGGAACAGGTTTGGATTCAATGTTTCAGGTCAGCAAGAAAAATTTTCTCATGTGTGCTGGCAAACCAATTCTTACTAGGTATTAATTTTCACCTTATTTCGCATGTATCAGCTCAAGTTTGGAGCTCACTAAAATGCAAGCTATATAGTAAATAGCTGTCTATAAAGAAGCTATCTAGTCCTATGTCAAAAGAATTCACCATTTGGCTTTGTAATTCCCTTTAGTGAGTTAACCATATTATTTTGTCTAAAAAAAAAAAGTTTGTTTTTAGGTTAAATTTTCTGGTTTCTTTTTCCAAATATCGTATTTGTGTCTGTCCTTGCTTTAATAAGGAAGATACTGTTTTAGCACCTTGCATTTTCTTCCCGTGAAGATATTTATATGCTGGCATAAAGTCAGCTGTCAATCTACTTTTCTGATAAAATCAACAGACTGAACTTTCTACTTCTGCTACTGTAAAATATATTTTACAGTCATGAAAGAATTTATCTGGCATTTCCCTATCCTCCCACACCTCTACTGTTTAAAATATATTTAAATGTGTCTATTAAAAATGTATGCAGTTTTCTAATAGCACCATGAATGTAACAGAGGTAAATAATTTCTCCATCCACAGTCTCCATGCCCTAGCATGTAAAGCATAAGAAATGCACCAGCATTTCTTACCCCAGTGTGGTGATCACTGTTGCTTGTCCAACACAACCCACAAAATTTTCTTCCAGTCACTGCATTCTAGGACACAGCTCCCAAGACACAGTGCTGATAGGGCCTCTATCTCTTCTCTCCAGATGTTTCTTCATTGATTTCTTTCAGTGCAGCAACTGTATTTTGTTTGAATGGACCCAGGACACCAAGTAACCAGGGCACTCAGTTTGCTCTGCCTGTTTCTTTTGTCATCCTCATTACTTCTTCGTCGTATCCTCAGCTTTATCAACCACTCCTCTTAAAAACACGTTCAAGTACTTGGCCACCTTCTCAGCTAATAATACTTGCTAATGTTCAATTTAAATTTCCCCTGAAGCAGGCTTTAATTGTTCCCACCCAATCCCATCAAGGGATATCTAGGAGAACAGATCAACATCTCCCTCTCCACTCCCCTTCCTCAGGAAGCTGTAGAGAGCAACGTGTTCATCTATCAGACTCTTTGGTAGTAGCAACTCTACAAAAATTATATATGTGCTGCATGAGCTTCTCCAGCTCTGAGTGTGTGACCAAAGGAAAAAAGTGTGCTTGGTCATCTTCATCTTTTACTTGCCCTGGAGTAACTAGAAGGAGGAACCAGAAGCTGGCATCAATTTTGTGACAGAACATAAACTAGAAGAAAACCCACAGATTCAGGGAAAGAAATACAAAGGGCTCTTCTGATGAATCACCATCCAGTTTTCCTTATCCAGCTTTACCTGGTTGCTCTTGAAAGCCAGGACATAAAATTGTAAAAAGTAAAAGCCATCTCCTGAATTTGTGACTTCTTAATTAGCTCCTATTCAGTCTGAAAATCAAAAACACTATTCAAATGTTAATTCTTCAGATTGTACTACATTCTACCTATTATATGGGTGCAGTCATCCACTATGAGAAGTACAAGAGGGGCTGGAAAACACTTCCCAAAGCAGTTAGTGCAGATGTATCTGCAGATTCAGATAGTAATAATTGAGTTAAAAACTTGTAGGGGCATTAGTAAGTTCCTAGATTTTCTCATCCACTTGTCAGAAGTGAAAAACTTCATAAAGCAATAGGGAAACAGCTATTTTTTTCTTCTAGATTCTCTGTCTGCATCTATATGACAAAATTAAGCGCTTTCACAAACATTTCCAGAACTGTTTAATTTACTGTTAGAGCTGTACCAAACACAGGGATATTCTCTAGACTGCAGGAAGAATGAGAAAACTCAACTGCTGGGTTGAATACACTGTGAAATATATAATAGAGTAATATAGTTATCCTCCTACACAAGCTGTGGTTTTGTCAGGGAGTTCCCATCTTCAGGCATCCAGCTTATTTCTGCTTTGAGCTCTTACTTTCTGGGCATGTATTATTCTCCTAAGATTTTGTGAGTAAGGAAAAGGGGAAATTTCTTCACTGCTTAGAGAATAATTATCCTCAGAGAACTGTGAATAGCCACATATATATTGCAAATGTGGAAGACAGAAAACTAAACTGAAGTGGTTGTACAGCATAGGCAGCTGAATGAACCTAGAGAATCTCTAGAGATCTCTAAATAGGATATTCTTCCTGGAAGTAATTTGACTGGTGTTCCTAATCATGCTTTTTTTTTTTTTTTTCTTAATCCTCACTTGTAAACATAGTTCTGAACTTGGTTTTCTGCTTCCTTTTTTGTGCTTCTTTGGTATGCTGCTCTTGCTGGATTTTCAGTTTGTCTTGTTGAATTTGTCAGTCCATTTCTAATGGCATTAAAACTGTCTTAAAAGCTCAGAAACAGGTAGCTTTCTCCACCTTCTGCATTAGATTTTGGTGTTTAAGCTTTCCATTTCTGTGCAAAAATCTGTACATAACTCCACATCCACAAATATTTTTCCTTGACTCCTTTTTTTGCCATTAGTGAGAAAGCCTACTCAGAAAAGAGTCGTGACTAGAAATAGAATCTCTGTGAAACAAAAATTGCAAAGTGTCAACTCCCCAGAAGGCTTGTTTTTTTTTAATTTAGGAAACATAAAATTCATAAAAGATGTCCTGGAAACTAACCATTTGCTTGCTTTCCTCCCAAGGAGATTTTCTGCTAAGTGCTGACAAAAGCACACCCCCTTCTCTTCCCCCAACTTGGAGGGAAGAGAAAAGGTAGGATGACCAGTAAGGATGTAAGAACTACTTTTTTTACCCTTCTTTTCCAACTGTTCATTCCAAATGGCTTTTGCAGCTGTTGCAGCCTTGTTGGCACTAACAATGCACATTGAAGTGTGCTTATTCCACTGGCTTTGCTGCTTTGCATCTCAGCTGCTGCATGCCCTCTCCTAAAGTAAAAATTCCTGCAAGCACAGTTTCCTTTTCTTCCCAATGTTACATACACTTGGGAGTGCTTAATAATTAAAGTAAATGAGGTACTGCTTGTTGTGATCACCAGCCACATGAGAACAAGGTGAATCTGTGGACATCTGGCTTTTCTCACCTTGGTTTCCAATTGTGCAGTATCATCCAATTGCACCGGTGCATGTCATGAGGATGGTTTTGTTTTGGCTCATCTGTAAAAACCTTAGAATTATGCCACTACCCTGTATGAAGATATTGTATTGTGCATACACACAGATCCAAATCTAAATAGTGATGTAAAGATGCCTTATGGTACTAAAAGGCTCACTGAGACTTTTGTGCAACCAAAGGATATGAATCAATAGATACCTGCTGGACAGTCCATTGAGACTGGATAAAGCCTTCCAAAAATCTAATTCCTTAACTTTAGTGTCTGAAATTTTAATGTGACTGGAGCTACCAGAATAAAAGTTTGCACTCAGGTCCCTCATAAGTATATATTTAACTAATTTCTAGAATTGTCATTAATTTATTTTTTTTTTAAATGGCTTCAGCGTCTCTGTAAAGAGTGTTGTATTTCGCCACACAACAATGTCACCTGGAGGTGGGTGGGGCCTACAACCTGAAGTGTAACTAGAGCTTTATTAAAGCTCAGAGAATGATTTTAATGATATGGAGCTGCTTTTCTGTTCCCTCTGATTCTGAGACTGCTTGCAAACAACTGTTGAGTTGTTATGCCAGGGTCTTCAAGTATGTTCTAAATTTCACTGATGTAGAAGTTGCACAAAAGGAAGCTGTTCTGGTCAGGTGATTATAGACAAGGGTCAAGGTTCAGTGTTAATCTACACTAGATTATTTGTCTCATCATAATGCAATTTTATTATCCAAATGAAGAAGCACTTTTTACACCTGTCACAATAAATAGATTAATATATGAGAAACACTGCTAAACCAACCAACCAACCAAACAAACAAACAAAACCCACCCACCAGCAAAAGAAACATCTGTGTAAATGTCCTGGATTTACAAAGATGTCCAAGATTTCAGTGTGATACTTAGGGTGAAAACCCTGGCCATCCCTGAATGCTTATTCCCTAGAAAGTAATGTGATATGGTTACAATGTAAGTGCTGCCCCAGGCATGCTGGATAATCTTCTGGTTTACAGGACAGTCAAATATGAGTGTGTTTTACCCCCAAAAAAGCAATTTAAGTGTGGCCAAGCATGTGGCACATACTGATTCTTAATACATGAAGCATAAATTTCAAAGGTGAATATGTAAGAACTCCTCCTCTAAATATTCATCTTAATCACAACCCTAGAACTCTTTTAAGGAACTAAACCCTCTTAAGAAAGCTAATATCCCATAAAGAATTATTTTTAAGAAATTAAAATTAATTAATATCAAAAGGCAATTACAAACAAATACAGTAGAAGGATAATAATTTGCACTAATAACTGGGATAGCCATGGCAAATTATTGAGTTCCACAATTTACTCAGTGAATAAGCAAAACAAATCCAGCTCAAGAATAATGCATAAATCATAATGCATAAATCATAAAATGTCCAGCATTTTTTTCTAGATGCAATTTAATTTTAATTATGATGTAGTAAAGCAACAAAGGGGTCACAACAGGGGGAAAATGCTTCTAAATGCATGGGAGACCTATGGCTCAAATGCTGTAATCTCAATGTAAAATCTTAGCTAATAAACATCTCTTTGAGCTACTTAATTGTTTTTCGTTATTTCTTATAATAATGTGGGGGTAATGGAAATGCTAAATTACTGATATTAATCATAAGGTGTAAATGGATGAGTCTAAAAGAGCAAGGACTATGAATGTTACAGAAGCAGAGGTCAGCTTTCAAAATGAAGTATCACTGTCTATGTGCTTGTAAGTTTTCTCTCACCATGAGAGCTGAGTATTTCACAATCCTTGATGCATTCTCTCCTCTCATCATTGTGAAGCAGGGAATTGTTCCGTTTCACAGCTGTGAAATAGTACTGTGGAATAGATTAAAGAGGTCACATACAGAGTCTGCTGATGAAGTGGGAATGGACCTGAATCTTCTGAGTCTATTGAGTTACCTGTTAAAACAGGCTTTCATATGGCCAAGCATCTTAAATAAGGCAAAAAAAAAAAAAATTGTTTTTGTTGTTGTTGCTGTTCTCAACTTAAAGTATTCTTTAGTTCTTCAACCTCTTTATCTGGGAGGGTTCACTTGCAGCTGAACCGGGAAACCAGAAATCCCCACAGGAGATCTGTTGGAACCTTGAATGCTGAAAGCATCAGATTTTCTGCTTTGACAGGTAGTGATCCTCAGATGGATACTGCCTTTGATCTGAGGCCATGGGAACGGCTTCCAAAACTGAGTGACAGCACTGAGGGGGCAGGGGATGTGGGGGTGGTGGTGGTGTAGTTGCATAGAAGTGTGTAATATCACAGGGTGAAATATTTAAGGTTTGGAGTTTCAGCATATAGAGTCATATAAGAGACAATATGGGGAGATTTGGGTGTTGTCTGAGTCCTTCTTCACTTTCTTGTTTGGCCTTCTTCTTGGGTTTAAGGGAAGTTTTTCTAATTGGATGGTAAAAGTCGCATTGCAGACATTGAGTGATCAGTAATTGGGTTACAAAAAAAAAATCTTAGGTGTCAGGTTTTAATTGGTTTTGTTATTGTTTAAAAGTCCTTGAAACTAAATAGAAGTGGCCATTTTTCTTGCTGTGTAAGGCAGAGGTCACGTCGTGTGAGACCGTAGCATAGATGCCTTTGAGTCTAGTGTTGTCTGTCCAGACCTGCCTAAACCTAACACAGTCAAACAGTAACATTCATACAGGCTGAGTGGGGCCAATCCTCCCAGGGAAACTGCAGATCTGTGTAGGGACCAGAGCAGCCATCTGCGAGTTAATGGGATGAGGCTGGCCTTCAAGTTTTTTGATGATGTGCTCAGAAAATCATGCCTTGTTGGAAGCAGGAAGAGGCTGAATGATGAAATAATAAAACACAGCGGTGTAAAGTAAAATAATATCAACAGATAGATTAAAGATAAAAAATATATTCTTAGAGGTGTTCACACTAGGTGTGCTGGTATAAATCCTTCATCTGCTATAAATGAACCAAAGTTGTTAATGCCTGAACTTATGCTCTTGCTTCATCTTCTTTTTCAAAGTTACTGATGCTGTCTTTTTCTCTGCAATCTGACTGGGAATCAGTCTGTGTCAGAAGAATCCCAGAAACTATATATTTCCCTCATGGGCAGAACTTCTCAGGGTACAGCAAAGCTATTATAATGCCTTCCTCTGAAACTGAGTAGGAAGGGATTTCCTGGACTAGGTATTTTTAAAAAATGAGAGAAACTTAGAAAACAAATGAAATTATTGTATTGTGATTTGGGGCACTTGTTTGGAGTTTTTTGTTTGTTTGCTGTTTGTATTGCTTTGCTTGTTTTAAGACTTAGGGGTATTAAAGATGAGAACCCACATTCTACCCACCAATAGAATGATAGGATAGCATAGATACTGCCAAAAGAGGAACTCTTTGATAATGGAAATTCCAATAGCAATACTGCTTGTGTAGAAAAGTGGGGTGGGGATGTCTCACACATAATTTCCTCTAGGTTAAAAAAAACTGTTTGAGACCATTTGAATGACATATTACAATTTTGTGGAGCTGTCTTTACTGTGATTCTGTTAGAACTCTGAGGCCATGAGCAAAGACAAAGAGATCAGGTCCTGCTGTTCCCAGTAGGACACCAGTGTGGGCTGCAATGCAGAACTGGTGCCATTGTCACTCCTGTCTGCTTGGAAGATGACTGGTTGCACCTGAATCCTCCATGTTTCTGACTTTGGGTATTTACTACACAAATGTACATTTCTGGCAAGTAGATACTAGAACACAACTCTCTGTTGGTGTTCCTACTGAACACTGTCCATCTCTAATAATTTGTTGGGTTTCTCTGGCTCTTACAAAATAACTTTTCTGAATTTTCTTCAGAATGTTCTTGAAATGTTGAAGACTTAGAGGTTCAGAATATAAACTTCCTTCCAGCTACCAAATTAACAGAATATCATATTGACCAGGCATATAGATTACTCTGTAGAGCCCTGCTAGAGCTGTGTGTTTAATGACTTTGAAAATGGGCTACTTCCAAAAGTAGCCTAGAATAGCATCTTTTTTTCCTGTGTGTGTATCATTAGACTAGTCCAGAGGAAGGGAGAGCTGTTCTGACTCCTGCCATGGCACAGATCTCTCCCTGGAGTGAAGTGAGAAGAGTGAACCAAGCCTGGGGATGTCTGAAGTGTGCTGCTTTCCTTTAAAAATAAACAATAAATACAGACTTTCAGTCAGTAAACTGACAATGTACATCTTTATTATTTTTAAACTTTTTTTAATGATTTAATGATTTTTTTTTTTCTGATTCTTCAGAGCCCAATACTCACCTCTACATGGACAATATGAGGAAATTGTGGAAAAAATGATAACATTCTCACCATGACTTCTTGCCATAGAGCCACTGACCCCAGGTACCAGTCTACCTCCTATCAAAATGTGTCTGAAGAAACAGGTATTTCACACACTAAGCTGTTCCAATCCCTTCACAATTTATGAAAGAATCATTCCAGGTGGTTCCCAAGCAAGCACGAAATAATATTTATTTTTAACTATGCAGAAATACCTTTGTTTCTCTAATAACTGTTGTATCTATTTGGCAACTCAAATTTTAGACACTCTTATATTCCCAGCTTCAATGGGATTGATGGTGATCACCCATAAATATGAAAGTCTTGCAGAGACATAACTGATATTCACATTTTTTTTATTTTTTTAATCAAAAACTGTCCAGAATAGCAATGCAATTTTTTTCACGGGAGAATACAGCCTACATTTACCTCAGGGACTACTATGGGACCATCTTGGAAGACCTTTTCCTCTGATGTCCATCTGAAGCAGTCCCTTTAAATGTGAAAGCTTCCTGAAAGGGCTGGTTTGCAAGTGTGTTTGCAACTTTTCTCTGCTGGAGCTGAAGTGCATACTTGACATTAATTATGCTTCCCCCTGCACCTTTATTTTATGTTTATGCACTAGTAAAGAGTTGCAGTCTGATATCTCTCAAAAAGAAGTCTCTTATATTTTAGAGTTTTGTTTCTTGTATATACTCATGTAATTCATGTAAG
>CM031857.1:19047081-19129241 GCA_018697195.1 Certhia americana | reverse complement strand
TCAGTGGGGTCAGTCTTTCCGTCAGTGAGTGGGTCAGTCTATCCACTTTAGTGTGGTCAGTCTGTCCGTCAGTGGGGTTAGTCTGTCCATCCATGTGGTCAGTCTGTCCGTCAGTGTGTCAGTCTGTCCTTCAGTGTGGTCAGTCTGTCCGGCAGTGGGTCAGTCTGTCCGGGAATGGGTCACTGTGTCCATCAGAGGGGTCAGTCTGTCCGTCAATGTAGTCAGTCCGTCCGTCAGTGGGGTCAGTATCTCCATCAGTGGGGTCAGTCTGTCCGTAAGTGTAGTCAGTCTGTCCATCAGCGGGTCCTTCTGTCCTGTGGTGGGTCAGTTTGTCCGGCAGAGGGGTCAGTCTGTCCAGCAGTATAGTCAGTCTGTCTGGCAGTGGGTCAGTCTGTCCTGCAGTGTGGTCAGTCTGTCTGGGAGTGGGGTCAGTCTGTCCTGCAGTGTGTCAGTCTGTCTGAGAGCGGGGTCACTCTGTCTGTCAGCCAGCTCTGGTCAGTCCAGGGTAAGCGCCAGCTGCAGCCTCCCCATCTCCCCATTTACCTCTGCACTGCACAAGACATCACATGTGATGTATATGTGAATATACAATAACAACGTGTTGGACATGCACATGCCGTTGTGCTGGTGGGTACAAGGCCACTACTAGATTTCTGTGGGGTACTGTGTCCCCTGAGTGAGCTGTGAGCCTGACCCCTGTCCTGGGAGGTTCCTGCAACATAGACTTGCAGGCAGCTGCTCTGCAAGAAGATAAATTAATTTTACAGGTGTGCCAACTTCCTTCTGTGGGAGATTGCGCGCTGAGTTGGGGCATTAGGCAAACTACCCTGCTGTTAATGAGAGAAAATTCAGTCTCTAAAGAAAGGTCTGCCTGTGAGGTGCACTTAGACTCTGAATTTTGTGTGTGACCTTTAGACCTCAAAACTGTGTCATACAGGAGCATCCAGGAATTCAGGAGCAACACTTGTTTCTAAGTTCACTTTGTTTTAACGACTAAGCATTGGCTTGAAGTTAAGCATGGAAGGTGAGTAATTGTCTCCTACAAAGATCTTTGATATATTAGATGGTATCCTATCTACCTAACATCCTGCTACAAAAAGTGGGATTCTGCACTCTCCAGAGCATAGCCTGTTTTTTCAGAGCAAATTACTTTCTCAGATATCAGTAATGAATCAGAAACAGCAATGAGGTTTTCTTTTCTCAGAAGTTGTAACATGCTGGGAAAATGTACTGAGCTGCTGGAAGAGCACAGCAAAGAGGGGTCCTGAAGTGCAGCTGGAGTGCAGCTTCTGGGTTTGCTAAGCATATAAGCAAACATGTCCAGGCTTGATGGTGGTTCAGGAGATGCTTTATCACAGATACACATATTCTCACCGAGGGCTGAATGTACAGCTAAGCGCTTTACGAGTTTCTGCATTTCAAAATCTAGTCCAAGTCCTTGTGAAATAAGAGAGAAATGTTCCGTTTGCAGAAATAGATTTTAATTAATGCCCTTGTTATAGCCATGTAACAAAGTTTGCATATTGATATTTGGGGGTCTGGATTTTAAATAGGTTCAAAATTTATTTATTCTATTATTGTGGGATTGGAGGGCTGATATTAAGTATTGCACTTTCATTATGTACAGATAAATCATATTTAAAATATTTAACAGTAAATGACTAGGAAAAAGTTGGATGATTTGAATCTGGTTTGCTCTGTTTTTTGATAATTGTACATTTCATATTATGATTTGAAACACTCAAGGTTGTTAACGTAATGTTCACTCCCACAGTGGATGAGTCAGCTCTTCAAAACCAATAATTAGTATCCTCATTGATTCATGCTATCACTGAACCCGTGATGGGTCGTTTGTGGCTTGCAGTCTTCTGGACACAGCCATATGGCATCCCAGTGGGATCCAGGGCACTGACCCTGGGCTATTACAAGGGATACATGGCTGGCACGCTAGACTGCTGATTAAATATTAACCACAGCAGACACATTATTTCCACTCTGCTTTGAAATGAGTCTTTAATTAGAAAGAAAATAACAGCAGCAAATGAAGTTTCATGGTTGTTGCCAGAAGTAAATATTTTGACCCGTTTCCTGCGGTACAAACTCAGAAAACTCCCTGGAGACTTTCAAGCCACCTCTCAGACCAAATACAGGTGTCTTGAATGGTACCCAGCTGTCAATCATCTGACATAGGTAAGGAGATTTAAATAGGAGAGATGACTTGCCTAGATAAAAGGAAAATACCACTGTTAAATTTAGCTTTGTCTTTTTCTAGGAACAGCTACTCCTGAAGATGTAGTTGTATGAACAACTGAAAATACTTTTTTTCTTTTTTTTTTCCTCATGCTTTTCCTCATAATGGAAATTCTTGTCAAAGAAATTTACCGTGAGCTTTAATTCAATTCCTTATTTAACAGTCTCGTTTATTATTCTTACATGTCCTGATAGAAGAGTCATTGGTTTTAATTACATTCTGTGGGTAGGGGGAATAACTAGTTAAGGATGCACATTTTGTGCTTCATGAATAATGTATGATCTTAGGTACATAACTTTAATGCTTTATCTCTTTATGAGATGCTAAGATAATCCAGAATTTTTTTTCTTGAGAAATGAAGATGTATTTTTTTTAAATTTCTTATTTTTAAGACCTTGAATTTGTCTTCGCTGTTTTCCTACCACTAAGAAGCCTTTCCTAAAAATTAAGCAGATTCATAATGTTTAAAACAACCTTTAATTTACTTGTAATTAAACAGAAAGAGTTGTGCTGATCCTTAATACTTCTTACACATCCAAGGGAGTATTTTATAAACAGTAATTTTACAATTTTCATTGCAGAGAAATATAGACTTCCTGTTCCTGTCAAATTATGTGCATCTCCTACAGCCTATAGGCCGCCACTTCAAATGTTTCATTTCAAAGAAATATGATTAAGCCAATTGCTAATAAAAACATTGGTTTCATGTGCATAAATCCTGCCACTCCCTTTATAAGCACTAAAAGTGGGTATTTTTTATTTCAATACAGCTTTCTCAGGGACAAGGATGAAAAATGTCTTGGTGTGTTATTACAGATTTTTCTTAGTTTTGGATTTTTTATATATATATATATATATATATATATATATATGTATGTATGTATGTATGTGTGTGTATTTATACACACACACACACACACACACACACACATAACCTAAATATGACCACAGTCTTAGGAACAATCTTTACTGTGGATCAAAGCAGGAGCCCATCAGAAGCACTGGTAGTACACAGTATCAGACTCTAAACGTGTTTCATAGAAAAACTTTCTCACAGAGGGGTTCAACCATCTCGTGGTTATTTTATGCTTGTGAAAGTCTGATTTCTTCAACGTGAAATGCTTGCATCGTGCTGGTGTATTATAATGCCTGTTTTGTAGAACCACTGTTACTCTTTGTCTGCAGTATGTATATACTATGGATCTTTTTTCCATAGATAATGCTTGCATCATATAAATTTGTGTGACAACTTGGTTAATTTTCTCACGTTGTATTTCACAGCATCCCACTTCTTAATTTAGGAATTTATTAGGTGCTCCTATTTAATTTGGTGGCATTTTTATCCATAGTAGTTTTGTTGAAGACCATAATTTAAAAAAAACACTACTTCCCTTTCCCTCTATTCCACCAATATTCTACTCTGGGTTATACTTCTGCGTGTTGAAAGATGTTTTAATTTTCTTCTTTACTTTTTAATTAAATCTGTAACCAAGGTTTCAATTTGGTTTAGCACTCTTTAAAGTAGTGATGTCTTAATCCACAAATGAAAGTGAATGTTTTCTCTGTTAGCAACTAGGGAGATTGTCTGCTTAAAGGAGGTGGGATGATTATAAACATAAATTGTTGCTCATTGGTATTGAAGTAACTTTCTGCTTATTGAGTGAGGATAACTGTTCTTGGAAACAGGAGCCATTAATGAAAACGTGACACTCAGGAGATCACAGGAGCTTCTGTAAGGAGATTGTGCTCTTTAAAGTTCCGCCCTCATCACTGGCACACACTAAACTCTGGAGTAAACCTCTGAAAAGTGGTAGCAATGCTCTTTGCCAGCAGTTTTCAAGCTCTTTATGTAGCTACAGAGGTCTTGGGAGGTCTTCCTCTATTTCCTCCAAAGGGAAACCCTCTGCACAGCCTGCCTGTACCTCTTCAACCCCATAAACCATCAGTAGAAAAAGGGAGAATCTCTTCCTTCCTTCTATATCTGTGTGGTGGAAAAGGTGACCACTGATGTCCACCCCTCATCAGGAGATGTAGTCCAAGGACTGAAATCCTTGGGGAGATTCCCTGTGCCTTCCCAAGCCTTTGGGTTAGGACTGTTGCAACTGCTCACTCTTCCACTTCTGTGCCCTCAGTCTCTTCTTCCTACATTAAACCTTCAAAAGTTTCTAAGAAGAAATATATTTTGAGACTTTGTGGATTCGTTCAATTAATTACATGGAAGAGCAGATTAGGTGTTTTGCTTAGCAGGTATTATTGGCAATAGGTCAAATTCTGCCTGCAGCTTCTCTCCTCTTGATGCAGAGTTGATCTATTGAAATGCATACAGATTCTTACAGTTTCACTTGGGAACAATTTGAAGCAGAATTTAGCCCATTGCACTTAATTACATGAAAATCATCTTGTAGAGGTCTCATTAGCCTTTCTATTTGTGCCACTGATTTTCTACATTATTCATTGCAGCTAATATGTGAGTGATATTGGTCTGGCTGTTTGCATACAGGGAGTTTATATTCTTATACTCCTTTTGAGTCCCTAGGTGTGTTCTTGGGTTTTCTTTTGGTGGTAGTAAGACTTGATTTAACAAAGGGATAAATGATTTCAAGACTATAATGAACCTGCACTAGAGAAAACTCCATTAAGTCAACAGATGTCTGTTGATTTTTTTTTTTTTTGTCATTATGTTTTTTTCTTTACTACACCAGGAACTTTCCAGCATGTTATTCATTTCTCTTCAGGTTCCTCAGCATCATCAGGGCCTTAGATATAATGCATATTGGAGATAGGGGACTCATGGAGAAATGTACTGCTTTTACTTCAGCTGTGCGTCTGGAATGGCAAACATTAATGTTTATGGTAATAGAAGATGAATAAATTTTGCAGTGCTCAGAGGTGCAATGTCTATTTATGTTACCTGTTAGAAGATAATGCAGTCTCTCAAGAACACTGCCCTGGGCTGTATTCTTGTCACTCCTTTCTCCTTCATAACTGATTGAGTAATCAGTAAGAAATCCTCCTGGGGACAACTGACTTAGCATAGGAAGGGGGCAACTATTTGGTAGGAATCTTCCTTGTTAATTGGAATGATATCTTAATAATCCAACCTGTCACTTTGGATAGGTGGAACATAGGGCCCTAAAATACAAGCCAAAGTGATGTTCTCATCACTTGTCGTTACGGGTCCAAGAGGATTTATGGATGTTTTATGACACTGTACTGCAAGAGAATTAACTGCATTTTACCCTCATATAAGGGGAACAGTTGCTCATCAAGGCTTCTTCAGAC
Organism: Certhia americana; assembly: GCA_018697195.1. Lineage (NCBI taxonomy): Eukaryota > Metazoa > Chordata > Aves > Passeriformes > Certhiidae > Certhia > Certhia americana. The sequence continues at coordinate 19,123,708 of CM031857.1, read as the reverse complement.
TTCAGACTTTCTGTAAAGTCTTTAAGCCTTTGCACTGTATATAAACTAGTGCAGTCCATTGTGGCAGATGGATAGCAGCAGCTTCCAAAAAGCTTTTAGCTAGAAAATTATGAAGAAATTATGCAAGGTTATGAAAGAATATCTTTGCAACCACATTTGCTTGATTTTGGGGAACAAGGGGACTTTTTTTTGAGGGTTTGAGGGTTTGATTATTTTTTGGGTTTTGGTTGGTTGTTTTATTGCTTGGGGGTTTTATGTTTTGTTTTGTTTGTTTGCTTGTGGGGTTTTTGTGCATGCCATCTTTCTCCCAGTCACACTTATTTTATTGTGTAGAACTCGGGACAAAGTCCTCCCATTGTTTATGTGCTCTACCATTTCAGATCCTTACAGATCATAGGGATGTGTCTCTCCTGTCAAATAACACTCATAGAAACTTTTTTAATCTTTTTTCTCTGCCCTTACTAAGCCTAGAAAACGCAGCCTGTGAACCCTAACTATTGCTGTGTAAAACCTGCTGAAACAGTAATCAAACAGCACATTGGCTGGCTTCCAAGGAGTGCAACAGTGGTCAGAAATGACCCAAATAATTTTTATTAATGGGCTTAACATTACTTTCATTTCAAAAGAGACAAATCATTTAATAAACTGTGTGTTCAGTTGTGTTCATTAGTGCTAATCAGAAGTTCATTAAACCTTAATCATAGCAATTTCGGGCCACTAATATTCAGGTAGTTTAATAAAGGCCCCAAGCAGTAAAAGAGCACACTTTGCATATTCAGGAACATATTTATTCCTAGCAAACCCTGCTCAAATATACACTGTCCATTCAGGTGGGTATCAGGGATGTGGCAGGATCAGATGAAGGAAAGAAAAGTATACATGGCAAAACACCACCAAGAGAGTTTTAACTGCAGCACATGCTGTACTTTTATATTATGAAGTTTTGTTGCACAGACCCCTGTTATTTACTTGGTTGGGTGTACCATTTGAGCAAGGAATGCATCAAGTGGAAACAGCAGGACAAAATCTAAGTACACTGGTGCATGCCTATTATAACCTATTTTGAAAGGTTGGTTTATAAAACAGCATATTGGATAATACTGTGTCTCCAGTTCACAGAGTAATTAACATATGTAAATTTTCAGCATATGTGTAGTTCTACTGAAGTCACTGCTTCTAAAGTCTCGTTCAAAGCTCATGAATCTGGCTCAGTACTTTTCCAAAATCTCATGCTGTCTTCCAGGGAAGGCTGTTACCAGCTGAGCAATCCTCTATGGATGTGTGAAGCCCGAACTGTGCCACAGAAAACACTGAACAAAAATGCCTCACTTTTTTATATTTATATATTAAAAGTCACTCTGAATTTCATGTTTTTCACTGAAGTCTGAGGAATAAGAGTGACTTGTATCAATATGCTTATTTTGTTTCAGCATTACTACCTCCCAGAAATATCACGAGCTGGTTCATTCCAGTTAAAATTTTATGCTGATGCAAGTTTCTACCAGCATGTCAGTCCTAATTGCTTTTGTGAAGGAAACAAGGGTCAATAGTACGTTAGAAGGATGAAATTTTTGGTGGAAACCTGGAATTTCTTTTTGATTGTTCTCAAGTTCTTTTTCAGTGAAATACAGCCATGGTTTTGAGAGGCTGCTTTCTATACTTATGGTGACCATAAGTGAAGCAGACCTAGCAACATGTGAATCTCTTCCCTCCAAGTAGTGTGGTGTACTATTTTATCTTATCAGTGCAGCAAGATGTCATCATATAGTGAGGTTGTGCTTTAGATCCTGTCCAGGTAAGAAAATTATTATTTAACTTAAGTTGGGTCCCTACTTTAATCTGCTTTTACACTTTTCTACCATCTCGTCTTTCTGATTTAGCAGTTATCATGGTTGACCCATTTCACTGAGATACCTTGATGTTTGTGTTGTATTTTGTCCTCTAATAAAACATTCTGCCAGACAGAAAACAATGGTTTACTTCTTCCCACCTCTGTAGATTGAATGCCATATAGAAATTTGTTGTAGTTTGAACCACAGGTGTCTGCTAAGGAAGGCAGGAGCCTCCCTTGGAATGGAGAATTTAAAACCCCTCCCTCCAAATTATAATAACTTTGAAATTAAGGGGCTCTCAGGCGAAGATATGGGAATAGGAATAACAGTTCTTTATTAGGGGAACTAAAATAAACAAAAAAACCAAAACACATGCTGTATTACAAAAGAGAAAGAAAAATAAAGAAACAAAGAAAGAAAGAAAGAAACAAACAAACCCCACTGACAGAGTCAGGATACAACCTGACTCCCTGTGGGTCAGGGTGTTGGTGGCAGTCCCATTCCATGGTGGCTGCAGTCCCAGTGGCAGATGTGGCTCTGTTGCAGTGATGCCTCTGTAGAAAAAGTGGAGTTTTCCTCTGAAGGTCCAGTGGTGATAGATGGGCCTGGTCTTCCTCTGACAATCCAGTGGAAAGGCTGCCTTGGTGTCCCAAATCTCAGACTTTTATCCTGGTAGGAATATTTGGCTCCTCCCCTTGGCTGGAGCATTTCCCAGTGGGATGATGTAATTCTATCAGTGAGACTCAGTGGCCCATTAGCAGATCTCTCCCTGGAGGGAGGCTGGGTTGTGGAAGAGATAAGAAAACTGCCCCAGCAGGTTTTTTTGAGAGTTGGCCATTGACAGAAAATTACACCACGCCCCACACACGATAATGTATGGTGATAGAATATAGAGTTTTGGTTACATTTTGCACTGCAACCCATGACAAAATTATTTCCTTTTTTTCCTTGCTATAACCATCTTTTTCTCCTTTTTTTTTTTTTTTTTTCCTTCATTAAATAAGGAAATGAAAATGCTATGAGAAGATATATTCTGAAAAAACTATATGTAGTAAATAAATGTCCAGACATATTAATGTAATAGAATTCTAAGTATTTCTGGCTAAGATAGCTGTATTCATCATGTCTTTACTATGCACATTTGTATAGGTAAGCAAATGGTATATTTGTTTTCTGCTTTCCTCTTGACTGGAGTCTCATGTATTGTATTTTGCCATCTCTTTACAATTCTGCTTGAAATAAAGCTGACATTACAACAGGCCGATGATGCTTTAATGTACTGCACAGGAAGTTACCAACAACTCCAAGAAGTAGTGTGGGTTCAAGCTTTGGTGTCAAACTTGTACTATGTCACTGGGATCTCCAGCCCAAATGACAAAACTTAAAATTTTAGTGTGGCATAATGTTTTCTTCTTCTCTCTATTGTCATATGGCATAGAGAGCAAACAAGTCGAGTGGAGACAGACAGATCTGAACACATAGGTTGGACCTCACAAAGACAAATAATGTACTCCATTCCTGGAAGTTTTCCCTTCTGCCCCATCTTTTATATTCCTTTGAAACTTACAGACACCTTTTGCATATAATATAGAAAAGTCTGAAAGAAGAGGTTTGGATAAGGCCTGGAGGGAGAAGATAGCTCAAACCATATACAGTCTGGATTTGCTGAAGGATCCAACACAATAGATTTCAAGGACTTCTTTAAATAATATGTAATAATAAGGCATGGGGTTTTGTAAAGTCAGAAGAAAATCAAAGCAGAGGTTTTTGGGAAGTCTCAAGAAGTCCCAACAATGCAAACTCTCTGACACACACCCTTTGTTATATGCAAGCTGTTAGCAAAAAGAAAAGCAGTTCAGCCTATAAAAGGCTCATGGTGGACTGGCATGAAATTCTGCTATACTGTAACTTTTTATAGTTATGAAGGTGGCCTGTCTGATGTTGAAGAATTGGTCTGGTCTTGGGGACCTGGGGACACATATGAGGACTTGGGTAGATGCAAGTTCTTCTGGACCCTGTCCGGAGTCACTGATAGTGCTTCAGCAGAGGAAATCAAAGCTCCATTTTTGGTAGGTGGTCTTTTTTCTTCCTTTTTTCCTTATTTCTTTTTTAAAATTTGTTTTATATTTTCATAGTGACTCTTCAATGGGGAAAAAAATGTATTCAGCTTAGCTAAAGAGCAAGACTTTCAATGATTTGCTCTAACAGACCTGTTTTCTGTGGCCTGGGATACCTGTAGTACACTGTCTAGTGGACAGGTACTGGAGTATAAATACCACCATTTGTGGGGTAAGACTAGAAAGACTATAATTAGGAATGAAGGTTGCTCATAAACGTTATGTACTGGCATTGCTCAGGGCATAAAACAATTTAAATACATTATTTCCTTGCACAATAGTAAGAATCTAAGCTTAAAATACTAATAAAATATTTGGTTTAAGACTAACAGTAAGGGGATCTTTGGAACAGATGAATCTCATCTTTTATATAGGCTAATAAAATATTATGATCTGGATAGATTTCTAAAACTGCTATTAAGGGGGGCTGGATGATGGGGGGATTGCTAACATGGTGTTGAACCATTAGATCTTGCTCACTGGCGTTCAGGATATCTTAATATGAAGCAAGCCTTCCCTTTTTCCTTAATGGCTCTTTGATGTCCTTCATGAAATTTGTGTGGGTGGGTTTTCAATTCCGATGCTCAGCTGGTAAATATCCACACAGTGCAATAAAACAGTGTGTTAATTTGCCTTTGTGTTTTCTACAGAAACCATTACAGGGAGGGGGCAGAGCACTGAAGCTGGGGACTAGAGTCTGAACATCCATGTAACACAGTCCATGTTACCCATCAAGTATTATTTAAATAGCTCAAAACATTTTTTGTCATACGTTTTAGAAGACTATTGTTGTGTGTATATGTCTTACTTTTGTTTTATAGTTGCCTTTAAGTTGGCAACAGCTAGTCATCAAGCAGATATGTCTTCTGTTAAGTTGGCAGCCTGAATTCCTTGTTCTCAGGACATTACTTTCCCTGTTTCTGAGATCCTTTCTGGACATTTTTAATGTTCACTGTGGTGTCCTCCACTTAATAAATGTTAAATATTAACTTGTTGTCTTTAAGGAGCCTCAAAATGAATTTTATTCTCTAAAGTCCTTTTGGCTTGACTGTGGGCTTCTGATTTCAAAGGGATACTTTTTCAACTATACAAGTTCTGTCTGTACTCTGATCCGCTCTAGGAGAGACTAGTGAAAGTGGTGGGAAAAATACACTGAGATGAAGGGTTTGTCTTTTTTTAATTAACTGATAAAAACAACCAAAGGAAATGTATTTGAAGTATAAATAAGACAGTTTATTTGAAGTGTAAGATCTTGAAGGAGAAAGTTAATAAAAAGATGTGTCAGGAAAACTTTAATGAAATATAGAAACTCTAGGGGAAAAAGGTAGGCAATCACACATGAGAAACCAGATTAAATATGTGGAATATAAAAAGAAAAGTGTACAAGGAATCTGCATTCAAGCCAAGGGCAAGCGGGGTTGCTAGAAAACCTGAATGGAGTTATAAATGAATGAGGTTAATGTTGCAAAAATCTGAAACGGTTTGTTTGTTAGTGGTATTTGTCCAGAAAAGCACTCACAGATCCCAGGCTAGATATGATGATAGGTATTTCTTCTGTGAGGAGGGTAAAGGTTATAATGCATTAGGTGTCTGAAAATTAAAACAGCAGCTGAATGGTATCCACAAGTATTCAAAATAAGTAAGGTCTTAATTGCAAAATGTAGAGGAAAGTAATGTGTAGATAAATGAATAGTGTTTTTTGCAGTGTTCTTGCTCTGCTGGAGCTGTGGTGTGGTAGTTGTACGTTGTCATAGCAATGCCTTGTTTTAAGAAAATGGGAATTTAGATTGCAAACACTTCATCAGTTGTTTAATATGGCAGCCTGTATGTATATGTTGTTTGGTAAAAGAATATACCACCACAGTAATTCAACAGAGTTTGAAAATAGACCTAAGGGATTTGGAAGCAGAAATTGCATTGAATAATTATAATGAAAGTAATATTCTTGTATCAACTGAAATCCATGAAAATCAACCCTAAAATATTGAGGGTTTTTGCTGGGTTTTTTTCTGCTTGTTTGTTTTCCTAGTAAATGTGTCTGCATAGGCATTGGGAGAAGTTTTGCAATTTAAACATCCATTTTAACATGTGGCATACAAGAGTACAAATTTTTCTGCAGCGGGTGTGTCTTAGTTAAGTCTCATTGCCTACATTCTTTTCTTTTTGTCTTCCATCCCTTTACTGTGAAATATCTGCTGGGATAGGTGCTGGTATCAGACCAGTGGTTGAATGGGGAAATTTTATCTGACAATCTGAACTAATTTACAGCAAGGATGCTGTAAACTGATGTGACATCAGGGAATAAAAGGACTTTGGAATCCCTTTTGAAAAGAACCAGGAACTTAAGCGTAGATGTCACTTTAACTAGACTTTCTAGCCTGAGTGTCAATGTCTTGTCATGAGTTGTTCACAGGGAGTCTGAAAACCTGTGTGTGCATGGACATTTTGTAACACCAGGAAGATGTAGGCAGAATGCTGCAGGGATTTTGGTTGTTGAAGAACTTGAGTCCTTAATATAAAGAGAGTGTGTACTTGAAAAATCGAGTAGTTGGTCAGCATGTTACCTGAAGTGCACATTCTAGATTTGTTTTTTTTTTTTTTCCTGCTATAATCCATCTTAAGCTCTTGTTGTTTTTTATCTAATGTTTGATTTTTATCTTATGTTTGATTTTCATTCTAAGGATTTTTTCAAGTGAGGGGTTTTAATCACACTTGAAGAAAAATGGAATTGTTTTTCCTCATTTCTGTCCAATTGGCACTGCAGACAGATGGAAATATGTGACTAATACAATGGATCAATGTATCCCTGTAACTTGGATCAAAAGGGTCTAGTGAAACTAAAGGCCCTGGCTTTACACTTTTCTTTTTGATCCTAGCCCAAGGCAGACCTAAAGATCAAAGCATGCCATGTCAACAGGCATAAAGACAATATATTGCCTCTCTGAAGTATTCTCCGAGTCGATTTATACTGCATGGGACACAGAACTACTTGAATGATAGAGTGCAAATGAAGTGTTGGTAAATATTTGAACCACTGAGGATGAATTTTGGAGGGAAAAGCAGCCAGCTGATTTTTTGGTTTGTCATCCTTATGCTTTATGTAATGTCAAGATTAATTTTTTTTAATGTATTTTAGAAAATTGACACCTCTACTTGTTCACTCAGTTGTGAATCAAACTGAACATTTCCTCATACCATCTTCCCTCCAGCAGCTAAGGAAGTCCTTTGATGGAGTGTCACTGATTTAGAAAAGGACTTCTTCAAAAGCACAATATTTTCAACAGGTAAGTCCTTACATAGGACTGTTTTCTTTGATATTTTCTTTTAAATTAAACTTAGTAATCACTAGCTATGAGTTAAGACAATGGCAATGCCCATTTTGTGAAATGCAGGCTTATTTGGATTCATATCTTTCCTGGGAAGGGAAGGAAGAGCTAGAGAATAACACTTTTCATACTGTCTCCAGAAAGGAGGATTTTTTGCTTTTGTTTCCTTGGGGGTAGAAGCAGGATTAGATATAACTATCCCAGTTAAAAAATGCTTTATGGGAATTGTAGTTCAAGAACCTCCTACTCACTATTCCTTGAAGCAGGCTACAGATGGAGCCTGTAAGACTTGTGACCTGTCTGAAAATACTGAAAATAGAAATTCTGCTTGTTGTCAAGATGTAGCCCATCCTGAGATGCTGAAAGGAGCATAGGAGACTCTTCAACTACAGTTTCCATGAGGTAGGTGAGCAATAAAGTGAGACACAGTTTTGTTTGGCTTTACATTCTTTTGCCTGAGGACAAAACTGAGTATAACCTTTTTTTTTTACTTTCTTTGTAATGGAAATGAAATTTTGACTAAGATTACCTTCTCAAAAAAAAAAAAAAAAAAAAAAAAAAAAAAAAAGCTTCGCAGACATGCATGCTATGATTCTATTTGACAAATACAATTATTTATATGGTATTACCACCTAAGTGTCCTGTTCTCCCAGCTACTATACAGATTCTACTACTCCAGGTAGTCCCAATATATGTTAAATATCTTTGTCTATGTGCCAAGCAACTGGTTTTCAGGTTCCTTTGAATACAAATTTCCAAAGGAAGACTCTTTCTACTAAAACACCAGAATAAACTACAGATTAAAGGACTTGAAGTATTTACAAAAAAACTTGTAATGACAAGCATGATAATGACTTGTAATGCAAGCAAATGTCATTTTGACACATCAAATCAAAAATCACAATGGGCATCTGGTGGGCTTTGTGCCCATCCTACTTTTAAGGAACATTTAAAGGGTCTGGTGAGTTATGCTGATGCAGAAAAGCAGACAGCAAAAATGAAAAACAGAAAGCAAAAATTGGATTCAGATTATTTACACAAAGCTCTTTTAGAATCTATCTTTACTATGCCCAAAGCACACTAGAAACTTCATAGCCACAAACAGAACATGTCTCTGCCTCTGAGAACTTGGAATGCAATTAAACACTTTGGTCCATGTGACCCCAATAATTTACTTGAGGGGTGACAAGTGGAAGGGCTACCTTTACTTTAATACAGTGGTACAGTATGCCTTTCTGCATTTCTAAATTGAGTTGCATCCTACTCTTTCTAAGTGTTTTTTGATTCCAGTTATTGAGGTAAACCCCACTTCTGCCAGATTGTATTCAAGTGATGGCTATGGGGGAATTTAAATTAGGAAAAGTTTATGGTCTGTTGAATGGGCAGATATTTTCTATGTAAGGGGCAAAGTGTTTGAGGAAAGAAACCCAAACTAATTCAAAGTGGCTTTCTGAAGCCGAGCTTTGATTGCTTTTATTAAAGATTTCAAGGTAACACTGTTATTCACTCTGTAGAGATGAAGTACTGGGACACTGGGGATGCTCAGATGTTGGGAATGTTGGCATTTTCTGAGTGCTGACAGGTGCAGATTTCACAGCAGCCTCCTGTAGCGTTAGAATACATCCCAAATGCTGCCATGCACTGTGTTGGTGAATGCCCTGTGACTGGATGACTTTCCCAGATGTCTGGAACCATCACAGTCAATGGCACTGCTGTGACACTGCTCTGTGACAGGCTCACTAATACCACCTTGTGTCCTGCGGGGCAGCGGAGGCAGAGGAGTTTGGTTAGCTGTGGTGAAGCCACATGATCTTGGCTGAAACTTCAGGGCTCGGTTCTGAAACTTGAGTTACTTCTCAGGGCTGCAGATGTCTTTGGCTCTCCACATTGGATATGTGTATAAATTATGCCATGAAAGCCTGTAGTTATTCATTCTGGAGCTCCCAAGATGCTTTGATATGCACGGATTAGATGGTGAAGGTACCCTAGCTGAGCTGGCAATATCCCGCCGAGGGCAGATACATGCATAGAGCATGAATATAAATTCTCTTTGAGGTCTTACAGAGAAACAGGGTTTACATACAGATCTGACAAACTATTTTGGGTTTCTGTAGGAGGATCTGAAAAGTGGAGTGTAGAACAGGAAAAAGCTGTATATGAAGTGTGACTTTGAAAGTTTCAGGTAGAAACCTGCATGTGCTTTTACAAAGAATGGATAAAGTAACATTTTGTGTGGAGTAGAAACAGGCTGGGAAAGGTCATAGTACTGAGCTTGGTGTTTGTAGTGGCTTCGTTTGAAGGTGGAGGTAAATGAATGGGACTTGAATGCCAGTGATTTGTCCTTGATCTGAGGGGACTGGAATGGAGCCAGGCCCATGCCATGCCCTACTCTCTGCCCATTGTGCTTTTCTTGTTTCTATAAATTGCTCATATGTGACAGGTATATATTTATAACACAGATAAATCAATCTTTTTTTTTTTTTTTTTTTTATTTATAGCCACAGGCTCATGGGAAGGCTGGCAATTGAAGGATTCTGTGTGAAGGATCACTAGTCAATATGTTTATTGTCTTCTAGATAATAACAGCGACAACCACACCATGAATTTTATTAGGCCATGTTAATTTTCTGTCTTTTCTCAGAGCTATAGTGTTTTAGTGATGTTTGTTGTTTTGTGGGTTGTTCTAATTTTTTTTTTTTAGTTTTTTTTCCCTTGTTTCTTTTAATTATTTTTCTTACAATGATTTCTGTCTCAACTTCAAAATGAGGGAAAGAATTTCATCTTTTGTAATGACAATTAAACACAGTTTGAAAGATCATAGCCTGGATGTAATAGCCAGATTATTGGAATTAATTAACTGAGGAACTAAGTGAATAATTCAAAACAAATAGCTTTCCTCAGAAATGGGCCCTCCAGCATTCTTAATATTTTCACTGGGAAGATCACATGGTTGTCATCATTGTAAGAGCAGATACTATTGGTTCCAACTGAGGCTTTCTTTTAGAGTCAGCTCTTGTCCTCCAGAGCACCAAGAAATGTGAATGCATCACATTTTTTCATGTGTTTCTTTTTGACAGGTGTTTTGGTCCTGTTTTTTGACCTGTCTTTTTGAGCTCAGAGGGGTGATTCGCTTGTCAAAGCACACATGTATCTGTGTATGCAGGAGCACCTTGAGCTCATTGAGAGGAGAGAGATTTACAGGACAGTCTTCTACCAGCATGTTGAGACAGCTCTGCTCTGAGCCTAGATCAGTTCCTGATTTTTAAGGCGTTCTCCCTGTGTCAGAGGAGGACAGGACTCAGCTGTGGTCTTCATCCCACATTTTAAATGGTGTTTTAGAAGGAGCATGTAAAAGATAAGGACAAAGATTTTGTTTCATGGTTTTGTAGAAAATCACACCTAAAGTAGAGCTCTGATGTAGTTGTAGCATTTCTGATGAGCTGTGATAGAGAAACATTGTGTATAACTTGAGTTTTCCAAGTTCTGGAACCATCTTCAATAGAAGCTTTGATGTGTAGCAGTCCAGAGATAACAAATGTGTATTTCAGGCCTCTCTTTTATTGCTTTGGAGGGGCATCACCTAGAACAGTTGAAAGCACCATCTCCACTGTAATATTCTATATCTGTAAGATACTAAAGTTAACAAGGGAAAGGGACAAAATAGAAGGCAAAATTAAACAATTACTGTTGTTGGTCAGAGACATGAAGCAAGATAGTGGTGGAGTAAAATTTGGTTCACTGGCAATTGCCTTCAATGTTAGAGTCATGGACCATGTGTTTTTCTTAAAACGGTTTTGATATTTACTGATATTCTTCATTTTTTTTTTTTGTTTTATCCTTAACTGTACATTGTGTAAAATCTTTATAGCTTTTATTGAGCAATAATTCTTTGTGATTAGCTCATGAAATAAAATACCATGGTTTGAATGACACAGAGACATATACTTACACTTTCTGAAAAATGTTCTCAAATTTCATATGCTGTTGCTTCAAAATTTGTTAATTCTTTCTGTGAACACTTACCCTCTAAAAATTATTTCCTAGGTCTCTGAGGGAGGTGGGAAAACATGTCAAAGACCCTTCACTGAAAATTGGTTGGGCTATTTGTAGAGTTAAATGTTGCTCAGCTGTTGCTCAGCTGTCTCAGCTTTCTCTAAGGTTATGGAATTTGAAGCAGGGGAGAAAATTACTTACTTTCGTAATGTATATTTAAGAGGGTTATTGTGACTTCCCTCCAAAGTCCCTGACTCCCAAACTGCTTGAAATCTTTTAGGGGATGTGCAGTGAGAGAGCTCCCAAATGAAAAGGCCCTAAATGAGTTTGTATTCGCAGTGTAAAGAGAGTGCAAACAAGGATATTTTTGACAATAAATTCATCCATGGATCATGCTTTTAAAAGAGCTTATTTTGTGATTAAATTTTTAAAAATTGTCTATCTCCTCATCACTTGCAGATTTTTACAGGCTCTTTACTTAATAGAAAGTCTGGATAACTTATCTAAATAATTTGGGGATGTGTATATGCTTATTTAAACATAAACTCTGGATTATAGTAGTGAAAGAATTAGCTGCAAAGTGAGTAGTTATTTTAGAATGTGATGCAGATGCCAATACTAAGGTTGCAAAGAATTAGCAAGTGGGGCAAGAGGGGGTCAGCACTAGTTTCAGGATATTTTTCATTGCTTACTATGTTGAACATTTGGAATTTATGCACAAGAAAAATCAGCTTCCAAATGTAAGCGGTAAGACAAAAAAAAAAAAAATTTAGACTGCTATCTGAGACAACACAGATTTGCCTAGAACAAAATACAACCAATGCAGTCTTGCCTTTCAGTTTAGCAAGATCACCCAAACACCTAAAAATAAAGGAGGAGAATCTTGAGTAAAAAGCAGCCTTAATGATGGTACAAAGAAAAGGAACGAGTTCTTATTTGAAACAATAGTCCAAATTTGACCAAGCTAGAAAGCCAGGTAAATAGGATGCATTTAATTCCAATTTGTCATACATTCCCCTCTTTAAATTTAAAAGGCAAGATAAGCTACAAAGTATTTTAAAGATAATGAGAGGATTTTAATTTTGTTAGGGAAAAAAAAATCATTCTGTAATGTCTGCAGATGACTAATTATGTTGTGTTCCTGGAGGAACTGAGTTACTCATCTGCTTTGAAATTGGAAAGATAATAAAGCCTTTTAATGTTGTAAAACTTAAATTCTGAACAATATCTTTACCTACAATTGTTTCAAAGTTATAAAAGCCTCAAGCTAGACACGCATAAACAGTAGCAGATTTGAGAGTGATTTTTGTTGTGTGTTAAAGAAACAACAAATCCAAAAGAAACAAACAAAAACCCACTCCATAACAAAGCACCTTTTCCCCACAATTACACTTGTGAAACATCACCCTTGAAATGTAACACAGACGAAGATTTATTTCTCTGCCATTTGTTCCCTGCATTAATCTTCAGGTCTTTTAATAAAGGTGGGGAACAAAGGGTCAGGATGACTCCAAGAAATGGTAATGGGATACACGGAGCTCTTCAAATATAGGTCAGTAGATCAAGTCCAGCCAGGATGAATGTTGCCTCAAACCTTTTCCATCCTGTTATTACTCCACAGCTCTAAGGAATATAAACTGAGCAATGTTTCTGCTTTCTAGTAAACTGGTGGCTGGTGCTGGGAAAAGCTACTGCCCCTCTGATCCAGGTCAGTGGTAAGGGCAGGAGTGTGGGATTTGACTCCCTGACCAGCTACTCTGACAAGTGACTGAAACATGTGGAAGAGAGCAGCAGTGAAACTTGCTTTACTGCTGCTTCAACTGCAGTGTTTTAATTCTTGATGTATGAAATATGTTAGCTCAACCCCCTCAGCTCAGTAGTAACATGGTGGAGGAGAGAAGAAATAAAAATAGAAGTGGGATGTGTCTAGATCCCACTGACTGAAAAAAACCCTATGAAATTAAATGAGATATCTCTAGCACAAACATAGACCTGTGAGTAGGTGTAGCCTCTGAGAGAAGAGTAGCAAAATCAATGTAGACTTAAGTTCCTGTATAATTTTCAAGACTTGAGAAATGTATAGAGCCTGGTAGAACCTGCTTTAGAGAAACTAAATTAACAGAAGTCTGTCTGGCCTCTTGTAAACTCTGGCTCAAATAAAATATTGCATGTAGCTTTCAGCTGTGATAATTGAGTGTCTAATACTTTGTTTATAAATGGTTGAAAGATGTGGACTTTTATTTTTCTGTATTTAAAGGGGTATATGTCTCCCCCCTTTTTTTAAGGACAAAAGTATACTCTATAGGTATTGAATAATAGAATTCAAGAACAAATATATAACTAGGAAAAGGAACGACCACATCAAGAAACAAAACTAATAGTTTTATATATTCTTATAAAATGGATTTCATACTGTATCCTGCAAAAAACTTGACATGTTTTTCCTGGACTTTTTCTTCTGGAAGTGGGTAATTGTATGTTCAGCTGCCCTTTGTTCAGCAGGAGCCAAACACCACATAGCTACAGTTCTATCTACTGCAGTAAGGCTGTCCCATTTTGATTCCTCTGCTACAATCTCTCATCTCTCACTAAAAGCAACATAGTTATACAAATGTAAACAATCCAGGCTCAGGGGTGGTATACTTGTGTTTTATTTGTCTCTATCAATAGAATACTTTAAATGAAAGATTCTTCTGCATGTGTTAAAAAAGAAACCAAAACAAACTTGGTATGTCTAAAACTCCAAGGAATTCAGAACTGAATGTGAATTTTATGTTAAAAGACCAGAAGCAACTCTTTAAACTTTCTGATGCTTGCAAAATGACACAGTAATTGAATTACAAAAAGCATTTGTAGAAGTTGGTTTTTTTTCTCCTTTCTACATTACATGTGCATGACTGTGCCAAATCAAGGTTTACCTGGTGCAGTATTCTGTGTCTAGAGGACAGATCTGAAGGTGGGTGCTTAGGGAAGAATATAGGAAAAGGTTTGGTATATTATATTCCCCCAGAACCACAAGTCAAAGACTTTGTGAGTCAAAGGTAGTTTCTATGTATTTAGCAGCATTTTTCTTCCTTGGTCTTGTCCAGCTTTTTTTTTGAGGCCATGTACACTTTTAATGCATTCCAGAATCCTGTGGGTTATTGCATCACAATAAAATTACAAACTGAATGTAGAACCTGCAAAAGCCCCCAGCTGTGAGTACCTTCAACACTCGCAGTATTGGCAGAGGGAGAGAAGAGTCAATATGGACCCATCTTCCCATTTTGGCCCATTTTCCCATATTCCCCTTTATGTGCAACAGGAAACTCATAGACCTCACTTATGAACACCTCTCAAATGTTTGCTCTTTACTGGGGACTGCTCTTCTGAATCTGATTTTCTCAGGTTTTAACAAAACTGCATCATTAGGCCTTTTTAAGTGGTTATTTTAAACTGGAGGCCTAAAACCAAAAAGCCCAAAGGCTTTGATCTAGGATTCCCCAAAGGCCCTATTTAGTGGAAGGGTTGCATGTACCTATTTTTGCCTAAAGTCATGGCCCTAGTGTTTTGATAATGTCTTCCAGGAAAAATTGCAACCTTTTTAAAGATGCCTCAAAGTAACTGTAAGAGATTTTAGATAGAACAAGTTGGAGAAAATGCCTCAGGGTAGTTGGTCATTGTTTTGCTGGTATATGTGGTACATGAGGGAAGGAAACTGTTCTGATAAATGTGTTTCCACTGCAGAATTACCTCTGGCCGGGAAAGGTTGAACAACAATTCCAGTGACTGTAAAATAATTGGTAGGTCCCCTATTACTGGTAACAATACCAAAGTTATCTATGTATTTGGCTGTGTTCTTCCAGATAGTCTTCCCCTTGGAAAAGGCATTTTTACCTTGATAACTTCAAATAAGCCCAGCAGCCCCCATCAGCCATCACGGCAGGTCCCTCTGGTGGTCAAGCAGTAACAAGATTTAAGCAATGAGGATTGACTTTCCTTATCTCGTCTGCCAAGCCTGCTCCCTGCAGCTATGGCTCTGACTTCCCTCAGGAAGAGGGAATCAGCATTCAGACACACATCCTGGAAAACTCAGTTGTGCATGGAACTGGGGACCCCTCTTAGTGCAGCTGCTGCTGGTTCCTCCTGCAGCATGCACTCCCCTCGCCAACAGGGACCTTGGATTATGCCTGCCTGGAAGGAAGGAGCTGTTGGAGCTTGGTTTGGATTGTCCTTGCAGTGTCAAGGACTTGCCATCTGTTTAGTGTTTATTCTGCTAGTGGATTTTCAGTCTCAGTGTTAAGGTTGCTAATGATTGATTAATCCAGCTCAGTATGGACAGAGCACACCAGGCAGTTATAAACTAATTGCAACAATTTCTCTGATGCCGCCTTTCGCAAAATGTACTGTCTGGGGCACAGATGAACAGCAGAAGCTCCATTTCTAGCCTTGACCCTGAGCTAATGAGGACAGATCCCGCTCCCTTCCATACACTGAGATGAAAAAGAGAATTTAGAAAAGGTTTTTGAATGGATAGTTTTGCCTGATGTGGTGGTTTGGTTGTTTGTTTCTTTTTTTTCCCCTTTCAGTTTTGTTTGGTTGTATTGTTTTATAAAGAAAATATGTTATGGGGCTTTCTGTAAATTCACTGCTGTCTGTAGCCATTAGGGAATAATCAGAGGTATGAGAGCATGTACATTGGTTCTTGAGAGGAATACATTATGCTTGACAGTGTGTATGTATTGGTTTGGTTTGGTTATGAGTTTTGTTGTTTATTGCGGGGCTTGGTTTTGGTTTTTGGCTTTTTTTTTTTTTTTGTTTTGCTTTGGTTTTTTTTATTCCAGTTGTCTTTTGAATTTTTTAAAGGGGAAAAAGGTGGAAAAGGTGGGGTGGTCCAATGCCCTATGCCTTTATAGTCTGTCATGTTCCTTAGTGTGACATGCAGCTGGTTGCAAGCCAGCAATATGTGCTTTTCCTAATGGCTGTCTGATTTCTAAGTCAGGAGAACATGAAGATATAGAAGGAAGAAAAAAAAAATTTGGAAGTGGAACTCAGGCTGCACAGCTTTCTGTATTCTGGAAGAAAGGGTCAGTTCTGCCTGTACAGGTTGCAGAAGTTCCTTCCCTCTACAGGTTTCTGCTATATCTTGCAGTTACACAGGTAGATTGTTCATCTTTTTCACAACATCACAATGTTCATATTGTGCAGAGGCAGCTTTCAATGATACATTGACAAAACGATGACCTTAGCTTTTAGAGTCTATTCCTAATTGTCAACAAGAAAGTCTTCTGCATCCTGGCCATACACAAAAAAAGCCCCAAAACAAAATAGAACAAAACAAAACAAAATGAAACAAAAAATTAGAAAATCACTTATCAGCAAATTTAACTAGAAAATTTCTTAGCAAATAGAAGTCAATTTGCTCTTACAACTGTATGCATCAATTTATCTGAACAGCTCGGTGTTTGCTCCATGAACATCTGGAAGGAAGATGAGGGTGGGTGTGAGGAGGAACAGTTTCAAAGGAAACAATCAGCACTAGAACTGAAATCAGAGCTTTTGCATTTAAAGCAGCTTTTCTTTGAAACTGTAGACCAGTGTGATTCCAGGCTTCTCAGATTCCAAAATCTTTAGATTTTGATAACAGTTAACATAAATACTAATGACAATTTCGCTAAAAACATGATTTCGTATGACAGTGGATTATTCTTTTTTTTTGTTCTCTTGTGCTGACATTCCCTGTTGAATAAATGCAACTTCATGCAAAATTGTCATGTTTGACAAATATTTTATTACATGCCTTGAAAACCAAAGCATTTTTCAGATTACAGGCATTTGCACAGAATAAGATTAAGGTGTACTCACATTTGGTGTAACAAGTATTGATTATGCTGCACATGGTAAGAGTGTCACAGGAGAAACTGGAGGACAAAGCTGAAGTACAGCTCATATGGCCAGGGAACAGAAGACTAATGTATATTTAGTAAAACATTTTTCATTTTGTTCCTCTCCTTTTTTAATATTTAGTTCCCATATTTCTTGTTCTCCAATGTCTCTGTCATGACAAAAATAAAATTAATATCCAGCTATGTATTTAATACTAGACTTATAGTATGTTTCTTATGTTATGAATCTTGTTTGTGTTTATGTAGCACTTGTTGATGGGCAAGCTAGTATTCTTCACTTTCTCTAACAGCCTTACTGTAAATGAGTCTTTTACAGAAAACACATAAATACTATGATTCCCAGCATTATGATGTCATAGCACCTATAAATACTCAAAGTGCAGAAATGCATCCTTCTAAATGGAGAGTTTATAGTCCTCTTGTGGATACCTTCCAGCCTGAGGATGAGCAGCTCATAACTCTTTTTTGACAGAATAAATAGGAAATCCATGATTCCTATCAAGCTCTGTAGAGAGACCCAGACACCCAGATCCATATGCCATGCTTTGCCTTGTACATGTTTGAAGCGCTTGCAGACTTAATTGCTATGCCCTGGGGAATCTTCAAGACTACTGTTGGCAGATACAAGTGATATTAACAAGACAAATATGTCTCAGTATATTTACCAGGTGATTACTGCTGTTTCAGAAACAGTAAATTATTGTATTTATTCATCTGTGATGCTTCCATAGGAACAAAAGGCAAGTTGTATTTTTAATTTTTTTTCCTTCTTTTTTTTTTTTTTTTTCCTCTTTGAGGACGAGTTAAAGATAGGGAAGTGGGAAGAAAGAATTTTGGAGGGTACTATGGCAGCAGGCAGTAAATGTTTACCCTTACCTATTTTTCAACAGCAACATTTAAAATCACAAGGTTTTCACTCTGTGTATGTAAGTGATTTGTAATGCCATATACCCTATGTGCTAGCATATGTATCCTCCAAATGTTTCATCTGTGTCTCAGCATTCTGTTTCTTAAATCACTGCAATATGTTGAGCAAGCAAAGAACTTACCGTACAACTTGATTTAGCATGTGTTTGTTTATATTTACAAAATGTTAAGTATCCTGTCTCCTTTCTCTCATCTGCACTTCTTGTTCTTCCTGTTTCTTCTCCTATCCTCCCCAAGACATTATTAACCAACACTTGAATTCTGTGTCCCCATATGTTCTGACTTTAGTAGTATTTGGCTTAAGATAACTATATCAGCCAGATATATTCAGAATAAAATCTTCAACCTAAGACTCTACATGAGAATGAAAGAATATATTTCCCCTTTCCCCTCTAACTAACCCTGTTAGGGCTGAGTCAGCTCATGCTTTTTAAACCTAAGCTTTATTTGAGGATGAGCAGACATAGCTGTGCATGGAAGCTGTGT
The DNA here is from genome assembly GCA_018697195.1 of Certhia americana. NCBI lineage: Eukaryota > Metazoa > Chordata > Aves > Passeriformes > Certhiidae > Certhia > Certhia americana. The sequence goes on along the minus strand of CM031857.1, from coordinate 19,105,142 downwards.
GGTAATGTGACCACTGATGTACTAATTCTGCTTTTTCTTACTTTGTCTCTGAGCTGGAAAATCCCAGAAAAGGTGATTGAAACCTTTTTATAGAATTCAAGGATTTATGGCAGTGAGCTTCTACTTTTCGCAATATGTACACAAAACCCACCCATATATAACAAAATCATAGCTACATTTCTTAGGGAATGCCATGGTGGGACTGTAGAAAGTGTTTAGGTTTTTTTGCATGTGAACCCCTACTTTGTTTGACACATATGCAGTGCGTGCTTGATGAGCAGATGCTTTATTTTTTTCCCTGTCCTTCAGTAGAGGTGTCTAAATGCTGTTTAAAATTCTCTTGGTACATGGCATTATTTGTTTTAATATCTCTCTTAAAAAATGCTCATTTTCAGAAAAATGCTGTGAACTAAGGTGCAAAGTCTTGTAGCTGGGTCAGGTCATGCCCAAGCACAAATAACAGGCTGAGAAGAGAATGGACTGAGAGCAGCCCTGAGGAGAAGAACTTGGGGTTCTGGTGGACAAGGAGCTCAACATGAGCTGGCCATGTGCCCTTGCAGCCCAGAAAGCCAAACATATCCTGGGCTGTGCCCGGAGCAGCATGGCCAACAGATGCATGGAGATGAATCTTCCCCTCTGCTTTGCTTTCTGAGAACCCCAGGGGTCTGCATCCAGCTCTGGTGTCCCCAGAATAAGGATATGGACTTTTTGGAACGAGTCCAGAGGGCCACAAAAAATATCAGAGGACTGGAGCACCTCCTATGAAAACAGGCTCAGAGAGCAGGGGTTGCTCAGGAGAAAACAAGGTTCAGGGTGACTTTGTAGCACTTTTCAATACCTAAGGGGTCCTATAAGAAAACTGGAGAGGGAGCTTTGATAAGGGCATGGAGTGACAGAACAAAGAATAATAGCTTCAAAGTGGAAGAAGGTAAGTTTAGATTAGATACTAGGAGGAAATTCTTTGCTGTGAGTGATGAGACACTGAAACAGGTTTCCCAGAGAAGTTGTGGATGCCTTGTTCTTGGAAGAATGCCTGGGCCAAAGTGGATTGGGACTTGGACCAACCTGGTCTAGTGAAAGGTGTCCCTACTCATGGCAAGGGGTTTGGAATGGGGGGGATCTTTGAGGGCCCTTCCATCCCAGGCCATTTTATGATTCTAGGGTATTGGAAATGTACGAAATTACCTCCTTTGTGCATCCCTGTTTTGTAATGCCTGAGGAATTTGTGTGGTATTTTCATTTTTTTAGCATACTTAGCATTAGCCAACACTGTACAATATGTGGACAATGTATTTATAACACTTACACTCGTGATTCTCACTGAGCAGTTCCCAGAGTACAAGCACAATTCCCAGCTGCAGTTATGAGGTCTCAGCATTTCTGCAAATCATTTTTCAAGCCAAACAAGAAAGTGGGGAACACATTATAAGTAACCAACAGCAAACCACTCAATTAATTAGGTAATTTGCCTAGCTTGAGATAGGAACACGAGTTCTAATAGAGTAAGAACAAACATTGTTTGGTTTTACATTTTTTCCCCATAAATTTTATCCTCCCTTTCCCTCCATCTCTTCTGACCACTGAAGAATGGGGAAACCACAGGAAACTTTGAAAAAAAAATATGGAATGGTGAGAGTTCACAGAGCAGAGACCTGGCCTATGCTTCTCAGAATGTTCATCATACCCTTTGATCCTTGCTTGCATATTGCTTGTTGGGATTTTGTTGTTTTCTGATGTGCTAGTTAATTTTCCTCCTGAATGTTCTTATCCCCCTGTTAGCCTTATTTGTTTTCCTTGTTCAGCCTGTTCCTGCTCTGGCTGCCTGTTTGTCTCTGACACAGCTGCAATTATAGAAAGAACAAATTCTTTAGTTCTCTGGAAAATTTCTACACAACTGTACAGCATTTTCAGCTATTTCAAGACTCCTATTAGTCAAGAGAACGTTAGGAATAAAAGTCTTACAGTACTGCTGGAGACAGTGTAATTGCAAGAATGAAGATCAACGTAGAACTTGTCTCAGTGTCAGTGACAGGATGCCTGTGTTTGATATCGGATTTCCAAATAGGTCTGCTTGTTTTTACTCTCGTGTGCCCTGAGCACTCCTGTTTTGAGCAGGAAAGAAGCTTGAAGCATTTTTAAAAATATTACCTTTTATGGCAATGGGGAGGACTTCAGATTTCTTAGTAAACAAAGTAGAATTAGGTGAATGCTACTGGAAAGGCACAGTGTGGTTATTGTGAAGTATAAAAAAATTATTTTGATGGTGTGATTGGTAGGAAGCTTGAGAAGGGATAAAAGGTGTTAGAGAGTATGATCTCACATGGTAATGTTTTGGAGATAGCTGCCCTTGGTAAGATCAAGCCCTTTCTAAAGACAGAATTTATGACTCAAAAATATTTTCAGGAGCCTTGGGGATAAACGGTTTCTGTCAGAGATGATTTAGCAGAATCCAAAGGGGAAGTGATTCCATTTGATGCATCATAATCATCGTCCCAGACACCCCCTTAATTTCTTTGTGGAATGCTAACAGGAATGCATCACTGCCAGCTCTTCCTGCAGACACCCAGCTGAAACTGCACAGGACTGTCTGCTCACTGCAGTGAGCAAGAATGAAGATCACTGTAGAACTTGTCTCAGTGTCAGTGACAGGATGCCTGTGTTTGATATTGGATTTCCAAATACTTCTGCTTATTTTTACACTTGTGTGCCCTGAGCACTCCTGTTTTGAGCAAGAAAGAAGTTTGAAGAAATTTTAAAATGTTACCTTTTATGGCAATGGGGAAGACTTCAGATTTCTTTGTAAACAAAGTAGTACTAGGGTTTTTTGCCCATGTGCCATTTCTACTGTGATGATATTCTTGCAAATACTCCTTCTGAATTTCTACTAGCATGCTTTAGCACACTATAATCTTGCCTTTAATAATGAAATCTTCCCCAAGTTTTACAGTGAGCATTCTACATCTGCTTTAGAGTCACACCAAGGTGCCTGAGAGCAGATGGGCTTGAATGAGGCTTGCATGGGGTTATCTGGTGACACAGTCATGTCGTTCTCTTTGTAAGACTACTTTCTGGTAAATTTAAAGAAAGAGGAAAAAAACTACAAAAGGGCAGATAAAAAAAGTGTGAAACTGCTCAGATTACTTTTTTCTGATAACCACCTGATATTTTCTACCTTTTCTAAGATAACTATAGTTGACTAGAAAATGCCAAATACAGGATTTTCAGTCTTTCCTATAACTGTTGAAGTTCTGCTGTGCAGAACTCATTCTACATAGCTGTTATCATCCAGTGGTCATGCTCTTACTGTTTGCTATTGAAACATCAAGTCAATTCAATCAACATCAACGTCAATATAAATCTAAGATATATCTTAGATTCATAACTCTGCATTTGCCCATTTTGAAGAATTCCGTCTTTCATACTGCTTTGCATCCATTGTGTATCTTGGAAGTCACATACTTCCACTTGATGAGTTTACAATAGATTGCAAAAGTGAATAACCTTGACTGTGTAAGGTACCCTGTAGGAGATCTGCAACCAGCAGAAATATAAGGAAATGAATGAAACTGTGTCTGCACACATAATCTCAACTACAATTCTCTTAAAAATGTGGATTTCTGATTTCCAAAATCAGATTGTTTTGTGTAGGGTTTTTTCCCCATGTGTCATTCTACTGTGATGATATTCTTGCAAATACTCTTTCTGCATTTCTACTAGCACACTTTAGCACACTGTAATCTTGCCTTTAATATTGAAACCTTCCCCAAGTTTTACACTGCTTGCCCTCTGACCTAGCTGAAGGGAAGGAACTGCCTTCCTTTACATTTGGTAAGTATTTTTCCTGTGCTTTCTCCCAAAGCAGGTTAGAGACATTGTGAATCTTGATTTTCAACATTATCAACACTACCTGTTCCCACCCTGATTATTAGCCTGACCACAGCATTGAGCCTTACACTTCCTTTTACATCCCCCAATTCTTATGGCAACATCTTTTCTGCTTCCTCTGGCTGTGTAGGGATCAACAGATCCAGACTGATGTGCATCTGGCTGTGCCACAGAGCTGGTAGGATCACTGCATCAGGACCTCAGAGTGTTGGTGAAAGGAGAGGTGAAGAACTGGAGCAACGTGAAGCAGTGTATGAAGCATGTGAATATCTACTACAGCAATTCTTAGAGCACTGGGACCAATTTAAGCCACTCCTGAAATGTTTGTGTGAGCAGTAGGATGGGACTTGTTTTATCTAGCTGTGGATATTTTGGACAGGGAGATAAGCCACACTGAGCAGTTGCAGGTGCAAAAAGAAATGTATGACTGTACTCTGATCCCTTTTTCAAATTTTTCTGACCTGGTGATCACCTAATCTACAGAGTTGGATGTTCAGATTTACTTTGGTTTTATTAAGAAGAGGGAGGAAATTCTAACAACGTAATTGATGGTGTTGCATACTCAATCTGTACATACAGTGCCCATCCATCTGGGCCTCTGATAAACCTGGAACTTCTGTTTAAAACTTACCACTCCCACTGCAGTTGTGCTTTGTAAAAAGTGCACATTAAAGGTCTTGGGTTACTGCGAGATGATTTAAAAATATTGTGTTCCCTTCAATAAAAGAAGATTGTTAAATAGTTCATGGATACTTTTACTTAAATGTTTAAAGATTTATCATCCTCTTTATTATGCATAGTTAAAACCTTCTTTCCTTTTGTGAAGATCATTCCTAAATGTCCTAAATGGGGTTTTTATTTTGTAATATTTTGCACAACCTTATTTTATTCTGCTTCACTGATATGAGTTCTCTGAATTAAACTGAGATAACACTAGGTTTTTATGGAATAAACACTGCTTTCGAATAGGAAAGGAAGAATAATTGAAAGAGATATTCACTGACATTTTCATATCAAAGTAGTGCTTTATGACTGTGCCAGCAAATATTATTTTCCAGCTTTGTTAAACAATGTCTTTAATGTAGCAGTGAAATAACTATTAATCTGAGGTCGATAACTACAGCCTTGTTTTTCTTGTCTCTGCCCCTGCTGAGTCCAGTAAGGTTTCCTTGGCCCCACACAGCCCTGTTGAAAGAGCATGTGTTTTGAGGTCTTATCAGTTTGCAACCTGGCAGAAAGTAGCTGCACTTATCTGTGCTTTGCAGTGGCTCCACTTAGCAGCACATTGTGGTGTTGGGTGTTTTCGGGATGTCTACTTTGGCATCCATCTGTAGTTGTTGGCACTACGTAGTATACTGAGCCCTCTCGTTCTGCTCTTCTTCTTTTGTCTGACTTTCTGGGTTTCTCACTTGGGTGACTGCAACAGGTCCTGGATAGCTGAGGTGCCCTTGCACAGACCCTGCTGTGGACAGCTGAGCTGTGCCTCTATTCTGACCTGCATTTCTGCCTAGCCTGTGAGTCTGTGCATTGCCATAAAACTGCAGTTTCTCCTCAGAATTTTTAACTTTTTTCCTTTTAAATCTTGTATTCTAATGTTTTTCCCCTCAATAAACCTGTAGGTACAACTGTACTTACACAAATGAGCACAGACAGAGTGCATTTCTATTTCATCTCAAATCTCTATGACCTGTGTCCCAGGTCTTTTACTGCAGCAAAACTTTTACCCTTTTCCAACCCCTTGTATAAAGCCTCAGGTCTTTTTTTATAAAACTCATGTGTTGAAAACATTTTCTCAACTCTCACCACTTTTGTAGAGCTCCTACCATTTCTCACTTATATGAATACGGCTGCTGTTCTTAGACAGTTTTTACCTATTCCCTCTTCCTTTCATTGTTTCTTCCAACTTCTTTCTCTGAAGTGCCGTGGAACAAACAGAATTAGACTGAAAGATACCTTTTTTGACCTAAAATATTTTTTCCTACAGTGCTTTTTCACCACTTCATTGAGTCTTGCTCTAAACATCTCATAAGATAGGATGCCTTTTAGACACAATTCTGTCTAATTTATTTTGCTTTTTCCCTGATGGTCAGCCTCAATGGCCCATTTCTCCAAAAGATTTCCCATTATTACAGATATGTGCTTTTAGACCATTCATACACTACTGCACTATCTTCTTGTTTTCTACACTTCCCATGCTTTTTCAAGTACTCCTGTTGGTGTTTTTATTCCTGATTTATTATGGCTGTGCCAAGTTGCATATTGTGGGGTAAAATTTGCCTCCAAGTTAGTAATTTGGTACAGAGGTACAATAGAGGAAAATTACGATGTGACAGCGTGCAGGTCTGGGCTTTTAACTTTTGAATACCTGCATTCCTTTCTGTGTACTCACCCACTGCTCTTTCATTTTTTCCCTCCTGTATTCCAGTGAGTTCCCTGCCTCTCTAATAGCAGTCTTTTTTTTTCCTCCCAGCTTCCTGCTTTAAGGTACAAAATGGATTTCACAGAGCTTCCAATTTCTTTTGGCCACAAACCTGCTTATTTTAAAAGTAGCCTAATCTCAACAATTTAACAGTAACCTTCAGTCTACAGAGTTAGCATAATTGCTTCTAAATATATTTAGAACAAAAACTAAAATCCTGCCTAAATGGAAGTCTAAAATATTCCAGCTGAGTGATAAGCATATTTGTCTTAGGAAACACTAGCATTTATTCTTTCAGTGTTTTCTCTCTTCAGATTTTATCAATTTAAATAACTACATTTTTAATGTTCATGTAGTAGCAAGCAGAATTTGTCTCCTACCGTATCTTTCATATTCTTTCTTTTTAATTAATTTATGTGCCTATCTAATCTAGAGGCAAAGTCATCGATCACAGACCATTGGAGCCTGTGAAACTTTCAAAATTGTAATGACATCACAGGTGAAACTACAAAATATGTTGCAACTGTAACTACTGTCATGGTCTGTACCAAGGTTTTACATAAGGCAAAGAGAGAATTTGTTATGATGGATACAAGTGGAAGAAGAGGGATTTTTAATAGTTTCCCAATTTGACATAAGAGTTACTACAGTCCCCTGTATTTTAAAAGCTTTTACTGGTCCTGTTGATTCCTTATATTTAAAAATAGAAAGGACAAGGTGTGGATGTTGTAGACTGGCTGATGAGGGAAGGAAAGAAAGCTGTTGACTCAAATTTACTTTCTTGGTAAATTTGAGTAACAATTTCTGTTGAAGTGGCCTTCCAACCTCAGCATAATTGAATTCATGCAGGCATTTTGACAGAGTAACATGCAGATGTAAAGGATGTTTGCAGTCTTTTGGCCACTCGAAGATAATAGGAAGCAGAATCATTAGTGGTATTGCTGTAGGATGATCCAGTGTTTTTTACAGCTCCAGATAAAAATCTAGAAAGTATAAGGGAACACTGGTACCTTGAGATTGTAAAATGGTTTAATATCAGGCAGGAAAATTTTTTCTGTCTGCAGAGCACAATGAAAAGAGCAGAATGCTATGGAACACTTGAAAGAGAAAGAATGAATAACTTTGTATTAAATTAAGATATTGCCATGTTTTGTTTTGTTTTTTTAATTTTTTATACTCAAGGAATCACTCTGTATGTGATACCTGATATGAGACTGAAGATCATGAACTACTGTGAGAAGTGTCTGGCAGCAACCTAAATAGTCTCATGAGAAAAGGAAGATGAGATCCTGCAGGTCAGTTGTCACTATCAGGAGATGACTCTCCTGAGGGGCAGGTATGCACAGATACTTTGGTGGGTCTTAAGTGGTACCTTCATGTCTTCCTCTAACACAGGACTTTATCATGGCAATGACTTTTTCCATAAGTTTGAATCACAACTTCTGGCACAAGCATGCCTGATGTGTTTCCAAGGGAAGGGGCCTCCCTGTCTGTGCACATCTGTGAATGTTACTTACATGCAAGGACAGAAGTCCTCTCTGCTCCAGATTTTTCCTCTTTCCTACAGATTTTTCCACCAGAATATTTCTGTGGCCATGGAATACTCTTCTCTTGACTGTAGTAGTACACTACATCTCAATATATCATCATATCATATCATGTCATATATGATATATCATATCCTCTTAAATTGCAATGTAGCAAAACACAAATACACAGGGATCTCTTTTTGTAGCATGTGGCTTTTGGTTATATGCTGTCTTTTTTACCCTTTTTCTTACATTCAGAGAAATTTGGTGCAAGGATGAGTTTTTTTTCATATTAGGTGGGTTTTATGGGAGAGGGGTGAGTTTTGGTTGTCAGTTTTTTCCCTTTCCCTGTTTGGTAAGTACCACAAAATTGCTTATGTTGTTGACAAGAAATAAGAAAGAGAGAGGAGGTGATTTATAATGCATCCAGACTTCTGTCTTTCCCCTGTATGTAACAAACCTGTGGCTGGGATGTGCAACAAAACAGCTACTGATGGTGGGCATTCTTCTGCTTGATACTTCAGAGCTTGAGGTCCTTAAATTTGTTCATAAAGTAACACTAAGAAAGATCTGAGTAAACTTTATGGAATGGTGTATAATGGTTTTAACATACTGAGTATATCATCCTTTGGAAAGAATCTCATGGCATAAAAAAAAAAAATCTCTGACATACTTAATATGTTTGAAACTGGATAGTACTTAGTGAGCCAGTCAATCATTTGCCTGCTTCTGTTAGAGATGTGCTAACGTCTGCTTTGATCCCCTGGGAATTTCAGTGAAATACATGACCATGTACATCACATCCAAAGGTACTGGGAGCTGTATTTGTCCTGCTCCTTGTCTTTAAGAGGCAAAATTTAGATGAAAGTACAAAATAGAGAGTAACCCTCTCTGCTAGTAAGGGAAATGTTAATGGTTATGAGAAGCTGTATGCAATTGCAGTGGGACTCTTCCCAAACACATGTTTACATCTTCAGTTTTGTCCAAGGAGAGGGAAGGGGAGGAAGTGCTGAGGGTCCCAAGCAGAGCAGACAGCAGATGTATGGTATGCACAACATCACACTTACTGGGGGGCTCCTTATGAGATGTGTCTAAGAAGATACAAAATCCTACCCTAATCCGACCCTATAGCTTGTCTTTGCTGATGGAAAAATCTCATTACAGGAACTTCTTATGACTTTCAGTCAGCATATAAAGCTGCATGGGAAGGTTAAGAGAAACAGAGGCAGATACCAGAAACATGTGAAAAATCTGCATTTGAATGTGAATATTTAAATTTTTTGAAACCAATAGTGTCAACTGATTTCGTATGAGAAAGGTGGGGGGGTATTTTAAAAGGGAAAGTCAACAATAATGAAATGAACTGGACTTATAGTTCTTATTTGTCATATTGAATAGGGCATTGGTAGAAGCTACATGATGGGAACATTTATTAAATAAGTGAAATTGCATTTTTTACTTCTCCAAACCTCCTTCTTCAGCTTTGGAAATCCTAGTAAATCAAAGATTAATACTGCAGGGCGAGATGGTGTGAGTGATTAGTGTTACTTGCAAAGGAAATGTACCTAAATTAGCGTTATTTGCAAAGAAGGCATTATTCAACCTGAGAATAGATTAAGAGAAGCAAGTTACTAATGAAATTACCTTCTGTATTACTTACTAATGAAGTAATACTTTCTGTACTAAAGAAGCCTGGTAAGATATTATCGAGCAATGTCTAGAGCAAGGAGCATGTTTATCCTCACAGTATGCACATCACTCAGCAGGAAGATTCTAACTCATCACTCAATGGAAGGCAACAGTCTGAGACTTAAATTTCCTTTCATAAACAGATTTTATTTTCAAAAGCATGATCTAGATCTACAGTTCTTTGAATTGATCACTTCACTTAAGAGGAACTGAACACTTTTATGCCAGTTCCAGGCTTGATACCATAAGAGTAAGTTATGCTGAAAGTTTTTTATTATAATTTGTTGGTGCTTTGCTTCTGGGTTTTTTTATGGTTTTTTTGTTTGTTTGGTTTGGTTTTGTTTTGTTTGTTTTTCAAATTTTTTTATTCTTAATTAAGAAGTACAAAAAATAGGAAAATGCGGAAATGGAAGCATTTCTGAAATTAGTTTCTCTCTGATTCAGCACAAGGACAGGCCTAGAAACCATGTCCCTGCAGCCACAACTCCTTGTCTGTTTGAAAACACTAAATGTCAGCCTTTACAAGCTGACAAATGCTGTACAAGCAGTTTTAGGAATATTCAAATGCAGGTTCCTTTAGGATTAACAGAAAATTCTTGTTTTTTCCCCCCTCGTCTTTAGAGTTAATAGATCAGAAGCATGTTTTGTGCCCCAAAATCTGTCATCCAGAACTGTTTCTGTGTTTGTATATATCAGACTCAAGCAGACAGTGAGAGGTTCCAGTGCAACCAGCTGTGAGACAGTCTCATTCACTACCACACAGCATTATCTTTCTTTAGAAACCCGCAGTGCAGTCCAGTTTGTAGGTTATTTTTCTTTGGTCACATCACTTGAAACTGCACATCTTGCATAACAGATATTTAGAAAGTTCTGATTATTCAGTTCTTCAAAGCTACCTGCTTTCAGAGACTGTAAAACAGAACATTACAGAACGAGCAGACAATGTGCCTGGTGGTTGCTGTGAGTGTTACTAAGGTGCTGCAGAATTGCAGGTTTCACTCTTAGATGTACGTCAACAGTATCTTTAAGTAGCTGAGATCAGGGAGAATGTTTTCCTTTGCTTCCTATTTTTGCTAGTTGTGTGCCTTTACATGGAACTTCACAAATGGACAGAGAAATCTGACTTACAGACTTGAAAGATGTGGAAAATGGTGTGCAGAATGTTGTAAAGCATCTGCTTACCAAGCTTGGAATTCTTTTTTTCTGAATTTAGAACCTAAAAGAGCACAAGTGCTCTCTTACTCACTTGTACAAAAATATTGGATCTGCAGGATCCAGAAGTTTCCCAGAGGTGAGGAACCATTCAAAAATTTTAGTTGTAGAGTTCATAGGAGCTAAGTTTTATTAGTTATCTTTCAAATGAAGAAAGAAACTGGCCTCTTCTCATCAGACATTAATGTAGACCCCTTCCTTATTTAGCCAGTTGTGCAAACCTGTGCAGTTTCACTGGGCTGCAACAATAAATTCTCTTGTGTGCCCTTGGAAACTCAAGTTATTGCCAGCTGAGTCACAGATTATAAATGTACTTGGTTAGTTTATTCTTGGTGATTAAAAGAGGTTAGATAGAAAATACTGAGACTTGCTGCAAGACCTTGATTTTCTACCTATGTTTTGGTGTGCTCTGATTAATATAATTTTTGACTCACTTTTTACTTGGCTTTTTAGTTTGATTCTTTAAATTTTCTAGCAAAATCCAGACTTTTGGCATACATCTGTGCCAAGTTTTGCTGCTCAAAATCTAATTCATATTTTGAAAATGCACCTGTGCTCACATTTTCAACACTGCCATCTGAGGTTTGTGGTTGGCAAAAGCTGAACCCATAAAAAACAGGACAATATGACAAATTCTTTACCACTCAGTCGTTGATTGTGAGTTCAGCAAGTGTCCCTGAAATGCAGAGGTGTGCAAACTGCCTGTCCCCTCATCTGTCTTCAAGCACTGATGACAAAGGAGAAAGGAGTAGGTATGGAAATTTGCTCTACAAGAATATGGCAGGGGCACAACTACTTAACTCTGAATCACTAAATATTCATGAAGAACATATTAGGCATTTATAGGTTTACCCCAGAGGCAAGTAGTGATACACATAGTGATGTGCCAAGAGTACAGAAATGTCCTTAGAGCTCCCAAGGAAATGCCACTTTTCCCAGACAGCTGCTTGGCACCAGTGTATCCTGGGCACAATGGTTCTGCCAGCTGCCTAATCTGCTCAGATTTGCCCTTCATGGTAGATGAATAATAGAGTTTTTGCCATTCAAGTACTCCATTCTGTGTCTTGGTACTGCTCTTTCATGACTAAAGACCTTCACTGGCTTTTGGGAAATTGTTTTAATTGTCCTAGTGTAAAGAGAGTGTCAAATAAGTGTGTGGTGTCTGTTATGCTTAGCTTTAAAATCGTCTAGGGGACTGTGAAACATGGAGTTTCAGATTGGTTGTTCTTGGCTTTTACTCTTTTGGTATCAAATGACTTTCTCCCAATCGCCCCTTAGTTCTGATTGTGGTCAGAAAGATGTTACAAAAAGACATTCAACAGTTGAATAGCTAGCAATAAACTCTCCAGGTCCTTTTTCTTTCCCCTGCTGCAATCTCCTATTTTCCTTTGCCTCCATTTCACATCAGAAGTCCCCTAACAAAATGGATAGCATCTGTCCCATTCCCAGGAATGCCAGTCTCTCATTTAATATTATTTTAATTTGTGTTATGCTTCATTTACTCATAATATCACACAGTGCACAAGAAGCACAGCAGACATCTCTGATAAAAGGCAGATGGCAAGAACCTACTGTCTGTGGAGGTACATGTTTTGAATTATCTGCTGACAGACAGGAATGGTGCAACTCTGAGTCTGGGTGGGGAGGTTGAGAAGTGAAAAATGTTTGAAACCAACTCTTTGAATATGTTGTTGTATATGTACTCTATGAAGAAGCAAAATGTAAATGCCAACCCAAAGTACAAGAATCTTGTTCTGTTTGTTGTGCCAATCTGAACTTAACATTTTGTAGGGCCTTAAAAAACCTGTGTTGTTCTGATATTAGCATATCATTTTTCACAATGGCTAGATTTAGCATGTAACAGCTCTGAAGTCTTTTATTGTTTTTTTTTGGGGGGGGGTGTTTTTTGGGGTTTTTTTTGTTTTTTTTGTTTTTTTTGTTTGGGGGGGTTGGGGGGGGGGGGGGGGGGTGTTTTTTGGGTGTGGTTTTTTTTTTTAGTTTCTTTTCCAGGCCCCTGGGCTCTTGTTGATGATAAGTAAAAGAAAAGAAGTAAATGCAGTTTCTTAGCTCTGACAATGCCTACCTGTCAATGTGTTTAAGTGCCTTCACCATTTTAGCCACACATTTCCATAATTCACTTCAATGATGTTTATTGTACAGCTAACAGGTTTGATTGGATTATTGTCTGTCTGCAGGTGATTTTCTACTTACTGTGTGAGGAGGGGATGTTTTCTTAAGGATTCTTGCTTGTTAGTGATGCTTAAACTTCAAAAACCCCCTCCACTGCTGCTTGGTCTCTGATGTTACGATAGGGTTGCAGTCCAAAGGTGAGGCTTCAGAGCCCTGCCACAAAACATACATACAACTGTAAAAAAAAAAAAGTATTTCTACTTAGTAATTTAATGGCAATTTTTTTTTTTTATTATTACTGAGTTCTTCTATTAGATTCTTATATGTAGGTGGCTGTTCTGCAATAAGTAAGATGCTAGTGACCCTTAAGGGTATAATAGAATGGCAGTGGCTGTGAGGATCCATGAAAGAGAAACCTGTGTGATATGATTCCTCTTTTTGCACGCTATTTTAAAAATTTTATAGCTAGAATGTCAAAGTTCACTCCAAACTGAGATTTGTTTTTTATAAGCTTTCTTCTTCAACGGCTTTTTTTTTTTCTTTCCAGATTTATACTACATATTTAACAGGGTTATCTATGCAATAAACCACAGGTGCCATGGTTTCCCTTTCTTACATATTTTTATATTTTTATATATTTTATATTTTAAAAATTATTACATAATTTTAAAATTGAACTCTGTGAATCTCTGAATTGAACAGCTCACTTTGAGTGTACGTAATTCAGGCTTGCATATAATATGAGAACTGTGTTCATACATACAATCTGAGTCTATGAATAATCTTTCATAGACTTTGTGGCTGTTGCCTAATACTTTGAGGACATGACACAGCAAAAGACTCATATACCACAGAAGGTAACATATGTATAGAATAAAACATGTGAATACTGTCAGATTGGTGCCAAAGCAGCAATTAAATGCGAGGAAAAGCTTCTTTGTTGTTGTTGCACTTCTTCAGTGGTATGAGATGATGCATTGACTTTAGTACATTCATAAAACAGGCATGGCCATTTCAAATTCTTCTAGTTTATTGTGTTCATTTTAACATGTCGATTTTTATAGTATGAAACAAGGCTTGCTTCCAGTTTTAGAGAAGGCTGAAGTTTAGATGCAATTTGAAGATTTTCTGTAGGATATACTACTAGCTGAGAAAAGGGCAAATGTTCCATTTTGTGAAAAGTTTCTTTGTGAGTTGAATAAGGTTGTTGGTTTGCTCAGAGGTTGGATTTTCAATTTATGCTAAGGATTTATAGAAGCACATTGTATAATGTCAAAGAAGAGAATCTGATAAAGAAAAACCAAACTCAACTAACCACAGAACAGTTCTTCTTCTCTGATTAAAGCATAAGAAAAAGCTTCGATGCTACATGTCTGGTGCTATTGAAGGACTGAACAGGTTCCTTGAGCTTCTTGCAGTTCTTTGGCAGAGAGAGCTGTTTACTGCACCTCCCTAATTTCTAAGATATTAGAGACCTGGTTAATTACCAGAGTTGCCTTCTATCACACTGAATCTCTGCTCTAATGTCCACCCAGCTGACTGTGACTGGCCAAACCTGAACATGTGCCTCTGCAGTGATAGAGAAATCTTTTCCTTTATTCATAATGAGAGCAAAATGAAGGTCTCAGGTTAAATTTTTCTCTGAGCTTAATGCCATTCAGATATATTTCCTTTTAGAGAAGTGGGGTGCAGTAAGCAGTGTAGGAACTGGGGTCTTTTTCCTTCAGAGGATCACTTGTAGCAACTGAAACTGAGGGAGGGTGCCTGCATTGATCTTCGACCTTAGTATGTATCTGTCTGTGAGAGAAAATTGTGCCTACTGACTCTTTTTAAGGTCCTTTTTGAGAATCATACCTGAAGGGATAAGAGTCATACATTGCTATGCTGATGGAGTCTGTTAGCAGATCATCAGCAATCAGTGGCTGTGTCAAAATTTGTACAGAGGTCAAAGAGCGTATAGATTTGACCTCTACCCTGAGTCACAAGGAAGTCATTGATCCTATGCTATTAGCATCATCTTTTTGATATATCCAAGCCTGAAGCGTGTTTTTGAAAAGCTGCTTAATGCTGGCAAACAGCATGTGCTAGGCTCTCATTTTTCTCTGCCAAGAAAAGGGAAGTAGAGCACAGAGAATTAATTGGTGAGACTGTCTCTGAATGTAAACCTTAAGTAGCTGGTAGGTAGTCCTTTCTATTAGAAAAAAACCTCTTTTTCTACAGTAATATATTTAGCTTTCTCAGAATGGAAGCAGTGGTGACCAGCTTAACACAGCATTTTCTGCACCTTCTGCTGTCTGTGTTCATGGAGAGGCTGAACAAAGGCACATCCTAACTGTGTTGTGGCACTTCTGCCACTCGAAGCTCAACGTATATGTAGTTTCTCTTTTCTCATGATAGCTTTTGATGGTTTTCTTCTGAACCCCTGGTGCTTCAGTTGGATTTGGTAGTTCATTTGGAAAATTGCTTCAGTCCCAGTATGAGGGCTGTCACTGGGCATAAAGAGTCTTCCCTTTCATCACTTTATTAACAGAAGTTTTAGTGTAGCCTTTGCATAGTTTCCCTGTGAGCTGGGTGACACCTACCTTCTCACCTTGTATGTGTGTTTGACAGTGAAAGTAATAAGCCATGTATAATCTGGGATTTTTACCAGTCATAATTTCAGACAATTGATTTAACTTGGTCTCAATACATTCTTCTACGTAATGAAGTGGTAAACACTATTTATTGTTCCAGAGGCATGTCAAGTCAAAACTAACCACCATTTCATCACATCTGAATGCATACTATGAGGAGGGTATAGTACAGATGGTTTTGGTTAGAATGGAGCCTTCTGAGGTACAGTGGTTTTCTGATTTCCTGAGAAATCTGTACTGCACTAGTTTTCAATTTCTTGTCACTGAATCAATGTCATGGAAAGTCATGAACAATAAAGTTGGATTTGCAGTATCTTTGCAGCACATGTTTCTCATTTAGTGCCAGTCTGCAGTGACCTTGCAACCAACCAACCACATAAAATACAATGATGATACTAGTGGTTCAACCCCAGTCAGCATCTAAGCTCCTCGTGAGCACTCGCTCCCTCTCCTACCAGGGATCAGGGAGAGAATTGCATGGGTTAAAACTAGAAAACTTGTGGGTTGAGATAAAGAAAGCTTAATAGGGAGAGCAAAAGCCTTGCACACAAGCATAACGAAACAGGGAATTCATTCACTGCTTCCCATGGCAGGTGTCTCCAGGACAGCAAGGCTCCATCACACATACCAGGGACTTAGAAAGACACACATTCCGAACATATCTCCCCCTTCCTCTTTCTTCCATCCACTTTATGTTCTGAGCATTTTGTCATATGGGATGGAACCTCCCTTTGGTCTTTGGGGTCACCTATTCTTTCTATGTCTCCTCGCATCTTCCCAGTCTCACTTCCATTGCAGCCATATGAAAAGCAGAAAAGACCTTGGCTCTGTGCAAGACTTGCTCAGCAACAAAAATCACCTCTACATGATTAGCACTTTGTTCAGTAGAAATCCAAACCATAATCCTATACCAGCCACTGTGAGGAAAATCAAGCCTATCCCAGAGAAAACCAGTGCATAGTTCTGGAAGCTGGAGCTAGTAGGTGGCAGATTGGCAAAAGTGATGTGTAACCTGATCCCTCTGCAGACTTTTTCCACTGTTAAAGGGCAATTATTCTTTAAAGGAGACAGATTCCTACCTATGGGTTTTTTTTTATTTTTTAGAATTTCTATGAAAAGTAAGAAAAGGAACAAATAATGATGATAATTTAGTTTTATTACTCCTTTTCTTCCTTACTTCTATACATAGCTGGCTAATTGGCCACTCTGTACCTTCCAGGAGACTCTCAAGGTACAAGAGAAAAATGCCTATATGCATTCTGATTACAAACATACCTGCATTTACCTCATTTTATTCACTAGAGAAATAATAGAGGAAGGATTTGTGAAAAGTTTTTGGTTGTAAAGGATTTTGATAAATTTAGGAAATAAATTACAGTTGTGTTCAAGGTTTTTTAAGTAAAATAGAGATGATGAAGATAATGACAAATGTAGCTTTCTTCATGCTAGTAGAACAAAATTCAATTCAACATCAAAGGAGGATAAATAGGGATAAATGTAATGGCAACCTTTTGTTCTGTGAATGCTGTCACAGAGGGCTTGAAAGCCTGAGCAAATAATGAGAGGCAGAAAGAGAAACAGCAAGTGCATGAGAGAGACAGCACAGCAGAGAATAGGAACAGCTAGAAGAAATATCTGTCGTATTAATCATAGCAGAGACAAAGGGAAAGCCCAGGAGCTGAGACAGCTTGCTGTGAGCAGTAATCTGGACATAAAAGTGTAAGGTCTAGATGGAAGATGGGATTCAGAAATGTCACTTTCCTAAAACATCCTCATCACTTACTTCTCACTTAAGTGGTTTGATTACTTTGCAGCTCACGCCTTGATTCTCTCCACACATTTCTTCTTTTCCTGTTTTGTTCTTACTCTTTGAAGTGATTTGAAATTTTAACACAGTGGAGGAGCAGCCAGCCCTCTTTTACCTTCTGAAGGCTCATGTCTTGTTAGTTGCTGTAGTTACTCTTCCTACCAATTCAAAGAATCACACTTTGTAGGTGTTGTGATTTAATTCCAGCCAGCAGCCAAGCCCCAGGCACTTGCTTGCTCACTCTCCAGCCAGCAGGATTGGGGAGAAAAATGAGAAGGTAAAACTGAGAAAACTCATGGTTTGAGATAAAGACACTTTGTTAGGTAAAGCAAAAACATCGCAAGGAAGTCACTCAGCACTTCCTATGGGCAGGAAGGTGCTCAGCCATCCCCAGGAATGCTGGGCTCCATCACACCTAATGGTGACTTTGGAAGACCAAACATTCCCTCTTCCTATTGGGGAATTATGCCAACAGTTAGGTGTTTGGAGACTGCTTAATTACCTGAGAACATTAGGCAGGTAAAATGTACATCCAAATTATAAGAAATTGCAGGATGAACAAAGAAGGCCTTCACTAGTGGTTTGTATTCAACAGCACAGCCATTTTCCTAGGATTTTGAGAGTTCAGAGAATGTGCTGCCAAATTTGTTGTGCATTTGCATTTTTAATTTTTTTTTTAGTGTACGTGGTTATTTTCTCTTACACAGCCATAGAGTCCCATACAATCACCCTGAAAGGATAATTAAGAAACATTTATTTCATGAATAACACCCAAGCAAAATCAAGCAAAATCAAGATCACTTCAAATGTAAGGCTGCCTGGATACTGAAAAGTATTATTACATCCAATAATTGGGTAAGAAAAATGTGAACTTGCCATTGATCCTTGACTAACGAGGCATGCATATATTTCCATCTATAAGTATTTCTGTGAAGGTGCAGCAGAAGCCTAGGTAGCTAGGGGATAAGGAGAAACTATTTGTGTTAATGGGATTGTAACATTTACTTTGACATCTGAGAACTGGTATGAACATTCATTGTGTTTTACACTGTTTTATAAAAGATATAAGTGAACAACAAAATAGATAATTGAAGGTTTTGTTTTATTTAAAGACTCACTTTATAAAATCACATAAATTACAGCAACTGTTTGGAGCCATTAACTACACTTATTGATGGCAGACATTGTTTGTGTTTTAGTCCAGTGATGGCAATATATTCCACCATGCAAAAAAAAGAGTGTTAGTACATTTAAACTAAGGGTTTTCTGAGGCTATAATTGTCTTAAAGTACATCTGTTAATTTGCAAATTATTCACATTCTTCAAACAATGCAAAGCAACAGCAGCCTGTACATGATCTCATGTTTGTAATTCAATATAATATTTAAGGTGATGTGACAAAGATTAAATGTCTTGATCTATACAATCTGACTTCGAAACTGCCTGTCTTCAGCTGGTTTCTTTGTGACAGCTTGCCTATTTTGCCTTGAGTAACTTGTTAACCTGGGAAATATAAATGCTAGCATTTTTCCACCTTTTTGAAGTACTGATGGGAAAAAAACATATAGTGAGTGATACTTATATCACTCCTAAGTAAAAAATAGCATTTTTCTTTTCAGAAATAGATGCCTAACATAGTAATAGAAGTAAATAAATTAATTCTTCCGCAATATTCATGTGTAATAAATGATACGACATTATTCCTTGCCAAAAAGAAGGATTTGAAGTTCACAGTAAATTTCACTTTCAGAACTTCCCATGGACTAAAAAATTAAAATTATTTTGTCAGAGGCTGATGCTCAGGTTTCCAGAGCGTACAGCTAGCTATATTCCCTATATCCTGTAACTACAGCAAATCTGACAAAAACCCATCAGCCAAGACATTTGTAGGAGAATGTTAGGGCTGGTCCAAAGGCTCATAGAGCTTTTTTGGAGATGTATGCTGAAATCCCATGGACCTGTACCTGGGAGAGTTTGCCCAGGGGTCTTGTTCCAGAGCAGCCCACCCTGCAAGGTTGAAGACCATTGGCTTGGGGATCAGAAGTACCTCACCTCGAGTGAGGTACTTGTCAGGCTGCCCCCGTGCTGGGATTCAGTTTGTGTGATGGCAAAGCAGAAATAGTCTTTTAAGACTCCCATACTACTGAAATTGTGTTTCTTCAGAGCTGTATGTCCTGCTTGGAAGATATACAGGCCTCTCCAAAGTTACACACTACGCATACCCAGAATTTTAGTGGCATTGGATGTCTTTGTTGGTCTGATCACTGAGCAGAATGTGCCCAGCCCAGGCCACTGCAGCGCTGCTCCAAACATCCTCCCAGGTGACGAGACCTCAGAAGGCAGTGTGACCTCCTCCACAATGTCCGTGTTTGTGGAGGGGATTATCTTCTATTGGATACAGGGCCCTTCTCAGCCTCTTCTGCTGCTTTTGCTCTTTATATCTCTGGAATTGGACTGGAACCATAATGAACTAATCCTTGATTATTTTTTGGTAATAAATACCTTTGTGATGTGTTGGGAGCAGACTAGAATAGGTATAAGCTTTAAAGACACAGTTTCTGCAGTGTCTTATTTGCTCCTAATTATGTTTTCTAAATCTGAAAAAAGGGATAAAGGAATTAGAAAAAAGAAAAAAAAAAAGGTCAGCTTGTGTGAATTAAATGAAAACGTGATAAAGTCACTAAAGAGGTTCATCAACTTTAGTGCAGGTACATAATTTTTTTTTGTTTGCACATAACATAGAAACATTCTAAGACATCTCTTAAAATACAGATTTAACTCTATAGACTGCAAAAAATTTATTTTATGTAGCAGCATATACCATTCAAAGTAAATGTTTTAAAGGTAATAAGCATGTTTTGCATGCTGAGAGAATGTGCACAAACCCAATCTGCAAAGTGGATGAATCCATTATGTAAATCTAAAGTTGTCAAAGTGATCTATTATAACTATTTCTACTGTCAGTTGTTCCACATAGCACAAATTCAGCAACATACTCATTTTGATAGGGGAGAGAATTTAGATATTGTACCAACTACTTATTAATCTTACTGATTTCTACAGCACCTATCACAATGACAATTTTTGATACAGGGATTAATGCCGAAAACAGAAGATGACAATCAAAAGCTAACAAAAGAAGTGTCATGTTCTTGACTTGAATATAAATTGAAGGCTATGAAGGAACAACATGGCTTGGAGCATTGATGCTGGAGGCCAGCCTTTCACCAAAAGGCTCATATTTAGAAACTAGAACTGTTGGGAGGGAACAAACTGTCACTAGTGATGGCTGTTTGTAACTTATGTGAGAGACGTGCTTGCCATTCAGTTCCTAGTATGCTACATACAAAAGAAGAAAACAAACAAAAAAGGATCTAAATGCCTCTAATTTGAACATCACTGGTATTTTCTGCAAAGAGTCTGGGGGCTACTCTTTTTAGAATCCAGAACTAGTCATTGAATATTTCTTCTTTTTTATTCTCACAGGAGATACTTCTCCAGGATTTTGGGTGAGGCGGTTTTGCAAAAGATTTTTCTGTCACTGCTTTTGCTATTTTTTTCTTGGCATGCTAGATATGAATTTGCACTGTGAGAAATTTAGTAGTTCATTGCATATGCTAATCAAACATTTTAATGACATTCTGCTGGTGAAAGTTACTTCAATTATTTTTGTTGTCTCTGCTTTAGTTTTAAAACGCAAAGTGACCAATGTTGCTGCATCCTGACAGTTGTGCTTATTCCTAACCAGTAGGAAATCTTAAAGCTTTGAGCCAGGTCCTACAAAACTTGTCCTTTTCATGTATGCTATAATTTCATAAAAGAGAAAAGGTATCTCTGCATTAGATAGCAGTGTGAAGTTAATGTGTGTGAGCATGAAAGGATTAACTCGTTATATAGCCATTAAATAATAGCAACCTAATGCTTTCTTTGTTACAATTTTAGTGATTGACCCATGCAAATTTCTTCATTTGCATACACTGCAAGATTAAATAGATTTGGGTGTAGGCACCTTCCAAAAATAGAACACTGAAGTTCACCATAGCTGGTTTGATGTTGGCTGGACAGCAGTACAATTCTGTAGGGGCCTAAAGTATGAGGCTTCCACATTTGTTCACTAGAGGGGGAGAGCAAAGTGCCAAGGAGTGCCCAAGGGCTCAGTGTGTCAAGTCTGGGCTCCAAGTCAGCAGAATAGTTTAATCAGTGAGTGCCCTGAGCTCCTCTTCTTGTTTGGCATTGGGGTTGAGATTTGGGGGATTTTTTTGTTTTGTTTTGTTTCATTTTACTAAAAAAAAATACTATTTTTGTCATTTGTTTTGTTTAATTTTACTATAAAAACACTATTTTTGTCATTTGTTTTGTTTAATTTTATTACAAAATTTGCTTTGGACCTGAGGAACTTTTTGGTCATTGTTAAAAA
The DNA here is from genome assembly GCA_018697195.1 of Certhia americana. Classification (NCBI taxonomy): domain Eukaryota; kingdom Metazoa; phylum Chordata; class Aves; order Passeriformes; family Certhiidae; genus Certhia; species Certhia americana. The sequence continues at coordinate 19,083,421 of CM031857.1, read as the reverse complement.
AATAGAGAGGTTTCCATCAAAAGAAACCCCCTGTATTTTGCCAAGAACTGACTTTTTTTTTTTTTTTTCTGAGTATTATTTAATTAAAGAAGATAGACAGTAACTAAACATTCTATCAGATCTGTAGATGGTGAAAAAAACATCACCAAGCAGCTCCATGTTGTTTGACAATACGACTTGTTCATAGAGGAAGTATGTTACAAAGTATATTTTAACATTTTTGAGTCTTTAAATTGCCTACCTTTCCTTTGCAGCTTTTATTATTTTTTCTTTGGATTATTGCTCAATTTGGAGTTCAGCTTTCTCCTTAGCTAGTTAGCTTTCTGCAAATGCTAACTCAAATCATGTAATGCTCTTAGCTATTTTCCTTGACTCATGGGAGCCAAAATCCTAAACTGTACAGTTTGGGTTTGTAAAAGAGCAATCCAAAAAATAACCTTGCTTTGTCTTGCTCTGTTTTAATGTTTCACAGAAGGAAGATTTCAGATGATCATCACATAGTCTACTTAACAATTACATATTATTTTTGTGAATATCTGATACTTTGGGACTACACAGTGCCTCCTATAAATTAACTCTGTTTAGGGGTGGAACAAGCTGGCTGAGCTGCATGGAGGTGTGGGTTTCAATGATCTCCATTAATGCAAACATAATCTCCAGATGTTTCAAAGCAGCACTGCTGGCTTTATAGAGGGGTTCTGATGGCTCCACATTTAATGCTGGTGAACTTGTCTCTGCAGACTGGTGTGCATCTTAGCACAAGTGGAAGGAGAGACCAAGCAGAAGGCTTGCCAGATGTGGGCCCAGGGAAACCCAAATACACCCACGTGTGCAGCCACAGCGTGTCACCCAACAAGCATGTTGGCATCCTTGGTGAGTGGTATTCCTTGCTGTCCTTGGGCAGGGCTGTCCAGGAATGAGCACTGTTGAAGCACCATCTTCTGCAGAACATGTGGAAAATGTCTTGCAGTTGGGCTGATAGTTTGTTTGGTGTCGTGGTTTTGCCTTTCTTTCTCTCTTTTTCTTTTTTTTTTTTTTTTTTTCTTTTAAGGGGTAGTCTATTTGTGTTTGCCCTTTTTTAAAATTTATATTTAATATAAAGAGATCATGAAGAGTTTATTTCCAATAAGCTTAGTTAGGCACTATGTTGAAAAGTTCTTCTTCGAAGCTTCCAATGAGAGCTCCTGCATGAATGTTAATGCAACACATTTTAATGTGTGAGGAGTTCCCTGCCTTTTAGTGAATCTATCTGGACTTTCTTGGGTATCTTTGTGAAACTTTTTTTATTGCCTTACTAAGAAGTAATGCTGGTTTATTACAGTTTCTTCCTGAAAAACATTATCTACCATGGTACTACTGCTGAAAGGGAAGGTGGTATCCTGCTTACTTGGAAATATTCCTTTGGCCTCCTTTGAATCACTGTTATTCATAAGATGGCATTTTCAGTGTGTCACACCGTTCTCTTTTTACTTTGCATGAAATCTATTTAGTAGTACATAATTTCATGAAATTTCATGAAATCATAAATATTTTTCTGATTAATTTTAATCAATGGACAATTACGTCCTTCAAAACCAGAGTTACATGGTGTGTACAGGAGTCTAGGAATCAATAAGGCAGAGAAATGTTCCACTTTGTGTTATATACCTTACCAGAGGCAGTCTGGAGATCTCCAGCCCTCCACCAGCTGATGTTTAGGGACAGACCTACATTTGGAGCTAGGGCTTTGCTGGTATTCTGTTTCAAAAAAGACGTGTGATTTTAGTGAACTTGTTGCTCTGTTTTATTCTGAAGCAGTTTTGTCTGTACCTTGTGTTTGCATTAAAGATTCAGATCTGTCATTTCTTGAAGTATTTCATATTACGTGATTATGGTTCTGTTGTGTTGTCAGCCACTAACAGATGGCTTAGTTCTTTAATATAACAGTTATTTGATGTATGTGTCTATCTAAACAAAGTATCTGATGGATATCTGGTACTGGAAAAACAGATTGTTACCAGTCTTGCTGAAAGTAATAGAAATATTTTAAAGTAAAATTTATCACGTGAGTATTGAATTTTTATACAATACAGTGACAGGATAAAAATAAAAGAGGCAAGCTAAAATAATGAAACATTCAGATGATTTCTCTTCAGACCTGCGCATAGGCTGTTCTAAACACTAGTAAATGTTCCTTGTATGTTTCTGAAAAAGTAAAAGCATGAGTACTATGTTCAATTGAAATATTACTCATTCTCATCCAGAGCATGTCAATGCAAAAGTGTAGAACCCAAGAAGTAAGAGTTGTGCTACGGTATTTTCATTGAAAAGGGTCAAGTTCCACAAGTTTATATTTCAGAACTGCAGACAGCTGTAGTCACAGTACATTGGGATAAGACAGTTCCTTTATGAAACTCTCTTGAGATTTGTAATCGTACTTGAAATTGGCTTTAAAAGTCTGGTTTTGATAAAGAGATTTCTTCTAAGCTTCATTCAGCTGACAGCTTCTTATACTAAAAGTTCTTTCATCCTTCCTGGTAATTGAAGAATGTTGTCCTAAGACAGGAAGAAACTACACACATGGAGTTCAAATAGATTCAGTTAACATTTTTTTGTTGTTTTTTTTTGGTTTGGTTTGGGTTTTTTTTGTGTAGACTAACAGAAGGAAGCATCTGGTCCTCCTGGAAGTCTGTATGTTATAGATTCTTCAGTCTACACACATATAGCTTAAAAGATGAGGTATAAGTTTAATTCATGGGTCACACTTTAATGTCATCAATTCTGTTTGTCAGATCAGTGTTTCCATGTTGGCAATTTGCTACGTGTTCCTAGCCTCTCCAGAAGGTATTTTGCTCACTAGAGTTTATGAGAAAAGGAACACTTTTTCTACCATATTCATGGCCAAATAGCCTCAACCCAGTTAGTTCTCTTATCACTAATTTTGATTGAAGCAGAAACTGCTGTCTATATTTGTCTTCATTGTACTCTCAGAATTTTGACTAAAGCCTGGATATTTTATGCAATTGTTTCTGCCTCGTATCTTGTTCATGGAAATAAGATTATTGTGACCTGAGAATTGAACTGTAAAGGGCAATCTATGATAATATTTTTAAGTTAGATTTTCTGTTTATTTTTAACATTTCAACATGCTTTTTTTCTTTCCCCCTAAGCAATTAAATGAAGCTAACACAATTAGATGCTTCATAGGATCTCTGAAGAAAAAACAAAACCCATTGTCCTGTTTTCTTCTGAGTCTGTATTGCATAAAGCTTTTTCTACTTTGCAATAATCATTTGGCCTTACTCATTTCTTGCATTTCCTTCTGCCTCTCCTCATCTACCATTAACAGCTACAGAATTTTAAAAAACTACCAAAACCCTTTAAATTGACTTAGATCACAATTTTTCCTTATTGTTGGGAGTGTACTCATCTGCTTTTTTATTATAGTCTGTGGAAATCTTCGTGTGGAAAGATTGTCTGGTAATACAGTGTTGTCTGTAATATCCTGTGGTTCTTTAATTCCAGATCATAGTCAGTCATTTCTCTGTCCTCCCATCTTTACAAAGCCTTTCTGATCAATAGAAACTTCTAAAACTAGAATAATTTTGTCCAAAGGGTTTAATCTTGGTTTTGTGACAATATTATGAAGAATTGAAACATTGATCCTTCTATTTTACCTAATGGTTCATTTGCTAAGACAAATGACCCACTTACTACATGGATCTGGAAATAATTCAACTCTTCTTATTAATAAGTTGGATGTAATTAATAGACATAATTGTGTAGCATGAAGTAATGAACTATTGGATCATATAAAACTTTAAAGAAACTGTAGATCATAGATAGTATCATAGAATCACAGAATATCTTGAGTTGGGAGACACCCATTAGGATCATCAAGTACAACTCCATGTTCCTCACAGTACTACCTAAAAACTGAACCATATGACTAAGAGCATCATCCAGATACTCCCTGAACTCTGACAAGCTTAGTTCCACTCCTCAAGGCTTCTTCCCTGGAAGGCCATTCCAGTGACCAAATGCCCTCTTAGTGAAGGCACATCCTCTGATGTACCTTCATCCCTTTTCCTTGTGTGCTTTTCTGGTCACCAGATAGGGGAGATTAGAACCTCCCCCCGCCACTGCCCTCCTTAGGGCAGATGCAGACCTGAATGAAGCCACCACTCAGTCTATTTTTAGGCTGAACAGGTCAAATGACCTCACTTCTTTATAAGTTTTATTTTAAAAAATTTGCTGTTCATGATGCCATTGCTTCCACTAACAATGTCAAGTTTTTCTTTTTTTTTTTTTTTTTTTTTTTTAATATGAGAAATGCAAAACTTGAAAAAGTTCCTTTTAAAAAGGAAGTGTTGATGGTTTGGGGTTTTTGTTGGGGGGGAGGTTTGTTTGTTTGCGGGGTTTTTTTGTTTGTTTGTTTGGGTTTTTTGTTTTCTTTTTTTTTTTTCCTGTGGTTTAGTTACTTTATTTCACAAGGAATTAGAATCCATAGTTCTCAACTTTCAGGTGAATGCATTATTTTTCCACAGGCTTCTAGATCTGTGTATCCTTACTGATTCATGTCTCATCCTTTAGACTCAGAAAGTTGTTCTCGCTACCTGGTTATTTCTTTCCTTCTCAATGACTTATAAAGCATTTTACACAAGTTGGAAAAGTAACAGCAGGAAACATGAGAAACCCACCTTAGAATAATGGTTGTGGGCACACTCCTGGGACATGCAAGATATAGATTAAAATTGTTTCAATTAATTGTGTGGCTCTCAAAGCCCAGATAAGTTTTAAAAAAAAGCTTATAAAGCTAAAAGAATAAAGCCTAAAATGTTTCCAATAATAGAGGAATGTAAAAGCAATTTGTGTTTTCAATAGTGATAACTTTAACCTGAATTTATGAAAAGATGACTTAATTCTCTGTGTCTGATATAGTTGTCTCTTTTGGTGATTCTATTGGGGGTTTTTTCAAACTAGTTTTTTTGATCTAACTCCACAAACTTTTAAAAAAACTACTCAAGCAACATCAAAATATCTTTAATAGTCTTTGCCACAGGTCAGCCTAAATGTTTCCTCAGCTATACTCCCTGCAGCTAGGTCCTGTACGCTGCAGTCTATGGGTACCCAAGGGTTAGCAATTCAGTTCCATTTCCTCTGATGTATGTTCTTCCAAACTCTTTACTTTAATGACAATTTTGACAATACAGCTCTTAACAGGTTCCTGAGCTTGGACAGGGAGGAGATCAGTGGATCGGTGCCCCTCTTTGGACCATTTCCTTAAGTAAGCACTTACAGAGTAGAAAGGGCTTTGCATGCCAAAATACAGGGTTTAGCACATTTTAGACACCCCGCATCATAACTCCCAACTCTTTTTGGTACTGGAAAAGCTTAGAGTAAACTGAAATTCAAATAAGAAGTTTGTGAACAACACTGCCCCATGCCCTTTGTTTTTGTCCTGATGGAGCAGTCTTTCTTTCAGACTGATTCCCAATGCAGTAGTGCCTTTAGGTTGCAAAAATGCTGTACAGCCCCCTCTGTATCCCACAGGTGATCTTCCTCTGACACCCCAGCTGTCTGCTATTTCAGCAGACTCCTCTGTGTCTACCTCAGATGACCTTCAGGCTTTCTTGTTCTTGGCTTGCCCTCACCTATCCCACTGGAAAAATGTTCCCCAGGAACCAAGCAGGCGCCATCTGCTCTCTTTTACAGGAATCTTTTCCCACTTAGAGAAGGCTGCACTGGACTGTGTGGGCAGGAATCATTTCTCTTAGCCGTGATCTTCTCCCCAGTCCCACGGCCTTCCCTGTGAGGGAAAATAATCTTTTTCACAACAGCTCAAAACAAGTGGAAGTGATCTGTAATCAATTGAAATGGATACTGCCCATCAAAGAGTTTTATATCCAGCAAGCAGAGCAGCGTTCATTTAACTCTTTCTGTCATATGAAATGTTGTGGTAAATTTGCTGTTTTTCTGAAGTGCAGTCTCAGGATGGACTTCAGACTGAACTGGCACAAAGATAAACCAGAGTTCAAACTGGACTAAAGAAAAGTAAACAGAGAATCATTTAATCACAGAATCCCTAAGGCTGGAAAAAACCTTTGAGTCCAGCCATTAACCTCATACTGCCAAGTCCACCAGAAAACTGTGTGCGTAAGTGCCATATCTACACCTCTTTTAAATGCCTCCAGTGATGTTGACACAACCACTTTCCTGGGCAGCCTGTTCTAATTCTTGACAATCCTTTTGATGATGTAATATTTTCTGAAATACAGTATAAACCTCCCTTGGCACAACTTGAGGCAATTTCTCCTTCTTCTATCACTTGGTCTCTTTTTCCAGAGAACAACACTCACCTGGCTACAGAATATTTTTGGGTAGGTTATTTCAGGTGTATATATTCCAGATTTCCAAGCATACTGCATTAAATTAACAGATAAACAAAGCCCTGTAGACTAGTATGAACTAGTCAAGCACAACTGACAGCTGCAATAAAAACCCCGTATCTCCTAAATCAGATTTATCCTCATTACTAGAGCTTAAAAACCCCAGATGAGAAGCCCAAGTGCACTAAAACCATTGACAACCACACAGCAGGAGACAGCTCCTACCTCAGAAAGCCTGCAGTCAAAAGAGATGAAATAGTGTTTTGCTATCAGTCTCTGATAGAAAGGCTGGATTGAACTGACAGACTCCCTAGCTCAAGGTCAGACAAGGACTAATGTAAAACTGGAAACCCAAGCAAGATCTTCTGAACCCAGCCTAGTGTCTGAGCCAGAAGATAATTCCTCTCACCGTGCATAACATGACCATTTGTTTTCATATGCAATGCTTTCTTTCATGCCAGTGCTTCTTCAGCACCTTTTTGCATGGCATTCCATCTCTGCCACAGACCTTTCCTCCTTTAGGTACTATTCTGGTAACACAACAGCTGTGATAGTAATCCACGCACATCTACACTCTTTGGACACAGTTTTCAAATAGGAAAGCTTTTAATATCCATAACCTGCACCAAATAGTCCTGCACATTTTTTTCCTTTTTTGGTTTGTTTTTTTTTTTATACCTACCATCGCCTATTCTGTTATTTTTTCTTTCTTTTCTACAGTCCTACAGTGTAAAATCTGTGCAAAGATGAAATGTTTAGGGCAAATTAAAAAAAAAAGTCAGACATTCATGCAAATAATATTCAGTTAAATAGACTATGTGATGATCATCTGAAATCTTCCTCCTACAAAACATTAACACAGAGCAAGACAAAGCAAGGGAGTGTTTTCAGTTATGAAATTTATTTATTTATTATTATGATAAACTTTTAGAAGTTGCACATGTTCAGGCAGTGAGCACAGAGTTTACCTATTTAGACAACTGTGAAATTTTATCTGTTAATCAACCATTAAGTCACTTTTTCATAAGGAGGGAACAGATGTTTGTTCAAAACAATCCTAGACCAAAACTTGCAGAAAAATAGATCATTGCTTAAAAAAAATTCAGCAGAGGCTGAAGTAATGAATTTAAGTGAGTTAACTACATGCCTAAAGAAATATATAACTTTCTGTCATATAACAGGTTTACCTGTTACTGGTTTTTGCCTGGGAAAGAAAACCTCAAATATGGGTATCAGAAATCTTGACAGGGACAAGTTTAATTAGATAAAATAAAAAAGGATATTCTTCAGTAGTTTCTAAGGCTCTTATTTGTTGTGAGGATGTAAAGCTACTTTTTTGCTTTTCCTATAGAGTTAATTTAGGAAGAAAGGGAAGATGTTTTCAGAGGTATTTAAAAACAACAGTTCCAGCAGATATGTGGTGCCTGGGGAAAACTGTTAATCCAGTAATAACGTCAGAAAGAGCTACAGAAAACAGATGAAATGCTGGTCACCCCACTGTTCTCCTCCTGTCTGGCCTACTAGTGACACTGTTACACCAGGGACGAAGCCTTTCATGGAAACCTGGATGGCAGCAGGCAGAGGAGGGGATGCAGTCATTGATCCCTGACAGGTGAGAGAAGGACTGACATTGGTGGGATACATGTTGATAACATGTCCAGAACTCTGTTGCTCCAGAGTTTTTTCTGTTTGAAAACTGGCCCTGGAAAAGAAACCAAGAGAGTGTGTAGAAATGTGCTCCTGAGCTGAGATTATGGGGAAATCCCAGCTGCAGATTAGCTACAGTAACATCAGACCAGGATCTGGGTAGATCACCCTTCACAGGGACAAATGTCTGCGTCACAGATGTGTCCCAGCACATGCAGACATTAATTTGTGGATGTGGCAGTAAAATTAAAATTTATTTTTCTGGTTACAAACCAAAAAAAAGAAAAAAAAAAAGCACAACATGCAGTAATGGATTAGATCTTTGTGTTAATCCTCCAGTAGAGAGCCCAGAATTTAGTAAAGGATATCATTGCCCTTATTGGGACTTTTTTCTAGAATTCCGTAGATCTGCCTGTTGCCCAGTGTCCCACTCACTTATGCAGAGCCACTGGAAGACTTTCACTTTTTGTAAATTTATTAGATTTCAGGTGTCCAATCCATAGAATATATGAACAATCAATATTATTCAAGAGCACTCTTTCAAGATAACCATGATGGTCAGTAGTTACAACCTACAAACTATGCAGCTCCTATTATATACAATAAATTCTGAATAGCAATCACATTCCAGAAACGTGAAATCCAACTCTGAAGCATTCTTAGATAAAAACAAGGACAAAACCAGTTGCATAAATCAATTTCTATGAATGAATCACCTCCCTGTTATCATACTGTCCCAAGTGGCTGCAACTGGGTTACTCAGTTTATTTTTGCCAAATCCCATGTGCTGTATAAAGTGAGCACTGGCAGGCCAGACAGTGTAAAAGTCAGCTTAGTGTCCCAAGAAAATAGGCAGTAGTCATGGATCTCGGCCAAAAGCGTAAAAGACAAGTGCAAAGTGGGATTTTGGTGAAGTGTGGAGCAAATTAGCCAAACAGCCATTCTAACTCCTCAGACTGTTATCTATTATCCTGTCTAAAAGAACACAGTACTTTCTACTCTGTGTCTCTCCACTTCTATTATGAAAGCTTGCTTCATTCTTATTCCATAATTTACAAAGAGATAAAAGGCCAAAATCTGGTATTTTAAAGTTGGTAATAGCACTAAAATCTTGTTTCACCTGTTTTTTCTACCTCCTTACTTAGGTCCTGTCTGTAAATACGTTGTCCCAAATAAAATGTGATATGGTCTCAAAGCACATGATACCAAAAATAGAGTAAGGCTAAGGACTGGTTAATATTGATTTCCGTGCATGTGATAAAGCTTAGTGAGCCATATTACTGATTAGTACAAACACCAAGTTTGCTTTGTTAGATATAAAATAGAAGTATTCTATGCAAAAAACTTCAACAGCCTCTCAGCAGTAAATTCAAATGCAGAGTTTGAAATTGGTAAACCTTTTCCTTTTTCAAAAGCTCAGTGCTCTGGTGCCTCAGTGTGAAATGCCTTATACCAGAGTGGGAACTCTGCAGAAAGCCAGCAGTGGAAGACGGACCGTGTGCCAGCCAGATGGCGAAAAGTAGCTGATGCCAGCCCACACAGCATACAGCTCTCTGACGGTTTAACAGTGAGAAATTGTGGGGAAAAAAGGTTGGGAAGACGTCATATTTCTCAAGATGTCACTGCGTCTTTGGGGTTCTAGAAAGCACCTCTGCCAGCTTACACAGAATCACAGAATTTTCTAGGTTGGAAGAGACCTACAAGATCATTGAGTCCAACCCATGCTCTAACACCTCAACTAAACCATGGCACCAAGTGCCACATCCAACCTTTTTTTGAACACATCCAGGGATGGTGACTCCACCACCTCCCTGGGCATGCCATTTCAGTGTTTTGTCACTCTTTCCATAAAAAACTTTTTCCTGATTTCCAACCTATATTTTCCTTGATGCAGCTTGAGAGTGTGTTCTCTTGTTCTGTCCATTGTTGCCTGGAGAAAGAGACCAACACTCAGGTGACCACAACCACCCTTTCAGGAAGTTGTAGAGAGTGATAAGGTCACCCCTGAGTCTCCTTTTCTCCAGGCTAAACACCCCCAGCTCCCTCAGTCATTTCCTCACAGGGTTTGTGTTCCCAGCCCCTCACCAGACTCATTGCCTCCTCTGGACATGCTCCAATCTCTCAACTTAGGGCCCAGAATGGGACACAGCACTCAAGGTGTAGCCTGACCTGTGCCCAGTACAGAGGAGGAATAACCTCCCTGCTCCTGCTGGCCACACCATTCCTGATACAGGTCAGGATGCCATTGGCCTTCTTGCCCACCAGGGCACAGAGCTGGCTCATGTTCAGCTGCTGTCACCAGCACCCCCAGGTCCCTTTCTGAGTGGGCACTGTCCACCCACACCATCCCCAGACTATAACATTGCAAGGGGTTATCATGGCCAAAGTGCAGGACCCAACACTTGGACTTACTAAACTGCATCTTGTTGGACTGTGCCCATCCATCCAACCATTCCAGGTCTCTCTGCAAAGTCCTCCTACCTTCCAACAGATCAACACACGCTCCCAGCTTTGTGTCATCTGCAAATTTACTAATGAAAGCCTCAATACCCTCATCCACATCATCAATAAAAATATTGAACAGGACTGGCCCCAGCACAGACCCCTGGGGGACACCACTGGTGCCTGCCCCCCAGCTGGATGCAGCACTGTTCTTCACCACTCTCTGGGCCCATCCAGCCAGTTCCTAACCCAGCACAGAGTGCTCCTGTCCAAGCCCTGGGCTGCCAGCTTTTCCAGGAGTGTGCTGTGGGAGACAGTGTCAAAGGCCTTGCTGAAGTCCAGGTACACAACATCCACAGCCTTCCCTGCATCCACCAGGAGGGTCACCTGGTCATAAAAGAGACCAGGTTGGTCAAACACGACCTACCCCTCCTAAACCCACTCTGGCTGGGTCTGATACCCTGGCCGTCCTGTAAATTTTGTGTGATGACACTCAGTACAAACAGCTCCATAACCTTACCAGGTACTGAGGTCAGGCTGGCTGGTCTGTAATTACCAGGACCCTCCTTCCTACTCTTTTTGTGAATGGGTGTTACATTGGCCAGCTTCCAGTCATCTGGAAACTCACCAGTGAGCCAGGACTGTTGGTAAATGATGGAGAGTGGCTTTGCAGCTTTGGTCTACATGCAAGCTGCTGCACTGCCAACATGTATTGCATGGAGATGTTTGGTGATCAGCTGTGCTTTTTAAAATGCATATAGGGAAGGAAGAGTGCTGGTCATAGCACCATACTTTATGTAAAAGTACGGTTGCTTGCCAGATGGATGCTGCTGCCAAATGTCCAGATGTGAATTGCGGGTGCATCAGCCTGTTCCATCAGATGTTTGCTGGTTAATTTAATCTGAACTTATTTTAAGTTAGCTGGTAACTTGCCAACATAAATATAAAAATACTGAAACTTTTTTGTTTTGTTTTGTTTTTTTGTTGTGCCATGATAGGGGCTTCATTATGAGAGACAGCAATAGACAGCAAGTATTTTTTGACAGAGGAGATGTTTTCCTTTACTGCTAAAGAGTTGACCTTTATATTTTGGTATATATCAGCCTGCAATTTCCACACCCTTCTGTTGTTGTTTTTTGTTATTTATAGTGTTTCTGTTCCCCCAGCCTTTCTCTACTCCCAAGCAGCAGCTGGTTTAGAATCAACCTCTTTTTAACCTTTGGTAGGAAGAGGTTGGTTAGATGCCTCTAAGCTGATTTGCTCTTCAGGAGTGTCTGCTGGAGAGCTGTCCTAAGGAAATCAGCAGCAGCCCTAGGCAAAGTTCTAAATCTCTGCTTTCCTGAATCTAAGCCCACTCCAGTCAAAATGTTGCCCTCTTTTTCAGCTGCTATTGTTTAGTCACCATTTTTTTAGTATGTTCCCTCCCCTGTGTCTTTCTATGTGGTGCTTTTTTTGCATGTTTCTGTTGCTGCAGGTCTGATCTGTAAGTAGCAATTGAGGTTTTGGGATTTAAATCAGTGGTTGAGGGGTATCATTCTTGGCATTAGAATTCAAGGTCTCACTGTTTTCATTATGTCCTACTTTAGCAAACGACTTCAAGTTTAGATTATCCACATTTGACAAAATGGGATAGCAGCTGGAGGGATTATTTATTTTATTGTTTTGCTCAAAAGAAAAAAAAAGGATTTTTTTCAGCCAATTTCTGGATCCTAAGAGGGCATCAGTAATGTTCATTTTTATTTTAAAGACTCTAAGAGATGATCAAATTTTACACTTTGTCTAGAAGTGATGCCTCATGATTACAGATTACTACAGCCTTTCTGCTCAATGTTTTCCTTCTCATTTGCTGAACGATTTCTCTGCCTCCCAAAACCAGTCTGAAATTGTGTGAGAAGAAGAAGGTGCCTGTGCAAACAATTCCTGTGAAAGCAATGGGTAGTTCATGGGAGGAAGGATACATGTAGTCTTCAGGGCTAGGTATCTTCTAATAATCAAAATCCAGAGTGATTATTTACTACTGTGTATGAAACCAACAGGGGATATTTCTGGGATATGAGGGTTTACAGTGTAAGTTCTCTGAGACAGGCTTATTTCTTTCTCTATTTTCTGTGACATGTCTGCTTGTTTCAACAGTGCATGCATAAAAACACATTTGTATAATTTGCAACATGTCTTTTTCAAGCACTTGTTAGCAAATAGTCTGTAATGTGCTTCATGCTGGTTTGTCTTTAAAAAAAACCCATAAATGTTTTGAACAGATTTGATCCCATTCACTTAAATGTTTTGAGCAAAATGTTACTGGGATATTTAGGACACAGATTTACTGTCTGTTCATGCTATCTGTAATGACCCAGTAGACCAGAACATCTTCAGAAGAGCTGTCACAATCTATCAAGTCAATGATCTGTGAAATATAAATTCTCTGTGGAAGTTGTTATGGGCCATTAAGTAAATAATAATACCTATTTTATAAACTCTATAATAACTTTATATTTATTATAGAAGATCATATTTATATGATAAAATAAAAATCAGCCTGATTCTCCAACTAAAACTTAAACTTCTCCAATATTGAAAAATCTGTCATTACATTTCATTTTGTCACACACATTTTCTTCATGAGCATCTAGTGTAAAATTGATATAAAATGCCAAAATACCCAAACACTATAATTTTTATAGCATTTTCAGTCTAGATTTGAGAGCAGGGTCTTTTTCTAAACTGGATTAGATAAAATAGTCTTCAACAAAGATGAACAAGAAACGTCTCGAAATGTGCACAAAATTACGAAATACAGCAATTAACAAAACTAATTGCTCTGAATTCTCTGAATTCCCTGTACAGCATTAATTTTTAGCGCTCCATTCCAGGAGCTATATCAGAGCATTTTGAAATATTTAATATGTTTTTCCCCCTGAGGTACAGGGCAGGACTCTGATCCCCATGTTTTATGAAGGAGAATCTGAATCACAGAAGTTAGAATCAATCTCCCCTAATAATAATCATGTAGAAGTTAGGCACTGAGCCAAACATATTCTCTTTATGGGCTCTGAAGGAGACCAACATCCCCATTTGCAGGATTCAGCCTAATAGGGGTGTTTGAAGCATATGTTCATGCTTCTGTTCAGAGCTGTGATGGGGTTGACAAAGCCTCCTGTCTCCTGTCTGTTCCTCCAGGCTGCCTTGCAGGTGAATTTCTTTCTACTCGTGGCTGAGTTTCCCTGGAAAATCCATTTGCCTTGCTCCATAAGGGCTCCAGTATTTGACCCAACAGACATTACCAATGTCAAAATCCAGAGACCCTAAGTTCTCAAGTAAAGTCTTTAAACAAATGTTGCATTATGTGGAGGACTCAAGGTGTTTGGGGCCATTCTACTTCTATCTGCTGGTACGTTTAAGTGATAAATGCCACTTAGCATTTATCAGTGGTAGCACTGTTCTTACAGAAATCAAATTAAGTGGCTATATCAGCTGCATGATCTACCTACAGTATTTAAACTTCATATTTTCAATAGTGGCCTGCTTTCTTTGGAACATTTTTCTTTTGATGACTTCATAGAGCCCAAGTTCGAATCAAGTGTCAGAACACTGTCTGGGGGGTTCAGGGCTACAAGATTCAGAGGATTGAATGAAGTTTGTAGCAGCCATAGGAAAAGGTAAGGGGAAAATACATCAAATGATCAGTAACAAACAGAAAACTAGAATCAACGAGTATTTGCAATGCAAGGTGACTGCAGGTGAATTAGTGGATTTAATAACACTGCTGGGAAGATTTAAATTTCTTTTCTACCAGAAGACTGCAAAATATTACCAGTCTTTACAGCAGTGTAGGGGGCCTCTAAGCTTGATGATTTTCACAGGCTAATTAGGGAAAACTATAGATGATGAATGTAAACATGGAAATACATGACCTACTTGAGAAGAGTCATCATGACTGCTTTAAATTCAGCTTTATAAGCCTCTTGGCCTCCTTTGAAGGGACTGCAAACATGCATAAGAATGAATTTATTAGTTAAGCCTACTTAAATTTTAGGGAGCTTTTGACTAAGGCTTGTAAGAAATCCAGACTGGCAATGAATAAGATAAATTATCATGGATAAATAACCCGTTAAAAATGGGAATGAAAGCCAACAGAAAAAAGTTAGAGTCTTGCATGGCTGTCTGCTGCACATTGTGGTAGTTATCATATTCTCAGAAGATAGAAAAGATATGAGAGACCATAAGAACACAAAGTTTTTTCAGGACAAAGGTAAACTGAAAAACAGATGAAGGATTTTTGCAAGAGTGAAAGATTAGAAAACAAATTTGCAAATTAAATTCAGTATAAAACGTGAAGGGATATACTGGGAAAAGACATTGTGGGTTCCTGTAGGAAATGATGGACTCTGAGATGACCATTAACATTCAGGACTGAAATCTGGGGTGGTGATACCTGTAGAAATGTAGAAATTTTTCATGCTGTGTAAATATTTTGTTAGACAGTTACTTCTTTTTGTAGCTTTTTTGTAATATATCAGATGACACTGCCAGTTTGAAAAATAAATCATCACATCTTTCCATCCACAGTGGATAATTACCAGCATGCAAGTTGAATTCTGTTTAGAACATGACTGATTACAACTAAAATTGTATAGCATGACTCATCAGTTGGTAATTAGATCTCTCCTCTTACCGTACCTAAGTCATGTCACCATAATCTATAATGATAAAGGAAAGAATGACTGATTTCATGCTTTTGGCAAGCAGAAGCCACAGTTTTCTAATACAGTCACAATAAGGAAATTGATATGTTTCTCTTGTATTGACTTGCATTTTTTACACCTTTTATTCAGAACATTTTTGCTGTCCCTAATTGATTTTTTTTCTAATTTCCCCTTCAACTTCCTCTCGTACATTCAGAATTCTCATCAGCAAGCAAAGACAAGTGAGAATAAAGAAGTGAGCTATGGCTTCGGAATGGACAGAATTGCATGAAAAAATGCCAGAGAAGAAATAAACTGCCAGAAACCACACAATATTAAAAGTACTGCACTAAGAGGAACTACTACTGTAAACACTGTATTGAAATAAGGCTGGTAAATGTTAGGGGATCATGTGCTGTTTCAACAGAGTCTGGATCTAGAGTTTGACTAGCCAAAACTACAGATGAATTTATATCTGAGGTTTGTATAGAACTACATTAGTTTCCAAGAATTAGGATGGGTACTGTGGTTGTAATCCTCTAAACAGTTTGCATATTTAACTTAGTGGATTGCTTTTAACTCATTAGCACAATTAAGCATCACAAATAATTAAAAGAAGAATGTGATTTGTAGGCAAGCTTTTTATGTCATCCAATCTGTATTAGAGCAGTGGAATAGCCAAAATATATTAGTATGTTGAAGTACTTAGGCAACACAAGCAATGAGAATTAAACAGATGAATACTTAACAATATCATCAGCTTTATTGCCTCTGCATGATGTAATCAGTATGAAAATATTTTACACTGCTGTAAGCAGGAAGAAAGATGACCAAGGAGATCCCTTTTGATCCTACTTTCCTGTGCTTACTAAGAAACAAATTTAATCCAATAATATCACTGTTAATCCTGATCATGATATTGATGCTGTGGCTCTGTTTAAAGTAGTAACTATAAGCTCATGTATGACTGCCTGGGAGAAAGGAGCCTTTGTGTTTGACCATACAGGTGTCTGATCCATTGGAAGTTTGGAAAGAATATTAAGATTCCTTTGCATTTGGCTGATAGCTCAAATGCAGAGTCAGGGTTTTTGAAGGATTTAAAGCTTATTTTCATAACTAAACTTCAACTCTAATGCCAATACAAACTTAAAAGATGTATCTACACATTAATAATGCTTTAATCGTTCCCAAATGCAAATCGAGATGCATAATTTTTCCGTAAATCAACACTGTTATACACTTCATGAAACTCTATGTTCAATGTTATCCTCTGGAAAAACGAATTAAAATTGTCAGTTCAGAAAGTTAACGAATGATAGTATTTCCCATTGTCCTGGTTAGGGCAAGTTTGGGGAGAAACTCCCAAAGGGGCCCCTTCAGAGAGCAAACCCCCATGGCCCCTCCCCACCCTCACCGGTTCGGGAAGGATTCCTTGGAGAGAAGTGGAAAGAACCTGTTTATTTAACAGACAGAGCACCCCCCAACACAAGACAAACAATCACCATTCTGAAGGGATAACAAATTCAGACAGTCTCTCTCTGGGGAGTGGTCACTCTGTTGTTGATCTCTCCAGCGCTGGGGCAGACTTTTGCAGGCCACAGAGTGCAGACTCTTGGTGTTTCCCAGGTCCCACAGTCCAAAGAAATCTTGGACTGTCTAGCTAACTAACTAAAGAGCTAAGGAGAAGCAAGAGCAAGCAAGCAAAGCAGCAAGCAGCAGCAAAAGCAGCAGCAGAAAGCAGCACACGGTGTCTGTGTCCCTCCAATTATTATCCGCATGCTGATAACAAAACCAAAACAAAACTTCCACGAGCCAGTCTTGAAGAACATCTCCAGCCCAAACAGGACAGACGATTGGGGATGCAAACCTCACAACGTCACCCCAGAGCACCCATGTAACACTTAATATAAAATATGTAGAAACTAAAACTAGTTCAACAAATGCATTGAGGAAATCCACAGGTCAGAGTAAAGGTTATCCTGTAATGATGAAAAATGCATTCCTTTTATGTAAATGTGAATAATATATGAATAATGGATGTTTGTTATGTAGGCAATGTAAAATTTATTATGGCTTTTAATATTCGCTCCTTGGGCTTTAAGTGCTTTGCTTTGTAAATGATGAAATAGGTAAGTACATCTGTGTCATTTAACATCCTGAGTATTTTGTGTTAGAACCAAACTGTAGTTGCTTGCAAAGTTTAGAACAGTTTTAAGGACCCTTGCAGTTTGGATATGGTAGAAAATTAAATCTAATGATTTGTTTGAGATGCTTTGAAACTTTTATCATAACCACCCTAAAGATCCTGACAGTTGAAATAATTGATAGTTAATATGTATTCCATGGCCATTAATGAATTCCTTCGTGCATCTAACAACTACACAGAGGTATGAAGAACAATTCGTGTGTTTTCTGGAGCTCCTCCTGCTGGTTTAGCGCTTCAGGACTGCAGCAAGTAGCATCCTCTCTTCTGAAAGCTAGGAAAGGGCAAGGCATATTCTTCCTCCTGGACTGGTAGTGTGTGTCATATTGGGTATTATTTAGGGTGTGGACTGTAGGAAATGGAGACTTTCTCAAGAAGGCAATGGTTTAAAGGTTTACTGGCTTAAGATTTAACTGCTTAATGGTGGAGAGAAGGTAGCTAGTCCAGTCTTGTGAACACTGAATAAGGGGAAAAGCATATTCTCTGCTTTGTCCCTAGTAAGGAAAGACTGTAGAGCTAGTCCTTTCTTTGTAACAGCCTTCAAACATGAATGAATGAATGAATGAATGAATGAATGAATGAATGAATGAATGAATGCTTGTAGCTGCTTAAATGGGAAAGTCACTGGCTCCTTGTGAACTTCCAGAGAACTAGTACTGCAAGCCCTGACAGCTGGGTGTGGACTGGCTCAGATCAAGTAATAACCCCTTTTCCCCTTCTTTTTATCTGGAATGGAAAAAGATCACTTCCTTGTAAACTAACATTTTATTTTATACACATGCCTTTGCAAAACAGCCTAGGTGAGTAATGGTTGTAAAGCAATTAGGTTCTCTAAACAGTTCATGTTAGCCAGCTTTTGTCAGTCTCTGAACAAAACTGCATTTTTTGCTTCTGGTCTTGTATTCACACTGCCAGATGGTACTAAAAAGGAAAAGGAGGAAATGAATCACTCTCTCTAATAATTTTCATTGTTAGTACAGCCATTGCATATCTTCTTCATCTAGATTAATATTCCCATGGGGCAACTGGTGATCTCCAAGCTATTTCAGACTGATCTTCCCTTCAGCCTAGTGTTACCAATCTGGATTCCACAAAACTTGTTTGTCCAGAGGTCCATGTAGTTATGTTGAAAATAAAATCAATAGCTTAACATTTTCTACCACATTTTCCTCCCACACAAGCTCTGATAAAAAGTCTGACATATTAAAGTACCTGAACCTGGCAGAGTCTTACTAAACTTCCTCTGGATTTAAGTGCTCTGAATTCTAAGGTGAAGAGTAATTTTTCATGTTCAGGCATGGATGGTAGGACAGCAGCATCTGAACACAATCAATAAGATACTGAACAGTGTCTCTGTTTTTGGGAAGGTTAGCTATTGCTGCATAATAAGAGCCATGTTTGATGACTATCTCATATTATTTAGATTTCCAGTTAGAGTGATGATAAAACTTGCATTTATAAATTAAGGCCAAACAGCTGTCCCTTTGAAGCATGTCTTAATTTTAGTGCTGTTATTTTTGTTCTTGTTTGAAGTGTGGAAATATATATTGATACTAGGTGCAAAATTAAAACAATGACAAGATCCTCTTCATCCCCTAAGCACTGAAGCAATGAAAGTTGCATTAAGAGGAATTGAATGGCATAGGCTCTAGGCATTAACCTCCAGAAAACATTTCTCATAACCACTGGTAGCAACCAGAAAGTTGGAAATGGAATTCAGAATCAGTATGTGAGACTAATCCTTCTCCCCAGAGCAAACTGGAAGGTCTCAGGCAGTTGAGCTGAAGCCTGCCTCAGAGTAAAACAAAAATCTACCTGAAAAATCCATCTTAGTCCATAAATTGTGGCATGACCCTTACATGATGAAGATATAAATTCAGTACTTATTATGAGTTATTAATTGAATTTTAATTCCTTGACATCAGAGATTCTCGACCTAAACTGTAGTACTGCTCTCAACCTAAAGTGTAGTACTGGCTTTGATTTTTTCCTTCCTTAACACAGTGCAGTCATTTGGGGAAGGAACATTTCTCAGTTTACTCTTTCTTGAGCTTTACATTTTACTGGGTTATGGAAGTCTTGGCAAAGACTGATGTCAGAAATCAAGCCATAAGTAGTGACAAGCATTGCACCATTGTGTGATTCCAGTTGTAGTTAACTGGTGTGTCCTTGTGTGCTTCCCACTTCAATGAGGTTGTGTGTTCTAAGTAGAATGATAAAAAGATGGTTTCCCCATTTCACAGGCATGGATTTCATGCAGGTCAAAGAGCTGCCTCTGAAACGAGAGCTCTTAAGTCTAGTTGCTTCAAGATGATTCTCCCTACCCAAGTTTTTAGCCTCCTGTTACTGCCAGCAATTTCTCTGATCTCTTAGTTGTCTGCAGTTCCCTGCCTAACAAGGTCAGGCTCCTTTGGAAGCACATCAGGCAGAGGATGTTCAAATCACTGCATGATCAGGTCTGCCTTCCTGTTCCAGCTGAGGCAATTCTGAAACCATTGATATGAACACTTCAGCGTGGTTATGTCTATAGGAAGAGGATGATCTGCAGTATTCGGTAACCTTCTTGACATTTTCTGACACCTGCTATTAAAGCATATTAGGCTAAATGTGCATATGTCTCATTTTTGAAACCCCTTCTCAAACGTTCACTCAATAACAGTTTCCAACATATTGTACTCTTGTGTGCTGTTAATAGCTGTAAATCTTTTAACAGCAGAACTGTCTGCTTCAGTGGTAGCCAGGGTATTTGATCAAAGTTTTCTACTGGTGCAAGCTAAAGCCACAGACCTCCATTAGTAGATAAGGCACTAGCTTCCATTCTTTTTCTCTTTATGGCCATATACGGTGTGCTGCCTTAACCATCTCTCTGGACAAGATAGGTTGGGTTGAGACTTCTGAAGTGGAGCTGAGCAACTTTTCCCATTCTGCTGTGGCTCTCCCCAGAGCAGTAGATTAGATGAGACTGAGAGTTCTGTGCTATTGCTACTATCTCCTCTTGTATCCCTGCTCTGTACTGGCAGGTGTCCAGCTGTATTTGCAGACCTACTGCAAGATTGAATGCATCTTCTCTGGTGTCTTGTTAGACTACAGTGGCTCAGGGCCCCAGGTCATGCCTTCTTAGCCAAAACATGCTGAGAAGAAGGATTGAGCCAGCTGTATTTTCCAACTGTTTGAAAACGTTCCCTGCTCTTTTAGGGAGTTGTTAAATGCCCCTGCCCCTTCCCCTCCCTCCCCATCCCCCTCCCACCACCTCCCCATATTTCCATTTGCATTAGAAAAAAAACAGCTTGACTTATTCGCAGTCAGCTGCAGTGCACAAATGTGTGGAAGTGACAAATAATGCCTGGTGTGTTCTTTATAGTGTGCATTCTTTTTTAAAAAGGTGAATGCAAGGTAGTTTGAATATTGTATGAGATCAAGCACCAAATTTTGAAAAATAGACATTTTTTTCCTCTCTAGAATTCAAAGGGGAGACAGTTCAGAAAGCAATTCTCATGTAAGGGTGGGAGAAGGAGTGTATGGGAAGTGGGCTTGAATTTAATTTAATCACAGAATGAAGCACTTGAAGTGATGATCTTCTGCTTTTTTTCCCTACACCTGACAGATTTCTCTTCTCAATGACAGTTTAAAGCTGCAGCTGCAAAAGCTGGAACAAGCAGCAGAGAGCAGTACTGAGCTACTTGTCTCTGATGGAAGTGTTTTCCCTAAGGGCAACTGGTCTACAGGAGAAACAGAGGCACGAAATACGATGCTAATGTCCCCTCTTCAGTTTATAAGCTGCTGTGACAATTTTCCTTTCTGATAACTGTGCATTACCCATGAGAAAGAGAGCTGAGGCAATGGGACTGTTTGTCACAGTCCCCTTATGCACCTGGGATGAAACCAGGCTTTGTTTTTCATCAGACTATGCCTTGGTAAAAGCTTTCAGATCAGAGCAGAAAGGAGATGAATAATAAATATTTAAAAGGAAATGGAATAGAGAGACCAAGATGGGGGAGTGACAAGAAGGTGTATTTTAATTGAAAGGTTAAATTGCCTTTTACAAAGCCATATTTTTTTGTCCATTTTAATGGAAAGTAATCAACAAACAGTCATTAAACTGATGAGGTTGCTTTCTTTAGGATCAAGGCATTTTTCAAGTGGAAGTGCTGAACAGTGTATTCTTTTTAAAACAAGAGTTTTGTTTATCGTTAATGAAATAAAAATCCCCAGGGAAGGAGGCCATATAGGATGAGTTATATAGTTCAGATTTCATAGGAGTTATTTAGTGCTAACACATGCTTTGTGTTTCTGGTGAAATTATGGATCTCATGAGATTTAATTCCTGTGGAGTTTGAGACCATTTCTGCTTTCCAGGGGTGAGAAGAGGGCTGTTCGTCAGAAGCACTACCAATTTTGGTTGTATTTTTTTCTTACCTCCCCTCAGCATTTTGCATCCTTGCCTTCCCTGTGTGCAGTATAGCACTTGCAGGTATAGAAAGAGGAAAATAAGATGTTTCCATTTTGCTTGTCTACATTGCATTTGCTCCAATAATGAACTCTTTCCCATTAAAGAATATTTTTCATAATTCCTATAAGGTATACTTCTAAATTGGCTGGCATCTTCTAGTGCCAAAGTACATTTCTGGTTCAAATATGTCATAAGCCTGAGTATATATTGATTGAATGTGCAGGTTGTACACTTTTGAAGAAAAATCTTTCAGACATCCAATATCGTGTTAATGTTTTTACCTGTAGTGAAAGAAAACAGAAATCTCTGAACTTGTGCCTTGTGAACTCCAGCCCCATCTCTAGCCTCTGTCTGATAATCAGTATTTTTTCTTTGTTTTTTGTCCTCCTTCTCCAACACAAGGAAGTCAAGAAACCAGGTGTGAATTTACTGACTGGTAACAGCTGACTAGCTCTTTCTACATCAGTTTATCTGGAGGTTTTATTCTTTTTTACTCCTATCCATGTATTAGAGGGGTAAGGTGATGTGTTTGTAAGAGGTTTTATGTGACTTTAAATAGATTTAAAGGACTTCTAAGACCTATTTTTAATAGATCCCATTGAAAGTGAATATATATAAAAGTATCTTCCATATTATATTACAAATTTTTATAAGCTACCATTTTACAAATTATCAGTTTAATAACTCAACTTACACACATTGAGACTCTTTAAGCCCAGGCAAGGGTGAAAGGCTAGCTACTGTAATCACCTCAGGCCTTTGGACATGTCAGTGTCTCTGCTTTTATTATGAACTAAGAGAATAGCTCAGCCTCTCCTTGTGGAAGTAGCGGGTGAAGTGAAAGTTCTGTCTGAAAGCTGCCCAGGGAACTGATTTGCAGAGACTTGATGTCTCCCATTCAGCTACACAAACAGCATCCACATTGCTCAGGTCTGCTTCTCTACTATTCCATTAATACCCCTCCAGAAGCAGACCTAGTTTGTAGCAGATGAAGCAGATGAGAAAGCCTTTTTTTTTTTTTCCTTCACATTAATGGTATTTTCCTTTCAGTCAGCCTAGTCATCCAGTCTGGCTGTTTGGTGACATCCTGGCTCTACAGTGTTTGAGGGCTTAATCAAGTAGCATGCCTTCACCTTGCTTTGTAGTCCTGTGCTCTTTTTATACTCTGTACTGCTAATCACTCACTAAATCTGACAATCAGGACCACCAGCATGAAACAAAATGTGAGAATTTTTTTTTTTCATCCATCTAACACTCAAAAATTTTAGAACAAGTTATATAAATTTAACTCTGGCTTGAATTTAAACTAATATCTTGTCCTGTGTTATTTAATTTCAGAATGGTTAATGTGAATTTGCCTGAGATCCACAAACCAGAGCAACCATCTCCTGCTCAGTAAATAAACCCCTGACATTTATGAATTTATTACATTTATTATGTTAATAAGGCAAAATTTTCTAAATGTAGGGAAAAGAGCTACAGAAGATGCTTGTACTGCTGCATCTGTTTATATTTATAAAAGTCAGTAAGGCTTTGCCTAGACATGTGTGTATCATCTCTCCTGTGCTTCTGTAGCAATAAGCAATTGTCATGGTTTAACCCAGCAGAGAGCTAATCACCATACAGCCTTGGTGGGATGGGGAAGAGAATCTGGGGGAAAAAAGTAAAATTCTTGTATTGAGATAAAGACAATTTAATTGGACTGAAAAAGAAGAGATTATAATGATGATGATGATGATGATGATGATGATGATGATGATGATAATAATAATAATAATAATAATAATAATAATAATAATAACAATAATAGAATTAGAATATAGAAAACAAGTGATGCAAAATTCAATCACTTACTCCCTGCCAGGTGATGCCCAGTCAGTTCCTAAGAAGTGCCCCCCTCAGCCAGCTTTCCTCATAATTTATATACTGAGCAAAAAAATCCCATGGTGTGGGATATCCCTTTGGTCAGTGGCCAGACATCTTCTCCGTGTCCTTACCAACTTCTTGTTCCACTCAACCACTGGGAGGTTGAGACATGAGACAAGCAGAAAAGGCTTTGATTTAGTGCAAACACTACTTATCAGCAGCTAAAAACATCAGTGTGTTATAACATTTTAAATCCAAAACACACCATTGCAGATTACAGCAGCTTCCAGGAAGAGAATTAACAGTATCCCAGATAAAATCAGGACATGACAGCAACAATTTTTGACAATTTTGAAAACTGCTGGCCTAAAAAGCAAAAACAATTGAACTTTCTCCTTAAAAAAAAAAAAAAAAGTAAAAATATTTCTGGAGGTTTTTCTGTAGTTCAAATGTAATATGCTCTGAGCATCACCACTTGATTTCCAAAGCAGTTTCATGAAACACTTTTGTGAAATGCAAAAGAAGTTTCTTGAGCAAAATTAAGCAGGAATAAAAGGCAAGCTTCCAAGAATAAAAGCTAAGCTTCTAAAGAAGATTAACCTCTACTTCAAGAAAAGACTAGGAACTTGAAAGCATGCCAATAATAGGTATAGAAGTGTATAAAAAGCAGACGTTGTATTGTGAGTAAGACTGAGCTTGGAACTCAGTTCCATGTGGATATGGAAGGAATTGATTGGAAAGAAAAAGATAACTTTATTGAAGTGATACTGGAACACAGAGTTGATTTTATTGTGTGTTTTTTATACAAGTGCTAGGATGTGTTTAAACATGAGCAGTGATTTATCTCTCTTTATGACTAGCTTTCTCTGAGTATCCAGCTCTTTGTTTAAGACTGTGGAATTGTCTCTGCCACACCACAAAAATTGTAGTCATCTGCTCAGAAACAAGTTATTCTAAGACTTTTCTTCTGGTCACTTTCTTTGGGTTTGGTTCTTTGCATATTCTGGTATGAGTTATAAGAAGCAAAAGATAAGCTTTTCAAAGTTCTTTCAGCTGTAATTTTGCTTGTAATGCTGCCAAAGGCCAGCACTCTGACTACCACAGGATCCTGTCTCCATCATTTTCCAATGATGAGCGGGGCTGATACTACTTCCCTAGTAAGCTCTGTCTTGCACCTTGTGTTTTGATCTCTTGCTTCAATTCAAGTATATTTCTGGTGAAAAAACCAAAACAAAACCCAGAAGTGTCATTCTTGAATGCTCACTGCAAGCTACCAGCAGCAATTTTCAAGATATTTGAGCAGCGTTCCCAGTGACAAGAGCAACAGCAAAATTGAAGAAGAGAAATAGGGTGTGATAGATGGATAAGTCATGTTTTATAAGTTTGACCATCTGCTCCTAGCCTTCTTGTGCGAGACTGCAAGTAACTGGAGATATTACTCAGTTTTCTGGAAAGTGAAAGTTTGAGACTGAATGGGATCTCTGAGTAAGGACTGGCTTTCTTCAAGGATTTCAGAGTTATTTCGTTATAGTTTTTTCTTATTCAGTTTTCTTGATGCTACCTTGTGTCTGTGTGTGTATACACACACACATGTAGTATATGACAATATAGACAATAGTCTGTGAATGTATCCATTAAGGAATTGATATCCATACCTATCCAAATGAAAACTCACAGTTTGATTCTCAGATTTTTGTGCCACTCTTTCCTAACAAAGGCTCAAATGCTTACTTTTTGCTAGCCTGAACATGTAGCTATAAAATACCTCCAAGTCATATTTCCCAGGAGTAGCAATATGTCATTTGAATGTAATAGTTACAGTGCTGGGAAATAACACATTGAGCAGGTTCTAGTGTCTCCAAAACCTAAAAGCTTTACCTGCAAACAGAATGATAGTTCTGTAGCCAATCCTTCATAATTATTTGTGGAAAGACTTCAGCAGACATCAAAAGCCTTAAATGTCTTAAACTGTTCTGTTGGTGGCTTCCCCGAGGTGACTCATTTTCCTTAATCTTGGTTTTCTATATAAAGGCTTTTTCCATGTTGTGGCAACAGCAAGTCACAGTATGTTACATCTGGTTATCCAGGATTCACGTTACCTATATATCATTTGTGCTGTAGGTAGAATAGATTTGTTGTAGATGCAGAATAGATTTGGTAGTGGGGAGAGAATGAGTGTTTGTCCAAACCCTGCTCTTTCTTTTTGA
This sequence comes from Certhia americana, assembly GCA_018697195.1. Lineage (NCBI taxonomy): Eukaryota > Metazoa > Chordata > Aves > Passeriformes > Certhiidae > Certhia > Certhia americana. Next base: position 19,057,556 of record CM031857.1, on the reverse strand, counting down.
ATTATTAATTCAGGGAAACTGAAATAAGTTTAATATTTTACTCAGAAAATTTTATCTCCAAGAGGTTCTGTACTTCACAAGAAGTCTGTTGGATTCTATTCACTGTTCTCATCACCTTTCTTGCCTTCCTGACCTGTCTGGTTACTGATAACTGGGACTTGCTACCTAGAACAGAGCCTAGACAGTGTTAAAGTAGGTATTTATTAATTTAAATAATAATAAATTAGCTATTTATTTAATAGCTACACCTTGGGCAGCACAAAAGCCTCACAGAGGCTACACCCAGATGGATGACAGTCACATGTTTTTCAGACAGATGCAAGTTTGGTCTTAACTTTATATCAGAGGTTAATTGTGCAGTTACAGCTTCAGGTAATGAAGACACACATTCCTCCACTTTTCTCCTCCCCAGTTCACCTTTTTTTATACTTTTCAGGGCCTGAGGCTGTGATGATGACCCTGGTTCTCAGGCCTGGAAGGATTGTTTTGTCTGACCAGACTGTGAAGAGAGCTTATTAACACTCTATATGAAGTTCAGGGTTATCTACTAGTGCACTACAGGATTTGAAAATATAAAAGTTCAAACTTAAAGCATCAGTACCCCTGTCAAATGTCTTCCTCCTCCATCTTCAGGTTATTCCAGAGCAGCTAATGTTTATTTTCTTAAGTGACTATATCTGAACACTTTCAAAGAGTATCAATCTTCCCCAGGCTTCTGAAGGGGCTATGAATGAACAATATGTGATTTTTCCCCTTCTAGCCTCCAGTCAGTAGCCCTCATATGAATCATGCCCACTCCACAGCATGCAGCTGATGTAGTTGGCATCATCCCTGTTTAAGGTTGTTATTGATGCTCTGGATGAGAGGATCAAGTACACCCTCAGTCAGTTCACAGACAATGCCAAGTTGGGTGGGAGTACAGATTTGCTGGAGGGCAGAAAGGCTCTGCAGAAGGGATCTGGACAGGCTGGATCAATGGTATGAGTTTCAACATGGCCAAGAGCCTAGTCCTGCACTTGAGAAGCAATCCAGAGAAGAATAGCAGAAAAGGATCTTGAGGTGCTGGTCAACAGTGGGTGAACATGAGCCAGTGTGTGCACCCAGGTGGCCAAGAAGGCCAATGGCATGACTGTTCATGCAGGTAGGTTCCTCATCTGTGGAACTTGTGCTTCTAGTTCTGAGTGGGCTTCACTATACATCTCTGAGGTCCATACTGACACTTTTCATCTTTATAATCTTTCCTCTCTAAACTCTGAAGCTAAATTCTGATTGGGAACATCATACAACTAGAGTTTAGATAATGAGGCCTATTTCCTTTTCCCACACAAGTTTTGTTAGAAAAAGAAGTTAAGTCTCAGTCAGATATTGCCATTGTAACAGAAGAAATTATTAACCATGGAAAAGATCAGTACTGGCTGAAATTTATGGTGTTACCTGTGCTTGTGTAGTCAGAACATAAGAACTGTGCCTTGTCTTTGTTTCACAACTTTCTTTTTCAAACTAGGAATGGAATTATAATGCTGAGATATTAAAAAAAAAAAATTGCTAGTGACCTTTCATTTATATGCCACCTCTGCTTGGAAACTTTCAGTTAAAAACATTTCTTGTTTAGGTAAAATTGTCCATGTTTTCTTCTGGCTTTGTTGAGGAGTATCTCAAATGTATTCAGTGTACTTGGTAGAGAAATTATGTCTTTCAGTTTTGTACAAAGACCAGCGTTCAAAATCACCTTTTATTTTAATCACTGTGCATGTCCTGTCTTTCAAAACAAAATTTATTCTTCTAACTAGTTCAAGCACTCACAGAAATTTTACCCTTCCCTTCATGAAGAGAAAAAAACTTTCTGATAATTGCATTATGGTCATTTCTAAGCATCTATTGGAGAATTGCCTCATCATATTAACAATGCTAGAATTGTCAGAATCTTGCAGTTTTACTGAACTAAAATTATTGAAAAACAGTTTAAATATTTTACAGCTGTGCTTCATTACGCAGTAATTGCATACTTAATAATACAGGATGTACACTACTACTTACAAGGAAAGTTAATTAATTTGGATTTTGAATTAGTTTTGTCCTTTTAAAAAATATTTCTGAATACTTAATAACTTGCATATGTTTATTTCATGCTATTTCTAACAGCCTCAAGTCAGAAGGCTTTAACTTGGGAAAGATTAGAATATTACATTTAAATTACCTTTAAACAGTTCTGAGTGTGTTTAATTTTTCTCGGGACTCTTCATGTTTATGTTTAGTAGTGATATGGACATTCAGAACAACAACCACTGATGCCTTGAGAGGCTACCTAGAACAGAGTCTAGACAGTGCTAAAGAAATAAAGTAGGTATTTATTAAAGGGCCTTCAAAGGACACACCTTGGGCAGTACAAGAGCCTGGCCAAGGCCATACCCAAGATGGACAACAGGTCACACATTTTCACACTTTTTTAAGGTTTGATCCATTTACATATTGGGGTGAATTATCCAATTGCAGATTCAGGTTCTGAAGTCCTATTCTCCCAGATTTCTCTCTTCAATTTGCTCTAGTTTATACTTTTTGGGACTGAAGCTGCAATGGTGCCCTTGGTTCTGGGGCTGGAAAATGATTGTTTTGTCTATATAAACTGTGAGGAGGACTTGCTAACACTTCATGTGAAGTTCAGAGTTATATACTAATGCAATACAGAATCTGAAAACTTTGAAAGCTAAAACTTAAGGCATCACCACCACCAAAAAAAGAAGGAAAAAAGTCAAAATAGTCAGTTCTATCAATTACTGTATAAATCTGCAGCTGTTACACAAAGAGAAACCAACATTCAAGGTGCTGTTACCCTGCTGCTTGAACATCTATAGTTCTGTGCTCAGTAAATATATACTTGACAGAAGGGTTTTTTTCTATTTATAAGCCAGAAATTATTTGATTTTGGTTCAAGATAATTTGAAGTCATTAGGACTAATCACTTATTATTAAGTCTTTAATTTTCTTCATCAAAAATTGAATTTTCTTGAAATGGACCCCAAAGCTCTGTTGGTACCCCTCTCAGAATTCAGTTAAATTCAGATCAACTTTCTCACCATATATTGTGGTGTCACCTGGGTCTGCACATCAGCCTTTCTAACTAGCAAATGCCTAAAAGTGTGAGTTTTCCTTTCCCAGCCAAACACACAGAATTTCTAGTGTTTGTATCCTCTGTATTCATCACACTCATGATGAAAGTTTGATTATTTTGTGGGATTCTGTGGGCTGTAGCAGGCTTGTGAGTCTTTCTTAAAATACTACCTAGAGTACTGTCAAGAAGCATTAAGACTATTATTTTTGGGTGTCCTCTGCCCTGGCCCAGCTGGTCCAGCCTGCTGTGGTTGTTATTTGTTTGCCTGGGACAAGTCAGAATCAGAATCAGCTGTCTGTCCTTTTTTCTCTGTCATTGGAATTTGGAAAAAATGCCTTTTTGTTAACTGTAAGGCTGTGATGAAAATCTCACAAACTCCCACAGGCTTTCCCTTTTACTTCCACTTGTGTTCCTGACCATTGCTTTTTATAGAGCTGCTGAGAATACTGTGGCCATTTCTGAGACCCTAAACCCAACTGGGATTTTTATTTTTTTTTCCTGAGGTATTTTCTGTTTCATATCTTTAGGGACTGTGATGTGAACATCTAGCACAATCCATTTTGGGGAAGAGAGTATCAGCAGAGGCCAAACTGCACTTTGTTATTGCTCTGCAATTGTGTGACCCAAATATACGGTTGAGTTTGTCTTCTCTAGGCTTTTTGCAAAACTCAATACAGATTGAAACTCTTTTTTGTCAATACTTCAGATGGGCACAGCACCTAGCTGTGGTGACATGTCTAAGTCTTCTGTGTAAATTAATGCTCATTAAACCGTGTACTGTGGTCAGATGTGAAGGTAAGTTGTAACAATAACAGTGTAAGGGAATTTCAGATGTGCAATTATTTCTTTATCTGTAGCATCTACCTGTTTGCAGAGAGGGACAATATTACTCCAGGGAAACTCTTGATCTTATTTGGGTAGCTGGTTGAGCATTTTTTATTCTTCCTGTGGGTTTCTTAGTTTTGTTGGTTTTTTTTCTTGTGAGGATAGAGCAGTTGGGGGAAAGAGGGGTGGGTGGGTGTTGGGTGTTCTTTTGTCAATCAACAGTAACAGCAAATCTACACACTCTTTTTTTTTTTAATTTTTTTGTTTGGGTGGGTTGTTTTTATTTTTTTATTCAGTTTATTTTATTATTTTTTCCTGGTGGTACCAATGTTGATAACCTTTTGGTTAAGACAAAATACTTGCAAATTAATTTCATATCTTTCTAAATGTGACATGTTTTCTTCAGTATACCCTTCAAAAAAAGTTGTCTGACTCTCAAAATAATCAAAGCTAGTAAGTAAAAAGCACTAATATAGTTGATAAAGTCTGAGATGGAAACTCTCAAATGATTGAAATTTTAATTACTTTTCCCCTTATTTGTGACTTTGAATATAAATGAATTCTCCTAGCAACCTGAAAAGCTGGACATTTCAATCTCTGTCCTATTCTGCAGGGGGCTTCCCACTTATGGGAAATAGGACCTGAAAATTCTCATGTATTTTGGATAGCCTTCCTGGCAATACTTAACTTCCCTGCTGAGATGGAAGATAGGATTCTATTTGGCGAAGTATTGGTTATATTAACTTCTTGTTTTGTATGGGGGAGTGGGAAGGTGCTTTAATGTCCTTCTGCTTTGTTCACCTACTGATTCATGGAGGTAAGAGCATCTCCCTCTTTTATATGGTCATTCCTTCCTACCTGTAGCTTTTACACTTTTTCTTTTGTTTCACGAATTGCATTGGACACCTTTCTTGACCTGAAATTAACAGAAGCCTCATCAGTTATTCATCTTCTATTTACCATTTTCTTTGCTTCTTTGAAGGTTTATTGTTATTGCAGTTTTATGGTGGGTTTTTTATTTGTTTTTTCTATCCTAAATGTGTAGTATTGCTTTGGCTCCTGCTTTTTGCCACTGATCACCATTTAGACTTACAGACATTTCAGTTCTGTTTAATTGCTACTATTAGAAAACCTGATTTCCCTTGGCTGTGCCAAAATATGATTCTCAGGCTTCCAGCACAGGGGTTTTTATCCATCTCATATCCATCCGAACAGAGTCTGAGTTTCTTACAAAAAGCTCTGTTAAAACCCGTAAAATTGTAGGACAGGTTTCTATTCTTACATATTTTTAATTTAGAAACTGTCTCTCTCCTTTCCTTTTACATAGAATGCAGTTCAAATTTCTGTAATACAGTTTCAAATACAGCTTCTTTTGCCAGCTAACTGAAAACTACTAAAATCATCAAGAGCTTCAGAATCAACTATTGTCAGAAATAATATCACTTCTTTTTCTTTTCTGTTTTTACCCACTGCTTGTAGATAGAGAGAGAAGCAACATTTAAGTCTTTTTTTCACTTGTCTTCTGTGCTTCTGGAGAGTTTTAGTTCTACTGTTAAGCTTTTAACTGCTTGTTTTGTGGAGTTACTCCAGCTGAGCAGCATTTTTGTTCAGAAATTAGTTACAGTGAAGGGAAATATAATAAGGCTTCTTCTGCCAACCTTGCCTGCTTTCTGACTGGCCTTAACACTGCTTAACACCTTAGTCTTCCTCTTAAAAAGGACATACTTCAATTTACTTAAGTCAGGACCTAAATTTGTTATAAAATTCACCAAAGTGTTAATTAAGCATCTCAAGGTGGATAATCGCAAGTCTCAATCTAAATTATGATATCTCACGGAATATCCCTTAGCCATGCCATGCTTCTCTTCTTTTGTTAGGTCTAAACCACCCCCAAATATCATAGGACACTAATCCATTCTTCCTCCTTTCTTTGGAAGAGCAATTTTTTTTTCTTTTTGAAGTTTTAAAAAAAGTTGGGATCCTTTTTCTGAGGAAACCACTTCAGAGGGCTGCTGTGATATTATTTCTGGAGGGACTGTATATATGGACAGAAAAACAACTTTTTCATTCACTCCTCCAGCTTGCTTTGTCCCTACAGATTCATGGAAGTAGCCTGAAACCGGCAACCAGCAAAATCTTATCACTTTACACAGCCCAAAATAGTACAGGCAAAATGTATAACTAAATCAAAAACATTGTAAATTTTACGTAACTTTTCAGACTGTTCTGTAAAGTGAAAGGCAGGAGAGGTGTCATTTATCTTCAGAGAACCTATCACAACTTAAATAATAAAATCCAGAAGTACAAAAATGGCTATTATATATGAATAATTGCAATGAATATTTTCCATTTTGCATATTTGATGCCTTATCAAAATATGTTGCAATGTAAGCCACGGGACCACGCATAAAAAGAATATTTTTAATTAGAAAAGAGCTTTTATTCCACTTGTGATAATGCCCATCAAATATATATTTTTAAAAAATCTGCACTTTATTGAAATTAGAAAAGCTCAATTAATCAACAAGAGTCAAATGAGCTCTTTTCAAACTAATGAAACATAACACCATTTACTCCCTTTATCCATTCATTTTTTTAGAGGTCAATTTTGTGACTGTGCTGTTGTAAGGCTATTTCATTACTGAGAGTTTTTTGGAGGGCTTTTTTTTTTTTTTAATGCCTTCCAGTCTCAGCATTTAGAATGAAGCTGCAGAAGGATTAGTCCATCTTGCAATTAGTTCATGTACAACCACCAGAGAGCCTGGCAATAACAGCTTCCGACAAGAATGGATGGTTATTGAAATAGAATTCTATCTCCTGCAGAAATACTGGGGAATCGATAAATTATTATTCTATAAATTATTAAATCTATAGACATAAGATGACCATAAGTTCAGTTCCTTCTCATCAATTAATTAAATGAGGACATACACTCATTGTTACCATCTGTCTATTAATTTAATAATTTATTGAATAATGGATGCTGCTAATACAAGGTTGAACATGACAATATCCATCTTCAGTGCTAGTCCAACAGTAATGAGCTTGACACTACATTAGTCTCCCCCACCTTTTTGGCAAATGTCTTTATTTAATATGGTCCAGCAGAAGGTGTTGTCCAGATTTGTAACCTGGCGGGTCCTTAATTTCTGACAAATTTCTATTTCACCAAAAATTTGGCTTCACAAAAGGCACTCAATTTTTGAGCAGTGAGGGAGTGCAGAGCTCTAAAATGGCACTATGGAAATAAAGAAGAGGAAAGGAACAAAACTGATGTGTTTAAATAGGTCAGATAAGTAACCCCTTGTAAAATTGCAGCCCTAATGGGAAGAATTGACTAGCTCTTGCAAGAATCACTTAGTAGATAATGTACTCTTAAGCTCAATAGTAAATTTCAGATTTTTTTATTAACTCTTCATACAAGACTCAAAGAGTTCACATAAGCCCTCTTAATACCATCATCCTTTAGTCTAAGAGAGGAGACAAATAATCCTTTATTTTTTTCAAACTGTTGCAGTTGGAACACAGTTTAACAGAAACACAATTACTGGTGAATCTAACAGAAGGCATTGATGTTATTTTCAGTGCTCTGAAAAAAAGCATCTTCTAGTGAAGCTGTCTTCAAGGTAAGTGTGCTGATGTACTGATGTACATCATTAAAAGCTAAACCAAATCAAACGAACACTAGCATATCCCTGTGACCTCCTCAATTGTGCTGTACAGAGCTTCAACTGGCTCTTGCAGGCTATATTGATTATATATTATCACATACACCAAATGATCTTTGAAAATCACATTAACTAGATAAATGGCTTAAATACATTTAATTGACTTCATATGCTTCTCTTCAATAAAATGAAGGAGTGTCAGAAAACAACTTACATTTTAATTTCTTTCTCTTATCTGCAAAGATTAATCAAAAATTGTTTTTTAAATTCTAGATAATCATAGTTATATGGTCCTGGTGATATCAAATAGAAGACAATGTTCAGGAAAATTAACTGAGTTCTAATTGGCTGGAATCTAAATGAATAAAATGGATGGAAAACATCAAGCATGAACTGTGTAATTAGTTCAGATATAACAGGCCATATTTTTAGATATTTGAATTTCCATTAGTAAATGGAGACTTGTAATGGCTGCAAAAGAAAAAGTTATTTAAACATACAGGCCTTGTGATTAAGACTTTATACTGTTACTTGAGTAAGATATTTGCAGTAATAAAAATGTGTTACATTTCTTTAGTCAGATGATCTTTGACTCCAGGACTATGACCAATAAAATATTAAACCATGCACATTTTATCCAAGTAGACAAAATTAAATATTTTATTCTAAGAATAAATTTTCAGGTCTTTTGAAGATTCTTAATTATTTTGATACGGATAAATTGAAAAAAACAAATGGTCATCTCCCCCCACCCCCCACCCCCCAAAAAAATGCATTGAAATTGTTAGAAGACTTATCTTCAGCAATACCTTCAGAAATTGTTTGACTCCTCTTGTACAAGTCTCAGATGGTGCCTGCAGATGTGACTAATGACATGTTCATAACTTTTTCCAAGCAGCAGCAATGGCCACATCAGCATAAGACTGGCCTTGGCTTCTTGTAAGGTAAACTCTCACTGAATACACTTGATAGGAGTTTTCCCTGTGATGGAATGATATTTTGTACCCTAATTTGGACTGAAGGCTGGAGCCTGCGAAAAGACCTGTAAAAATTTCTGTGGGAAGAAGCTCCTGATGTGCAATAACATGTGAGGAAGCCCTCTTCCCTCAAAAAAAATTCCATCCCCACTACAGATTCAATCCAGACAACTGATATATTAAACTTACAGCATTGTATGTCACCAAAGAAGTGGACAAAAATGTTCTATAACATCATCAACAGTAACTTCCATACAGACAGTATTTTTCTAGATGTGGCAACAGATGGCTCCACTTACTAAAAGAATAGGACTGTATTCATATTTACATTCTCTTAGTCATTCCTTCAAGCCAAATTCACTTGCAGCTCAGCCCACTGGGGAAATTAAAGCACAGCCTGAGACAGCAAGACTGGGGATTACAAGAAAGGCATACCTGCATTCTTAAGAGGTTCTTGCCAGTTCTACCCTGTGCAGAAAACTACTGTAATACCTCTGTTGCTGGTTAGCCCTCAAAAAAGAGTATTGAAGTAGTAGTGAAGTGACACATATGCTTTTTGCTGTCATTTCAAAGAAGGATGAGTTTTATCTCCCTAGCAAATTGTTCTAAATATGTAACAGAAGCTTTACCTCTAAATCAAAGATAAAATATTTCACTGAAAAGGGATTATCTTTACCACAGCATATGCATTTTAGAACTCTAGAATGTATAGGATGTGCCATATGAAACATTGAAATATCCATTAATCCCACACAAACACACACACACACACACACACACACACACACATATATATATATATATGTATGTATATACAGACAGACAGACATTTGTATGTAAAATAAAAACTTAGGGAGAGAAGGATAAAACAGGAGTGCAGGAGTAACACCCAGCTATGTGTTACCCATGAAAGGATGAGTAGGTAATAACATCGAGATTTATTGGAATAATGGCATAGGAATTGACTTCTGTCATAAAGTTGTGGGCAATCTCTTTTTCTCTCATGTTAATCATAAGTCACCATTTTGCTTTTATGCTTGAAGAGAAACACCTCAGAGTACCTCAGGCAGTAACCAGAGAAAGAATGGTTTTCATCCAAAGGTCAAGTCTGAATCTTATGGAAATTTCCATTTTTATGCCATCTGGATGCAGGTAATACAGCACAGTATTTGGATCCAGATCACTGTTAATAGCTCTGGTGACAGAAACTCCCTTAAGGGAGAGAGTCTTTAACAAGAAAATGTCAATGCCCACTCAGAGAGAAATAATCTTCTGTGAGATCTAACAGTGATTTAAGTGACCATCACTGGGATGTCATGGTACAAGTGTGTAAGGCATCATCAAGACTGCAAACAGAAGTAAAATCTGTCAGGGAGAACTGTGAACCAGATAGAAAATACTGAGTTTCTCTAACTCCATTTACTAAAATGCTCTTGGTTAAAAACCAGGAAATCTCACAAAGTGGTTTGAAACAGTTTTCAGCTGCTGTTATCCCAGTTGTTGTATTTGGTCTGGATCTTGGACTCTTATCTGTCTCCCAATCATTGATGGAGAAGATCAAGTAGGAAATTTTGGTGTTCTGCAAATGCTGTCCAAATGGCCAGTGACATAGCTACAACTCCGTGGGTTTTGGTTTTTTGTTGGAAGTTGATCTTATGCTTATTCCATGTGATGGTATAGAAAATACTCGACATGGCTTGGAAGGTTGCTCTGCTGTCTCATGACTTCTTAATAATGCTGCTGACTGTCCTTGCCTTCTGAAATGAGGATGAAGTCATACAGAAAAACGTCTCTGCAACCTGCTCCCATAAGAGACTGTGTGGAGTGCCCTGAGCCCAGATTTCTCAGAATCATGCTCCAGTTTTAGATTTTTTTCCACTTTTTTTTTTTTTTTTT
>CM031857.1:18912112-19046981 GCA_018697195.1 Certhia americana | reverse complement strand
TTTTTTTTTTTTTTTCTTTTTTTTTATTTTTTTTGTTTTATTTTTTTTTTTATTTTTTATTTTTTTTTTCTGGGACTTTGAAAGACCACTAAATTCAGGAGAGCTCTGGGACACTTCTGGACACTGCAGGTATGAGACATACTTTTTGTGGTAACAATTTTAATTTATCAGGAACTCTAATGGGCAGAAAAGAAAGAGCCCACATAAAGACCACTAACTTTTATTTGGGGATCAGTCTTATAGATTAATCTTTCTGCTTCCACAGATCATTTGCTTTTAGTAATGATACTATTTTATACTTCTGTGAATTCTTGTTATTGCTAATAAGCTACTGGGTTAGCTGGATCCTCCTGGATCAATCACAGCTGGTTCCATTCACAGTGATTCCAAATGCCTAATTTTCTTGTAAGTTATTTGTACCTTCTCATTGACGGAGAACAGTTTTCTGTCCTATATACCATGGTTGTTACATCTTCTCTCAGAGGAACTTGACTCAAGGTCACCTGTCCACCCATTTTAAATTCACATAGAGCTACAATTTTTTTTGAAAAAGAAAAAAGGTTTGTGATAAACTTTTTTAGCATATAGAGAAATGTATGGAATCCTAGAACAGTAAAGCTGCAAATTGGTTTGTGTGCTCTTCACTTTTACTGATGCATTGGGATAGAAGCAATTCAAGTTTTGGGATGCCTTTGCTTTTCTGTTCTGGACTCGTGGATATTTCTTAGTCATGTACGTAATTTCTTTTAAGAGATTCAGGAAAACACCTATAAATTTGTTTCAATTGTGAAATGTGAATTTTACTTCAGATGTCATTTGTAAACTCTGTGAAGAAAACTTGTGTTAAAGTAACACAGCCCAAACTTCAGGGAGTGGAACAGGATGCAGCCCGTGCCTGTAGCTGCCCTCCTGTGTCTGATGCCACTGTTCTGCTCCTTACCAGGAGAGATCCCAGCAGGTGTGACTCATGATACCAGGCTCTCTACAAATATGACTCAGGATACAGTTCCCACTGCCAGTATTCCCTCTGGAAAAGGGAAGCTCTTCTGAATAATAATAATAACTAATTAATTTGCGGTTGGTGCATCCTGTACCTAGCTCAGCTTTGCAGGAGGGATGGAGGAGTCAAGTTTCTTCCTTGAATCTGCACAGCCAGGTAACATATGAACAAATGCTGCTCAGTGGGAGGGAACCACAGAGGCACTTACAAGCAAATATCCAGAGAGACTTAAAGGAGGAACAAACACATCCTTTTCCCTTGTCTACTCCGGTCCAAACCAATTGGCTTTCATTTTCAGTGCCCCAGGCAGCTTCCCTGTTTCCAGCTGTCTTTTGCAGGGGGAGAGTGAGGGTTCTCTGAGTGGTGGTGCCTCTGAGGGCTGCCTATGGAGTGACAACAGTTTATGCTTTCCCCCTTATTCAATGTGATGTCTAAGGGCACCATCCAGTCCAGAAACAATAAGGAGAGTAATTAAAAAGAATAAAACAATGAGATGTTGCTACTAACCATCATCTAAAATGATAATAGTCTGTAATGTACTCTAATTATCTAATTAATTTTACTAATAATCACTAATTAACGCATATTTTAAGAGATTGGAAAAAATGTGCTTTCAAAGTGCTGCACTATCAGCTGTCTGGCTGTATCTGTGATTTGACACTTAAAATGCTCACCAGAAAAAAAAAACACCTCTTGTCTGTCGCACAGCAGATTTCCTGAGGGGCATGCAGAAGTCAAAAGACATTATTTTCCTGCAGTGACTAGGCAAATCTTGAGATCACTTGACACAGTATTGGGGAAAGACTGGCATTTCCCTTTTGGCCATGAAATATACTCATCCTATCCACCACTTTGTAAATTTGCTCAGAAATGTTTCCAAACAATGACTAAAGTGTCTCTGAAACAATGTGAGTATATAAGACTACCCTTTTGTCTGCAAACACCACAAATATTTGTCTAAGCTGGAGCAGGCTTTTGATTTTTAAAATACATATTTATTAATAGGAAAACTTTGTGGTAAGCATATCTTTTTCCTTACACAGGAGAGCTTTCTTCCTGCCTGAGTATGTGCTCTTATTGCTGAAGTGCATTATAAATTCTGTGCTTTTTCTGCATAGAATGAGTCTCTTCTAAATTTGCAAAAGCCACAATTTCTCCTTATAAAAGCCACAATTCTACTCACAGAGTTGCAAGTCTAATGTGTGGTATACAAACCATCCTACAGTATTCCTCAGAGCCTCGAGTGGGAGTGGTTGTCCTAGACCAGTCATCAGTCCAGTGTGATTGTTTCTTCTCATATGCAGGAGTCAGCTGGGAGCTGTGCATTTTAATCTCAGTTATGTCATTGCAGGAGGTGTGAAATCACATTCCATCACCTGCAGGGGTTACTGTAGGAAAGAGCTTCAGGCTGTGGTTCAGCACTTTGCTGGCTGGCGCTGAGGAGCACTCTCCTGGGTTGTGGCTTAGCAATTAATTTAGGATTTGACCTGGTGTTGCAGTGGGCACTGGCAGCCTCTGATTTCTGTCTGGGAGGTGGTGGTTGCCTGGGACCACACTCAAGAGAGAGTAGCTTTCCCAGAGCAATAGGAGAAAGATAAGAGGTGCAGATACAATTATTTCATTAGGTGTCCAAACTATTGTCTTCGTAAGTAATTCATGATAAGGAATGAAAGATGCCTTGAAAAAAACATTGTGATTGTTTCTGATTTATATAAATTATAGGTAAACTCAAAAGGTTGCTGGAATTGACAATTTTTTTGTGGGCAAGGATGTTTGAAACTTAGTGCCAAAGAACAATTCTTCTGTACATAAGCTTAAGACAACTTTTTAATTTTTAAACGTTTTTAAATACCTGTTGTGTTATCTAAAAGTCTGGGCTGAATTTATGTTGAATAGGGGGCTGTTTTCTAATTCCTAATTTCTCTGAAAAGTTAGGTGTTTATACAGTATTGAAAGTACTCTTAACAAAAAGAAAAAGATTCAAAGTGAGCGAGCCTCTCTCCTCCCTATTTTTTCTCACCTAATCAGTCAGCCAGTCGTAGTTGATTGCATCTTATCTATACTTGAACACACTCTATTTAATCAAGATTAAACTTGCTTTTGCAAGTTGTAAAAATCTGTCAGTGGTAAAATTAAGAACAGTGTAAATTTTAGTTAGGCACTATTTACCAAAGCTACAGAAAATGAATAAAACTGTTTATTAGACATCAAAATATATTTGTCAAAGACAATCTCTTTTCTTTCCCAAGGGCTTTCAGCGCAAATAACAAGGTATAGGTTAAACTATAGGAATAGGAAGTGGGAAAACCAGAAACACAAAAGAAGCAGAACAGAGAATTTTATGTAGATAAATCAGTTAAGAAAAAGAAGCTTTTTCAATATATAGTCAGTTAGACTATGGCTATAGATAAAGATCCAATAGAAAGAGAATATCATGAGTCTGAATCCTATTTTATTAGTTAGTTTATTATTTTATTAGGACCCTATATTTTTCCATGATGTTAAAAAATTGCATAGGATCAAATCTGTACACTCAGTAACAAAAATAATTCTTCTTAGATCAGTTGTAATAATTCAGTATAGGAGCCCTGAGTAATAATTTCTGGCTTACTGTCATCATCTAGATTCCTGGGGATGGGTAAACTAGTTAATCAGGGAACCAATCTCCCTTGGGAGAACTGGAGAAACTTCTCTCCAAGCTCTGAGTCTAGCAGGGTACTGCCCTGCAAGCTCAGTTGCACCTGAACCCAGATGGGAAGTTCTGGTCTCTACTGCTCCCACATTTCTCTTGCTCACACATATTGGCAGGAATTGGAATTTTCCTTGGGAATCTGGGGAGATGAAATGCTGCAACATATAATCTTCTTGTAATTTTCTACTTAGCTGAGTTTACCACAAGGTTAGAGGAAGATGCTGGGGTTTTTTTCATGGAAGATTTGGAAACTTTTTTGTGAGCAAGTCTTTATCCTCAGCATGCTAAACTTTTGAGTACTTTTGGAAAATATTCAGGAGCACCACTGTGCTGCCTTTTCTCCCCGTATGGCTAGGTAACCACACAGATAATCCTTACAGCAGCTCTGGCTGGGGGAGGAATGCTGTCCTGGTCAGGATGGGTCAGGCTGGCTCTTCCCTTCCTGCTGCTTTAAGTCCCAGGGTAGCTGCCTGTGGTTCTGCATTATCCCAAGTGTCTGCGGCAGGCATCAGCACAGTGCTCTGGGTCCAAGGGGAGATGGTTTTGTTCATGAGAAGTGGAGAATCAGAGAAAGGGCATAAGCACTTCTTTTTTACAGTGTATTTAGGCATGTTGGGAAGAATGGCCAAATGACTCTGGATTACTGGTATTTTTAGCCTATAAACATCTGAAGCAGCTTTGAATTTTGTCTTGTGCTTAAAAGGCTCAGGCAGAGATTGCTGAGGCTCTGTTTACCACAGCTCAGACATGGAACAGCTGTTGAGCTTCTGGATTTTTGTAACATTGTTAATATAATTAGGTTGCATACAATTCACTGTTCCAATCTAATTTTTCAGTGATGCTGCTTTTGACATTCTGTAGTGAACATTATCATCCCTCTGTACAGTTGAAATTTAAACATCTTTTTCTATCAGTGACTGATTTTCTTGCCTTTTCTTTTAGAGAAACATATCTTTTTAAAAATTTCATCTTGCAAGAAAGAACATCCCCAAAACATTCCTACTGCATGCACATTCAAAGAGTTCTCTGTTCAAAAGCAGGAGCCTAATTGTTAGTGAGTCACTTTCAGTGTCTGATTCTGTTAAATATACTGCAGATGAGATCTAGGCAAAGATAAAAGGAATTTTAATCCTGAATTGAGGAGAGCAGATTTACGGTAATAGCTTGACCACACAAGGGAAGAGACCCTTTTGTGATTTGCACATGAAGTTATTGTTCTAAAATCTCCTTTGAAACGAACAGATTTCATTGTTTAATGTAACCCTTACTCCAGTTGGGTTTAATTCAGGATAAATATTTTGGCTTTTTCTCAGCAGGTGAAATTTGATATTGACATATGTACAATGGTTCTAGCGCCGTTATCCTGATTTTCTTTGTCCTTTAATCACCTGCTGATCTAGTATTTTCTCCATATTTTTTTTTCCTTGTGTAAATACTCAGTGACCTCATCTCATCTCCATGCACACTGCAGGGCAGCTGGCAGCCTTACACGTGATGCTCTTCTCTCCTCCCCTCCCCGCCCCCCAGACACCGGGGTCTGAATAGTTCTTAATGAAATTTACATATTCATGAAAATAAAGTCTTTAGCACAGGAAACCAACATGCAGAGTTGCATTAATATTGTAAGGTCTACAGTTCAGGGGGTTTTATGTTCAAGCTGTTCCCATAGTTGTGTCTGCATTAGTCAAAGATCAGTCTTCCAACAATGGCCATGTGATTCGTGTGCAGCACAATGACACGTCATGTGTATGTTTTGCCATTTCTGTTGGTCTCAATCTAGTTAGGAATGTGCATAAGTTTGATGACCTTCTCCCATCTATTGAGTGAATGAGGTAAATGACACATTCCTCATTTCACAGATATGGACAGATGAACTGACTTCCTCATGAGCAAACAGAAGTTGTGTTGCAGAGCCAAAAATTCTTCCTCTGTTTACTAACCCAGTCCTTAGCAATGCAGCTGAGAGGATTTTGCTGTATGTAATGTATTATTTGGAAATTTGTATAGAATCTTTGCAGTTGTTCAAGGACAAATTAATAGCATCAGTCTGCTGATTTTCAGATTTTGTTCAGCTTACATATATGAATTTTGTGACCAATATAGAGTGCAAACCTTGAGATTCCTGTTCTGTAGGCATCCCTTGACTATGTATCAATACTTCCAAGGAGGAAGTATTTCTTTGATTTTTTTTTTGTCTCATCTCTTCTATAGAAGTCTCCTGAGGGAAAAACATAAACCTCCATATTCCCATTGTCCTCATTTATCTAAAACTCAATTACTAGAAGTTAAGTCTGCTATGGCTTGTCCTAACCCAGTACTCATGGAAAATAGTGTTACCCTTCTGTGACCTTTTTTCTCATTTCACATTTGCACACACTTGCAAAGTCATCCTACCAGCCTTCCTACAAAATAATGCCAGTCCTTTGATTGTGCCTTGGACAGTAGATTCCAGATGCCCATTCTTTCCTACTGATTTCCTTTGGAGTTTCTCTCATTTCCAGTTCAAGCAGGTGGCCTCCCTCTTTGTCAGTGTCCCCAGCAAGTCCCTCCATTCTTTAATGGCTTCATCACATATTTTGTGACATAACTGTCAGCCAGCATACAAGCTCTTAAGCATCCACCATGACGCACAACAAAAGAACTCCACTTGCTGAACATTGGTTTCTGAATTTCATTGACACCCACTTAACCACTAAGTTGTATTTGTGGATTGTTTTATATCCTCCTTATGCCTCTGTCCATCAATCACCATATCTATATAGTTATCTATTCTGATCATTCCTTTGTTTCCTCTTTTGGATTATTATTAGTAGTAGTACTCCTGGTTTTGTGTTTTTATTGAAACTTTATATATCTCTCTGTGTTAGTTTGCTTGGATTTCCTTATTTTTATGATTACTTTGTCCTCTTTGATTTCTCTTAATTCAACTTTACTTATCTGACGATGTCTGATCATTACCTAAAAACAAGTGAGAAACACATCCCCAGTGACAATGCCACCAGCTGGACAGTAATATTTTCAAGTGCTACTGTCCAGGCTGTGTAACTGGCATGTTACAGTATGAACAAAAGCAGAAAAACTTCTCAGAACTAACTCTGAGCACCCTCCTTATACCCTTCCACTGTGCCTGCTGCCATCATCAAAATCTATGCAAACTTAGTGTTCTTCAGTTTCCATTTTGCAGAGGTTCAGGTTGTGTCCACACAGAATTGCTTTATTTTTTACTGCTTTATTAATGCATGTGGCATTAACACTGGAGGCATAAATCTAACCTTTTGGTACAAAAATTCAAGGAATCTGTCCTGAACTGCCTACTTGCTTTTTGTTTTAATATTAAGAATAAAGTTAATAGGGGGAATGCTGCACTGCTTTGCAATCACAGCTCCATTTTGGTGTACAAGCATAGTCTACAGCATTAGAAGAGAGAAATTTTTCTCTACAGTGTTGTCAATTTTCCCCATATTTTTGTTAATCATAAATTTTAAGAAGGGGGTATGTCATCTGAGTCTCCAGAAAAAGGACTCCAAAATTTTAAAATGTATCTCTACATAAAGACTGCATGAATTTAACATTTCTCTCTGAAAGCCTTCAAATATCCTGTCTTTAGCACATGTCCAGTTCATGTTCTGTAACCAGTCTTCTTGTCCTTTCTCCACCCATCTGTTTTTTCTTTGATCATGTTCTTGCAAAAGAATGGAGGAAAAACAATATAAAGCTGATAATCTTTCTTTCACATAATCTGTGATTGTGATTTTTTCTAATAACTTGTCTAACAGCTTTGTTTTCAATTCAGGCTTTAGAAAAATTTAACTAAGTCAAATTGATCTCATGACTGACATGTAAATGAGCATTGGCATCTACCCTCATACTGAGGATCAATTTTTAAGCTGGGTAACTTAGTCATAGCTTAATATAGATAAAATTGAAACATTTATTTCCTCATATAGTAAAAAACCCCCAAACCCCCATGAAACTTCAGCCCTGGTAATGATATTAGTGGTTACTAAAGGCTGAGGGTTTTGGGTTACCATTAATACAGTTGCCATCAAGTCAACTGAAAATCTCATTCTGCCTCCAGAAGGACTTAGATCAGACTTTTAGGTAAGAGTGTACAACACATGTATAATTCCTTTACTCTCAGTAAATACATAACTTCTCTTTCTCATGCTATATCCTTGAAAGAGTTCAAATATAGAAGATGGCTCTTTGAAGCAAGGGACTGTAACATGAAAGAGGTAACCTAGAATACTGGAAGGATATTTTTTAATGTAAAAATGTATTTTCTAAGCCTACCTTCATGATATTGTTTACTTCTCAGAACAATATGTTGCAGGGCCACTGATCTGAATACTAACAGGTTAAAGGTTTATGTGCAGGAAGTTTTCATTATTAGTTCATCTCAAAAGGGTGTACATCATAGCTCTATTTCTACTAATGATATTTGACTCAAGATAAAATATTATTTCAGATACATAAAGAGAAGCATTATTGTAAAAAATCCCAAGTTTTAATATGGTTAAAGGCTTAATATTTTTTTTTACTGATAAAGAAATCAAAAAAAAGTAAAAGAGAATGCTATTGAAGGGGAAAATGTCGTGAAAATAATAGATCAATAATAATTGATCTGTTTCTTTTAGTCCTACAGGTAAAAAACATAAAAGTGTAGGGAAAAGTGATGTATTTGTTAGAGAGAATATTGCACCTCAGTCATGGAACTCTAAGGGTTAATATCAGATTATGCAAGAGTTTGAACTAACCTGTGATTTTGTTCTGCTCGTTAGATATCAGGAGAGGGAGCAGATTGACTTGTTTTTAAAAATGTGATATAGTGTTATGTGTGAAAGTCAAGTTCCCTCTCCTCCCTCTTGGAAGCTGTGCTTGTTTCTTTTATTAGTGGAAATTTAAATAAAATTTACAATGATACCTTGATATACAGTAAAATGTGCTCTAATTTGTAAAGAACATGCCTACTGCTGATAACTAAGGAGTGTTAATGATGAAGGTTAAC
Source organism: Certhia americana (assembly GCA_018697195.1). Taxonomy (NCBI): domain Eukaryota; kingdom Metazoa; phylum Chordata; class Aves; order Passeriformes; family Certhiidae; genus Certhia; species Certhia americana. The sequence continues at coordinate 19,038,281 of CM031857.1, read as the reverse complement.
AATTCCTGACCCTCTTTTTGTAGTATTTTACTCTTAAAAGCCAGGACTTTCAGACTTATTCTGGCAAAAATCTGGGGGGGGGTAAACCCTTTGGTAGCATATGCAGAATGAGCAGAACTGCCAGCTTCATTGTGTCAATCTCAAAGGAATTTTTTTTCCCTGGAGCAGCTGTCAAGGGAACTAATGAAACACTGAGCATTTGTTAACTAACAAGACTGGTGAATAGTGAGTAACTAATTTACATGGCAGGCAGCAGCTTTCTACAAAAAACTCGAATTTTTTTTGTCATTGTGGATGTAATGATGATTGTTATCACTGCTGTCATTGGGGGCAGACTGTTCTTTTTACCTCTACATCCTCTTGAAGTGGGCAGAGGGAAACATGGGAACAGTACACCAAAGCAGTAGTTGGCATATGATAGCAAAAATTTGCTGTAGCTCTTGCCATTGTTTTGCAACTGGTAGAGGCACAGGCAGCTGAAGTGTTGACAATTTACATGATTGGGTGGGCAACAGCTGCTTTTCTGCTGTCAAAACCAAGGACAGCAGATGTTTACATCAACGGAGGAATGTCTGAAAAACAAACCACAACTGGTCCTAAACTGCCTGATCAAGACTTGGTCCTGTGACCAATGGAGAGGATGGACAGGTCTGAGAGTGTCACCTGAGTGAGGAAAGGCAGGTGCTCCCTCCTGCTGTGACTGGGTGAGGGACAGCCAGGCTCCCCCAGTGCTCCAGCAGGAGCTGTGTGTAATTGCAGCTCAGGGTCATGCACTGGCTGCTACGTTCTGAGCAGCAGCTCCTCAGCGGCAGTGACAGCCATCAGTGGCTCCCAAAACCATTCTCAAAAGATTTTGAGTGGAATTCCAGAAGGTGCAGAGGGCATGGCCATGCTGGGAATCGCAGTGCCCAGTGCTGAACAAAGAAGAACTGTGAGAGGCACTGCAGGTAGCCCTGTAGCACAGGGTTCTTGCTTTGTGTCGGGAGAGATTCCTGTCTCATGGTGGGGCACAGGCACTACCAAGCTGAATCCAACATCTCCAGCCAGGGAGCCACCTGGGCTGGACTGATGGGAAATTATAAAATGGGGCTGGGGTTTGAATTGTTCAGAGCCAAATGGGATCACTTCTCCATTAAGAATGACAAAATTAAATCCCCTCTGTAAAGTAGACTCTCACATCCTTTTCTTGGTGCCTACAGCAAGGGATCTCCCATTTAAATTAAAAAAACAGGAACAGATGGTGCTGCCCACACCTCTTTCAAATCACATTTATTCCATAGCCTTTTTGTGAGCAAACTTGAACAGGATCTGAAGGGTTAAACTTGCTTCTCTTCCTCTTGATCTTGATCAAATTTTAACTTAGCCCTCATCTCCTCTTCAGAGAGTCTGTGTCCCACAAAGTGTTATCAAAATCAGGATAAAGGGTAGAATCCACCTGGGGCCAGTATGAAAACTATGCCACCAAGCTGAACAAAATGGTGAATGACTGCAGGATCAATGTGCACAACTGACTTCTTGTTAGATCAGTTGTCTTTTACAAGTTGACTATAAAAAAAGGATTTTCTCTTTAAAGGCAAGTAACTATATTCAGGCCCATAAATTGTAAAAAAAAAAAATTAAAAAAAAAATTTTGCATAGGTAAAGCATTTCAACAAGAAGCAAAAAAGCATTTTTACTCAATAGCAGGTACTATCAAGATTTTCATACCAACTGATGTTTTGTAATGTGTTTGCACAGAAGGGGAGGAATGGATGTACCACACATCTTTCTGTAATGCTAGGTCATGGCACACAGTAGGATATAAAAATGTCTCTGTCACATCGGCCTTTCATCAGAAGCCAGTCTAAGAAATGTTCTGTGAAGCTTGGGAGATATTAGCAGAAAAGAACATCTTAATTTTTATATCTTTGTCAGGACTGTGTATACTGCAGGCCAAAAGGCAAATCTGAGTATGCCCAGAAGCAGTCTTAGGAAACTAATACAATGTAACATAAATTGGATGCTTACAAATTTTAAATGCTTTTCGTATTCAGTGATGTCTTGAGAAGGCAAATTTCATAATCTGTCCATATGCAGACTAAGGACACCAAGGTCCTACACCTGTTTGTGATGTTATTTTCTAAATCTGCATGTATTTCCATTTTTAGAGAAAATCTGACTCCAACCATAGATAGTGCCAGTGGTATGAAAATCACCTGTCATCATTCTGAGAGGTCCAGTCCCTGTCATTGCCTCTCAAGAACATCACAAGTCAGTGTCCAGCTATTGAGAGGTGAAATTCTGAGTGCCCTTAAAAGACACAAAATGAAGTAACATTCATAAAGGTGTGGTAGTGACCAAGGTGTCTTTATTACATAGTTCAATGACTTCTTGTGAACTCCATGGCTTCTGCCAACTCTATTAGCTACTTGCTCTGAGAAATAATACATTTAATAATGAAAAATGAAAAATACCATTCTGTCTTCAAACATCCTACTTAAATATCCATTTAAATATATTTTTACACAAATTCCATAGGTTGACAAGCTTGTATTTGAGAAAAAAAAAGGTATTTCTTAATCCTGTATTTGATTTTCTCTGTTATGGACTAAATCCAATTGCCTAGAGTGGAATAAACCTTGGTAAAATATGATATTTGTCTTTGTTATTCATGCAGAACACCCACAGCTCAAAAAAATATTGAGGTGGAATAATGAAGCCTCAATATGCACTCTAGCAAATATATTCTGGAAGAAATGGTCCCCATGTTAATAGCCAATCCAATAATTTCCTCCTGCTGGAAAACCTACTGGAAAACTTTAGATGTGGATTGTTGTATTTTTGGGTTTTTTTCCCGCTTACCCCAGTAATTCTCTTGCACAGGTTTTTCAAACATATTTTCATGTTCAGAACTCTCCCACAAGCTCACACCATTCTCACAATTCACCAGTGGCTCCCCAGTTTCCTCACAAAGGTGACCCAGATTCACTTCCTTGGTATCTGTGTCTCATTATGGACAGCCATGCTACTGGATAGAACCATAGTGCTGGGGCTGCCCTGATGTAAATTGTGTCCTACACCCCTGCCCTTGCCAGAAAATTACCTGCGCACTCAGAAATTTGAGGAACAGTGTTAATGAGTACACTTGCTAGCTAGCACACCTTAACCTTCTCTTTGCTGACTGTAAGATCGTTGGTTGGCATCACTCTTGTCTGATGTGATTCTTTAGTCTCATGAGTTTCCTGATCTTATTACCCTAAAGACACCCAAAATCTTAGAGGAGACACATTTTCACAAAGGTGAAGATAACACCAAGAACCAGAACACCTCTGTTCTACTTACTTGCCTATAGATCACGAATATTTATTGGGTCCATCTAATCCTCCCTCAGCCCCACTCAGTGCAGGGGAGATGATCCATGTGTGGAAGGCTTTGGTGGTTTTGCTAGAATCTATGCTCTGAAGTACAATGGTCCAGCTCAGTGTATTCCCTGTCCTGGGTCTGGAGGCTTATGGCAGGCTGGATATTATTAAGACTGCCTCCTACCACCCATTGTCATGTTGTACAAAAGGAGATTATAGTCTGGGAATTCTGCCTTTCCTCTTAGCCAGTTAGTAAGCAAATTAACAGTATTGACTCACACCACATATAATGAATGCATAACTTCCCCTTTTGTCTGCTACTCTAGTACTTTTCTTTCTTTTTTTTTAATTGAAAATCAGTTTGGTTTCAACAGGGTTTTTTTCCTGTCAGTTCATGTTTCTCAATCCTTGTTGTCTGGAATCTCTCTGTTCTTGAGTTACTCCTGGCTGATGAGTAGACCACAGACATTTCAGCAGACCATATACCACAAACTATGTTTTCTCATTGTAGACATTTTTATCTCATCAATTTACATTTGAATCTGTTTATGTTTGCCTGTTGTTAAAAAATTTGATAGTGTTTTATCCATTTTTTTGCCATTTTCAAAATCCTTTTGCCTTTATTTACTAGACGTCTTTAAATACAATAGATCTACTAAGGATCATGACAGCTTCCAGATTTTTTTTAGGCAGAACAAAGAAATTTCAAGGTGGAAAAACTCCCACCAACACATAAGCTGTCCAGTGAGCTGCAGAACTTTGGCTGCATACTGAGAATCATTTTGATGCCTTGTGGAACTGGGTTATCAATTAGATTATTCAATATTTTAATCCAATGTGATAATTCTAATCTCTTAATCAAACAAATACTGTCTAAGAATTCTAGTCAAACAATCTTCCTTTCATTTATTGTATGCAAGTTACTTGTTTGTATTAGAGATGATATGAAGTCACTAAGCCTTTGGTCATCGCTGGCAGTTTGGGGTTGTTCAGTAGCTAGCACAGAATACTTCTTTGTTGGAAAAATTAAAATAGGAAAGTCTGAGTGTTGAATAAAAAAAAAAAAATTAAACAGTTTCTCAAGATAATTACTGGTGCTAAAATTATGGGGGTTTTTAGGATTCATGGAAGTTCTTGCAAATAATTTGCTGATGATGTACTGAATGTACATGAAGGACTAATTTTGACCTCCTTGAATAATGATAGCGCTAACTTGGTACTTTCTTTTTGTGTCTATGTTAATGAATGACATTTTGTACTACTTGACTAGATCTAATTTGTGGCATTCTTTCATGTTCCAGGCAGTCAAGTCATATTTTCCCTCCTAAGCATGTCACTAAGATAACCTATCCATTATAATCACCTATCAAAAGGATTTTGTGATAGCATGGGGAAGAGTGGTGTATTGAGGTGTGTTTCAAGGACCTGTGTGTAGCACTCTTTGCATTTTTCCTTTTAAGCTCAGTTCCAGAGGGGTTTTTTTAAGATCTGAATGCTCAGCAGGGGTGCCGTTTTGACTTTGAAGAAAATATCTGTCTTTTCTGATAGAATTAATGCAATCCAAATAATAAATGTTCAGCTTTTGCAAACTGCTCAAATAATGCATCTCAATTGTGACAGGGGAAACTGTGTCTTTGTCACAATTAATATACCACAGTTACTGCAAGACTAATGTAGAATCCAGTTACATCAACTGGAATTCTTTCAATAATTCCTGGAAATTGTTAGGATGGGTCACATTTTTATTGTGATTTCATCCAACACAATGCTTTGTAAAATTTACACATTTTGGCATGTGAACTTTGAGATTAGGGTTGGGTTGTGGGTTTTTTTTGCTGTTGCATCATTATATTTTTGATAGTTGAGCTGTGCTTTCTCAGCAAAGTAGTCTATTTTTGGTTTGCACTTGTTCCATTCTCTGGGAAAATATTTGTGAATTTGTAACAAAATCCAAAGAACCTCAAGTTTCAAGCTGGTTTTGGTTTCTTACAAATACTTCAATTACAGTATTACAATACTTCTATCGTTCACACTCTGGTAGCTGGACCAAGACAAAAATATTCACATAGGCTGTTAATTCATTGGAGGGAAATTCTGACTTATCTGATGAACACATAATAAACACATTTTATTAATTTCAGGGAGACAGCTTCTTCTATGACTGGCCTGGTTTTGACTGGGGTAGGGGAATTTTCCTCACAGTATCTAGTATGGGACTGTGTTTTAGAATTGTGCTGGAAACAGTGTTATTAAAACAGGGATGTTTACTGCTGAGCAGGGATTGCACAATGTCAAGACCTTTTCTGCTCCTTACCCCACCAGTGAGCAGGCTGAGAGAGCTCAGGGAGTTCTGAGGGGACACGGATGGGACAGCTGACCACAACTGTCCAGTGGGACATCCCACGCTGTCTGGCATCATGCTCACCATATAAAGTGTAGGGAAGAAGAAGGGGAGGAATTTGGAGTGACAATAGTCATTTTCCCAAGTCTCTGTTACTTGTGATGGAGCTCCTCTCTTCTGGGACTAACCAAGCACCTGCCTGCCCATGGGAAGTGATGAAGGAATTCTTCATCTTGCTTTGCTTGTGCACTGTTGGAATCCAGAATACTGAGAAAGTACTTCTCTGCATGTTCTAAGAGATCCAAACCCCCTGGCAAACACTGTTTTTAACCTTTGTCCATAGAAAGGGTTTTCTAGGCTCTGGGATGAAGCAGAACTTTCAAGAATATAAATTAGACAGTAGCATAATATGTAGTTTATCACAGGGTGAGAATTTTATATTTCTGGATTTGTTAGAAGGGCAAGCAGTTGAAGGCAAGATGGAGGAATAGAGGATCCTCATGGTTTTTAGGCTTCTTCCTCCTCCTTCATCTGCCCCATTTTCTGCAGTGTTGGGAACACAGAACTGTTGGTTAGAATTTGCCACAGTGTAGAATCACGTGAATAGAAATATAGTTAGTTACTGGAAGACAAAGAGAAATAGTGTACATTTTTGGTGATAATTGGGGGAATTATCTTTCAGAGAGCTTAAACCTATGTGTTCAGTGGGCATTTTGATGATTTTCTGCTGCATGCCAGGCTCTTGCTGAGCCTGGTGTGCTGAAACTGCTGATAAGAAAATAATAAACAACCTAAAGACCAAAAGAAAAAAGTAGGAGTCCAGTTTGCTTTCTTCTTAACAAGGACTTTCTAAAAAGCCTCCCCTCTCAGGGAGAGACATGGGAATGGGAAACTCCCACAGTGCACCACTTTTGCTTTACCTGTTAAACTGTCTTTATCTTAGCCCACAGGTTTTCTTTCACTCATCTGACTTTTTCCCCCATCTTACTGGAGGAGCAATTGAGCAATTGAGCAGCTGGTGGTATTGGTTGCTGGCTGGGGATAAACCACGATGATGGTTTCATCGGCAGGCAACTGATGGAAGAATCTATTCAGCCAGCAGTTGCTTCAGATAGGAACTTGAAATTGTCTTAGAAGGTCTCTGCTGTCTCTTTGACCTCTGCTGATCACACCTTCACATAATAGATTTACCAGCACATTCATAGATAAGAGGACACATTTGTATGAAGGTATTTTTCCATGAATATTTGTAGAGTCCTGTTCCAGCTACTTCTCTTTCTATTTTGTTTTAAATATATATATAAGTATATATATATATATATACACACACATATATCTATATCTATATCTATATCTATATATCTAGATATCTAGATAGATAGATAGATAGATAGATAGATAGATAGATAGATAGATATTTACACTTTAGAGTTACCAGGAAAAAACAAATCAAAATGAAAGAGAATAATCCAGGAACAGAGCTATAAAACTTACTTACAGATTAAAATGCTCCAGTGTTCAGGGTAGTCTTTGAGATAGTTCACAGGCTTTGCAACTGCCCTCTTTTCTAGCAAGGTTTCCTTTCATGAATTGGGTGACCAACTGGCTAGTTATGGAAATGTTAAATTCAATGAAGGACAGATATTATGAAGATGTAAAGTGGATGTTTTGGGTAGTGTTTGGTAAAAGAGGTGTGCAGGGAGTAGTCATATTATTAGCAAATACACAGGTTCCCCTGAACTCATTGGCAGCAGCCCAGGCATTTTTTTCATCTGGAGATCTATAGTCGTCTCTCTTCAACACTTTCTGAGAAGCTGTGTCTCATGTCTCACAATGGATTCCTTATGACTATTCTGTTTTTAAGCCTACAGTGTGAAAATGCCAATCTTTAGCATCTACTTCTCCAGGAAAATGTGTGTAAATATATCTAGATTTTTAGTATTTTTCAGTTATTTGGTATGTGGCATTGAACAATAGTTATTTTACTATTGTTATTGTTTTAGAGGTGCAAGTGTAGGCATAGAGTTTCTTTCCATATTTTGAAAGACTCCCGTTTCTTACATGAATTATCTCTAGTCAGACATGTAGGCATCTCTGGATGGAATAGTATTCTGATAGCAGCTGCAATCAACTTTCAACGTGAAATTTTGTAAAAATTTTTTTCAAGTGGTACATAAAAGTTTATTTTAACTTGTGAAAATACTGCTGTACTTTATAATACATGACTGTGCTGGAATTCACAGCACAGACAACAAGTCACAAACAGCAGATTATTAGCAAGCATTCCATAGGCTCATACAATGAATAAAACATGTATTTCTAAATGATTAAGTGATGATTCATACACTGTAAATAATGATTTATGGACAGTTCAAAGCAGAGAAATTTACTGGTATTAATTGATTTTTATAGATAATTCTCTTGGTTCAGTCACTCATGGTTTGGACAGGATTTAAATTAATAACTGGTATTATAAGAATTTGAAATTGACTGAAAATGCCCTCAGAACATCTAGCTCCTCTTCCGTGAGAGTCCTCAGTTTATTCTGGTTTTTTTCATGATTGGTTTATGTGTTTAGTAGTAGTATTTTCAAAATGTTCTTGATGATATTTATGTTTATTTTTTACAAAATTACTGCCTTAGCCCTTAAAGGCAGCAGACCATTATTTATTTTTATGTAATATAATTTTTATGGTTATGCTTAATCTTTATTAGTATTTATAACTTTCTTGCAAACAATTCTCAACGCACAATTAGATTGTGTTGACTGTGCCAGATGATGATTAGAAATTGTACTGAATTTAAAACATTTCCAGCTCAAGGAAAACATTTCATTCATAGACTAATATGTGGTTGAATCCTAACTTTTTAATGTTTCCAATAGATGCCTTTGGGCAAACCTGAAGTATTAGTAAATAGGACAGATAAAGAAAACTATCATAACCCAGATGAAATAGCTACAGAAAAACAATTAAAAACATTTGCCAGTGCTCTGGAGAATTAAACATTCATTATGAAGTCACTGTGTAGTGTAACTGTGAAGCAATGCCATCACTTACACTCACAAATGATGCTTCTTTAGCCTCTGTTTATCATCTGAACATTTACATAAAAGCCAAATATTCCCTAAAGAGATTAAAGTCACCCATGTCCAAGTCTCTGGTATGACTTCAGAAGATGAAATGCACTGATTTACAAGTGTTACAAGCTACAGAAAATGAGCCATGGTCTGGCCTAGCTAAAAGCACTAAGAAAAACTTGCAGTACTCATGTTCATTTGCAAAATGGTTTGTCTAGCCTGAAGGTATAGTGTTCTTTTATATAAACTAAAAATTAGCAAGTAAGAGGCTGAGAACCCTGGCACTTAAGTTTCAACCCTGCTTGTCAGATTTGATGCCTCCATGTTCCTAAAAGTGAACTTGAGACTGATAGTGACAGAGTGTGTGAGGAAGAGGAGGAAAGGAAACATTTGTGTTTACTGTGAAAGGTACTGGGAGAGAGCATGAGGCTCCCAGTGGCCTCTGGATGCTAAGGCAGCCTGCAGCTGAACAGAGGAAGCACCTTTTCTAGCCAAGAATAAACAGAAATTTGTGGCAAGAGTCATACTGTGGACCACCAGTCACGATGGGCTTTGGTGGCAGATGGGCTAAGAGAAGTGCCAGGTATGGAAGGACATTAGAATTCCCTGCTACCAACATGAAAGATGTGTGGAAAAACATCACATGAATCAACGAGTACATGAGTGAGATGCCAGAAGCAGAGTTGAGGTGGTGATAAGACTTCTGTCACTAAAAGCCTGCCTTGGAGGGAGAGCGAAGTAGGCTAAGTAGCTGTGAGGTACTGTTTTTGTTAATGGATAGGGGATTGGCCACTTCTAGGTAAGAAAAAACCTTGCCTACAGGTACCAGTGACACCAGAGAGTTTCTGTCTGGTGGGCATCTGGATTAAAAGGTGCCTGAATGTGTTATGTTTGCTCCAAAGCTTTCAGACTCTCTTGTATCTGGCCCTGGTTCTGAAAGGCTGCATGGAGGCAGAATGACAGTGAGTTTGTGCTGATGCTCTCAAAACCTTAAACACAGTTCACTGTACATCCTGGTGGTGTTGCAGTTTTTCTCCTGCCTAGTTGTATGTGTGTATATGTTACCTCCCACATCGCTGTCCCAGCATTTCTGGCAGAGAGGTTGTGAGCTTCCTCCTGTGATTTATACATCCCTTTTCCTCCATATCTTGTCATTACCTCTCTTAATATGATCATAGAGTTATATTTAGAAGGATTTCACGTGATGCAAGAGTGTGTGATTATGTATGTCTGTATGTGGCATTTTACTCTTGATCTTTCTCCATTTTGTAATTAGGCCATGCCATTTTGTTACATCAATTTGTATTTTAAGAGAACCATTTATAACATTTAAAAATATTAATTAAAAATGAAACTTCTGTATATGTGTTCTGTAGCACATGGGCAGCTTAGTATGTAAAGAAGAAAGTAGGCTTTTGCCTGTTTAATTAAATAGCCAGGAGTATGTTTTCCACAAAACTAAGTAGCTTTTTGGGTTTTTTCCCCCACATTCACTCACAAAGCTTTGTTAGTGTTATTTATGTGTTGTCCTAATGCACTTTAACAGCAGGCTGGGCAGTGGTGGTGGATGGCAGCAGTTTAATATTTCACAATACTAAAAATACTAAAAAAGATGTTTTCTAACATCACCAAGGACAGATGGGCTGAAAACCTGGGAAGTCAGTGGGATTTTGTGGGGCCATTGTCCACCTTGGACGGTTGGTACCTTAGAAACCTGGAGCAAGTGTTATTCCCTGGAGCAGCTAAAAATTAAAGGGAAGAAACTTAGGGAAGAGGATGGTGCTTGGCTTGCAGAGTGACATGAAAAGACTTCATAAGGAGGGATGGGAAGGCAAAGGAAGGAGAGGAGGGAACCTTGGAGCAGCTGAAGTAGCTGCTCACCAAGAGATGGTAATTTGTAAGAAACAGGAAGAGAAGTAGCTGAACAAGAACTGGGCTCTGTCTGGGGCAAAAGAGGTGACCTGCTGACAAGATTGCAACAAACAGGTGATCATGGTGACAGGTGCTTAGGGACAAAGTGTCAAAAGAGTCTTATAATGTCACTGCAGCTCCACCAGCTACATCTGCCAGCACTGAGATCTGACTGCCTCTTCCCAAGCCCCTCACCTCTTCTTTGCCACCTGCTTACTGATGGCTGCTAGTTGCCTCTGAGCACATACACGAGAAATAAGAGCCTCCTGAGGTAGAGAGAGATGTCAGGTAGTAGTGACACCCCCAGCTACATCCATACATATTATTTCCCCTCCCATTTCAATATTCTTATATGACTTTGCAGGTGTTTCTACTGGTGCAGTCTCTGGCTGCTGTCCTAGAGCAATCTGGGCATTGTCACAGCTTTACCTTTCCAGGAACAAAGCCCTGTTGCATAACTATACTTTGCCCTCATTCTGTTAAGTCTCCTGCTGCCTTGGAGCTCTGCCTGATTAGAATTGGGTCCTTCAGGGACAGTGAAATTCCTGTCAGAGTTTTCACCCAGCAGTGCTGTGAGACCCATGTAAGGATAATCTTTCTAATTCTCTGGAATCTCAACTCTGAAACAAGTTCTTAACAAAAATGAGCACAGCAGAGCACCTAAGGAGGCTCTGATAGAAGCTAAAGCTAGAGAAAATGAAGATAGCTGGGTATGATTACTGCAATGCTATTTTTTCTGGTTTCCATATTAGTTTGTTTTTTTTATGTGTCCTGAGCAATTGTAGATTTGACTTAAGCTCACTATAAGTCAAGCTATAGCACAAGTACAGATTTAGGATGGTGAGGATGTCTGTTATTCATTCATTCCCTCAGTATAATCTGCCCAGTCAGATATGCTCACGTCAAATTAAAATATGAGGCTTATGTTGTCGCTTGTGCTTATCTAACACAAGGATAGGCCACAAGAAAATTCACTGATTTTTGTGTGCTTCTGTCTTTAACGTTTTTTTTGAGAAAATCCTGCTGTACCAAAGTCTGATTTCTCCCACTGCCCAATGCATTTTTATATCATAGAAGTAAACAAAATTAAATTGCTGTAGTCCTTCTAATTGCAACCCCCTCCAACTTTGTTGCTGAGATACATGCTTTTTCTCCCTTACTTTAATGGATTTGTATTCTTTAACAGAAGAACCTGAACCAGTAGTTCTAAAAGACTATTTGTATGCTGAGATAAAATTTTTTTAATTAGAAGTGTTTGATTTAACTTTTAAAAAATCTACTTTTCTTAAAGATAAGTTTGTTTAAAATGTGATAATCAACTTTTCTCCTGCTGATTGTTATGAAGTGTGAATCTGGAGTTAATAAAATCTGGAGATACCTGATTGGTGTAAGATGAAGGAATGGCAAGCAGTAAAATTTCTAACAGCCCTAGTACAGAGCCGGAGTCTAGGTTCCTTTGTTGTCCTTTCTCAGCACCCTGGCTTTGTTGTGTAACTGGGGGCAGTTAAATCTGAGTGATTGTAGAGCTACAACTCAGTGTAGCTCCTTGTTCCTGAGCACAGACCTTGTCCTGTCTCAGTGCCATGTGTTGATGGGGATGTCATACCAATGGCATAGAGGAACTATTTCTTCTCTGAGCTATTTCAGAATTTCAGCATCCCGCTCAAGACTGGAAAGATCCATATAAATTTTCCCTCTTAGACCTTTGGGTTATCACTTGTGCTGATATATCCCGGACTCTTTCACAGACAAGCTCCCTGTGTTGTATCTGCCCTGAGGGCCAGAGTACAGTGACATTTTGTCATCCTGCCACTTGATTTGTCTCAAACATCTGACTGGAGGGCATTTCTTCTAGGGAAGATACACAGGATGGATCAGAAGTAGTATGAGAAATCCCAGATCTGAAATTCTTTGTATTTAGGGGAAAATTCAGTATAAAATTTGTTTCAATGTTTTCCCACTTTTTGTTCTGTGAGTTACAAGTGTGTGAGTTCCATCAGATTGTCTCCATTTGGTTTGAATACAACTGAGCTAAGGAAACAATATTTTTCTAAGCAAATTAAAAAAAAAATAATTTTATAATATTATTATTATTGATCATTTTTTCTACTTTCAGTCACGAGCTTGCAACTATTTTCCCTGAAAGATTTGCCCCATTTTATTTTTCAGTGCTTTTTTCTGAAAAGGAAGCACTCAGAACTCTAATTTCTTATCTGACTAAGCTACCTGCAAACCACGTTAAAGACAGATAGTACTAATGCTGAACTGACATCTTTTGAAAGAATGCTCTTTCTCCATTTTATTGTATTTTATGTGTGGAAAGCATATCAAAGCCAATTCTAGAGGTTACCTAATTTATAGTATCTGTGGTATCTACCTATAGATAGGCCTATCTATACTGGCCTGTTGACAAGCCTGTGTGAAAATGTGCTGTGAAACTTTGGGAAGATGGAAAATAAAAACTTGCCACAAGCAGGTTAATTTCTGTCATGTTTGGAGTCTTGGAAATTTACAGCAACACTTTTGGGTGAGGAAAAGGGAGAAGTGCTCACTTCAGTTATCACACTTCCATAACAATTGCAACAAAATATCCCAGAAAAAACAAATACAAAACATGGTACAGGGGTAGGACAGAGACTCCAAAGCAAAGAGGGAATTTTCATGAGGAATTTTTGAAAGGGCTCGTGTTCAACCTGGCTGCAGCAGTATGTCATCTTGCAGAAATCTAATTTCTATTTGTTCTGCCTGAGGAATACCTCATCTTATTTATCTGAAGATAAGAGAATGCAAGATAGAGATTCTCTCCTGGACAGAACCAACTGAGAAAGGAAGAAAATTAACCTGGGTCTCTGCAGCTGGGATAAATCAGAGCTTGCAATCATTTTATAAAACCACAGGCTCATCTCATTGACACACTTATGACCCTTTTAGATTATTCTGGAGCTGCATGACTTACAAGTGAACAGGCTAAAATGATCAATGCTGAATTTCTGATAAAATACATTTAATTTACACAGATGTGAAAAGTTTCCAGAAGTGCACTGAGAATGAGAAAACAATTGAAGAACCCTTTTAGTAAACTATTACTAATACTTAAATCCAGTAGATTCTTTAAACACATTTCAGCCAAGTAGAGCCATGTAAATGAACCCGATAAAACATGCAAAAGTGGTGAAACAGCAATAGCTTCATCAACCATGTTGTGAACATGCATTAGATGGCTTTTAAGATGGCTTTCACCTCCAAGCAGTTTAGAACAGAGATATATTGGAACTAGCCTACAATTTCTGAATACCTTTCACTTAAATCCTATCTATGCAATGAATTCATCTGCTTTCTCTTTTTTGCAACATCTACATCCAGAAAAGTCTTAGAGAAGTCAGTCACCTTCCTTTTTCCCCTCTAGGACAATAGTCAAACAGAAGCAAAAAAAAATGTTCCTTAGAGATTGATTTCAGCAGTTTATGAATTGATTCCCTCTTGTGATGGTCCAGTGGGACGGGACAATACTGGATGACAAGAGACTTCGTGGGAGTGTAAGGCATGACGTATGCATCCAGTCTTTTCTTGGGCTAAGAGACAAGGAGGAGAAACCTGCTTTTGTGGGCTGCCTGCCTTATCCAGCAATATGTGGTGTGATCCATGTAAATGAATACTTACAAAGAATGCTGCACAATTCTGCTCAGTCTGTGTGGAGTCACAGAGCCAGGGGCTGAGTAGCTATAACCACCCAAGAAGTTCAGTAATAATCCCTAAAGACTATTACAGCCTTATTGATGTTGTGAAACAAAATCATAACAGTAAAAAGCTGGAGTCAGAGTATGTATTTGGCTGAGTATATGGAGTGCAGCTGCCTCTTGGCAGTTTCATTTGTACCTGAATTACTGTAGCCAATTCCTGCATCAGGAAACAAGCCAGAAATTAAAAAAGCTGAATGAAGGACTTATGTGTTTAAAGATCTCTGATAAAGTCCCTTGTTGGGACTTTAAAGCCTGTGAGGAAACAGACATCTGCATAATGAAATGTGTCTTTCAAGTTACATAGCAAAGTTAGTATATTTCCACTTTTTCACCACAAAAAGACTATTTGCATCACTTCATATGGAAGATGTGGGTTGAGTCCATATGCAGAACAAAAAGATGGTCAAGATCCATGTGTTAAAATGTCTTGAATTCAGTAAAGCATTTTTATCATGCTATATTCCTTAGAATATTTTGTATTCTATTCAGCCTATCATGCTTGTTAGACATATCTATAAATATATGTTTTCTGACTTAAAATGAGAAAAAAAAAAAAAAAAGTTATAGCTTTAGATTATGGCATTCTTATTACTTAGGAGTAGGAAGGTGATTTTCACCCCAACTTTTAATCTGGTTAAACAGTACTTTAGTTCTGACTTTTATGGAATGATACAGTGAACTTTTTGGATTATTGTTCTTTTCATAGGATAAAATCCTCACCATATAAACATTTGATGGCTTGGTCTGTTAATTCCTGAGTTAAAAAATACCAGGTAAAATGGATTTGATTTTTAAAAGTTTATTGGAGGTAGCAGAAACCACTTGCTTGAAAAATGATTCTATCAGTAACAAGCAAGCATTCGTTATTGATGGCTATGCCAAACATGCCATGTAATTAGAGCTGTAAAATTATTTCAATTTAAACTCTAATTCTGTGTTCATATGTAGCACCTCACTTCTGGAAAGTACAGTCAAAATTTAACATGTCACTAAATGGCAATGCATGGAAAATACTGGCATGAGTGGCAACCCACAGACTAAAAGTAGTAGGAGAGAAATAAAGAATTCACAGGGGGTGAGTATTTATTTTCCTTGGCACTTGGCTGGCCCACCTGGGTTAGGAGACTTCTGTCCCCTTGTTTTCAATTTGATCATTAACAAGAGCTTGGCTTCCCCAAAGATTCAGAGGAGACAAAGAATTATTCCAATATCAAGCCTGAATTTTCTGGTTTTATGCTCATTTGTGGGGATGGGGTGGTGAACCATCTTACTGAGGGTTGTTCCTTCTGTTTCCTGCCTTTTTGACCAGTTCTGTGTCCTTGACAGCCATCTCTTCCAATGGCTGTATAATAATGGCTTTATTTCTGTCACCTTACAGAGGACTGTGAAATAAAGAAATGGCCTTACAAACAATTGTAGTTGTTCAGATGATGCAAGTTCTGACACACTAGGAAGCCTCAGGTAAATCAGAGAGCTCTGTAGGCACATTCTTTGGAAGAAGAGTTCAGGTTAGTTTTTAAATGATAGCAACAAATGAATTGTAAAAGTTCATAATTGAACTTCAATGTTTATTTCATTTAATATTTTTATGTATAAAATACTGGAAACTATGTTTCCTCCCTGAAGCCCCCTCAATTCTACTAACAATGCTTTTAAAGAGTAGAAAATGTGTATCTGTAAGTGCAAAATTAATGACTAGTAATGCATTTTTTGGAAAGTGGCTTATGTAACTAGTATGATTGTTTGGGCTGGAGCCTGAAATATTGGCTGAAATCTGAAACAGTCTGTGCTGGGGTTTGCCCCTCTCAAAACTCATGAGGAAAAGAGTAATAATACAAGTACCTGTATTGCTATGTGCTCTGCACAATTTGGTCTGTGATTTTTCAAGGCTATTGAACACCTTCAACCTTTGGAATAACTGCTCACTTAAAGAACATCTTGGAAAGTTTGTATTTGATTTTGGATTCCTTATCATTCAAAGGCTGTTATTTGGAGGAGTTCCACTGCAGTGTCTGTTACATATATTCAGATAGGTATTTATACTGAGGTTGCAGAGTTCCCTTAACCTTTGATATTTAGATTTGGGGAAGTGGTTGCATCCACATCTCAAAAAGCTACATCTCTTTACTACATGTACCAGCAAACCTTGTTTGTAGAAGCATAATTGTAGATTTCACAAATCTTTGATTTATAATCCACAGCCAGCTACATGTTCCCATACAAGTAATTTTACTTAAATATTCAGAGAAAAACACAAACTCTGATTTACTTTTGCATATGGAACATTCAAAGTAATTAACACTGCTGGGTACAATACTATCTTATTAATTACAATTCAGATCTCTATACACCACAGAGTTTAGAGGTCAAACCATAAGGATACTACGGAAGTTCAAAGCAAATATTCAGACTTTCCAAAGTCCAGGATTGTGGTGGAGGTGGGCAAACTTCTATTAAACTGTAACACTCTATATGTTTAGCTTCCAGATGCAAAATTTAAAACTGTGCTATTAAGTACAATTTAGATATATGTTAAATATTTTAGCATATATTTTTTTCCTTATATATCAAGTATATTAAGGTTGATGCACAGAAAACTTGAAATCAAGATTTATTGGTGTTTTTTCAGATTTTGGTAGATGGATAAAATTCAATCACATAGTCTACACATAATTCTGAGAAAATAATGAAAGATGCTACATTTTTTCACTTATGCTTCCAGCTGATTCTGAAAGTCTTGGCTGATGGAACTTCTGCAGCTTCCCAGAATTGGAGATCTCTTACTCTAAAAAAAAAAAATAAATAAAATAAAGGTATCTTGCAAGTCACTTAAAATGCAGTTTTGAATTTCCTGGATAGACAAAAAAATGTGAGGGGGTAAAAGCTGGATTTAATGATCTGGCCAAGTCACCAGAGTTCCTTGTGTAAGATGTCTGTACCCCAGCTGTGCTTGTGACCCTGATAGAAATGCAGCTGCAACAGTGGGGGTTGCCAGCCACAGGGAAATTACAAATCCTGAAGTGAAACCAGGTGGAAAGCAGTCTGTTAGAAAGCTTGGAATCTGCTGCCAAAAATTATTTAGACTACTCTGATCACCATGATTTTTAACAGCAATTAAATGAACAGCATGGTTATAATAACGCTCTTCAGTAGTGTTTATGAGAAGAAGCATGAGGAACACCAGGTTAAAACTCTGATATTGTTATTGATGACTGAATTATGATAGACATTAAAGTTAATAAATTTTTCTTAGAACAGTAGTATTAGTGCAGTTTTGGAACAGATGTTTTGGTAAATGTCAGAAATGAGCTTTTTTTTTTTTTTTTTTTTTTTTTTTTAGTTTGAACTTTTGTGACACATTATGAAATCATCTGGTATAAGATTGCTTCCATTAGTACTTGGTGGGATGGATAAGAGAATAAGGGGAATGTTTTTGATTAGAAAACAACACTGAGAAGAAAGGGTACTATACAACTCCAGTTCATTCTGGATAACTGACAGTGTTCTGTACTGAGTGTACAGCTCAGCAAGAATTCCACCTCCTCCCTGGAAACCTGGTAGTTAAGCCAATTAAAAGTGCACAGAATCAGCTGTAACATGTGTTTCTAATGTATACCTTTAAATTGAATTACTAGCCTTGGAGCATGCTGGAGCAGCATGTACTTTGTTAATCAGGCACTGAGTAGCTGTGGACAATTTTGTTCCTTTTCTCATTCATGTTATTACAAGCAGAAAAGAAAAGTCTTTCTTTCAAGCAACTCATGTGAGGAAGCGTTCAGATCTCATAGAATATGACTGCTAATTTCACTGTTACTTTTCTTTATTTTTCACAGTGTGTTGTAACAGTGCAGCATCCAAGAGCAAGGATTGCTCAGAAATTATCAGAGTAGTACAAGTACTATCAGAGAACAAACTTGTATTCTGACAATACAAGACAGTGGAAAGACAAACAGTGGAAGATAGACAGACGACAGATGCCATTGTAAGGGCTGTAAAGATTTGAGTCAATGAATGTTAGGGGCTGGATTAACTAAATTTTAAGAAAAATAACTTTACATAGCTCTTTTCTGTATCTGCCAGTATGCAGGATTGGTATTTTTCATATGCAATAAGCCATTGTGTGCCATAGGGTAGTGAGGCAGTGGAGCAGGAGAAACTGAGCTGAGATTTGTGAAATGGGCAAACATTTAAATTAGCAAAAGCAAAGACTTCAACAACATCCTCTTGAATATTGTATATGTAGGGAAATGTTAGGCCAGTGGCAAATCTATTCCTGGGACGTGTAACATACTGCCAAACTCAGGAAATGAAAAAATCCATCTAGTGTCAGTTGTTGCCTGGTCCTCCTCCCTCTGTGGGTTTGTGTTCATGTATGAAAATACAGATCCTCAGGTTGGCTGTGAATAAACATTAATTCATTGCTTTCAGCGTGTTTCCACCAATTTTTCCCAAGTGAAACATTGGCCTGGATTTAGTGGAGGTAGAAATATCAGTGATTTTTCTTCCATTCTCTTACCTAAGAAATGTATTCTAACACCTGAAAAGCTGATAAGTCATTTGGAAAGACAAAATGTAGGTTATGCCTCCACAACTTATTCACTGCAACCTCTATTGTTGCTGCTGCTTCCTGCTCAGTGGGAAAAGGTGTGTAAATCCCCTGTGTAGATAAAGCCCAAGTGATCTCAGATCAGTAACATCCACTATTGACAGTGTAGTCATATTTTCTTTACTAAGAGAGAAAGAAATCAAGGTCACCTCTCAAAAAGGAGGTTTTGCTTTCCCTATGTTTGTGAGAGGATTGTTTTTTTGCTTTGCTAGTGAGGGGTTTTATTTTTGGTTAGTTGGTTAGTTGAAGTTGTTAATTTATTTATTTGGTGGGATTTTGATTGTTTGTTTGTTTTTCATGTAGCTAGTTGAAGGCCAATTAAAAACAAGGCAAACTGAAAATGACCTTATTCTTCAGCTGATGACAGAAATTGCCAGGCAGGGTTCCCAGTGACTCAGAAGCAGGGATGAATCTATTTGACATCCTAGAAACACTGCTTTCCTCTGGCAGAAGTTTGTATCACCCCCGTTGTTGCAAACAAAATAGGTCAGGGTCAAGAATTTGGCATTTTTCAGCAAAACTTTTTTTCCTCTGAGAATTTCTAGATAGATTCACTTTGAAGTGAGGGAGTCAAAAGGACTAAATTATCATCTTGTCAAAGCTACTTCTCTTCCAAATGCCTATTTAAAATACAGTGGCACAGATGCTCTCTGCTGTAACCAGAAGGTTTCAGAGCAGGATGTTGCTTAAATTTCACTTGTTCTCTCAATGTTCTTTCCCATAATAATGTCAGTCTTTCTGAAGAAACAAACAAAGAAAATAAAAGCTGAAATAAGGTGGCTCTGTAAGCATTTGTGAAGGAATTTGTTGTGTTCCATGCTCAACAAGAAAGCCTTTTAAAAAAGCAGCTTGTGGGAATTCTTGGACACCAATTCCCCCTCTTTCCCTTCCACATGTCCTCTCTTCCTTGGCTCACCTTTGAAAAGTCGTCAGCTAGTCTGCAGCAAGATGGAAAAGGACAAGCACCTGGAAAGCCAAAGGAGTTTAAGCATTCTCAGACTTGAAGACTCATCAAGGAAACCTCAGAAGAGCTCTGTGCAACAGCAGCAGACCAATTTCTGCTACTGGTGGGAGCACTAAGGTCAGGTAGACAGTATTCCACAGAAAATTATGTGTTCTTCAAATTAAAAAGGACACAGAGAGAGAAAGGTCACTTTGCTTCATATTGAATACCTCCTTTCACATTTAAGTTCATATTTTTTGAATATTTATGGGTCAAGTAACAAGCTATATCCAGTGCATTTCATCTTGCAGAGGCCTTTCCGTAAATATGGAAGAAAAAGGAGAGAATATGCCTAGTCCTCATCCGACCTTTTATTGCATTTTTATTTTGTCATATTTTTGGTTTTGTACTGTTGAGTGATATACGGTTTACTTAAGCTTTAAATGAAAAAAAAAAAATATCTCAGTGTAATAATTTTTGGAGGTGGTTTTCTGTGCACCTCTTTGTGAAACACAGCAGGTAAGTGACACCTTCGCAGTCCTGATGCTTTATTTCCAAATTAGAGTCATATTCCTTTCCCACTACATCAAGGATAGAAGTGTTGCCTGAAGACCTAATTTAGGCTTTGAATGTCTACCAGACATCAGGCCATCAGCCCTCCTGATCTGAGCAGTCCCATTTTTCCAGCCACAGATGAGCCCCATCATCACCTGCCAGGCTGCGTAGTAACGTTGTCAGTCCCAGTATTCAACTAAATAGACTCCAGTGGGACAAAACAGCACAAGGTAGAGCATGATTTTGTATTTTCTTAAAACCTCTAGGTGCAGTTGTTTGGCTTGGAGGAAGAGACCTCTCCTCCTGTGGCCTCTGTGTAATAATGGCATAAATCCCATTATTAGCATTAAAAGTAGTCATGATCATAATAACATAACAGTATAGGTCACCTCAGGGTGTGATGCAAAGCACTAAAGCATCAAAAGAGCTCTTAATATGTCATGACAGGTTTCAGAGAGGTGCTTTGTGACACTTAGAAGCCACTACAAAGGGTGTATAGTCTTTAGATTTACCAGTTTGATGTCTCTTCTGTTGATATCATGCTTTCACACAAAGCATTGGGCATCTTCCAGTCAGATTTCTCTTCCTGCATGACCCCATCCCTCTTCTTAAGTGTTTAAACACACAAAGTAATGTCTTTCCCATATTAATATAACTGGTACTTGAATAAAATAAGCCATCCAGGTGATTTTAGTGTTGTGTGTGTTGTCCTCCAGTATTAAAAGCAAAGAGGATTTTGAATTCAACTGAATGGGGGCATCCATTAATGCAAAAGCCTTGCAGCTCAAAATCATTGAAAGCAAAAAAAAAAAAAAAAAAAAAAAAAGAAAAAAGGAGATGCAATAGTACTTTCCACCTAAATTCAACCATACACTTGAAATGCATTTATTTTTGAATGATGTTCAGAAGCTCCAGAAAAGGGGTAAAATAAGACAAGAAAATCTGTTAGCCATTTACCAACTGGAGCCCTCATTTTGGCACATTTAGGAGCTATTGTTGCACCTGCATTTCCTTCACATTAGAAAGTCATTCTCCCTCAAAGAAAAAAAAAATATATGTATTATATTTTTAAAAGAAGATATTTCACTTCCATGCCAAGGCATAGAAAATCATAAGATACATTCATGTCTGTTCCATGTTCCTTGGAGGTAGAGCCAGCAGTACCACAGAGAGGTTCTGTATCTGCTTTTCACTTCATCTGCTTCCTCTGCTCTGTTAATAACATTAAAACCAGATAATGTTATTTTGGTGCAAGTCCTCATTTTCTTCAACAATTTTCACCTTATACAATACATAGGAATTAGAAATCCCATAGACATTATTAAAATTTTTAGTTGGACTTTATTTTTATGGATGCTTTCTCCCATCAATACTTTATTCTCTCTCTCTTTTTTTTTTTTTTTTTTTTTTTTTTTTTTTTAATCTCTTTAGTTTTATTTCTGTTGATTGCAGATGCTTTGCAACAATGTTTATTTTTGGTGTTGTAGATATTTGGAGTCAGCTGCTTCAGTAGGTTTCTGATGTACAGGTTTTACTTTAATCAATGTAATCAAAGACATGGAGATGGGGAATGGAATGGAAAGCAGGGGCTTGCCAAGAGGGTGAGCAGTGCTGAAGGTTCGAATGCAATGTAAATCACAAGGTATTCACCTTGGAAAAGACTTGGAAGCAAGAAAGAAAAGATAGACCAGTCTTTTCCCATCTGACTGTTAAATAAGCTTTTTTTGGAGAGATGTTCAGTAAAGGTCTTTCTCTCTCACAGCTCTGTTTTTTCTATTTCATGAGCCTGCAGCAAAATTGTAATCCTTTCAGAATGTCTGCGTTAGCACAGATGCCTACAGGAGGGAGGATAAAGCCCAGTAGCATTTTCAGCAGGAGTTCTGGACCAGCAGTGTTTCAGTGAAGATGCTATTAACATCTGTTTGTCTGCTGTTCATGGTTTAAGTCTCAGTGGGAGCTCATCTGCTGGGGGAAGGGTTTCAAGAAAGGTCAAGTGAGAAATATTCTCTGCCCCACCCCAGGTTTTGAAGGGTTTGTTTTCACTATGACTTTGTTGTTTTTCCTCAGGCTAAATTACAAAGTCATCTGGACTGAAAAACACATGTTGCTTATTGTGCATAAGAGATGGGTTTTCCACGTGTGGGAAGAAACACTGCCATTCACTTTTCCTCTCCTTCCAAATAGTAGGAATACTTGCAAAGAATCTCTCTGAACAGAAAAGTTAACCTGCACTGCAATTCCTGCTGTCATCCAAATACATCCAATTTTCTTTGCCTGTATTGGTGATTTCTCTATTCTGGTGATCAATCATTTCTGCTGAGCTGTGGTGGGGCTTCCTCATTAAAAGAAGGGACAAATAGAGAAGCAAACTGTGGTTATGGGTCTAAGTAATGCAACTTCAAAATTTGGGATCTGAAGATTCTTTTGCCCAAGGTGTAAAGATTTTTCATAGACTCCAGGGAAGGACAGAGTGGTATTTATTTTAATGTTATTTCTACACATTGGGAAGTTTCTGTTTGTTCTAAAGTAGCAGAAATGGAGCTAAGCACTACTGTTAATATTTGCATTTCAGCAGGTTTGACGGTGACCTTCCTCCCCCAGTTCACCCAAATGAAATTAAAAGATGTAAGGGAAAAAGTTGTAAGTTCTCAGAAAGGACTGTCTTCAAAAGTCATGCAATAATGCTGTGGACGGATTTTAAAATAGGGCTTGTTAAATTTATGATCGCTAATAACATTTGTAGTTACAGTATGCAAGCAAAGATAAGGCCACTCTAATTTCATGCTTCAGGAGCTGAGATGATTGCCCACGGGGGGTCAGGAAGGATATTTTCCCTCCATGCATATACAACACTGCACAACTGCTTGGGACCCATAATCACCCCTCACATCCAAAGAACATGCCTAGCTTTAAGCACATGTTTGAGTGGTACACTGAGCTAGGGCTGTCAAGGTTTCTTATTACCATGGATAATATTAAGTGTCCATGTAGCATTCTTCAGTTTCAAATGCTGTAGAAATACTGAACCAAATTCTGCTAATTCTCATGGTAACTCCTTTCAGTTGAGTGTGGTATCTGCAGAATTGCCAATGACATATTGGGTTGCCTAGTTTGTTACCTAAGATAGTCTGTAAACTTTCCCAAAGGAAATACATATGTGAAACACAAGTAATTCAGGACACCTAAAATACTTCAAAGTACTCCACTAGAATTGTTGGATTTCTCTAATCTTAGGTTTGTGATCACTTTTGAATTTCTGAGCTAATGAATCTTTGGTGATGAAATCATAGCTAATATATTCATGTCTATATCTATATCTATATCTATATCTATATCTATATCTATATCTATATCTATATCTATATCTATATCTATATCTATATCTATATCTATGGTCTATGTCTTCACATTTACTTATGTGAATGGCAAACAAGCCAATTATAAAAAGCATCCACATCTAAAAAACTGTAGTGAAAAAGTAGAAAAATGGATCAGAGAAACTAGCCTTTGATGTCAAAGATTCAGGAATTGAATATAATGCTAGTTTTTTTTTAAGTACTTCTAAGAGTGAATTACAGTACATGCTTCAATATTCTCACTCAACAGATGGAAAAAGAATAAGACAAAGCAATTAAGTGAATCAGTCAAAACCTTGGAGTATTTTGGAGAGATTCTGTCATTTGCCAAAAAAAGAACATCGTGTTTAATCTGTCTTAAATGGCTGGTCCTGCCTGCTCACATGGAGAGAGAAAAGAAAATAACCCACTAATACATCTATTCATATATATAATTATTTCATAGTAATATAGATATTTTCATATCTACTCTTTTTATACAAAGAGGTTTTTTTCACTGTTGACAGTAAATATTTTGTAATATAAATTAAAGTCTTATAGTTATAAGGAGAAATTTTAACCATTTTAGTCCAGTTGGATTTAGGATAGATGTTACGAAGTTTAGAAATTTTGACATCATAAATAAAAGTTATTCTTTGTCCAAGTATCTGCTGCCTCTGTTTCTCAGTAGCCCAGAGAGCTGGAGAAACACAGCATTTGCCTTCACATACCAGTCTTTGGAAGGAAATGCAGGCATTTTGACATTGCACCCAGCAGAGAGATGCACCTCACAAAGGTTTTGTTTGTTAGGAATCCATTTATTTTATGTTGGATTGCTTGATGTTAGCTTGCTGTAATTTTTTAGCTCACTCATGCTCCTGTGGCTACTCCCCTGGGTTCCTTCAAAGACCAGGACTACATTTTAACACTTCCTCAATCTTTTTATTTCAGTCTCATTAAAATCCAATGTTTACTTGTTTCAAAAGCTGAAGATTTGCAGATTCAAGGCATTTGATTCAGATTGCCAAACAAGCCAGATGCCACAGACAGAAACATCTCTTTACTCTATCCCTGAGCAACAGCAGGAGAGGAACTTAGAAGACATTTGTGTGCCCTCAGCCTTTGATGAATTTCTGGATATTTAATTTCCCTGTGCTATGTGATGTAAACTAGGTGATACAGATATCACACCTAAGGCTTTCAAAAGTAGTAACCTGAAAATTTTCCCTTCAGAACTTCACAAAGTAGAGACCAGAGTGGTCAAAAACTATTTTTTACTTTCCTGTAGATTTTATTTTATTAAGTAAATACTATGTGATGGGCTGAGAGATGAGCCCATTTACACAAAGCAGTGTATTACTGCCATGGGCAAAGCAGCATATCAGCAGGTGTATTTTGTCAAGGGTCAGAGTGGAAGGCCTGGTGAGTATAATGGGGCTCTGCCTGCCTACCTTCCCTCTGTATTTTCAGCCTCTAAATCTTCAGTGAGAAGCTGGGAGATTGACAGGTCTCTGGATGAGTTGGAACCCATTGATAGTTTCCTGTGTGAGAACCCCAGTTACCATGTTTTCAGTGTACTGGAGGTGACAGCCTGATATTAAACCACACAAAGAAATTAGTGAAACTAAAGCTCAGTGTCTAGTTGATTCAGGCTGGTCAAATTTGAGTAATTTTCTTAGTGAGCAGCAGTGTTTATCTCCCATAGCAGCCATTCATTTATTCCCATTACGACAACATGGTTTTCTGTAGCTAAAATGTAGTAATGTGGCAGAAGCCAATTATCTACTGTATGCTTGGGTTCATGGATATTGGTGAATACATGTCACCCATCTCAACAGGGATTCTGTCCACTGATAAATACCTTACAAAAGGCCCAGGAGGAATTCCTGTGTCAGGTGACCTGTTGTAAAGTGATTTAATTGCCAAAAACCAATAGGGAGTGTAGAGGGGTTTTTTTTATTATTTTTTTTTTATCACCTTAGAATATTTGCAGCCCTTTATTTATCTCTGACTTTCCTTTTTTATATAGATTAATATCCAGTTTGTTTTTTACTGCCTTATAGTTAAACATTTTTAAACAATTAAAGATTTTGAACAAAGGAGAAAGCTTTATGCAGAATAAAAGTAGTTGCAGTAGGCTGGGAAAAATGGGTCTTAAAGCTTCAACTTAAAACGTGGTGGGAGTAGATGTCCCATATCTGTAATTGTGAGTCTAATTATGCTTTTGTTAGAGATACTGAAATTAGATACTATGCCAAAATAGCAGACTAGGCAGGGGAAAGAGAGTGTATTTTATCTTTAGAATCGGCTGTATTAAAGTCCAAAGGAAGCTCTAGAAATACCCTTCAAAAAGCTTTGTATTTGAAGCTGTAAACAGTATTTATAATTTTTGCTCCATCTTTCACTCTGTTTTTGTAGGGGGATTTTTGTTTGTTTTTGGTTTTGTTTTGGTTTTGGTTTTTTTTTGGGGGGTTGTTTGTTTTGTTTTGTTTTGTTTTTCTTTTTATCCTTTACTAAGTTGGAACCAGTACCTCCTGATTTTATGATTTAGTCATTTGTTGTGCTTCAGAAACCTATGTGTTGGCAACAGTGTGCCTCAACGTGCAGTATCCCAGAGGAAGCAAGCATTTATCCTGTATTACATTGCATCATAATACAACATAACACAGCTTGAATTGCACACTCCAAATCTATGCCCCAGGGGTGAAGTGTGATTACCCAAATAAGCATAGAAAGAAAATAAAGACACTTTAGAAAGTAAGAATTAACTGGCATCTTGGGAGAGAACTTATTTTTCCATCATGCACTCCTTTTCAGTACAGAAGCAAGTTAAATAAAACACTGCTGACTGCAGGTGTGATGTACTGTGCTCTGGATGTCAGTGTAGCTGGGATATATGGAGTTATGCTGAGACGGGCACAAAATCCAGACAGGGACCCCGATTTTCAAAGCTTTCTGTCTTGATGCTGAGCTCTGAGAAGAGCAGGGTGTGCTGCTACATAGTTTCACCCTATTCAAGAAGTAAGAACCTATTATGTCTACACTGAATTCCCAATGTAAGGGAAGGAATGATTGCCTAAGATTTAGGTTGAAAAATTTGTGATTCTGGAGCTATGAGTTAAATTGTTTCCTCTGTCTCAATGCTGATGCTTGATTTTAAGCAAGTTGCTCACATCATCTATTCCAATTTGTTCAAGGCAAGTAATATTAGATTCCTGCTTCCCTTGGAAAAAAAAAACAAAATGTGTGAGAGATTATGAGAAATGGGGGCTTTTAGAAATGAGAGGGATAGGCAGAAGACTGAAATCTATTTGTGGAATTCCTGAGAGGTGTTTGCCTTGAATTTCAGTTACCTGATGCTGATAGCCTGGAATATTCCTGGGTTTTGTTTTTCTCTCTGCCTCAGACACGCTCCCAGAAGAGGCTCAGATCATGGTTTCACTGCAGTAACTCCTGCAGTGGTAGCAATGAAGGAGGATTAACAGCAAGTTGCTGGGGGAGGGCATGCTCATTTGTGTGAGCTCCTGATAGGCATCCCTATAGCTGAGAAGTTCCTCAGAGCATCTCAGCAGACAACACAATGTTTTTTTCAAGCCAGACTTGACTTTAACATTGGGCTAGCAAGAGTATATGAAACTGAGGAATATTTCTTTCTACAGTATGGTCTGAGTTTTCCTTCAGCTGTTTGTTTTGTTGTTTTGTTTTGTTTTGTTTTGTTTTTTTTTTGTAAAGAGTTGATCCAATGTTCTTTCAGTGCTTTTCTATCCCAAAAGACAATGGTTTTCAGAATCTGTGTGTATGCCTGCCACAAGTGAAAGGCAGCTGGTTTTCAGGCAGCAGTTAGCAGCCAGACAACCCCAAATGTCAGCACCCTCAGCAAGAAGACATTTGATCTGCCATTTGCCCAAGGACATGTAGAGGAAACCCCTGATGTTTTGAAGAGTGCCTTGGGGACATGCATCACCAAGACTCAGAACAAAATTCTTGTTGATTGTGCACAGAAGTATATGGCAATAAGAAAAATATGTCTTTCTCAAATTTTCCTGAGAAGTACAAAGATGAACATTCTCCTAAAATAGGCCATCTTTCCCCTGACTTCCTGAACCAAATGAATCACAGGTAAATCCACCTAAGGCTAGAAAATATTAAGCCAACAGATTTTCCAAAATTTTAGTAGTGTCGTCTGTAAAAAACGGATGAAAAAGAGCCCTTCCAGAAAGAATGTCTGTGTAGAGAATGGTCATCAAACATCAACTATCCCTTAGCTATAAGCATTTGCAAAACAGGTAGATAACATGAAAAGGAGATTCTTGTTGGATAACCTTGAATAAGTTGATTTTAAACCTCACTTGGCTTAGGCTGCAGTAATAATGTGATTTATTTATTAGAAAAATAAGGATGTCTCTTTATTGTTTTAGGTATGCCAGTAAGATTAACCATGCGATAAATAAAATGAAATTCTGTGCCTGTAGTATTAAAATCCATTCCAGCTGCCCAGCTGGCCTCTTCTTACTGTCATTATCTAATGTGCACACACTTTCTTTAGTAGAGACCCTTCAGACTGCTCTTAGTTCTGAAACAAACTTTGTAAGGAGAAATATAAGCTTTTAGTGCACCAACAGGTACTAGTAAGAGGAAAAAGAGGAAACAAAAACCTGGCTTACACAGAAGGCAGGAAATTTTTTTTTTTTTCCATAATTTCCTGTTTCAAACTTGGAGAAAGGCTGGAGTACATGGTGGCTTATTTGGTTTTGCTAATTATATCAGCTATTTGAATCTCATTCAGAAACTCTTCAAATCCAGGCTATTTTGAAGAGCATGTTGGAGTGTTTTTTGCAGGGAACTTCCCTTCAGTCATCCATTCCTACTGGAAAAAGGAAGGAGATTTCAGTTTTCATGTCCCTGATGGATGGGCTTGCTGGAGCAAAGTATTTCTTTATCATGTTGAGATTTTACAATGCAAAACTTCTGTAATTGCTAATTGAGAAGGAAAAAAGCAGTGCTCCAGAGAACACTGTTGGCAGGTGATGGAAAATATTTAATATTTGTATTATATCATCTCCAGGCAAAACTGGAATCTCAAGGCACAAAACTGTAGCAGGTATGTACAGTTTAAGTGCTTAAGCTAAGCAGATCAGAAAGTGAAAGACGAGTGCCTCAGCTCCCTGTCCATTGCAGCTGGATGGCTCAGATGAAGGATCTGCAGGTCCCTCTTAGCAGCTGTCTGGTGGCAGCAGGAAAGACTCAGCAGATGGGTGTCAATCTGTCCTGGTGAGAGAGAAGGCAGAGAGGCACCCTGGTGGTACCTGGCTGCTCGGCTGTCATGCTACACAATTACTCATGGAAATTAAAGAGCAGGAAACACATCCTCTCCTAAAACAAGTAATTCAGAGCAAAAGGCAGCGAATAAATTAAAGCAAATCACAGTGTTTACCCGGCTTTTGTGTAACACAGTGATAGTCAGAAAACTTACCAGGTGTACCAGGCTACAGTGATCAAATTCTTGTGTTCTGCTTGCCAGGAGACAACCCTAATACAAGGTGATAAAGAAAGCAGGCCAAAGGAGAGGGCTTGCCACTGGTTCATGGCAAAGGGCATTTCTGGCCTGTTGGAGGAAGATCACTCCTCTGTAGCCATTCTCAAAACCTTCCAGTATCATACTGTTTCTCCTTTGTCAGCCAAATTAAGGCTCATGGGGACGGCAGCACTCCAGTGTCTCCCTAGCAGCTTCAGTCACCTGAGGAAGGTTCTGTCAGTGGGATTATTTCTCTGCCAAGTATAATGGATGTAGCTGAACCATATGCAATTTATTTGGCTGGTAAACATCCCACCTGAAATGCATTTATATTATTGAAATGTAGACCTCATATGCCATGTCCCCTTCCTTTCTTTACTGCTTGACTCCCTAGTGTAGCCATGGCTCTCACGGTGAAGGTGTGGGAGGTAAACACCAGAAAGAAGCACCAGCACAGTTGTTAAGCTCATGGCGGGCTGCCATACAGAGAAGAAAGGGTGAAGTCAGTCTTAAAAGGTATAAAACAGGAGGGGAGGGCCAAGGAGGAATTGCTGTTCTCTTACACTGCCTTTATTTGACATAACCACGATATATAACCACTTTAACTTTACTTGCTCTATTCCAGGTTTACATAAATGATGGCAATACCAAGTTTAGGTGCAACTAAGGGTATCTGATTGTGCCCAACTCCCACTCAAAAGTCATTGCAATGTTGAAAGCCCAGTCTTCAAATAAAGCCTATACATAGTGCCAAATCTAGCGATGAATTTTAAGAAGAAAAGAGCTACTTTAATGCTTTTGAGCTGGAAA
This sequence comes from Certhia americana, assembly GCA_018697195.1. NCBI lineage: Eukaryota > Metazoa > Chordata > Aves > Passeriformes > Certhiidae > Certhia > Certhia americana. Next base: position 19,008,105 of record CM031857.1, on the reverse strand, counting down.
CTTTGGAGATGCCTCTCTGTTTCTTTGTCTAGCATTTTCATTATTATGCTAGATAGTAAAGAGTTAGCTGGTAATAAAGAGAGATTAGAGGTTAAATCTGTGATAGCTCTAAAATCAGAAACAATTGTGATGTATAATTAAGTTGAAAAGGCCACAAAGGAAGAGTTTCTAATTTTAACATAAAAAACACAGCTTCAGTTATTAAAAAAAAAAAAAAAAAAAAAAAACTCTTGGCAAATTTTGCAAAAAGCAATTGAAGAAACCACATAAGACTCATAACTAATGCATATCAATTTTCAGAAGTCATAAAGATTGATTTTTTTTTAATGGATGAGCTAAAAGACTGGTGTATTTTACTTTTTTTTTCTGTGTTCCAAGAACTCTTTAACTTTTTAGTGCATGTAATATTTTTCCTAGTATTTACTCAGCATGGGAAAGCGTAACACACTGAGTGCTACCTTTGAGTAAATGCAGATTTAATCACTGATCATCTCAACACTTAAATCCATACTGACTAATACGAATGAAGATAATTCTCACAAATACATCACAGTCGTGTACGTGAGTAAAGACACACATGATTGCTTTACTTTGAGATTAGGGTTTAGGTCTTCTTTCACAAGAGAATAATACAGCTGTTCACATGACAAGTAAAATTTTCAGTGTGTGATGGCATTAAAGATATCAATGAAACAAAACTATGTTTTGAACTCCTTATTGTCAGAAGTTGGGAGTATGAAGAATGAGGTCTCAGTGCAATATGAAACTCACTACCTATTTCTGTGTTAAGACATTGGTTTTAATTTTTGTATTGCTCTTGTGTTTTTCAATACACCGTAAGAGAGATGAATAGAAATAAAAATTCTGAAGTTTTTCTAATGTTTAGAAAAGTTTTTCTGAAGTATAGCTTCAGTTAGACTGCAGCAAGGTAGAAACAACTGTAGTAATATGGTGTGCAACGTTAAAAATACAGAAATCAGCACTCGTTGCTCTATACTTGCAAGATTCTTTTCCCCTTAATATACAGTGATAAATTAACTACTGTAGGGGTGAATATCGACTTAGTGATTCAGGTATTTTCAGAAATAGTGCCTTGTTTTGCCAGGGTTTGCATAGTTTTCATCAGCTGCACACAATAAATGTTCTATGTCTATGCAAGTGCAGAATTCTCCTGGAAGAACAGAAGAGTGGCTGTGTGAGTCAGATCAAAGTTCAGCCCAGACCAGGATCCTGTCACTGTCACTGATTTACTGGATATCTAGGAAAAAAATTAAAACCAGACACAAACCTTGCAGTATCTCCCTGGTGTACATACACAGGTAACAGCTGTCTCTAGGACAGGTATCACTGTGCAGAGGAATTTACTCCAGCACTGAACAGCACTTGTTGGATTTTTGTTCTATGAATTCATCTAACTGCTGCTTTGAAATCATGTGAACTTTTTAAAGAATGCACAATATCCTGTGACAATGATGTGCGTTCTCCATGGATAAATAGTTCTGTTTGGAATTTGTTTCCCTGAACTTAATAATGGTGTGACAAATGGTTAGCAACTCTGGATTTCACACACCCTGCACTGAAAAATCGTTCAGTATTTTGAATATTAAAGCATAGTAATTATTTCTGAGCAAGTTCCAATTAGCCTTCAGTTACTTGTGTAAGGTACTTAAGAAGTTTGGTGTGAGATCTCCCAGAAAGAGATATTAAAACATTATAAATGCTTTAAGGAAGAGGCAGACAGAGCACTTTGTATCAGAAATAATGGATGACTTGCTTTGGTGTTCCACAAACAGTTTGTTTTGTAACTTTTCATGCAGTGGTCTTGAAGGCTCCCTTGTTTAAATTTGTCTCAGTCCAGAATAACTCCTGTTGTTTCATAGGTGTAACAGGTCCCAGTTTGACCCAGTATAATTTTAATTTCCTGAACTTGTCTCTAACAGTGTTCTGTTAAGCAGCTGCCATGTTTCATCACAGTTATAGGTGGTGTTAATCCTGTGTAACATGAGAGACACAGAGCACTGAAAATAAAATATTATTATGCTTTTCAGGAAAAAAATGCTCAGGCAGCAGTGGGTTCTCAACACGGATGCAGTTGTGCAGGGAAACAGAGATTGCAAACTTGTAAACTGGTGTCTAGTGTCACCAGACACCATCCTCTGAAGAGGAATCAATAACTCACATTTGGTTCAGGTGAATACTCTCAGTGGTGGCATTACTAAGTCACTGAAACTGAAACTTAGCTCCTAGGTGACTTTAATTTATGTGCCCAACAAGAACTGTGAGTGACAGATTAAAAGTTCAATGCAGATGCTGATCTTAGCAACATTTTAATGATAACCCTTTTTTGTGATTTTTCCATGCTCATGTTCCTGAGCAATTTCTCCACTCTATTAATTTAGATTTTAAAAAAAATTCTCTTTCTGTTGTTGTTGGATGCATCATCCACCTTAAATTCCTTGGTTATGCCTATGTCTGCTGATCAATGCAGAAGAAAGACTGATCCTATTTATAGATGAATCTCTTCAGTCCAACACATGCATTATTCTAGGCTGATAGAAACCCAGTAGAAACTTCTCCCCTGCAGAGTCCCTCTTGTGTGCCATCAGTCAGCAGCTGTTCTAAATCTGCTGCCTCTTCTTTATGCATTTTTATTATTTTTCTTTCTGCAGTAAGCAGCAAGTTCAGAAGTCTTGCATTTCAGCAAGTTGCTTAAAATCTGTACACTAAGTAGTCACAGACATATACTTATGACATATATGTGTATAAATGTGTGTCTGTGTGTGCTGCACATATGTATATATCAATGCACAAAAATTGGAGTAGCCTCAGGGTCAGTGTTATTTACCACTAACTGAAAAGAAGGCATAGATAGGGGTGTCTTTATTGCCTGGCAGTTCCAAACCTGGTACATTTTTCCTCTTGACCATTCCATCTTTTTTTCCTAAGTTTGCTTATCTGTCTGTCTTCATGTACTGGGAGGTTGCTAAAGAAGCAGACTGTAATCAGTCTCACCAAAATGCAAACATTTATACATTTAGATTTCTCTCCCTAATGGTTGAAATCCACCTATGTTGTTGAAAGAATCTGGAGGGTAACCGAGTCTCCTATGGTCACAGATATTTGGTACCAGCAGAGTAATGCAGTGTCTCAGGAACATGTTCTCCACTCCTGTCTCCTGTGGGTTTGCAATTCAGCAATACTAATTGTTCAATTAACAACATAAATGAGCTGACGGCCTCCATTAGAATAGTTGGCAGAGTTCACATATTCATTATGTGTTTTAATCTCCTAATTAACCAAAGATTTTATTTTATTAAAGTATGGAAGTATTGCTTACTGGCCATTTGCACCACTAATTACTACAAGCAGAGAATACATTTATTCCTCCTATAAATGTAAAAATTATATGTCTTTTCCCCCACATTTATTTGTCTAAGACAGCCTAAGATTACTATACAGAAAAGGAATAAACCTTCATTACTTTATTGTAGATGTGATGGCTGACCTAAAGTAAGAAATACTAGAAGAATAAGTAGGAAAAAAAGTATCTGAAGGGACATACTGGCTTTTATCATTCCTACAGATTCAGGTTGCTTTGTCCTTCAGCAGCTATCATATATTGTTTTCTGTGAGACTTGTAGTTAATCAAAGAAGGTTTCCTTGGCATTAGGTATGCCTGTGACTCTGGGAGAAGCTCTGTCTCTGGATGGAAGGACTTAGGTTTGGCAAGTTACCTGCTCACTGATGCACAGTAACATCTGGAAAGAGATCCAAAGTAAGAAAGAGGGGAATGGTAAAGAAAGGATACACCTTGAGGACAGAAAGAAACAACTTGAATCCTTTTACCCTTATCTGTTTTCTACCTAGAAGGGAATGTGAGAGGGAAGTTAAAAGATATGTAGAAATTGCCTATAAGCAAGTTTCCTGAGTCTATTCTCTAAGGTCCTGTCATGTTACTGGCAACAGAGAGAATAATCTACTACCTTGGAAAAACATGGTTACAGTGCTGAAGTTTTTGTTGTTGCTGTTTTTCTCAAATTTGCAGTAATAATCATGACAGTATCAGTGTGGTCAGGGTATAATGAAAAGGGATATTTCTTCCTCTGTGCTATAAAATATTAATGTTTTTGAACTCTGTGATAATAAACATAAATTAATAATACTGTAGAAATCAACTGTCAGTCTAACTTGTGTTCTGGCAAGATAAAGGAACTTCAAATGCCATTTTTGTCCCATCTGAACATACTTGGGTGGTATCTTTACATTTAAATATTCAGGAGAGTCTGGGCTTTTTGAGTGCTGTAAAAACATGTATTTTGCAAGTTTAAATTCCTGGGCAATGGATTTTAAAAGCTACCTTGGGACTCCTGAATGCCGTTCCTCAAGGGCAGTAGGGGAAGTCATGAGAATGAAAAATTGCCTAGATTGTGATGGAAATGAGAGCGTTTATTCTGCTTAGGACTTTGCATAAAATTTGGTTAAAGTGGCCTTGCAAAGGTTAATATTCCTCCAACAAAAAGGAGAAGAAGGTTGTCCTTCAACCCTTTCACCTAATATCTATTTAAAAGTGTAGTGACTTTCCACCTACAGTAACAAGTCAAGTACAAGTAGAGCTTGTACTCAGTGGAAATAGTTTACTGTAATGTTTCTGCAGTACAAGCAGTACATACTACCATTTCTATTCTCCTGTTCTTCCTGCCACCCTACCTTTATCAGCTGCCTAGAAGACTGAAGCCTTTTCTTTTGGATTTATCCCTTAGTGATCTTACTTCTGCTTCTGTTATTTTAATGTTAAATGTTTGCACTGTCCTTCACAAAAGGGTTATAACTTTAGATCATTTGGAAATCCTAGCTAATGAAGAATTCAGCTGTTTATTAGGGGAAATTTTGCATGGGCAAATGTGATCCCAGTGCTCTGGAAACTTGGTACTTTGTGCTGAAATTGAAACTGCTGACTCTGAAATGATACATTGAAAGATTTCTCCTTTGGGTCGTGCTGTAGGAGTTGTAATCCTTAAACTGGAGCTTTCTCATTGTGCAAGAGAAAACTGAAATTGCTGCCTGTCTTGGGATGAAAAAGTGCCTTTCTGTGGTGAATTTTCAGGCTGATTTAGAAGCCAGCTATTTGAAGAATATCTGGAGAAAGCTGAGAACCAACTTCTCATGGGAATCATGGAACAGAAAGTAGCATCTGTACATTGTTGGATTCCCACTGAAATGATAGGATTAATGGTGCAGAATTTTGTTTTATTGTACAAATTAATAGAATTATAGAACCCTTTAGCTTGGAAAAGGCCTTTGTAGTCATTGAGTCCAACTGAAAACACACCACTGCCAAGGCCCCCACTACACCCTGTCCCCTTGTGCATTACCTACACAGCTTTTAGAGACCTGCAGCAATGGTGACACAACTGCTTCTTCAGGCAGCCTGTTCCAGGGCCTGACAACTCTTTTGGTGAATAAATGTCTGCTAAAATCAAATCTAAATATACCGAGGCACAACCTGAGGCAGTTTCTTCTTATCCTGTCTCTTGTTACCTGGAAGAAGTGACCAACCCGCACCAGGCACCTCACCCTCCTTTCAGGGAGTTGTAGAGAGATAAGGTCTCCCTGAGGCATTTTTCTCCTCCAGGCTAAACACCTCAGCTCCCTCAACTGCTTCTCATAAGACCTGTGCTCCAGAACATTTACCAGCTCCATTGCCTTTCTCTGGACATGCTGCAGCACTTCCATTTCTTTCTTGTAGAAAGGAGCCCAAAACAGAACTGTCTTTGAAGGTGTTATAGAAGCCTGGTGCCATAGATACATATTTTTGCTATGTTAATTAGAAACAAATTTTGTGGGCATTGCAGGACCTGTATTTATGGCAAAGGAAGTAAGGAAACTGGATGAGGCTGGCTCTTAGCTACAAAATGACATATACAGGCCAATGAGAGCTAGAGACAGATTTCCACAGATTTACAAGGTCTGTTTTTCTATAATCTCAGCATCAAGACAAATACTCTTTCATTAAATATGCATTTTGATTTCTCTAGGGTGATAAATTGATATTACCTCAGCCTAGCTTAATCTTAATTATCTATGATTTCCTTCAACCCCCAGAAAAGGTTCCATCAATCATCACCAGAGAAATGTGTTTCATATGTTGTGATGGAAGCCCTGTAATGCACAGTGCCTCCTAGCAGGGTGTTTCCTATGGGAGGTGGGCTCCAAGCACCATGCTCAGAGCACCATAGCTCAGTGTGGATGGTAAAGAAAGTAGAGAAAGTAGAGAAAGCATGTAGAGACAGTCTATTGCATGGGAAATATTTGTCAGAGATGAATTCCTTTGCTCTGCAAGTAAGATAGATGTTCTCATAGGAGTTTCACAGAGAGATCTTTTATGCAGAGCTGGCTTGATTCGTGTTTATCAAAAGATGTGGGCCCAGGGCTGGCTTCCTGGGGCTTAGGTGGTGGTTCATCTTACCTTCCAGCCCTACCCTGAGGGAAGCTAAGAAAACCAAACCATGTGAGAAGGAAGCCAGGGAGGATGACATCTCAGTGCAGTCATATCTTGTCTTAATTTGTATGAAAGGTTACTTTCTCTTTAAATAGAATGATAAGTGTTGTGTATTGCAAGCCTTTCTACAGTTCAATACTAGCCCAGCTTCCTTGCACTACATACAAAAAGTCAGGCTGGTAGCAGAGAATGTTGCAAGAGTCATTCAGACAAGTGATAAAAACTGAAAGCTACTGACTTTTGTGAAGATCACCATCAGGAAACATTTGGTGCTTTCTGCAGTTCACCTCTTGGTCAGATGGTTGGAAAGTTTTTGCTACAGCTTGTGTAATGTGTATGCACATGTGTCGTCCTTGTACTTTCCAAAATTTGTTGCTGGATTATTAACAAATTATTTGCAAGGTGGAACAGTCATTCCATGAGTTCAGCCATCCAACAGAACATATTTTAGATACAGTTCATAGCAAGTAGTCCATGGTTCTTTTTGCTGGTAATTAATATTCTTCTAGCAAAAGAACACTTCTTTTTTTTACTCCAAGTGGTTAAATATTTGGAAAAATAAAAATCAAAATATTTTCACTGAACAGTGGAAGTGGTGCCCAGAGGAGTTGTAGAGCCTCCCTTCTTGGAGATGTTCAAACCCCCTGAGCAACCAGCTCTGATTGATGCTGTGTGAGCAGGGGTATCTGGACAGGATGATCTCCAAAGACCTCATCCAACCTCAGCTGTTCTGTGGTTCTGTAATCAAGTGAACATAACATCTCTTAGTACAAGGGAACGCAGGCTTTTGCATTGCAGATTAATTGTTGATATTTGCAGGTGTAAAGGTTTGAATTTTGAACTCCAGCTTACTTTAATTTGGAATACTGAGTCCAAGTCAAAAGAATATACAAATATAAAGAACTGTAGACTTCACTCAGGAGAAGGACTTGCAAATATTTGAGAAGGGAGCTGAATCACTTCACACTCACATCACTGAACTATAGAGGGTGGAATCTGTACTTTAGTGTCTTATGATGAGCAAGTAAATTATTTATCACATTTTTTAGATGGAAAAAATCAATACCAAGAATGTCAGGAAAAGAAAAAATGTGCATTCTCAGCCTCTGTACAGGGATACTAGCTCTTCCTGTTTCCACATTTCACTCTGTAATTACATGGACATGACAGAGTTAAGAGGTTTGCCATGTGTGCTACTCTTAGAAGAACAGATTGGTGTGACATATCTATTTTCTCAGCAGATAAACATGATTTTTTTCCTAGCGGGTGGTTTTGCAATTGTATTTGGACAGTCAGCTTTGCATAAGGATGCCAGAAAACCTGTCACTCAAGAATATATTTATAGAAACTCTAAACTAATTAATTCCCTTAAACCTCCCAGTGGTTTTTAATGACATATTATGGTAGTCTGTCCAGTGGGGATTACATCACTATTTTTCTGGAGCTACTTTGCTTTTCTGCTTCCTTTTTTATCCTTCTACCTTTTCTGTCTTGCCACCTGCCTCTAAAGCAAAGATAACAGAACACAGTACCTGAAGAGTAAGTACTGTGTCAAACCCCTCTCCTTTGAGACTGCAGGGCCTTGCTCTGCCTGCCAGCACTTCCTTGATTCTACCTGGACATCCCAGCCCTAGGACCTAGGTGAAACCTGGGCACAAAAGACTTTTTATGGAACAGTTTCAGAAGGCTCTGTGCTGGCTGTTTGCTTCCCCCCAGCTTGAGCAAGCTCCTTTGCAGCTTTTTGCACAGCAGGGGTCTTTGGTCCCCCCTCTCTCTGTGTGGGTATCCCACAGGAGAGCTCAAACTGCTGCTCCTCCCTCAGCGAGAAGGGCAAATGTGCTGCAGCTCTGTTGTTCATCTGCATGGAACCTGTAGGAACTCAACACTGTTACACTGTTCAAATTTGGCAGAAATTTGGCAGAAAGCATCATGAAGAGGTAAATCAACAAGCAAAAAACATGACTGCATAAAGTCATTTCATGGGAATTACGTGTGCCAGGCTAAATCTGAGGAAGATTTGAACTTTCTCCCATAGTCGAGAAAGTATGTCCTCATCCTCTGTGATTTCTTCAGTAATGTAATAGCTCTATGCTCCATGCCTACATTGTTCCTTCATTTTCTGGTCCAGTGTTCAAGACCATATTTCATTCCTAGAAGGAGAACACTGTAACTCTGCCTACACACGTGTTGTGAAATGAAGGGGCCTTCAAATTTTCTTTTTGGAGCTGTTTCTTATTTCTTGTTATAACTGTAATTTTAGTGGGCTAATAGGAGAATCAGCATCATCAACTCCTCAGCCTGGTGATGAAACTTTCCCTAGGAATGAAAATATCTTGGAACTAGTCCCATTCTTGTTTGTATGACTGCAGAAGAGGATTTACAAGTAGAGGGAGAAGGAAAAAGTGGGGAAGCTAAGCTCTTGGGCATTACATGTGCTTTAGGTTATGTCACAAATGCTTCTGTGCTTTTTCCTACCTATTGTAGTTTCTATTTCCAATCTTTGACACATACATACAACCAGATACTAACTGCATCCATAGGTAAACGTTCATTCAGGATGAGAACTAACATCTGGCATAAGTAAAGCATCGGTTCAGTTTTTCAAGAACTCTGATTCACTGTCTTATCTGTTTTGCTTCAGACTTTCTGCATACTTTTGCAATGCTTACTCAGGAGAGGTCTCCAGTTTCCTACATCAACAGTAAAGAGGGAAAATACGGACACAAAACCAGCCATGCAATGGATACGTTTGGATACAGGAAACAAGTGCCTGTAAGGGCTTTCTTCATATTCTCTGTGGCTTTAAAATGGGGATAATGATTCACTGTTGAATACATTACAGACTGTGAGTTGCTCATATAATCCAACCATGCTAGGTTTCTACCTTGCCTATACATCATGCTTGGACACTGTACAAGCAGTTTATATCAGTTTTCTAGAACAGTCTCTTTTGTGAGGTATTTAGTTGCTTGTAAAACACAATGAAAAAATTAGGAAGATGTGCTCACTGAGCAGGCAGCAATAACATCAAACTGTTTACTCACATGATAATTTTAAAATGCCTGAAATTTTATTCAGACATTATTATATTATCTATGACTGGTTTAATTACATAATTATTTATTTAATAAAATGAGTTATTTCATCAAATATATATTCAAACTATAGGATTTAACAAGCCTTAGTTAATGTGGTCCTATTAAATGCAGTATCTAATGGGAATGTTTCATCTCATTTTCACAAAACAAGAAAGACAGTTCATCATCTTAATAACAAAACTGATGTTGGTAACAATACATTTTGCACCAAAATGCATACAGAGTCACTCCTAAGTGAGGGAAAAAAAGAGTATTTAACTGCATAACTAATACTGATTATAGAATTTTCAGATGGCAATATCTATAAGTGAGTAAATTAGGATTAAGATATTTGGCTTTATTTCTCAGCTCTATCTCAGACTTTCTGCATGACTTTGGACAAGTGAGCTGAAGATTTTGTATGCTACTTAAACATTTTTTTACACTCCAGTGTGGTGATATTGCTTGTACAATTCTTGACCACAAGAAGCATCTTCAAAGACAGAAAAAGAAATCTGCAGAATGCTGATTTTTGCCCTCATGCCAAACTGGCTTAATTTACTAGACTATGAGAAACTGTTTACCCAGCCACAGAAACCCTATCAATTTAAACCTAGTAAACTTTTAAATGAGAAGGATGTCTTTACACTTCCTTTCTTCCTCAAGAGTTTCTGTAGCAGTGATACTCATCTGAGCAGTAGCACAGACCTGAAGCTCTCACTCCTAGCTGGCATTCATCTTCATGGTATCTGTGTTTGTATGTCTTGACTACCAAGAAAATTAAATTAAAAACATATTGTGATTGATTTACTTTTTGGTGTCACTCCTTAGTGTTTGGAATAGTGCACATACATCTGTTCTGCAACGTTAACAAGAGGGTGTTTTCTCATATTTTTTCTAGTCTTCAATGTTTAAGTGTTCTACATAAACCCTGATTCAGCTGAGATACAAAATTTTCTTCCTGGATTAGGTACCCAGCAAGGTTTCTTCCAGAGACTATGACATACTTCATTACTTTTGTTTCTCTCTTCCTCAGTAGATTACTTTTTCTTCCTTTGAATGTTATCTGAGATATAAATTCTCATTTTAAGTGTACTCAACTGGTTTACTGACATTTTATATAAATTTGTTGTGCTTATACTTGCCATCAGTCCACATCATAAGGTAAGGCTCACTTGTACTGATGATTGCTGAACTATCACAGAATAGCTACATACACAAAAGAGTATTATTTCCAAAATGTTCTGTCATATCTTGCATCTCTGGAGCAGTACTATGGATATTTCTCAAAACAAGTTAACCATTATGAATTTCATGTTGTCAGAGCCATGGTTGCAACTCTAGGCTGTTTGGAATCAGAATCATCTCAGGTCTTTCAGTCTCTCTGGAATGAGTTAGCAGAACAGTTTCTTTCTGAAAAAATCCTGGATTTTTTTTGCTGAAAAAAAGCTGGATGAAGAAAAGCCATTAGGTGAGTTCAATCTGGCTTTCTATTAGCCAGGTTTAAACAATTCACATCAGGTTTAGACGTGTAAATCAATGTCTGTGCTGCCTGCTGAATTTCAGAATTTGACTGAAAAAATTGAATTTGTATTTTGGCCACCCAGGCCAGAGGGTGAGAAGGAAGGTTTTATGTAGGATACTTGTTTGACAACTGGAACCTCGTGTGTAAGCATATTTAAAGGCATTCTCACCTGAATTAACTATAGTTCATAGACCCTAGAATGCTTTGAGTTGAAAGGGACTTTAAAGATCATCTAATTCTAACCCCCCCCTCCACTCACTGTGGGCAGGGACACACACCACAGGCGCACTCACTGCCCCCACAGCAAAGAGCTTCTTCCCAATATCCTACCTAAACCGACCCTCTTGTCCTATCATGCCATGTCCCTGTAAAAGGTCCCTCTCAGCTCTTCTGTATGGCCCTTAAGGTTTCCCTGGAGTCTTCTCTTCTCCAGGCTGAGGAATCCCAGCTCTCTCAGCCTTTCTTCATAGGAGAGGTGTTCCAGTCCTCTGATCAGCTTTGTGGCCTCTTGCAGACTCAACCCAACAGGTCCATGCCCTTCTTATCTTGGGGGCCATACAGGTGAATGCAGATCCTTCCTGTCCTCCCAGACATGAAGCTTTTAAAGAGGTTTTGAATTTTTTTTTTTTTTTTTTTTTTTTTTTGTGCCAGAGAGTTTAAGAGTTTAATAGAATTTATTGATCCTGATGTTTACATGTAGATATGCATGAATACAACACAGCTTAGACCTTTCTTGCTGTGTCACAGAAGCCTTTTCTATTGACTTTATAGGACAAATTTTCTTGTCACCTACTTGATTGAGTAGGTGCATCTGACTGGGTAGCTAGAACATTGCCCTGAATAACCCAGTTAAATCAAATTTTGGTTGTGTACTCTCTCTATATCATACAACAGAGGTAGAACAGAACTGAAAAGGACGCACTAAAATTTTCACAGGCTAAGCCAGCACACTTAGAATATTAAAAGCAAGTAGAATTTTGAATTGTAGTCTTTAGCCAAATGGCTATATTTTTAATTTTTACTAAAGAACAAGTATCAGCTCTGCAATTTCACAAAATAACCTTAGTTTTATGACTGCTAAAACTAAGCATTGGGTTTTGGGAGTTTTTTAAACTTAAAAAAGGATGTCATGATCTGGCTACTTCATTCCTTCTATACATTATGTGTAGTAATTCTTAATATTAATGTGCTTCTTCCAGATACGGCTTTATATTTGTGCTATTTGTTGTAGAGTATGACAAGTAAAGATGCTGACTAAAATCTAAAATGCTACAGAGAAAATTAAAACCATCTAAGTATTCATTAAGTGCCCTTTCAACTTGATAAGTTGCCAAGCGTAGCTAGCTGGCAAAACCATGACTAAACAACTTGTGTCATAATTGTCTCACTTTCTGAAGCTAAAATTTATCACCAACAAGGATTTGTTGCAGCAAAGAGTATTTTTTGCAGTTTCTCTCTCTCTCCTTCTGAGCAGTCTGCCAACAAAGACAACCCACCTAATTGACGTTTCATTTGTGATCTCAGGGCTGTTGAAAAACCAATAGGTTATTTCACTTACTGATAGAAAGTCAGGACTCTGTTTCTTTCTGCAGATGGGACTCGCTTCTGGAGGCAAACAGATTTCAAAATATGAAAATTCTCTAAGAGAGAATGCTTCCTTTTTCCACATAGCTCTATTGCCAAGGTAACCAGGCCACAAAGAGTACTTCAAAGAGATTGGATGGTGCTGTTTATTTGAAATAAAAGCACAATCAATAAGGATTTCTGAGCATGACGGGGTGAGAATGTATTGCTTTATGGAAAAGTGATTTTTATTTTGATACATTGAGAAATGAATGTAAAATAAAAACCCTAAGGGTTGACTTAATGAAATCTCTTAATGCCTGTGAGATCATTAGACTCAATTAACAGTTTGACTGGCAGTTACACTTAGCCCTTAAGAGACGAACAGATCACGTTAACATACTGGACTACAAATACGGGTGAAGCTACCTCATATTGCTTCATGATGAACAGCTCAGCTACTGCAGAGCTTTCAGACAACAAGACAGGATTCAAAGACTCATTTTACTTCAAAAAGCCATGTTCCAGCCACCAGCAGAAAAAAAATGCTGATGGAAAATCTGCGACTTGTGGAAAAGACATGGAATTGTGGAAAGCTTCCTGCAGGGAGCAGGGCCCAAGGGAATCAGATTGCTCATCTGGTTTGTTCACTCGAGGCAGATCAGCACATGTGTCTCATGACACTTGGTGTGAAAACTGTAGCAATGTTTTTTCAAAGAAAAGAATCTCAAAACTTGGAAGCGAAGTCACTGTATTTTCTGTCCCTGTGATAAGGAGACATTCAGATCTTGGGTTAAAATAGCATATTTGGTGAGAGACTTTATATAATTTTATTTGTTTGGGAAGCTGGATGTCTCACCAACCAAAAAATATCTGAAATGTTCCTCTTTATCCTAGGGATTTTTTCCTGACATGAGGATTTTTGACAAAGTCTGTCTTAGGCTGTTACCATTTGGCCAGTGAGTGTGTCTCCTTGACTGGTAACAAATGAGTCCTTGTCAAACACAAGCAGGCTAATAATTCCATTTCTTTGAAGTCTGTTTTAGAGAAACCACTATGAAATCCAGGAAGAAAACAGCGATACAGCTGTCAGTGCTTGAATGAAAATTCCATGAATGAAATTTTAGTGAATTGCAAGGAACCAGTCATTGAAACTGCAGAACTTACTTTGAGATGAAAAGTTTGTGTCAAAAGCATAAAACTTTTTTAAATTGAATCTTTTGTTATCTGTCTCAGAAACTGCATAGCCATGTTAAAGATCTTTAAATAACCATTGAATACTTCTGTTCTACCAACAAAGTAATGTTGAACTTTCAATTGTCAAAAGCATTTAGATAATGAAAAACCATTGATTTCCCCTATAAAGGAATGTGAGGGGAGAGAGATTCCCAGTTCTGAATTTCAAATCCTTCCATTTAAATCACAACAATAAAAAGAGCACTCACAAGCTGCACATTGGACATGGCTTAGTTTATACATTTTGCATTGCTTTTATTTTGACTTAATGGGAATGCTGTTAAGGGCAAAATCTTGGTGGGATATGAGCTGTCTAAATGGTTGCAGAGAACTTCTTAGGCAGGAGGGGGAGAGAAAGGAGGTGGAAGTCAAACAGGTGAGAAGGCAAGATCCTGGCTGGCACTCTGCTCCCCACAAAAGCAGGGACTGCGCTGCCAATCGAAACTCCTTGCATCCGAATGGAAGCTTTCTGTTAAGCTCCAGGGGCACTGTAGCTGGCCTTGTATTCAAAACTGTGACCAAATTATGGACCCAGTACATTCAGTCTGCTAACAGCAGTGTGCTCTCATCAAAGAATAGCCACAAGAATGAATAAAGCGTTATGGTCAGCCTCCAGTGGGCACAATCTGTTTACCCTAACAAAGGCTGAGCTACGGGGGGACTTAATCACAGTTTGTAACTACCTACATGGGGAACAGCAATGTCATAATAAAGAGCTCATCAGCTTTGCACGAGAATGCATAAGGAGAGCTGATGTCTGGAAAAGGGATATATTTAGACTAGAAATCAGGTACAAATATTTAGCAGAAAGGTTACTTAACCTTTCTGAACTTACTGAAAAGCTTGGTGAATTTTTCATCCCTGCAATTTGTTTTTTAACCCAGATGTAACATAATTCAGGGAATCTCTATTAACTGGGCTGTATGAGACATCAGACTAATAAATTGGGATGCCCCTTCTTCCAATACTGTGTACGAAGCTATGCTGGTGGAAGCACAGAGAATTCTGCCTCTGTAAAAAACAAGAAACTTATTCAAGTACCTGAACATGGATTTTGGCTAGAGGTAGTTGGGAATTTTTCACTGAAATTATACTCCACTGTGAAGTGTAATTTCCAAGGCAAGAAAAAGAGTAGGATAGCATTTTTTTGGTGTCATATTTTTCTGATGGAGAATTAAAATTAAAATTGCTATTTTATTTTATGTTAGTTGACCTGAATATGAGTATTGATTTTGTTTTGACAGTGATCTAAACTATTTTCCTTCAGATCAATATTAAATAAATATAATATAAAATAGCATTTTGCCATAGATAAATTTTATATCTCTAGCACTTACATTCTTTTATATGCTGAGTTTTTGGTCAAACTCATATTCAGTAATGCATTTTTTGGAACCATATAACTCACCTTAGTTAATGTGTGCTGTTGGTGGCTTTATTTTCGTCCTAATGCCTGTCTGTCAGACTGCTATGGAAGCAGAAGACAAAACTGGATTGAGAGAATAAGAAGATGAAATTTAATCCTGAAATACAACTGACTAACCAAACCACTTATTTCTAAGAAATTCAGATGTTTTATCTGAATATGTCAAAATGGGACCTCTTGACATTTCTGAATGCATTTCATTTCTTTGAGTTTGTTCAATTTTATTATTCTGCATCAAAATGATTCCAAGCTTTGCAGAGGTTTGATTTTGCATTTTGTTCAGTTTCTGTTTTCAGATTCATTTTTGAAACTTTGTCATAGAAGACTGGAGCTCATAACAATACCAGGTCTACTGTGGTTATGCTTTTTTTTTATTAAAAATAACTTTTCTGGATGGAAGGGATACTGATTCTATATTAAGACATATAAAAGCTGAAAAAATAGGTGAACTCTGAAGGCTGAGCTGCCATAAGCAGATCATAAAAAATTCTTAAATGTCTTGTTTCATCTGCCCTACCATATTTCCCCTGGAAGATAACATTCAGCTTTAGCATTAACTATTTCTACTCCAATTGAAAATTCAAACAATTTCATTTAAAATACCTTCATTTCCTTTTCCTTGAAAATATTGTAGGCACCTGCAGTCTCCCTAGGAATTAAGGCAGAGTTTATTGTGTTTTTAGGGAACACAGAACACTAAGTTTTATTGGGTTTTCACAAAGCACTTCTAGAGTAGAGACTGGTACTAAAATTGTGAAGTGTAGAGACTCTGATGGTGGATACTAGAAAGATGAAGAGAGAGAAGAAGAAGAGAAAGTTGCAGGATAACTGTTGTGGCAATCAGGCCTCACGCAGCCACTCTTTCACTCCCCACCCACAGGACTGGGGAGAAAACTTGAAGACTGAGGGTGAGGTTACTCGTGGGTTGATATAAAGGTAATTTAATAGGGAAAGCAAAAGACGTGTACAAAAGCAACAAGAAACAAGGGATTAACCCCCTGCTTCCTATGCAGGCAGGTGCTCATCCATCTCCAGGACAGCAGTGCCCCATCACATGTAATGGTTATTGAGAAGACAAATACCATCAGTCCAAGCCTCCCTCCCTTTCTCCTCCCTCACCCCACTTTTTATATGGAACATGACGTCTGGAACAATCCTGTGGTCAGCTGGGGTCACCTGTCCTGGCTGTGTCTCCTCCCAAATTCCCATTCACCCCCAGCCCTCTTAGCAGTGTGGCAGTACAAAAAAGCAGAAAAGGCCTTGGCTCTGTGCAAGCCCTGCTCAGCACTAACAAAAACATCTCTGTGTTATCAGCCCTGTGCTCAGCACAAACACAAAACACAGCCCTGCAGCAGACACTGGGAGGAAAATTAACCCTGCCCCAGCCAAAACCAGCACGCTGTGTTATAATAAAACTCCAAAGTGTAGTGATGATGGGGGAAAATATGGCATAAGGAAATATCTTACTAGAATTAGTTAAGAAAGAGAAAATGTGAGTTTTTAAATAAATTAGCATCTTTAATATCTGTTTCCTAGAGGGCAATATTCCTTATTTTTCTTTTTTTTATTTATCTCTCTTTTTTTTACACTTTTTCAACTTTTTTGATGATTTCAACTAAATTTAAAATGAACAAGAATTTAAAAATTCTGTTTTCAATTGCAACACAAATCATATGACATTTCTTTTGACTCTGTTGTTCTTAGAAGTGAATTTGGTAAGAACAGTTCTAATCTGAAGAAAATGCTAAGATTTCAATTTTTTTTTCTTTTAACCTCATCAATGTGGCAGATTTTTGAATATTTTGTGAAGAAAAGCATACTTTTTTTTTAATTATTATTATTTTAAATTGCCTTCCTTATCATGAATAAGTTAAATACAAAATTAATGTTAAAGTCCCATTTTTTTTTTTTTTTTTTTTTTTTTTTTTTAATTTTAGAAAATATCAGTGGTAGGGTGCATTTTAGAACATTTTGAATTACTTATTGTTCTATTGTTCTTGTTCAAAATGTGCTCCTTTATATTCCAAAAGATCTAGTCAGTCTTTAATTCTCTTTCAAACATTATTTTAAAAAACATGGTTTTTGAGGTTCCAACAGAAAACTAAGAACAGAATACAAATGTAGAACAATTTAGTGTGGAGCAAAAGCATACCAATCAGCTTACTTGACAGGTTACAATTTGCAATATATCTGGTCATATCCTTAGTCTTATTTTTCCTAAGATACTGTGAACTATTATCTAGTGTCTTGTGGTTATTTTGTAAGCAACTCAGGTCTCTACTTTTCATTCATTTAGGGTGGGGTTTTTCGTTTTTTGTTTTGCTTTTTATTCTTTGTGGTTCAACTATTGAAGTAAAGAATATTAATTATGAATTCTGCTGTTCCTTCTGCTTGTGAATCATTCATGAATTAGTCCTGATTTCTGTGAATGCCATTTTTATTTGTCAGTAGTGTCTGAATGTTTTCAATAAATAACTTACCCCTTAAGAGTGTTTTTGAGGACTGTTTGCCTTGAGATTATTCATTATTGATGTTGAACTATGAGAAAGATGACATAGTTTAAGCAACTTGTCTGGAAGACCATAATTTTAATTATGGAAAAAAAATCCCACCACCTTCTCACCAAAGGAAAAAAAGTAAAAAAGCCACCAAAAAGTTGAATCTGGTAAAATGTTCCAGTGCAATAGACTTATATGCAGAATGGTGAACAGAGCATGCATCTGGTCTCAGAACATTTTCTGTGTGGAATTGGTAACATCATCATAAACAAAATCTGATCTTATTGATTAAATAAATTGTTATAAATCATCTATTATGGTAAATTTTGCTTAATGGGAGCATGTCAAATATGCAAATATATTTTTATAATTGTATTCGTGCAACCTCTTTTGTACGATCGGGTGTTGATTTAAGACTCCACTGAGGTCCCCTTTAGTATTTACATTTGCTTGCTCCTGTTGATTTGTGCCTAATTATTCATTCAAATGTGCATTATTCAAATGATGGCCTATTGCTTTCATTTCTGCTTTACTTTCTTCCTTTATAGTTAATAGCACATGACAGTTTTGCCAATGAAGGAGTTAGGCATGTTTAATTCTCCTGCGTCAGAATGCCACTTCACTGTCCTCATCCTATCCCTCCAAATGCAAAACAAAAGCAGCAGCTGTTTAGACCCAAACTTTAATTTCTAAAATACAGAAAATAATGTGACTTCAGAAGCAGTCTGCTCAGCAGAGGATAGTTTGGATTATTTCCTGCCAGCTGGTTTCAAACATTGAAATTATTTAAAAAACCCCAAATACCCCATAAAAGTTCATAAATAGTTTTAGTGTTAAAACTTGTTGCATATGATGTTTGCTTCAGTGTACTGCACAGCCTTCTGAGATGTGACCCAGTGATTTTAAAAACTCTGAGTGCTCTAGCAGGTTCAGACTGCATGCTATTATCTACCAAGCTCTGCCAAGATACATACACAGAGAGAGCTTGTATCCAAGAACAAATCTTTCACTGTTGACACCAGAAAACAACTCTCCAAAAGATTAAAAAAACCTAGGCACTTTCTAGACATGCAAAGCATTTGCTAGATATCAGAAGTTTTGAAAATATTTTGAAGGATGTTCTTTCTGTGATTTATTATTTATTGGAGAATTGTATTGGAAATACCTATTGTGGGAAATATATAACTTTCAAATTATATGGAAAAGGTAGTATTTTTTTGGTAAGGACTGAATCACAGTGGGTATGGATTTTTCAACAGTCCTAATCATTTACAGTTCTACCAGAAATCAATGAAAACTGAAGCTTCTCAGCACCTCTGTAAAATCAGACCCTTTAGGAATCAGAATAGTAATGGCAATTATGCTATCAAGGACAAAATTACTAGACCTATAAATTCTTTTGTTTCACTGTTATTCTCTGAAAAATGATTTACAAGGAAAAAAGATGTCTTGGGGATTTTCATTTTTCTGCAAGTCAGTGACTTTGTAGTTAACTTGTTCTTTTCAAGGGAAGAACATATTGCTGCTAAACCAGACACCTTAAAATTTATCCATCCTTTCACCTTTTTCTCTTACAGGTACTGTCAATAAAAGTTTTGATTCTGTCTTCTATTTTCACTGGCCTGTTACAAGGGAAAAGAAATAAAGGGCTGTAGTTAATGGCACAATAAACATGACAGTTCCATGCTTTGGTTAAAAAAAAAAAAAAAATTAAAAATGAGGAAAGAACCCCTAAATTTGGACCAAAGAACTAGTTTCTATTCTGCTCTGAAGTGTTAACAGCAGCTCTGTTCAGATGGTTCTGTTTCAAACCAGTTCTGACAAAGCTGTGCAGTGTTTAGTCACTTGCAGACTCTGAAGGAAAACAATTGTGTGTGAAAACAGACTTTCTGGCAACAGTGGAAGATCCTTAGTAAAACAAAACAAAAGTGGGCTTCCTATCCCGGAAGATTTCAGGCTAGTTCCTATTCTGAACAGGGATGTAATGCTGAAGTTCTCAAAAATGTTTCTAAATTACTCACCTAGTAGTGGAAAAGATTTGGTCAGCAGAATTTTGTCTTAATTTCCTAGGAACTCAGAGCACAGTATCCTTTTCACATCAAGCCTCCAAGTGCTTCAGTATTTCAAGGCAGTCTTTTTGAACTAGAATACCTCTCCAGTAAAAAAAAATAATAAAGAAACAGCTTTTAGGAGTGACGATCCTTGTAGAAACTGGATCCTTTGCTTGCAAACAGTTTTAGTTTTGATGAGCCAACAAAAAGTTCATTGAACTCTCTGACTTTATACCTAATCCTGGAAACTTGTTTCAATAAAATAGTGGACTCTAACACAAACTGATGTACAGGCGCCCTCTTGACAACACATGGATTTGTCACCTCATTCATTTCAGTGGATGTCTTGCCAGCAGGATGTTGATTTCCAGATTTTTTGTTGCAAATTACAGCTCTCCAATGTCAGCTTTAACCCTGCCTCTGTCCTTTTATATTATCTCTCTTCTTTTTAATTAGGTGGTGCAATTTGTTCCTCTTAAATCAGTGTGATGTGGTAAAAGGGCCATACTCGGTGCCAAAATGTTGTTAGTAGAATTGCATTTGATTCCAAATAAATTGTGTTGTCCTTTCCTTGTCATGGTCCAGCCCATGATAGTTCAGACAACATCTTTGCTGACTTCATGCTTTGTTATGACAGCTTGTTTGTCCCTTTCAGAGACAGATACCAACCTTTTTCTCATCCCTTTGCCATCCCATGGCATTTTCGAATTTAGATGGCAGCTGTGTCAAATGCACACAGAACCTCTTTGTGCCATTTTCAGAGAGACCTCTCCCTCTCTGTAATCATACTTGTTAAATCAGGTTAATCACTCTTGTCTCTGGGCTTGGCCTGCAATTCTTTGCATATTTGGTTCATCTCAGGGAGCATGCAAATGTCACAGGAAATCTCACTCCCAGCTAGCATTAATATAGAACATTATTTTACTGCCCTGTTTATGGGCCACTCATATTTCTTATTGAATCAAATGATAAGAAGAAAGGGAACAGGAGATACATGCACATTCCTTCACCAGAAAGAATTCATTAAGCAAAATATCCCAGCAACAGATGGATTAGAAACAGTATGGGGATGTGATTCTGCAGATGGTCTATCTATATCAAGGAGGGATATCCTGAAGGAGCTGGAATTATTTATATGTTCTTACCAAACTTGGAATTAAGATGGAGACCAATAGCAGCAAGTACCCAACATGAAAAAAAAAAAAAAAAAAAAAAAAAAAAAAAAATTTCCAGTATTTCCCATCCCATTGTATGACATGTTGTGTTATAGTATCATGTTGAATATAGAGGCAATATCATTTAATGCACAGTGACTTGAGAAGAAGGAGGAAATGGAGAACCATCCATGCTGTGAGTCCTATACAAATCCATTTTTGTTACTCAGAATTGACATAGATACTATGAAGTTATTAGAAGTAATTCACTGAGTTAAAATACCTGTGAAAACTTGTTGGATTTGGACTTCTCATGTTGCTAGCTTGGAAATGCACATAAAATGAATTATGTGTAACCATTTCTGCCATTTTGATTATAAGACTGGATGTAATACCTCTAATTACAAAGTGAGATTGCTAAGAGAAAATCTTGCTGAGTTCCATTGTGATTGATATTGGGATAGTGAAACAAATGCAACTGTAGCCCATATAAATGTCAAAATAAATGAATAAACTCTTGCCAGTGGAAGTTATAATGCTATTACAAAAATGAGATTAAATCCTGAAAGCAACTAACATATAAAAATTCTGCAGTTACAATCAAAGTAAGGACATTGGACTGAAACTACTGGAATAGTCTGAAAATGCTTTTAGTGAATATTGAATCTTCCTCTTATTCTAGACCTGTATGTGAATTGTTCTAAAATGGACCATCTGGTACAATAATATGCCTCATTTCATTGTTCAACACCTTTTATTCTTGGAATTGTTAGAACAGAACTGATCTAGACTGATGAAGCAAAGGACAACCCATTATCTCTACCCCTGGAGCCTGGCAGGGACATTGCATAGGCCTATCTGAAATAACACCCAATCATTAGCCTTTATCAGCTCCAGGAGAGACTTCCCAGAAAGCAAACCATTGTGGATTGAATCATCGATGCCTTCATTTAGCAGAAGAAAACCAGCTATGCATAGATCATGATGAGAAGATTCCTGGTTAACAGTGTGTGTTGAAGAAGATTGCATTCATGCTTTTTTAAACCTGTTCCCACAACTTGCAGCCAAGTGTTTATAGGAGGTATATTGCTTTCTAAGATGTTTTCATTTTTTTTCTAGCCCAATAATCTGTTATCATGCAATGGAATGTGTTGGATTCCAATGTTATAAATACTTGGGGAGAGGGCCAAATACACCAGTCTTATATTGATGTAACTCTTATCTATAAAAGAACTTCCAGATTTAGTTCATAAGTGAGGGAGGATTGGGAAAGCAAAAGATTTGGTTTTCAACAACCCCTAATTGGTATAACTAGAATTGTGAAATTTTAAAAGTCTGAGGACAAGTGAGGTATGAAACATCCCCTCCTATTTCATACTTCCCTTCTCTATTGTTTACTCAAACCTAGGGAGTCTTAATGTGATAAGACTCATGTTAATTATTCATTAGAATTCCACCATGGACCAGCTTCAAATTAAGACCAAAATACTGATATTTTTCAGGCATGTCATATTTTAAGTAAATTTAAAAAAAACAAAAAAAAACCAAAAAAACAAAACAAAACAAAAAAAAAAAAAAAGGCTACAGTTTTTTTACAAAAAGCTACAGTTACCCAGGCTCCAATAAGGTGCATGTGCCTAACTGGAAAGATGCAAGTTGTGATGCTGATGGTGGTTGGAGTCGGCTTGCCTTCTATCAATCCTCCACCAATTTTTGCAGACTTCATCCACCATCTGGGCTGCTCTGGCAACTCAGGTTTTCAAAACTGCATGAAATAGCCCTCCAGACATTGTCACCTCAAAGAAGGTGCACAGAGTTTTGGCAAGGAGCCCCATAGGACTGATTTGTTCAGAAACAGAAAACTGGATTTCTTTGAAATTTTCACATTAAAAAAAAAAAAATCTGTGGGCATCTTGAGATTTTAGGAGGCAAGCAGGTGCTTCATTAGTGCCTTTTGAACCAGAATCATAATATAAGTACCCCCTGAATTTTATTTCTGGAAATGGCTCATATCAAGCACGTAACTGAATAAGACCCTACTTAACTGAAAACTAAGTATAAAAGCATTAAGGGTTAATGTTACAGCACCTTCAATGAATGATCCAAGACAATTATGCTTAGTTACAAACCATTATAAAGAAGATGCAGAACAGCTGTTATATGCAGTCACATATAATAGTGTTATTTAACATGTGACCCAGCAGCATATATTATCTAGTGCAGATGTTTTCAATTGAAATAAGCCCATAAAACTTGCCATCCCCTGGCACAACTGGTAGAATGTTATTTCTGCAAGAAAAACAAATTCTGCACAGACTTTTCATCTGTCACAGCCATGATCCATAAAACTGGAAAAGTTTTCTCTGAAAACCCTCCAAACTGCAAAGGGATGAGAACAAAGTGCATTTTTCACCTTTATCTTTTATTTCTAAATGTCTCTGACATATCAACATATACAGGTGTAGGATTTCTTTATATAGTAAGAGATCAAATACTGCCAATTTTGTTGCAACTCTTTTTAAATAAAACTTCCTCTGAAAAATTATGTGACTATAAATACTGGAGCTTTGTTCCCCTCCTATGTGAACCAACTTGATGTGTAATTAGTATAATGCTATATAAAAGGCAAATGATTAATTAAATTAATACTAAGTTTTCTTCATACTGTTTCATACTTTCTCTCTGTCTGCCTGTTCCATAGTCTAACCCATTATGGAGTGTATCACTCATAAAAGTTGCTGGATTTCTGAGGCAGTAGTGTTCTGCATCAAACAAGCCATGGGATCTTAATTAAATTTGGGTTTAAGTGTTGAAGAGTCCTTTTTAATTATAGGTAGGAATAATACTATATACTTGAAATGACTGATTATATTTTAGTAGGCAATTGTCTTACTATAAAATAGCAATAGTGAGCTATTTAAATACATTGCTAGTTAAATATCAGAAACCTTTTGCTCCTAATTATTTTGGTTTTTTCCACTGAAATGGTAAGCAGCTGTGTTACAATACAGTCAGTACCTTTTCAGTAATAAAGATATTCCAATGTGATAACTGTTAAATTCCTGAATTTGTGAGGACTTAAATCAGGATGTCTGATAGCACAGGAGACAATCATCAAAAAAAAAAAAAAAAAAAAGGGGAGGAGAGATTTAAATGACTAAACAGATACCTGTATGTGTGCTAGGAAAGGCAGGGATGTCTGTAATCACAATGTCTGTATATCACAATGTAATACACATGTTCTTTTGCTGTCACTGGTGTCCCCAGCCTGAATTGCCTCACTGTAGTGGTGTATGAAAATATCAGCGCTCAGCCCAGCACCTCCCATCTTGTTTTTTATTTGCAGCATTATTAGGCTGGCCATCACTAAGGGAAGTGCACAGCAGGCTGCAACAGGAATTTTCAAACCCCAAGTTGCACTGTAGCCTGACTATCTTGGGAAGTTATCAATTAGGTTTTAGTTCAGACTGGCATAAAACTGATTATTAATATTCTGGTGGCAGTGTCCTGGGGTTTTGGAACAATTGAGACAATTTTTAGTTTAAATTCTTGGATGAGTTTTGGAAGTGTGAAACATGTGGGGGCCTGTAGGAGAAAGATACTTGAATGGTTATTTTTATTTTAGGTATAACACAGCTCCTCTATCTAAGCTTGTGCTGTAGCTCTCTGCCTCAGGTCAGGAATAGGTACTGAAGTAAGCAGTGTTAGAAGCCCTTATGCACAGCAATGTTACATAAATATGAGTAAGAACTGCAGGTCAAGTTGAGAATTCCCATGGATGTGTATCTGCCATTGCTCTCACCTCCATATGTGTGACAAGAATTTAGATGTGCCATGTCCTTGGGTTGCAGAGAAAAAGAATGGTGAGTGTGAAGCAAAGCAAATCTACAGGTACTACAAAAGCAAAAGTCTTCTCTGCTTGTTTACTTGAGGCTAGGAGATAAATCCAAATAATCTTAATTCTGGAGTTTTCCTATTTGATGTTGCTGTTTGATGGGCAATGGGTTGTCAAAATTATCTATATGCATTTAACTGTTTTCAAAGTCCTCTGATTTAAAGAGAAAGTGTATATTACAACACCTCTTTTAGGATAAGATCTGAGGAGGATGAATACTCACCTTTCCTCCATCACACACAAATGGGGAGGTGGGTACATTTTTTGTGAAATGACTGTAAAACATAGGCAAGGCTCAAACCTCTATTCCTAGTACTAGTGACCTTCATATATGTTGGTTTTGAAGGACAAATTTGTAATGTGCAGTTCCCTTTCTTTACAGTGGGAATAATGTAGCTTTTTCTACCTAACAGACGTGTTTGTATAATTGCTGAGATGTCACATTGATGTGTTACCTCAGAGAAATCATTACAAATAATTTAAAAAGCCTGAAGATACATTATTCCTACCTGAGGAATAGCAATTATTTTTAAAATATTAGTGCTTATCAGTTCAATGCCTTGTAAAAATTTCTCTGTTGCAGGCATACTCAGAAGATATTTTTCATAAGGTATTTGCAATAATATTCAGTGAAGAGCAGAGCTGCTCTTCTAGGGCAGGCATGAGTAGCCAAGACTGTCACACAAATTTCTTCCCACTTCTCACAACCTTTTTTGGGATGCAACATTTTGCCAAGGGTAAATCAAGAACATTTGATCATTTGCAGTTTCCCATATCAAATGTGCTACCATGACACAGGAGCTGTTGCTTTTAGTACAAAGATTTAGCAATAATTTTCCTTCCCCTGGAGTTAACTCAAAGAGATAACAAATTGTTTAATGAAATGTTATCAGGATAGATACAGTTTTGCATCTCTGCATGAGGGAAAAGAATAAGGTAAATCACTTGCCTTGCTAGCTTCCATGTCCATACCTAGGCTGATGGGCAGAAAGCTGACCTGAATTTTCTGATAAATGGAATGTTTGATGAGTTAGTTTGTTGGGGGGTATTTTGGGGGGGGGGGGGGGGGGAAGGGAAGGGTTACTATATTAAAACTTTAAAAAGTGAAGTAATCATTTAATTCACAGGTAGGGTGTTGAGAACAGCAGGATACCCTGTGTGTGGATTTTAACGACTTGTGCTGGCAATGAGATCCAGCATTGTGGCTTTCTCCCATAGTTGTTTGGCCACTGGAGCTTTGCCAGTGCAATGTATCCATCTAGTTGCCTCTAACCTCATTTGATGTCCACACTTACTTGGGTCATCCATCTTGCAGCCCTACCTCACAGACAGATTTAGCAGGGACAAAGAGGTGACTGCTTATGTTTCGAGCTGAACTGGACTTTGTCAAATGTCAGGGGCAAGGACAAAATGCAGAAAATTTCTGTCTGCTGGAAAAGAGAGTTTTTAATTACCTGATGGGTAATTAAAAAATTACCTGATGGGTAATTGCCTGTAGTGGTGTTTTCTTCCTGGGGGCTTCTGATCAAGGCTAGCAGCTGCTGAACAACTCTGCTGTCATCATCAGGGGAGCATAAGCCCTGCTACTTAAAGGTGACAGAGACCTTTGCCAGGGCATCCTCCCAGTGGATTATGCTGGCATTTTGGAGATTTCCTACTAAAATACACTTGTGAGTCAAGCCCTCTTTTTCTGACATAAAAAAAGAAATAAGACCAACTCTAGAGTGTGGTTTCTATTGGTAAGGAACATTTTTGTTCATCTTTTGAACTCATAACACAGATCTGAATTTTTCTCTGGATTTTTTTTCAGCTACTGTAAGGACATTTCAGACAGTGTGCAGACTCCCATGGGGAGAAAATAAAAGACACTATGGTGTGTGAAGCAGAGCAATGAGAAGCTTAAATCTGCTCTCAGTGATGTACACAGATCCTGTAGGCCATTTCTCTTTACTTCTGCTCCTTCTCTTTTCTTATTTAGTGGCTTGTTGGATTTTTTGGTGTTTTTTTTGTTTTGTTTTGTTGGGTTTTTTTCTTGGGGAATATGACTGGTTTTGATAGCAGAGCTTATTTTCCTTTTGGTGTTTCCCATTACTCCACTTTCCCATTCCCAGTCTGTTTTGTTGTTAAATGATTAAATGATTATCAAATGGGCAAAGGATTTTTCTGCACTTTTGTTGCCATGGTGACTGGATATGAAGGCCAGAGAAGGAATGGAAGTTGAATATCAGAAATAAAATTGAATCAAACCACTTTTGCTATTAGAGAACTTTGCCTACAATTCACTTTTCTTCAATGAAGTTATTTTTATGCTAAGGAAAACAAACTCTTTTGGGGAACAAAAGGGGAGGAAAAGGAAACTTTTACCTTCTTCACTCCGTCTTTTTACAGAAGAGTTTCTGGTTTTTTTTTTTTTTTTTTTTTTTTTTTTTTTTTAAGATAACATATTGGGACTATGTTGATACTCAGTTGTTACTTAATCAGATTCCTGTGTGTGTCATTTTGTGTTTGGAAGGGGATTTCTTTCAGCACTCACAGACTTCTATGTTGTTCTGGGAAATGCAATATTAGGGTCCTGGGCTGGGAATTTTCAGCAGAAAAACTAACCAGAGGTGTTTGCTGTCATAGAAGATGGGATCTAGAAAAAAAGTTAGAAGAAAGGCGCAGTGAAAGGTGCTTCACTGCCTCATATTGCTCTCTATAGTGCTTTTTCCCCCCTCCTTGCTTCCAATTATATGTACTTTGGAGATGGAAAGCAGCCATGGGGTGGGGTTTTTTTTCTTTATCTTCTATCAGAAATTATGAGCAGAATCTCTTCAATGAGATATTGCTCCACCTCAGACAGGTTTTGATTCAGGCCACAAAAGTCTTTGTCTTTTAGTGACTCTGAGTCACTAAAAGACTCAGAGCCAACAGAGAAATCAGTTCTTGATCTCCTCAGCTCTGAAAAAACTTTATTCCATTTTAGAGGTGTACTTAATGACACTGTCCCCACAGTCTGGACAGAATAGAATCTCATGCCCAGCCATCTCCACCCTCTCTTCCCAGGTCAGATTCCTATACCTAGAAAAGAGTCAAGGCTTCAGAACAGGTAGGTTTGCAGGGCTGTGGGAAGGTATATATCAATCCCAGCTTGAAGGTTCAATATCTTTGTTGGTAGGGACAAAACTCTCTGCCAGGTGGCTAGGAGGGAGATAACAACATTGCAGAGCAACTTGCTCATTCTTCTAAGTAATCCTTCTTTTTAATACTGATGGAAATTCAGGACTGGACAATTATTTATCCATTCACTTAGTCAGGGTGATGTCTTCATCATGCATGCAGTGTTAGAATAGTTGTGATGGGAACTAAATTAGCTGCTTACTCTTTCCAGCATGAGGAATTGATGTGTTGAATAACACCCAAGGGAATGTGATGCTTTTTAAGGTTAGAACCAGGCAGTTAATGTGATTTTTGCATTATCTAACTGACAGGAGTGAGGGATCACAATATTTCTCTTCCCATGGAAACCTTATTTTTCTTTCTGCAGTCATGATTCTCAAACTGACCAAATACTGAAAAATTTTGAAGTTAAGGTGAGAGTAATCAAATGTGTTATTTTTTTACATGTAGTTAAGTAGTCCAAACTTGTTTGAAAATTACCAAACTCTGCCCCACTGCACTATTGAACTTCAGGCAGTAGGCATTAATTGCCTATATCAGGGAAACATTCTCCAATTGTTGTTCCTGTGTAGATGTTTCATTCTAAGAAGCACTGATTCCCCTTTTTGCATGTCAGACTGTGAAAGCAAAGCCCGACAGGGTGAGTCTTCTAACATGAGCCTTATCTGACCAGTTTTCATTTCCTGGGCTGAATTTTTAAGTTTTTAATTCTAACATCCAGGACAGAGGGTTTGTATCTTAACGGACATGACTTCAACTGGTTCTTTGCTTTGTATCTTGAAGTAGTGAATTTTTTCCATTTTCTCTGTGAGTCATTCTCTTTGCTTGTTTGGATAGTTTTAGCTAGATTCATCAGAAGCTTAGGTTGTTTTTTGTTTTTTTTTTCTTTGCTAGTTAAAATGAAAGACTAATTGCCTTCTGTCTTGAATTTAAATCTGAAAGTCTCAATAGGCATTGTTTTGGTTAATGTGGTTTGCCTAAAATGTGGGTGAGTTTATGTTGGACCCTTTATGCATTTTTTCCACATCATTGGTTCCTCATTGCTTCAATATTAATATCAACTGTCAGTCAAGAGACCAAAAAGCATTTTTAATGTGTTCTGGTGAGGGTTTTTTTTTTGTGGCTGCATTGAGCTTTGAAATAGGTACACTCTTACCTCTAGAAGAAACGAGCAGTCTCACAAAACAGCAAAGTAAGAAGGAAATAGGCACAAGTACTCTAGCCATCTCTTCACGTACTTGAGAACCTACTTTATTCTGGGTATTGCTGTTTGAAACACAATAGTATTTCCTTGCCTAGAGTTTCCTTTTGTTGTTTTCTTTTCATGGCTTTACACTGATCCATGCAAAGTCTTACTGACTTTATACAGAATCATAGAGATGAAGAGCTGTTGTATAACACTCTCATCTGCTGCAGTGACTGGGTTGAAATGATGATGTTTTAGTAACGAATAGTTGCACTTGAAAATGTGATTGTGTTGCAGGCTGTCAGACCCTGAGCGTACAGATGGGTGCCTGATATTCAGGATGGTCCAATTTCAGTTTGCACAGGCAAATATGTGCTTCCTTTTAGACAGACTCTGCCTGGTGGATGCTCAAGGTCATGCGTCTGAGCTGCACAGAATCTCTAAAATGCTTCAGAACCATGGAGCCCACCATGAAGGAATTAGCTTTCCCTCTGTGCAGCAGTCACTAGCAGACTGGTGACTTTAATCATAGGCAACAGGGGCAAAAACCTTTCCTTTTCCTCTGCCTTTCACTGAAAATCTTCTTGAGCTGGAGTTTGCTAAAGGGATTCAGAACTAAAAGCCTGTTGCCACAGGGCTTGACAAAGATTTCAAAGAGCCACATTGCTGTACATCTTTATTGCCTTTCTTTTTGCAGGTCAAGTCAGCCACAGAACACTGCCTGAAGTGACAGTGATGAATTATGTAGAATTGCTGTTAGTGTGAAATGGAGTGGCTATAATGTAATATGTGAGCATCTTAAAAACATGACCCAATTCACCAATGACAGATGTGGTGATGAACACATGGAATTAAAGTAAATAGCATCGTGTGTAAGCAATCAATGATTTGAAACAATAAAACTTTGTGATGTGAGCCCTTATATTGTCTATTGACTCAGCCCCTGGATAACTACCTTGTCTTACCTGTCTCCCAAAAGCCTTGGGCCTGTTGATCTTTCTTCTGCTGCTGCAAGCCCTATACATGCCAGGCTGGACTATTTATACTCAGCACTCAGCTGTCCTTGTAATTATCATGTCATCTCATTCTTTGAAAAAGCCAAGTTTTCCAGTGTGCTGTATCTCACCTTTACAGAGTAAATGCCCCTCTTACTCTCTAAAGACACAAGTTAGCAGGGACAGTTTCAGGGTAAGAACAGGTTTTCTGATTTTTCAGGAACTTGCTAAACAGTGCCCAGAGCAATCCCACTTTTTTCTTTGAATGAATTGATGATAAGGTCGACAGTAAACTGCAAATAGTGCTGAGGCCTGAGAATAGGCTCTTGCTTGAGAACAGCTTGGAAACATTGATGTTGATTTTTCCAGGCAACGGTTCCAAATCCATGTCTTTAGAGTTGTTTTTTGTAGGAATTTTTTTTTAAAAAAACAAACCCTATCACTAAAGAGACTTGGACATGTGATGCACCTTATCCATTATCTTTTCTGTGACACTCTCCAGTGTTTCCAAGGAAGGAGGCAAAAGATCTGTGTTCAGTTATTTGTTGATATTATATTTGCTTCCATACCCTTCTCCCTACCCCAAATGCCAGCTACATCTGGGGTTCAGAATAACTTCTGCCTTTATAATGTGTCAGAATTCTATGAATTAGGAACTAAGAATATTATTGCATTATCATCTGATAATGTAACTCTGATTCGGGCAGGAAGAATCATTGCTACTGGAGATGAAGGAAGACTACTTTGAATAAATGAAGAGTAAAGAGTGAAATATTATTGCAAGAATATTTTGAAGCAATATTCATTCTTCTTTCCTCCTTTTCAGTCCCTCAATTTCTTTTTCTGTGATCCTCATCCTGCTTCAAATGTCATCCTTTTTTTATTTATTCAATTCTTTCATGTCTAAACTCTTCTAATTTTTCTCAGTTATTTACCAAGTGATATTGGAGTTCACATGCTTTGCAACACCTGCCCTGTGCAGACTGGAGACTAGCAGTACTACAGAAAAAAAACCAGCTGCTCAGCAGAACTGTAGTGATGGATAAAAGGTTGGAGGAGTAGGGCATTTTCTGTAAGCCCAGAGGCAGGACATCATCTCTCACATATCACTGTCTCCTAATGCCACTGTGTTTTGTGTTGCTGCTGCTAGGTCATTCTCTATTTTAGGCAGAGCACTTATGGGCACAACCATTATATTAAAAAACAAACTTCACAATAGCTGAGTGTCATATTATTTGAAAAATAGGTTGTACTTATATGGGTTAGTGAATACAGCACTTGGAGTCAACTGTGAGAGCCGTTTTTGTTCACCCCGGGTTAGCCTGAGCCTTATGGATGTTTGCCATGGGCTGGAACTGCAGTCTGTCACAGCCCTGCTGGATAAATTATACATGACAGCTAGAGACATGGGCTTGGGAACCTATCTGGGGAGAGGCCTGACACACAACCAGCCCTGAACAAACTGCTACTGACTCCCGAGAGGGCTCTGTGGTGGGATGAGGAGTTTACAGCTGAAAAGGGATACTACAGAAAAAAGCTGAAAATAGGGGAGGCTGTTACAGCAGAGGAAGGAAAGGACAGTGGAAATGAAAGGTCATGCAGACCAATGCAGGATAATGAAAGCTGGCACTTCCCAGTCACAGCCCATTCTCTCCTAGTCACTCAGTGACCTGAAAATAATACAGATTCACGGTCTTTTCTCTCCTGTCAGTGTGGTCAGTGACCTTACAACAATATCCTGTAGTCCATTAAAACAAACCCATTAAAAAAAAACATTACCGGTCCCACCCCCTGAAATTAAAGCAGGGTGGGAGAGAGTCATAAATAAAAGCTCTTCTAAAGTAAATTAGTTATCTGGGTATTTGGATGAGAAAACAGGAAATAATGAGTGACATATCAATCTATCAGAGGTATAAGCTAAATGAGATGCTGAAGTTACAAAACAAACATGGTTGGTTACATTTGGGATTAGATTTTTCTTTCCCCCCATTAAATATTTTTTTATTCTGGGCCTTTTAGAATAAAACCCAAATAATTTTCTATTGTTCATTGTAGTTAGTTTCTCTGATAAAATTTAAACTCTTGGGGCCAGTCTGGAGTTGTTTACAATTGACTAATCTCTTGATGCTAACACTAAGGTCATTATATAAACGTTCTGGGGAGATGCTTAGATTTGATAAGGAAAAGTATCCAAGAATGTGCCTGGAGGAGGATTAAAGTATATATTGTTAGACTTTGAACTCATTTAGGGTTATACCCTCTGAAATCCTTACTGTGTAAAGGCAAATATTACATCAGTACCAGAAAGCTGGACACAGCAGATGTATGGGGGGAGGGTCTTCAAATGTGTTTCTGGGTTTGTGTTTCAAAACTTATCTGAATAGGTGTGAACCTGGGTGTTTGAAGGTTAATTTCAAAAAAAAAGCTTTTATAAGTAACTAATTAATAGTCATATGTAACATGGGGTTTCAAGGGTAGCTTAATTGGACTTGAGGATGGGATGGGATGGGATGGGATGGGATGGGATGGGATGGGATGGGATGGGATGGGATGGGATGGGATGGGATGGGATGGGATGGGATGGGATGGGATAGCATGGCATGACATGTGCTGCTGAAATTCAGGCAAGCTGCTTTTGATGTCTATTTTTCCTGTAAGGACCATTTTTTCCTCTCTTTCTTTACAGCATCATACATGGTTGTTCACGATATCTTTTACTTCCCAGACCAACCCTACTCAGCAACATCATCAAAATGTCATGTCTGCTGTTGGCAAAGAGGGAACTGCATCTTATGATGAAACTACTTTTTTGATGCTGTGACTGTTTTGGGAAGAGGTGATCTGATATTGGGGACTTTCTGAGACAGAATATATGATAATAATAGCAGATCAAATATATGGAGATGTTTTTTATAGGAATGCACATATGGATACCTATAGCTTGCTTCTAGACCAATTCTTGAATAGAATGACTGAAATAAAATTGACTGAATTTTACATTCTTTCCTTGAGTTTTCAAGTTTCTCTGAAGTTACATATTTAACTGATGTAATTGTGTTCCATCAGGTGCTTCCATTTTCCTCATAGAATTCCTATAATATTTTAAAATGTTCAAAGATATTGTGGTTTACTCATTTGGAAATTTTGAAGCTCAGGTACACAAATCACCTTTTTTTCTGGAGTATCTTCACGCATTTAATGTCATTCTGGATTTTGTGAGTGAACTTGCTAAATTTTGCAGTATTTGCACTCTTGCAGAGCACATGGAACCCCACTGCTGTGCATTAAGTTTACAGTGGGAAAGAATTTCTAGCATTGTTTCAGGAATGTAAAATAGAAAGTCCATGGGTTTTGAGCAAAGAAATTGTTCAGTTCTGACTGGACTTTTTCTATTAAGGATCAAACTCCACCGTGAACATATCTGTGTGTCTGTTTGGGATGTGGTTTTGATATTACTTCTGTTATGGGTCAGGAAGCAGAGTTTGTTCCTATCGGAAGAGTGCACAGAGCAGGTATGAAATTGTAATGGTTTTTTTGCCCCTCGGCATAGGGAACATCAGAGAACTCTGCAGTGGTTAAAAATGACATTTTGAACCTTTTGGTCTGAGCTCAGTCACATCAGCAGTGAGGAGTTCTGTATTTCACAGTGCAAAAGTTACTGAAATAATTTGTGCCTGCAAATGGGCAGTGTAGAAATAATAATAATAATAAATAATAATAATAATAATAATAATTAATAAATAATAAATAATAATAATAATAGTAATAATACGTCAATCTGGCTTCTCGCTAACAGTTGTAAGTGCAATTAAATTTAACACATGGGAAAAATATGTTGGTTTGTTTATGTTTGGAAAAGAGTTAAAACTCTGAAATACTATGCTATAATTGTAGGGACTGATGTTCTGTTCAGACAGATAACAACTGAAGGACATATAACCTCCCTGCACACTGCTAACAAAAAAAAAAAAAAATCAGTAAGAAGATTGAGGGGACTGGAGGGACAACTCTATAATGTAAAATTAGGGTAAATAGCTGCAATTTGCTTTGGCAATGGCAGACTTGAAGATGGGAAACAAACACTGAAGAGTGTATCCATGATTTAAAGAATTTCTTGGCATAGTAGAAGGAGTGATGGAGTCAACTCAAGTGGAAGTTCAGGTGGTATGTCTTCATAAAACTTCCTGACATTGACATTTGCGAGTCTAACAATATCCCAAGGCATGTAGTAAAAACTTTATCCCTTGAAATATTCAAAAAGAAACTTGAGGAGAATTACACATATGGCATACTTCTGCAGGAAAAGAAAATATACAAGGTCTTTTCCACACATAGAGATTATGTGAATTTCAGGATACATTCCTATCAGGTTCTGAAAGATAAGTGCATTTGAGCCTTGCCAGAACTTGGATTCAAATAGAAGATATTTAAAGAAACTTTGGAGTCCTGTGGGCAATAGGGCTCCTTCATCAGAAGCAGCATGTAGAAGCAGCTTCCCAAAAGACTCTTTAATAGTTGAGGACAGAAGCACCATCACAGTGCTACCCACCATCTCGAGTAAGGTAATAGTGTCCTCTAATTTCATGGGATTTGGCATTGTCATTTTTTTTCTTCTCCCTCCTGAATAAAGAACTCTTCTTGAATCTGTGGGGAAAAAAAATAATGTCTTGTTTTTCTCTTCTGCTTTCTTTCCCTCAATCTTTTTGCTTTATTTGTGACAGAAGGAAAGAAAACATTTTGTGAATGTTGTTCCCTACAATACACCTGGGTATACTAGGAACAGGGAAATTCCAGCTGTGTGGGGTTGTTTTTTTCCTTGCAAGGGTTGTGTTTTATCTTAATGGGTTTCTCTGAGAAACTAGAAACTTTGTAAAATCCCCCCCATTGCCAAGGATTCAGTTTTAACCTAAAAGCAAGGAGAGTTTTACTAGAGATATCTGCGGACACCAGAGATGGAAGCCTATTTATTGACTGGTTCAGTGTATTTCAGACAGGTCAGAGCTTTATGGGGTCTCTTCACTTGCTTATGGTGTGGCATGGCTGCTCATGCTCCCTGCAGGCCCTGCAAGGCCCCTGACACCAGTGGGGCCACTGGTGTGAGTGGTGCCAATCCTCACAGTCCTGCTGCTTCAGCCACTGTGATGGATATGCTTGTTGTGCAGCATGAGTCCAACTTCAGACAAGTCAACTTCAGAAAGAAAGCAAATAGTACAAAATACCAGTGGGTATCCAGTAACAGACATCCATATTTCCAAACTAATCGTTTTGGCTGGAATTTTTCTAATTAAAGGTCATGAAGACTGCATGGTGTGTACCTCACTCTACAGTTTAGTCCTGCCATTAACTACAGCTTTTACTGCATAAACTCAGCCCTATGGAGACATAGGGAATGTAGCTTCAACATAACACTGTTTTAAAAAGGTTTCCATTTGGAGGCTGTCTGGGGAAGGTGTAATCAGCAGTCACACTGTGCAGCCACTTGCCCCTTTAGGAACTTGTGCTAAGCTTTCATCCTGGAAGCTGGTAAGGCACCGCTCAATGTGTGAGAGTAGCTAAAAGATCTAAAGTATTTTTTCTGTTCACTGCTCTGGAAATAATTTTTTCCCTTTCTTTTGAATCCTTCTGAATGTGAGCACCCTAAAACATTTGAAGAACTTTGCGTGAACCCATTCCACTGAGGTCTAGTTGTGACAAAGGAAAATTACTGTTCAAAAATATGTGTTTTCTTCCAGAGCTTTTAAATGATTGTGAGACGCTTATTTGTTAGAGGAGAAATTCTGGCAAGGTTGGATGAATTTTTGAAAGTGCATCACGGGTAAATCAGTTATTCCAAAAATGGACAAAAAAGTTATACTTATCCATACAAATAGTTCCATAAGGGAAGAGGCCAGCAGCTAGCAATTTTCTAATTGCTCTGTTGCCCTGATTTACCCCGCTATTTGTGTGACATCCAGATTGTAACAAAACTGTTACCACTGAAACACATCTTAGTTCTTGAACACTCCCCAAGGGTCAGAAAAGTACCTTTTGGAATAAGACATTAATTGTGGGAATAGGTTCCACATGCAAAGCATTGTATTACTGGCATATTATCCTTATATGTCATTTTATTGCATTTTACACCAGTGGCTGTTATCTACTGAAGAGAGTAACCTTCCCTGTCACAGAAACAGTCTGGAGTTTTGTCTCAGCTATAGAAATGTCTTAGACCTCCCAAAAAAGTGCGCAAAACCTGTTATGTGTCTACACAGTGGCTGCTTCATTAATCCATAAAATCTGGTCACCAATCAAGATGTGCCCAAGTTCTTTTTTACTCAGCTTTCAGACATCCTGCCTTGACAGGTTTGTTTTTTTCTGAAGTCACGCAGTCTGTGCATGTGTGTGTGGGCGTGGGTGTGAGGGAGAAAATGCAAAGCACCCGGCAGACATTAGTCACTTTGTGCCGTAGTGTGTTGGAAGGTACTCAAGTTCTAGGTTGTAAAAACATTGTGGTGCACTCTGTAGAGTGTGGGCCCATGAGGTTCAGTGCTGCAGCTGTT
This sequence comes from Certhia americana, assembly GCA_018697195.1. NCBI lineage: Eukaryota > Metazoa > Chordata > Aves > Passeriformes > Certhiidae > Certhia > Certhia americana. Next base: position 18,971,302 of record CM031857.1, on the reverse strand, counting down.
GATTTGATAGCTGAAGCACTTTTTCAGGTCTATCTGTCTTTTCTCCTTTTCGCCCTGTGTACCTCCATGTGCATGTGACAGCAGAGACCACCTTTGTTGCAAGAGGTAAAGCCATGAGCTTTCCAGGCTGAAGATAGAAATCCTGGTCAATAGCACCAGCATTTTTGCCAGCATGCTCTTTAATTCACTGGGCACAGGGAGCAAAAAGGAGAGGGATTCAGCAGAATTAAGGTCAGACAGACAGGTCACACGTATTAACACTCCTATACAGGGAACGCAAGGGGATAAAGCAGCAGAGAGATCAGGATCCTAGTCCCTCTGTGATAAACAGAATTTTTTCTGAACATGAACACTAAAAAAAGTGAACCTTTGCAGAGGACATTTCCTCTCAGTGCTCTCACTGATTATGCAGGTTTTAAGTGTTGTTAATTCAGACAGAATTTGTCATGCAGTTCTGCATCTGGATGGCAGATCCACTTAAAGCCCTGGGGTGCAACTCAACTACCCTTGTAACTCTCTCTCTTAGCCTGCCCTTTAGGTGTACTCTAGATGCCTCCCTACCTTGAAAGCTGATATTGCAAAACCCCTGTAGCTAGCATCTGCAGCAGATGGAATTCCTATCCTGGGCTGAATATACAGATGGGTGCAGATCAGCCAATCATGCCTACAAATTACATTTTACCCCCTTGTGTGGTGTGTACATCTGTGAATTTTGGTAAGAATCCTCTATGCCATGTAGGAAAGTCAGTAAGGTTATAAAATTATATTTCCTGAATATATCTCTTCTACATATGTACTGTTTAGGCAAGAACAAGAGTGAGACCGTGTATGAGACAATGGGAGGTGAAAAAAATTCACTTGGATAGCATTGAGAGTGTTCTCCTATCTAGGTTAAATAAAAGAAAGAATGAACTATGTTACCTGCATTATAAACATCTTCATCCTTTATGCAGAATTGGCTTGAGTAGAATGCTACACTGGCAATGTTTTAGATTTTACACCTTTACACTTATTTCTCTGTGTTTGCTCCTGCACTTGCCTTTTGTTGAAGCATTATGATTATGTGTTTCATTAATAATGGCTGTCTGAGATTCTTAACATTTAAGATAATTCCTCATATTGAAAAAACATGCATTGTGATACATAATGTACAAACAGCAAAAAGATGTTTTCTACCAAAAGAATAATGTTATATGTACTCACAGCACTTCACAAAATCCTCATCCCTAAACTGGCAGTGGATAGCAAAGTTTAGAAGTACATGGATATTAATCACAATCTATTTATCTCTGGGTGACTTGGAGATCAAAATAACATGGGATATTTTGAGTGATGATAACAACTTTGGAGGACTTATCTCAGCCAATTTTGTTCTACATGTTTTACATTCTAGCCTGGTGATGTTAATTCAAGAGCATTGCCAGGGTGGAGTTGGGAGCCTGCCATTAAACATTGATTTTCCCAGTATCTCACAATTACAGCAACATCTGTACTAAATAACTTTTACTGATCGTCTCTGGAGAGTTCATGGACAATGTATCTTACTCAAAGGTCTCCTTTCTTACCTGTCCATGAGGGAGTTGTAATGATTGTGCAGTAGGGTATTCTGTGAGAGGGACTAAGATTGAAGTTTCTTGAGGCTTTCCTTTTTATTTTCTTTTAATGACACCTTTGTAGATACACCTTAATTTTCTTATCTGTATCAGTGTATTTTGCCTAGGTCTCTAAAAGTGTTTCCTTGCCCATAAGATTTATAGGTACTTGATAAGTCGTTTATTTTTTTGCCTTCATAAATTCTCAATATATTAGAAAAGAACCATATCAAACAACAGCATCAAAAGAATGAGTGTGTGGTAAAGTTATAAAATACACTCCTACTGGTTGAGCAGAGGAGCTCTGTGTCATAATGGATTCTAAGGAAGGGGCTGCTAAACTGACTCTTCCCTATCTCAGTGCTCATATTTTGGGTATGGCACATTGTAATACTGAATGGAAATGAAACTGAAATAGTCTAAAAAACAAAATAACACGTCTTCCAATTTTGCTTTAGAGAGCAGGCTTCTCAAAATGCTTTATAAGAGCTCATTAATTAATCAGCCTCTGCAGCATCCCTGTGAGATGGGTACATGTTTTTGTCTGCATCATTTCATACATGCAGAAAGCTGATTTTGCCCTGGGTTAAGCAACAACCCAGAAGTGTGGGTGAGGTGGGACCATAGCTTCAATTTCCATGCTGACCAGGTTATACTGGATTTCATGATTCAGCCAGAAACTTAGGCTTTGCCTCACAGTACTACAGTCCAGGCCCCACTAAACAGGGAGATTTAAAGGCTTCAGACACAAAAAACAGGGATGGAAAGAAAAACATTTTTCTCTCACGAGAATGTATCACTCATAATGCAATGCTGAATACTCTGTGCTTTCAAGGATGCCCTGGATTTGGGGAGGAGAAAGAGTAAGAAGTTGTACCTGTTCCCGCAGTGCTGAGGATTCAGGAAAAGTATTGGCATACAAGGAACCTGAAGTGTCTGTAAGAGGCCCAACAGGGATGGGAGTCTGTAGGCATGAGTCTGAGGGGACAGTTCCAAAACCAGTGCAGGATATGAGGATGAACTGAGATGGAATGAGGATGAATTGAGAAGGAATATCCTGGGTCTTTTCTCCCCTTCAGTTAATAGTTTTCTAGAAGAGTACCAAGCCTTATGTTCTTTTAAGATGCTTATTTTACTTGCTACTTATATTTTGAAAACTTTCCTAGAAGTTGAATCTTTAAATCTAAAACAATCAACTACCCAATGAGTATTCTGCCTTGCCTGCATGATCTGTAATGCCAAAATCATCCCGAACTTTCTGTACCACTTTGCTGTTCTTTAGTCATTAAGCTATACTGAGGAAACTGCCTTTCTGAAGTATCTCAGAAATAACACAAGAGAAAAAGCAGGGGTTAGCATATCCCTTTCATGCAGTACCCTGGAAACTTCCTGAATTTTCATCGAAGACAAAGACTGATAAAGTCCTGATATTTTTAAAGACATCGTCTCAACTTTCTCTATATTCTGTTTAAAAATCCAGTGTTATCTTAAACAGAAATAGTTTTTTATACTTAATCTTGAAACACACAGAATCTGTAATTCCAGTTTACCCCCTTATCTGTTTACAAGGTTCCCACCCTGTTAACTTCTACTGTCAGACATGTTTATTTTTAAAGGAAACTTCAAATGAATTTGTGTCCTTTACAAGCAATGAAGTTTCCTTGTGAAAATTTGAAGGTGAATTTCAGTAAATTGTGGATCAGCTGTTTTTCAAACCCCCAACTGAGAACCACAGGATATTTATAGTGCTCAAAAAAGAGCTATTAAATGCATTTCAAAGTTTATTTCCATTCACTGGTTTATTATATATTTATATTTAGCATTTCAGTTAGTACGTGGGCTTCCAAACATCTTTGTCAATTGAAAATTTCCGGGTGCTCTTATTATATCAAATATTATAAGCTAAGTGGAATATTACAACTCAATTCAATCAGGCTGTTTATCATGCATGACATAATCTCTTAAAATACACTGTTCAATCACTGTGATTGAAATAGTTTTCCCTTCGAAACAAATATAATTTTGACTATTTCCTCTTTTCTCTTTCTGTTCAATTCTTTGCAAGTCTATTGCACCTCTCTGTGAAAATCTCTCTTCAGCTTTTATGATCATTAGGTGATTTACTGTGACTCTCTTTGATAAGAGATGCCTAATAGCAGTTTTCATTAATAATAACTGACTCTTACGTATCATTCTACTCACCAGTGAAAGAATATTAACATAGAACATGCCAGCTGTGTGCAGGGAACATGAAGATGAAACTTGAGATTTGCTGCATATTTCTGCAATTGCAGAGGAAACTTAGAGGGGCAAAAAGCACTTCACTGAAGTGGGATCTGTCTGACATGGCAGTTAATGACTTACCATGGTCACAAAATATCACAAGAACTTTTACGGCCAAGTGAAGTTAATACGTTAACAAGGCAATTCCTTCAACTGTGGAGAGAGGAAGATATTTATATCTGGAGGATATTGACCCCTCAAATCAAAGCTGGAGAGAAACTGCAAGGTTGCAGAGGAGTCTTGTGGACCACCCATGTTTACATCACAGTGAGGCCACACTTTCTTCCTCAGACCGTAATTTAAAGAGTTTGACAGTCCTGGAGTGGCCTGACAGAGCAACTGGGGATGAATATGATCAACCCTCCCTGGTTATCACTGAGTTTGCATCTTCCTACAGTGCCTATACTGCAGTTGAAACCTGTGATTCTGGGTCGTGGAGATACATAATGGCAGGTCAGTGTAACTGACTTGTGTCCACTGTGGTGACGTGCCCCAGCCTCCATCCCCCTGCCCTTCAGCAGAAGTTAACCCTGCCATCATCTCTTGGGTCATAACTCAATGGCACTTGACACAACTGGCATTTGCTTAACCTATTCAATTGGCTTCTCTTTCTGTAACTTCTCTCAGTAACTTCTCTTTCTGTATCTTCCAGTAGATGTTTCTTTTCCAGGAAACTTGTAGTATATTCAGCCCATTTAATCTGAATCATGCTACAGGTTCATTTCTTTCCCAAGTTACTCTCTGTACCTTGGCATATTTACAGGTGGTTGTCTTTTCTGCATTCCCACCTGCTGGTGCATTCCTGTTAGCCCTTTGTTTGAGCCATGATTTTGTGCATTTCTTCTACAGAACTCTGATAATATGTATTTGGGAAATGTGCCACATGGTTAATCAAAACCTTTCATGAGCAGTAACTATGACTCTCACTGCCGTGGTTGAGTTTGTATGTACAGCAATTCTCATGGACTTTCCTTACCAGTAGTACTTAGAATGATTGTTATAGCCCATTGTCTTTTTAGCTTATCTAAACAATTGAAACAAAAAAAGGACAAAAACCAAACAACTATCAGTTCAAAAAGTTGTTTTAAAAGGCATTTTTTATTTGAAAAATATTTCTTCTTTGAGCCTGTGCTTCAGATTTTGCATATTATGAATGCCTGATAGAAGGGCAAAACAAGCTGTACATTGCTGTTTCATGTATTGGCAACAAAACTACAAGAAAAATCTTGAATGCAGATTTTTTTATTATTGATGACAGTATAATTGAAAGAGCACAGCTGGATTTTCAAATTTTGTTGCATAGATCTAAATGACTATATAGATTATGAAGCAGTGGAGAGTCAGCTGCTATCTGTTTTTGCATTTCCTGTTGTATTTATGTGTTTCTCTAGGTTTCTCATTTTTTATCCATAACTTTTTCCAGTTTATTTCTGTTATTAGAGGTGGTTCAGAGAGGAAAAAATGAGAAGAGTTATCAATGACAATATGCCTTTACACAGATTTCAGAGGCAATCTTTGGGCATTTTCACTGTAAACATCATTGGCAAAGTTTCTTGGCAATGTTGCAGATTATTCCAAGATCAACTACAGAAGATACTGAGGCAAGAAAGAGAATAGCCTATAAAAAAATAGATCAATGTGTGATTTTAAAAGTTTTAATTTCCTTTGTCCTTAATTTTTAGGTGTCTACCTATTTTTCATTAGAATGAAGTTGATATTCTTTTCCTCACAGAAGGCTAATATGTAGGCTTTTGAGTCAAGAATATTTCTTGATGAGGCTTTTCAGAACAAAAGACCTTTTCTCTCTCACCCACTTTCATGTGACTCAAAGACAGCTAAAACCAGTTCTCACATAACTAAGAGTTTACTCATGTGTTATGGACTTTTATCTACTATGGGAATACAGACTACAGTGAAAATGAGAAATTTGAATAAGGGTTTTGTTTCTTGTGGGAAGTTAAGAAGGAGGTCATAGTATGCTTAAACATCATCCAAGTAAAATCCACCTTAGGCTACCTGCAAAACTATTTCAGCTCATTTAGTTGAGCTGTTTATAAAATACTGGGCTTGCCTGCTGCTCATGGCTACAAAAGCTTTTGTTCCTTGGCTGCCTACGGCTGCTCTGTGTGTGAGCATGAGGCAGAGCATCCTTGTCTGTGGCCATTCCTGAGAGCCATGTGGTGGCATGCACCCCCTCCAGCTGATCACAGCAGTATCCATGGTAAAAGACATACATGGGAAGGAAATGATCTGGGTGTTACCCTTCAGGGAGGAGGTGATGTTTAAGGTTAGCAAGGCAGCAAACACTGTTCTAAAATAAGGAAGTGGTGTCTTGGGAATCTCCTTTGTTACACTGTGTGCTGCCTCAGCTATCCCTGTCACTTTTCAGTGCAGTGAATGATTACTGATTTTGTGATGTCTTAATGTGGCACACTGTAAGCTACTGTGGTCAGGAGCTGTACCGTGAGCAGCTCTGGCATTCATGCAGCAAAGATTGGGCTGCAAAGTGTCAACCCCTGTCAACCCATGTACCTGATCTTCTTACAGACCAGAGCCACGAGTTTGCCTGATGCTACCACTCATGTCAGTATAAATTTGGTGTTTTTTTTTTTTTAAACAAGGAAACAGTGAGATGCAGGGAAAAGAGAAGACATCCTGAGTAAAATCTTACTTGCTTTACCTTCTGCAGGGCTTTGTGGTCCATCATGCCTTGCGAGTTTTCTGCTGGTGTGAGTGGGATAGCACAGTGGAGAAAGGTATCCTACAGAATAGAAATGATGCACTTGAGAGACTGAAGACAGTAACATGGCCAAACTGTCAATAAATCAGAATGCTTCCTAGAAGGCCATATTACAGGTGGCGTTGGCCAAATGTATTCCCTGTGCCACCTTATTGACTTCAGTGCAGTTGCTCGAGATAGATTTGGCTCCTATTCCTTGAAATGTTGGTGGAAGAGAATGTTTTTATTTAACTTTTGGCAAGGCTTGTGACTGAGCTGTGGTGTGTTTTATGTCCTCTAGCTTTTGACATACACTTTTAATTATTCTTAATAAATTTAAATATAAGTTATAGCCTTGATCTGTGCCAACCATTGGAGGATTTGTCAACCCAACATTGGAACTAGGAGATGAAGACCTCTAAAATGAAATTAACAGATATTTAACAAAAATAAATAAATTATGTCTGAGCATTTTTATGTCCTGAGTGTGCCACATAAATAATTCATCATATTTTCTTCTGTACAGCTTATATTTTAAATGGCTTTTCCACAGAGATATCCTGCTATTTGTTTTCACTGCTCATAGGTATAGATGATAGTATATCACCCTGAAGTATTTGCAACTCTCAGCTCAGCAACTAATTGTCAGTAGTTATAACAGCAGTACTATTCATTACACATTGCAGAACAGTGAACTTTTGGACTTCCTTTAGTCCTGTACCTGCTAACATTGCAGTGAATATTAAATGATGGTATCTATTTCTTTGGTCTGCAATACCTAAGAAAGAGCGGCAAAATTGACTCTGACATACAGCAGGAAGCCAAAAACCAAAGAGGGCTACCCAGTATGCTGTACAATCCAGGAGTCCTAAGTCCTAGTCTAGGGTTCTGTTCACTATTGGACTGCCCAGACCTAACAGTGTGATTCAATTTTCATTTCCTTACTCACTGTTTCCAGGTAAAAAACACCTAGTTGTGATTGCAGTACTGGAAACCTGACCTGCCAGTATATCACTCCTCAGCTGGAAAAATCTTCTCCAGGTCCTCAGTAACAGGAGAATTTTAGGAGTGTGGGTGGGGTCAGTGGGAAAAGCTTTTCATGAAGCCTGTCCTTGAGAATATTCTCAGCTTATAATGGTAAATGCTGAGTTACTACTAACTCAGAGCATATCAGTATACCTCTTTAATTCTGTTTGGAGTACCAAATTCATCAAGGATGCTCCATAAGCACCAGGTCAATGCTGACAGAAGCAAGAGGATTGAACACAACCATTCAGAACCACAGAGGGAACTTTAAAAAATCCCCTAAGGCTATGGATGAAGATCATTTTACTCAATGCCTGTAATCAGTTCCTCTTCTGTAGCCAGGCCTCCCTCCTCACAGCTCATTTGCCACAGGAATTTGAAGTGTGCTAGTAGCAGATTAGGTCCCTGTGCATGGTAGCTGGTGGTACTAGACAGAGCAACCCTGGGGTATTCACACACCCAGGGTGGTGGACCAGAACATGAGGGGTGCTTGCATTGTGTTATTCCCAGCTGCCTCAGCTGCTCCTGGCTCAGCTCTGGGAGGAAAGCAAGAAAGGGCATCTCCAAAATGAAGGTTATTCTCCAAACCAACATGAACAGTTTTGCTGGACACATTTCTTTCTGCAGCACCTAGAACAGCTTGGCAGCAGTACAGCTGAAAGATTAGTGCAATCTAATTAACTCTCTTAAAGCTTCTGATCTATAAGACTGCCACTTCTTTTACCTTGTGCACCTTCTGTGTGAAAGTAAGATGTGCCTGCGAGCACAACATTCAGAAATGCTGAAGCTAATAACGTCCATCCTCTAGCATCACTGCTGTTTAATTATGCTGTCATTCTAGTGTATTCACACCGATATCATTCTGCTCCATCATGAGGAGATCCATTTATTATGAGAAAATCTCTCTCCTGTACACACCAATTATTCTACATAGGATGGATTGGAAGCAGGTTCTATAATTATACGCTAGTCAACCAGTCAAGCCTATAAACAAAATCTTTCATTCTTTTATTACCTATTTTGCTTCCATCTATTATTTTTCAAATGTTTATAGAAGCTCTGTGTATGTGTGTGTGTGTGTCTGTGTGTGTGTGCATGTGTGTTTTAATCCATCGGCCCTTGTATATTTTTCAAGTACAAGTGCCCTAAAACTGTGGTTATTTTTCATAAGGTTTCCAAATTCCCTACCTGTCTTCCTCTCCTGTCAGCCAGAGCAGAATTAGCCATCATTAAAGGCAGAATAAATTATACTGCTAATTAACAATATGTTTGGTTCTCTGGAAACATGCACTTTTTTTTTCTGCTGTTATTATTGGGAAAGAAGTTCAATGGTGAAATACCCAGCTCAGTCTCTACCTTTTAGTCCCCTCACAGTCTGTCTGTATGCCTTAATATTTAATTTTCCTCTGTTCAAATTATTAATTAATTTTACAGAATCAGTGCCAACTGTATCAGTATAAGGTCTGGTATTTTTTCCCATGCCTAATCTTTTAATTTGCTTGGACTAAGATTTTTTGGTTGTTGGGCTGTTTCTTTTTTTCAATAATAGTGATGCTGATATATTTACACCAAGTTAAGTTTCTTTCTCAACAAATTTGGGTCATATTTGGATGTCTTTGAGATGTTTCATGCACACCTGTAAATTCTGCCATTTGTCATTTTTGGGAGCATTATATACCGAGGCTCTCAGCTGAATAACAAATGTCTTTACAGCTCTTGGTTTGAAACAACAGAATCCATTAGAGACTGTGATATTGAACCATATTGACCTGCACATCTGCAGAGGGCATTGCAAGGTCATTGCTGGTAGGAGTCTTCCAGTTTCTTTTGTTCCCCTGCAAGTAGATGTTCTAAGCCTGAGAGCTGTGTCAACTTTTACTGATTCTGGACAAGAAATTGCTTTTCCCACCCATAAGACTTTTAGATTTTTAGATTCTTTAAGACTTAAAAGAAAATACTCATTTGAAGCTGGATTCTGCAGTGTCAGGAACTTAGATTCAAATTCTTATTTTGCATGATTCTTCCATCATTGTTGCTTTCAGGTGTACTGTCTCTTTTGAGGTGAGTATTTACACTTCTTTTTAGAGCTCTGCCTGTACACCACAGCTCACTAGATAAAGAGTTTGAACCTGATCCCTTACAGAGCTCTATGAGTGCCATGAATGACAATATCAACTGTCTCCCCTGAAAAGAAGCAAAAAAAAAAAAGGGGGGGAAAAAGAACTATAATATTAATGTTATTGCATATCCCATTTACATCATAAGTTGTACTTAGGTAAATTCTTGCCAGAATTGAATGAGAACATCAACAAACATTACACATCTCAGGGAATACTCTCAGATTTATTTCTAGAACATTTCCTTGTTGGTGTTTATACCAATTGTCTTCCCTATTTTTCTTAGGGGGAGATCAAGATACAAATTGGAACAAAAAGCTGCACAAAAAACAAGTTTTTTTCTCCAGTGCCAACACTGTGGAGACAAATGCATGCACCCATTTACAAGCAGTGATGTAGGAAGCTTCTGTAATGGTGGGGACCAAAATTAAGCAGAGTAAATTCAGGGTACAGCTTGATGGTAGGGCTGAGACCTGTAAACCTGGCAGGCTATAGGACTCAAAACATTGTATGCCCAAGATAAGAGGCTTGAGTTCCTAGGCTGCCAGTGTTGTAAGTGAGAAGTAATCACTTTCTCCAGAGTGCAATACATTACTTTGCACAGCCTGGAAACAGGAGTCATGCGAGTCCAGCACACAGAAAGGTTCAAGCATGGCATCTTGTAACCCATCAGCTGTTCTCACCCACTCTTGTTTTTCTGCCTTTAAACACTGAGCTATTAACCTGTCATTGAGGTAGACACTATTGTAGCTTTTCATCTTGTATATTTATTTCAATAAAGCTTTTATTTAATATATTTTCCACACTTGGATGGTTCTGCTAACACCTTCTCAGAATAATTCCCACTCTGCATTTGTCAAGGCAACTTGTGCAATGAACAACGAGGCTTATAAATAGCAGAAACTAGAACAGTTATTCAGGTGGTGAAGTTAAAGCCATATTGTGGTTGTAGAAAAAACCCAGTCCTGTTCTGTGGCCTCAGGAAGTTTTCTAATGTGTCTTTCTGAAAAGAAAAAAATCCCCCTGTACACCCAGAATTTTTGAATAACAAGCTGTCATACACACTTCAGAAACATAAAGAAATCAACTTCATACCCAAGTGCAAGTAGTCAATTAAAAAACGTGGCAACCAGAAACTGACAAATTCTAATAATGAGTCCTGTGCTGTGTCCTTTCTCATCTGGAAAAATCTTTTCTTTTGTCTCTCCTTAACCTGAATATGTTAGTGGATGTGGTCACACTTTCCAACACAATGATTAGGAAGAGGTCTATCTGCTCAGGAGAACCACTGGTGTGCCTTAGCAGTGAAAACTAGAATGTCTTTCTTGGCCTGTTTCCTAACCTTGTTTCTAGCTAGGACATTTGTGATTTCTTTTTTTCAGCATTTGTATAATGATTTTGAGATAGACAGGGATGAGAACAATAAGTGTGGCTGTTTAAGGTCTATGTACTGCTTCTCAACCTTATCTAGTATTTGGTCTATGCTGCCTATACATCTGATTACCTGGGTCTTTTTCCAAAAGAGAGACAGAGTTTTGCAAGCGTTTTGGGAAAACAAACAATCAAACAAACAAACAAACAAACAGTGGCAGTTGAATCTAAGCTGTAGGGTTATATCTCAGAAAATACTACTAAGGTAGTGATACTGTCAACAGTGTGTTTGGCACTGTAGCCCTCATGAATTTTGCCTGTTGCCTGAAACTTTGACAGAAGCAGTCACAACTAAATCAGTGGTGGTATTGATGTCATTTTCTGGTAGCTCTTTTTGTCCTGGCCAAAGCAATAGACACATTCATACTGTAATCAGAAAGTGCTACAAGCCAAGGAAAGAAAGGGAATGCAGAAAATATTACTTAGAAAATTATGCATTTTTAAGGTAGGCTAGCAAGGACTAAATAAACTAAATAAAATGGAATATGTTTATATTGTCAGGGTAGCTTTTTGTCTTTATTTTAATTCTGTTGAAACAATTACTCTTTTCTTTCTGCCATTGACTGAAACAGTGCAAAAAATCGTTTGTGTAAGCATATCTTGGCTAGGGTCATTTTTAGACACGTGTACACTGTTCTGGTAATGTGGCTGGGTGTGCTTGTTCCCTATAGCAGGACTTCCCTCCACTTGGTTTCTTACTTCTGCCTCTGTGTTGACATGGGCTGTAAGAATCTGATGTGCTGCCTTTTAGCAGGCATTGCCACAGTGAGTGTGGCAGCAGTGAAACCTGCCATGAGTCAGGTTTTCAATACATGCAGAATTCAGAGCAGAAATAGTTGCAATGGAATCACAGCAGCTTCCTGGGCAGCTGAATGAGGTCACTGGGGAGAAGAAGGTAGGACTGGTGTACTCTGCAGTTTCCAGCAGTATCAGGCCATGTTCTACAAATGCTGCTTCTTGTTTTCCAGTGCTTTGGTGGAAGGGTACAAAATCTCACAAATTCTATTCAAGAGAGATCCCTTAAATTCAAGATGTTGACAAAGGAAAATATTTCTGCATATATGTCACAAATGAGGCTGACCAATTAAAACACAGCAGCAAGGGAAAGGTGGAAATTTTGGGGACTTTCAAAGGTCAGGAACTGCTGATTCTGCATAGACACTATGCTAGATGCTAGGTTTCTAGATGCTAGAAACCTTGTATGTGTTTTCAGACATCTTGGCTGGGTTATGGAAACCTATTTTAAGCTCCCAAACATGTACTTATGCAGGAGAATTAAAATGCTTTGCTTTTCTCAAGGGTGCCAACTGTTTCCTGCAGAGATCAATTCAATTTGTCCTTCCTTGGTATAAGAGGGTACATTTAGTTCAGGTTCTCAATGGGTGGATGCCTTTAACCTCTCATATCAGACTGCATTATTTGCTTTCCCCAGGCCACGTGCACCAAACATGACATTGAACTGATCCAACAAAATCTCCCCAGCAATTGAATATCCTGAGCTGGAAGGAACCCTCTAGGATAATCAAAGAGATAGGTTCAAGCTGTGCAGGGGAGGTTCAGGTTGGACATTAGGAAAAAATTTTCACTGAAAGGGTTGTCAAGCACTGGAACAGATTGCTCAGGGAAGTTTTGGAGTCCTCATCCCTGAAAGTATTCAACAAATGAGTGGATGTGGCACATGTGTCATGGCTTTGTTGACATGGCGTTTGGTTAAAGGTTGGTCTTTATGATCTTGGAGGTCTTTTCCAGCCTTAATGATTCTATGATTAAATTAATATTTTATATTTTTAAAAAAATCTCACTAAGTCTGTTAGAATTAGGCTCCTGTAAATTTCCTATTTCTGTGGAAAAAAGAACTATTGCCTTGTGATTACAAAAATGGGGAAATCTTGTAAATGTACGGTTCCACTTATTCATTGATTTGTGAGCATTGTCCCTCTTCATTGTCCTTAAAGTCTTTCACAGACCTCCTTGTCATTTAATTAGCATCTCTCTCCCTCTCTTGTGGTTATAATTAGTGAAATATATAAATATTGCTTCTTTAGTTCCTGTTAGTTATTTGTCAATGAGTTTAGTATATGACAAGTAGCTGGGTGAAGAGATGTGTAAGATTTAAAAACTTGAAAGAATAATTACAAGTGGATAAAGTGAATTTGAAATTGTTTGTTTTGCTCCAGACAATCTGCAGAATGATAATCCTCTGGTTTTTTATTATTTATTGCTTCTCATACAGTAAAAACTGTGATGTTTACTATTCTTTGGAACAAGATTTATTGAGATGAATGATGAACCATGCTGTATGTAGAATACCATCTTTACTATTTATTGGACTCTCAAATTAAAGGAAAATAAAATAAAACTATAACTTTTTAGCAAGTCTAGGTGCTAAATTTAAAAAGAAGGAACAAAATCCATTCCCATGCCATTTTTACCACAGGGATTAATTATACTGAAAATCAACACAAACATAGGAAAGAATCAGCTTTCTTTTGGCTCATAACAGCTTGCCTATGTGATGTAAACTGTAACAATGTCAGCTCTGCTGTCACTGGGGGCATCTAGCCAGGAAATAAGAGATTCTGTAAGCAGGAAACAAAGACAACCTGACATTCACCCTTTATTGAGGCATACTGGTTCTCTTTAATTTTTACATAGCCACAGAAACCAACCCAAATAATGATCCAGGAAATCACAGGTTATGCAGTACAGAAAATAAAGCAATCTCCTTCTATCTCTATAGGTCTTTGGGATGCCCTGTTGTGCACACACCCATGCTCTAGTCAACACCTCTAATGAGTGCATCCATCCATGCAAAGCATTTGATAGAAAAGAACTTCAAGGTCATTTTCCATTCCATTCCTCTTGAAAAAATTGTCTGCCAGTGTGATTCCCCAGGACTAAGGAGAAATGTATAGCAATTAATCCCAGAAGTGGCTTGATAATATGGATTGATAGAAAATCCCTGAATGACACCAAGCCCAGGTGGTCACACCCCCAAGTTCTCAGCCCTGTTTAACAGTGTGGAATTAGGGAGGTTTTCTCTCAAAACCGGTGTCACCTCGTGACTCCTCAGACTCAGGTGAACCTTCATATTTTCTTCTACCTGAGAGTGAACAGAATATGCACTGCTACCACATCTCCAAGTTCCCCTTTCTCTCTAAAGAGACAGTCAGTGCGGGATTCCAAGACCTTGAGGAAAGCCAAATAACAATATTCCCCTAGAACAGGCTTTTGTTTCAACAGTCAAGAGTTTCATTAATGAGGAAGTTTTGTTCTTCCTTTATAATTTTATATATTTTAACCCTTAACAAAAAGATTCAATGTTCTTCAGAAATTCTGATTTTTCCAGAGATGATGTTCCAGCTGACTGCAAAGGGATATACAGACAGGAAGTGAGAGTTTGTGAAAAATAGCAATGGTAAAGATATATTTAAGATCCATACACTACTTAGGCCATCTGTAATTTTTCGATGGAGTCATTATGTGACTAATATATGACATGTTCAACCTTTTCAGTTTGTGTAAACTTGGTTATCTCCGAGCCTTGCATCACATGGCAAGAAATCTGTCCATAGTCTGAGCATAAAAAAATATCTCAGTTTGGTTGTTTTTAATAAATTTTGGTTTTAGAGGAAAGGAGTAAGTACTGAGGCTTTAGCTATCTTGCTCATTCTTTGTACATTTCCTCATTATTTTCCTAAAACAAGAGACACTCTTTCCAAAAATGGCCAATTCATGTTCAGCCTCTGTTCACAGATGAAAACACAAAAGTTCCTCATCCATCTCCAATTTCACCCTGAGGCTGTGGTCAGCCAGACATCTACACTGTGGCTGGCTTTACCTGAGCTAGTGACCACTCTGCTTCACTGTGCAATCCATGGGGAGAAACAGGTGGCCAGGAGTTCACCTCAACCTATGCAGACACCTGAATTAGGGGGAGCTGTATTAAAAGCTGTGCTGTAAAAGCAGCCACAGTGAGCTGTCTCTGACAGAGACTTATGCTGCAGACATATAAAACCAGATCAAATTATTCCACCCTAGAATTCTGTAGTTCAGTGTTGCCTCAAACTTTTGAGCTACTTGAATTTAATTAAAAAGCCCACTATGGGCCTGGCTGAGTCCTTTGTACTGTACTTTCTGTCCCTGAAGTAGCTCAAGTGCCCATGCCAGTGAGTCTCTTGTGAATCCCCGATGGATTTTTCTTTGGCTGACTTTGCCTTGTTTACCCAAGCCAGATGTGTAACATGTATTTTTCCAAATCACTACACAAGTATAATTATTTGCTATAAAATAAGATTTATTTTACATACCTTAAGTTTGAGGTTTCTCTGTCACTGGGGTCAGCTATCTATTTTCTGTTTCTTAACTAGAGATAAGCAACAATTGTGAGCACTGGAAAGCTTATTCCCCATACTTATACCAAAGTCTGGGCACTTGCTAAAATGGATTCAGATTTCTTACTGAAGGATCAAGATTTATAGCTCAGACAAGTTGTCCATTTGCTATTATATTTTTAGATGGGAGTATTTTCTATTTTGTTTGAGATGAAAAAATCTGTGTCCTTATACTAAGACCCACTTTTGGTACCAGACAAAACCAGGAAATGCAGAGACAAAGGAAGCTAAAATAAAATCACCAGTGCCATTATTACTAATTGGTATCCTTGTTAGCAAGCTCAGCAGAGAAGCCAGAAAATGGATGTATATATACAAGAACACAGTAGTAGACTTGAGCCCATAATTTACAATGAATAATTTATTCAATTAATTTAGCCTGCTTTTCTTCTCAGCAAAACAGATTACAAATTTCTTAAATTTATTCATTATTCAGAAGTGTTCAATAAAAAATACTTATTGTTTTCACTGATTACAAATATTGTAGTACTGAACTGGGTTGTTAAGTTCAATTGAAGAACTTGAAGTAGCACATTTTCTTCCACTTCTTTTTCTCCTCCCACTAATTGGATGGACAACTAAGCACTTAGGCCTCACACATGTGCCAGTGGGAATTTAAAATTTCCTGTCAGCATGTATTTAACATGCACAATTTTAAAACTACTTTCCAAGTAAGATTTTTACCTTTTTCTTTTTTAGCCAGGAATGGTCAAAAGCAGTGGAGACCTGGCCCCCCAACACTAAGGGTAGCTCTGGTCTAGTGTTGTAAGTGTTACAAAAGCACATTCTTTAGAAGAACAAAAAATATGTAGGTTTTATTTTATTTAGAACAGTAAGTAACTGTGACTGTCTTGAGGGCACAGCTGCCTGTGTTGCAATTATTTATAGGGTGTTTTTATCATGACTATCAAACCAGTCACTTTTGTTTACTCTCCTCAAGCTTTTCCTTTCCCCATTCTCTTTAAGTTTATAAATGTTTTGGAGTTATTCTAAGATTTGTTTGAAACCTAAGGTTGTTGATTTATCAGATTAACTTCTGCCACACCCTAGCAAAAGCCTGCAGTTTCAGTAAAAGGAAAGTGCCACGAGAAAAGACGAGAAAAGAGATAAAAGAGAAGAAGCTGCAGTTGTTTGTCCTGCAATTCTTAGCCACAGATGAGTTTCACATGTGTTGCACTGGAGTTGCAGTGGCACACCTGTAAAAATACCCAGCAGCTACTGATACTCTTGAAGAATGAGCCCTGTGAGGAGTGGTGCAGTGGAGTGTGAGGCCCTGGGCATTCAGCTTCCCCCTCTCAGCTGCTCCAGCTGCTCCCACAGCTTTTGGGTACGGAACCCCAGTGAACAGGAAGGGCTTTCTGGCAGGATTTCAGCACACCCCAAACCCTCACAACCTACATGCCTTCCCAAAGATGCCTCTCCTCCTCCTGTAGTGTTTCCAGCTCTGCTGTGGGAGCAGTGGGAGCCAGCTCAGGGGGGGAAGCCACGCTCTGCTGTATCCATCCTGCTCCCAGCTATGCCGATTAGCAGCATTATCAGGTTCTTGATATCCCACTGGTACAACATCATTCTGCAGCCCAGCAGGCAGGCAGAATTTGCAGCCATGACAGTAGTGACAGCTGGGTCATTACACACAAACCCGACGTTCTGTTAGTGTTTACTGTGATTTTTAAGCAAATTCTTTTTTACTGTATTGATGCCTTTTTGTGTGTATGGTGTGGTATCTTCCAAAGCAGGAATATTCTTTCTTCACAACAGAGAGTATCAAGTCAGTATTGCAAAATAATCATTGGAAGGTTTTGTTTGATTTTTCTCGCTCAGTCATTAGGGTTTGCTCAAACTGGTCCTTTCACAGACTACGCTTGGCCAGTCAAGAAACTGAAATTAATACTGTGACCCATGTTTAGTAAAAGCAATTGGAAATTCAAAGCTTGGATCTGTACAAGGAACAGCATGCAGGCAATGAAGCAGACAGGTGATGAATCTCACTGAATATCAGTGAATAATGAATATATTTTTAGGATACTCATGGTCTCTTGGTGGACATCAACAAGAATCATAAGGCATTGCTAAGAACATTTTGCATGTATATGCCTAGAACTAAAAGTAGATGACTTAAATAATGAGATTTTCAAAACAGATTAATGCTTATTTGCTGGGAGCACTGCAAAGAAAGGATCACCTTTCTGTCTTTCACCCTGGAGTTTTTTAAGTGAATGCCAGCCCACAAAGCTGTAATATAATGGATTGTCACCCTACTCAGAAATTTGATCATCAAACGCAGCACCTTTGGTAAAGGAAGAGATCAAATGTAAGAACAAAAAGAAGGGACCATAAGGCAAAGGTTACCAGCAGTCACACCAGACTGTGAAATTAAATCCAAATTTTATTAAAGAGAACAAAAGAAAAAAATATAAATAAGGCAGTGCAAATTAATTTGTAATAATTACTTGAAACCTCTAAAAAAGCTAAAGAGAATGCTTGAATAGTCTCCATTGGATGCAGGACTACGTAAAGATATTCTGTCCAAGAAAAACTTGAAATTATTTTCTTGTTTCCTTTTTTTCCCCCCTTTCTTTCCTTTTCTTAGTGTTTAAGAATGATCGGTGCACTTTAAAACATGATTATAATAGACATATTTTGTGAACAGTAATTCATGGGGTTTCTCTTTTGGTGCAGTAATTTCATGTGGGCTGAATTTTTTGGTCAAACAGCATGGCTGCTTTTGAAAGGCAAAGAGCCATCAGACCAGCAGAACTTGTTGCAGACATGGAAAGTCACCCCTTCTAGCTTTCCTTCCCTTTACCTTTCCCTCCTTGATTCAAAATTGAAAAGTATCAGACCATGAAGGAATGTCCAACTTAAATTTTTGTAATTTTTCTCTCATGAGAGAAAGGTAGTGACGTAGGCATCCTCATTCACCAGAGCTGGGGAAGTCTGAATCCCATCTGGTTCCAAGTGAGTTCACAACAGATAGAAGGAACAAAGGCACATGTAACTGCACAAAAAAGTGTATCATTTTACCTGTAGGTGTCATGTGACATTTTTGGATGGTTAATATAGAAATACGATATCTATTGGAAGAACTCGAATAATGCCCAAACATTGCACTATATTTGTCAATATCTAGCTCACCTGGGCCGAGTGCTGCAATTAAAATAGTCCTGTACTCTGCCAAATGAGTGTAAGTGTCCACAGCATGAGGTGGGTAGTAGATAAAAGATTCCTTACTTTCAAGGAATTTACTTCTGTTACCAAAAATGACGTACCTAGTACAAGGCTCTTCTAGCACTCTGGAAGCATAATATTCTCCTAGGAATTTAGTGAAAGAGTATTAATTTGTTGAAAATTTCTGTTCTTCTTAATACCATCCCCACATTCTCAGGCTTGAGCCAAAGCCCATTGAAACCTTTCTAAGGACAGAACTGGAATGCTAGGAATATTTCAAAGTTCACATGGGACATCTTGTTTCTCTTTCTTCTCTGTTTTCAGTTCATGAGTTTTCTGTGACTCTCATTTAAGTCTTTTAAATTGCAGGCTCTGATTGAAGAGCAAAAGGATGCAACAGTTCGGGGGTGGGCGCCCTGTGAAGGCTGAGGGAGTTTTGGAGCATGGACAGTGGATGAGTTCATATATAGTAAATCACTTTATTGTGAATGATTATTTTTTTCCAAAGTCTTGATCTGCAATTAATATTTTGCACAAGTGACTTATAAAAAAGTTTATTAATTTCTTTTCTTGTCTGCTTGTTTGCATATTTCTATTTCTTTTACAAGGAGTTTGGCGCATTCACACTGCAACTCATGCAGCTCAAAATTCTCAAGAATTAGTATTATCACTAATGGATGTTTGGACAGATTCTTTGTTGCTTCATTTTCTGTGCTCAAATATATTTACAAGAAACATCTATTTTTGCTTCAGTCTTCTCATTACAGCTTTCTTGCCAGTCACACATACATATGCAACAAAAATGCCTTTTTCATGTCCCTTGAGTGTTACCATATGCTGACAAAACTTTATTAAATTCACAAGTCAGATTTCATTGGCTATTTGCCCTTCAATTTAAAAGACACTTGTTAATAAATACTCCTCAACAAAATCTGCTCCCCCTCTCCCAAGGCAGCCTCAGATCAACTGTTTTCAACAATTGCATGAATCTTAAGTTAATCACCAGGCAGAATCTCACAGATTGATGCAAAAATCTCTTCTCTCAGGCACATTTTTCTTCTTTTTGTTTGCCCCTGCTTGCTTTCCTCTGTAAACAGCCTGCCATGACTCTTTGCAGTCCAGATTTTGCTGCACTTTTAGGAGTTTTGAGGCACAAGTGCCCAGAGCTGGGAAAGCCTGACATTTAAAAGGTCTTGACATCACTCAGGGGATTTTCCCCCAGTGTGGGACAAGTGCAAGCTCTCTGGATAATGGGGCCATTGTGCCCTGCCACTTCAACGTGGGCTCTGGTTCGCATTACTGCAG
Organism: Certhia americana; assembly: GCA_018697195.1. Classification (NCBI taxonomy): domain Eukaryota; kingdom Metazoa; phylum Chordata; class Aves; order Passeriformes; family Certhiidae; genus Certhia; species Certhia americana. The sequence goes on along the minus strand of CM031857.1, from coordinate 18,951,267 downwards.
CCCCCTCCTGACAGCTCAGCTTAAAAGGGCACAAGTTCAGGCTGGGCATTGTTGAGGCTGAGGCCTGCTATGACTTAATAGAAAATAGAAATCTTCATCAATAGCATGCAGATGTGTGGGTTGAAGCAGAAGCACTGCTTCAAGTGAAGTAGTGCAGATCCCAGGTTAGATAGATCCTTTCCTCAGTTGTTCCTCAGAGTTTTGTTTGGTCACACATTTCCCGTGGGCTGGTCAGATAGAGTGGGCTGCAGCTACAGCTGGCTCTGTCCTCTCTTTCCCACTCCTACACCCTTGCACACTAGTTTTCCTTCCCTTCCTATCTGACTGCTTTCTTTGTCTCCTCATCCAGCTTTGCACGCTGCTCCTCCTGGCTGGAACAGCTTCTCCCTTCATACATGCCAAATTCATTTCCTCCTCAGAGGCTGCTCAGTGCAGCATCCAGCTCAAGTGCCACTAGTGCCACGCCTGCTGTTGTCAGCACTGCTGTGGCCTTGCCAGTTTGGTAGGGAGAGAAACCGTCATTTCTTTATCTTCCCCACATAAAGATCTCTGTATCTTAACACACTGGGCATTCATAATTTTTTTTCTCTTACTCAGTATGTGATTTTAGAGTGCTACTTAAATTACTGAATTTGTGATTAAGAAGCCCAGATTCTGTCCCTAACACATGAAACAGCAGTGACTGCACCCTATAGGAAAACTGCAAACATGTCACACTGAAACAAAATCTGTTATATCCTGAAGTGCTCGGAGGCAGAATAGCTAGTGTTAGCTGTAGCAGCCTCACAGGCTTGGAAAGATCTCTTTTCAGCCTTTTTATTTTAGGATTTCTTGATTTGTCATTTTCACAATTAAACACTCATATTCTTCAATCCCATGCCTGATCCTGGTTAAGAACCATCAGAGCAATCTGAGAAACAGAGTATGGAGAAGTAACTGATACTTGTGATGTTGGATGCACAGTAGTTACCTGCCATTGAGTACTTTGTTCAGAATTTTGGCACTACAAAGCATGCCATGACATCTAGAGATACATCAGCTCAGAACTGAAATCAGTAGGATAAGAGAATACAAAGAGAAGGTGTAATCCCAGGTTCAGAGAAATCAAAGCTTCTGCAGCTTCAGTAGGAGCATGACATTCAGTTGCTTCTATTGCAACCTGTGACAGAAACAGTGAAAATAGCCACATTACAAGACAAACAGAAGGGAAACATAAATAGTAAGCCTTGTAGTGAATTTACATGTGCTGCTTTACCAAAACCAACAAAAAATATACCTGTGTCACTTGTTTGTGTCTGCCTGCTTTTTAAGCCATTTCCCGTATTTTTTATGTCACTAGTGAAAACCATGACAAAGGTGGGGCTGACAGGTGTAAAGATGTAGTTGTAATGCACTACAGATGCTAAAATATGATGTCATGAAAAGAGGCTTACAGCTGATGGTGTTTTGGAGTTGAGTCTATGAGCTGCTGAAAGTTTGAGCAAAGAGATGAGCATCCGCAGGGTTCACCAATTTGACCTGAGGATTTTAATCACTTATTGGGCTCAGATCATTAGCTCGGTGTTTATGCAGTTTGTGCTTTTGCTCTTTCTGGCAGCTTGCGTTGGGGAAGGAGAGAGGAAGTGAGAAATAGCAACATCAGAATGCCTGAAATATGCATTAGTTAACTTCATGTTTCCCTGACAGCAAGACCTTTTGCGATTTAGTTAGCATACAGTCTTTTTGCAGGGATTTGTTGTGCATCCTAGGATGTTATCCAAAGGATGGCACACTGTGGGGGCAGGCAGTACTGGATAACATCCAGCACTTTCCCCCTCCTCCCCTCCCACAGCTGGAGCTGTAGTCAGGCTGTGCAGCAGGTGCGCTACATTGCATCTCTGTTGAATCAGGCTGCTTTCCTTCTTAATGAATCTTGTTAGTGGAGTGGTTTATTTTACTTTATCTTTTCATAAGGAGGAACACTTGACTTGGTGTTATGAAGCAACATGTCATTAATCCATCTGATTGCTGGAACCTGCTCAGTAAAACGAGAATACTTGGGAATAGTTAGAGTAACAGTCTGCAGCTCGGCGTTGGAATGCATGCATGCACAAAGGCCTTTGTAGCCCAGCTGCAGGGGCTGACGGGCATCTGAGATACAGGTGTCCATTTTGCTCTGACTAATTTATCAGGTGTACAAGGATTTATCAGGGATATAGTGTAGTATTTATTTTCATGGCCATGCACCAATCCAAGGTGTAACCATCACACTGCACTTAGACTCTGTCACCTGAGTCTCACTGAGCATGTTTATCGCAGCACCTTCTGTGAGGTTGGATTATTTTTCTGGTGTAACTTTTCCTATTTAAGCAAATACATAGGCTGAGATTAAGAAGTTTACTGGAGGTCAGGTAAAAGGGAGAAAAACTTAGATGCTTGTCCTTGAATCCTTTCTGTATCTATTAGGCATTTCCTAGTTGTAGTATAGACAGCCTGAAGAGATTCACCCATGACATGATATGTAGTAATCTAAAAACACAGAAGGCCAGACTAGTTCTGCCTGCCAAAGATCTCCTTTTTTCAGTTCTTCTAAAGTTTAAGCTAAATACATTGTTTAATTAATTAATTTAGGCAATTTAGCTTCATTAATTCCTAAACTAAATATTGATTTCAGAATTTTAAAGTCAACTTGAGGGTAATGTTAGCTTGAGTCATGTCTACTTTTGTACAAATATTGGCTGCAATGGTACTATGGAAAACTGTGTAACTATTCCAGAAGTGTTTCTAGATGACCTTATTACAACTGCAGATTTTGAAACATTTCTGTAAAATACTGAAGTTCTGGGGGAAAAGCTTTCTTTCTTTCATTAGGCAAAATTCCTCTTAGCTTTAATAGGAATTTTGACTGTGTTAAGATCACAGGCAATCTTTAAAGATCCTGGAGATCACAGGATTTTTGTGGCCTTTTTTAAAGGTAAAAGATTTTTCATCAGCATCAATGGTGCTCATCATTTTTAGGTTCTTTTTTTTCCTTTTTCCTTTTTTTTTTATTCTCTTGGTTGAAATTGAAAGAGATGCCTGAGCCAGCTTCTCCTGTAGACTTAGTTACTCACAGAGATAAATGGATATCTAAGAGAAAAAAGAAAAGAGAAAGAACCTATTTAATTTGGTTGTTTTGGGTTTTTTTCCTCAAAATCTGCAGTATTCTCAAAATTTCTGCAGTATTATATTGTTATCATTGATATTCTTGAAAATTAAAAAACAACAAACAAAACCCCAGAAGTCCAAACCCTTATGGTATACAAATTCTAGAGTGAATCAAGCCCTTGTAAAAAAAAAAAAAAAAAAAAGATTCTTTAAATGAAGATGTTCCATTTCACCAAAAGCAGAAATCTTTTCATCCATTTAAGTACTGTTTTTCTTAGCATAAAGATCTCTGTCATCTAGAGGACAAAATATCCAAAAGCTTTTTGAACAAAGCCAGGAATTTCCATTGCTAGTATGCTGGAAAATACAGTAGAGCTAGTCCTGAGAGGGTCTGAGTGTCCATGGTTTCCTAGTCAGGCAAGGAGTTTATTAAGCACATATCCCCTCTCCCATGGGCTCCTAGTCAACTTATTCCCTTCTGCTTGTGATGAAATAAAACCACCTTAGCCTGTGGGTCAAGTGTGATGCTGGCCAGCCTCTGTGGCATTGCTTTTATGCTGTGCCATGGAAATCAATCTTGATATTGCCAAGATATTTCCTACAATACTGTATCTCCCTAGAAATTAGTGTGATTTTCTCCATCAGGAACTAAATACTTGCAGTGTTGCTCAAGAGAGTGAAAGAAAGCTTACATAAATATTATGAAGCATAGCCTCTTTCATTGTCATGAAATTATTACAAGGTTAAGATTACAAGGTAGTTTATCACTAGTTTCATCTAGAGCAACTGCTCATCTTTTCTCTTATCTTTGAAATTCAAATATTGAATTTTCAGTCACCAGAAATCTGCCTTATTGTAGAAAATAACCAATGCCTATTCTTCCTGCAGTTTATTCTCTTTTTCAGTTACTTCTACAGATAAACTCTGCATGTAATTTGTACATGGAAATACTTCTAAAGTATATGATTATGAATGTTAAACTGAAGGAAATGATACGGATGTTCTTGGAGAGCATATACTCTTGCAGACCCACCAAACACAGTACTTTAGCTTCACACACCATATTTCTCTGCTCAAAGCACCTTCTCAGCACCCCTTATATAGCTATATATCACAGAGGCTTACATCCAAAGGCCCTGCACAATTATTAGAGTGTGTATGTATTGCCTGAGCTTTTCCGTGTTCAATGAGTGATAAGCAAACAGCATAGCTTGATTTTCTCAAAGGTGTCAGAATCACACAAAATATTCTCCCCAGTCCACTGGGTATCCATCCTCTGAGTTTAAGAAGTAAGAAATTACAATAATAAAGAAAAGAGTTTGGTTGTGGCATGGCAATCTTCCAAGCAGTTATGATAAACCAGCATTCTTCGCTGCTTGGGAAGTTAAACAGAATTGTGCATTGTTCTAAAGCAGCTGAGGAGTGGTTCCCCAGGCTGTCTCTTACAATAGTATTTTAAGGAGGTATAATACAATCTAGTATCTCTTTCATTTAAATTAGCCTAAAATGCAAGAACACGCGCTGGTTAATTTTCCAGACCTGCAGCTAAAAATAAACATTGCCAAGGTGAAGGCAAAATGGCAACTTCTGGGGAAGAGTTCTTTTTGTAAAGGAGAAATCTTGAGTCTGAATATTTTTTTGTTATAAACTGGAAACAAAATCATTTTGAATGACTTACTTTAAATAATTGATTTATTGTTGCTGCATATTAATTTCAAAGTCATTGTTCGTTATCTTTGTTCCTCATTGAGGGAAATGAATGGTAAACACTTCTGTACAATGCCACCACAATGGAAAATAAATAATGTTTTGCCTCTGAGAGTTCTTGGCCTAAAAGCTCATGCTTGTTTCCAGCATGGTCCTGGATAGAGTGGAGCTTGAAGGGCAAATGTGACTATTGGGGTATGGGAGCCAATAGGGAAATTGGGGGGGAGTGACTGAGGGGCACAGGGATGGAGAGGGGCTTAACAGGGCTGATTGAGGGAGCAGAACAGGGGGACATTGGCATTGCAGAACAGGGGATCCTGTGAGAGAAGCCTCTTATGTCTCCTTAACATAGGCAAAGCCTCTCCACAGAGTGATATTTGGGAATTAAAACATCCCTTGAAATAAACTGCATCCTTTCTGTTCCTGTCCTTTAAGATGCAGCAGGATGCAAAACAGTTGCTATAGAGACTATTTATTTAAAATGGAGGAATGTGGTGAAAAAAATAACATAAAACCTGAAAGCTGGTGGGCAATTTTTAGGTAACAGGGTCTCAGTGGCAATCCATGAAACAGCCCAAAATAAATGAGGAGGCCACTACCCTTCCTACATGTTGTGAAGTTTTCATCCTTCCTACCTGTGTTGAGAGGACATCCTGTGGCTCTGATGTTCAGTAGAGAGAATTACCCACCTGATGAACTGTAGCAGGGGAAGAAAGAACAAGCACTTCCCCAGAACTTCAATCATGCCTTAGTCCAGTGGGGATGCTGATCATTTTGTTGTGGGTTGAAAATATAACATATTTTCAGTCTTGCCAGAAAAGGGGGTAAAGATCTACAGTGCCTTTTGAGAAAAGGATGGTTGCAGGATGGAATTTCCTGCATCTCTAGCTTTTGAATCCCCTTCTTAGCTAACATTATTGGAAAGATACAGACACTTGAACTCTTGATATTTTCTGTGAGCCTGCCTTTGCTTCAGTACAATCTGGATTTAACCTAAAATCTTTCCAAGCTGATACAGAGCATCCCCATAACAACTTCAATGGACTTTAGTGCAAGGTATATATATGTCTTAGACCTTTGGCATATATTAGGTGTTATTTTTCTCCTTAACATCCAGTATTCATTAGTGAATGTTAGTGTTCTGCTGGTGATGATTTGTTTTATTTCCTTGTAAAAATGCATTCAGGCAACATTTCCCCATTTTGAGTAGAAGGGAAGCTGATCCATTTTCATGTTTAAATTTTCAATATTCTTATGTATTAGGTTATTTTTTGAGGATCCTTTGATTTCTATCTCCCTCGTTTTCCAAGCTCCTACAGGATGTTCGTCAATTTCTAACTTGTTAATTATACCTTGAATTATTCCCAACCAAGCTTTTAGCTTCAAAAGCAATTAGTATGATCCACATTGCAAAGGAACCTTCCTTTCTTCTCTCTTTTGCATATTTCATCATTGTAATTCTAAGGATTTGTATTTGCTCCACTGAAAATTCTTTGGGGTGACAAGAATCATATATATAAGGAAGGAGAGTAAATTTTTGTCAAGGGGGGAGGAAGAAAGGATTTCAGGAATTGTTCTCTAATTATATCTGTTGCAGTGAATTACTTAATATTGATTTTTCTCTTCAGAACCACACATTTATGGACTGGCATACAGAAGCATAAGGCTCATTTATACAACACTTATGTTTTTCCCTCAATAATAGGAACAGCATTATTATTGACTTGATGATTTTTTGCTTTCAAGTGCTTTTATTCTTCTCATTGCTTAGCTGCCATTCATTGGTTTCCTGCTGGTCCCTGATGTGAAAAAAATAGAAGAGAAAATGCTAATTGGAGACCAATTTGGTATCCAAAGCAGCTTCACAGTACTCTCTTTAATAACACATGGGTATTATGGGTTGGATATTTCATATCATAGGTCTGGATAGTACAGACTAATGATCCCTATTTTTCACTGTATCAGAGCATCATGGTCTGAGAGAACATTTTGTAGTAAGTGAGATTACAGATTGTAGACATGTCCTTTTTGTCATCCTGGTATTGGCACCTGGAAAATCTGCATGCAGTTATTAATTCACATATGAAGATGATGACTAGTGCTTTTCAAACACAAGGAAGGCAGCTGTGCTGCAGAGGTGTGTTGGGAGGATGATTGCAGGGAAGTCAAGGAAATTTTTGGAGCCATTGTTCAAGGCACAAGGCACTGACAGAGAGATGCATCTTATGGAATAAGTTTCTTATTCAAGACGATGAAGTAAAACTGGGCACGTAAAAATGAAAAAGAAAAATGTTCAGTTCACTGAAAGATTGAAGATTTGTCTTAAAAAGATGAAAAAGCTAGCAGAATAAAGTCTAAGAAGGATCTGGTTGCTCTTTATTATCATGAGGCAAAGTACAAGCCACCAAAGAAAACACAATGTAGATAGAGGACAAGGTGGCATCATTTGGCTGCAAATCATGGTTTAGTCTTAGAATCAGGTTTCTACCCACTGTAGGAAATGGCGTACTGGAAGTTGAGGACTGAATGCATTTATGTGAGATCTCAGTAAGTGTTATGAATGGGTTACATGATCTGGCTGGCTGCAGCAGAGAGGAGGCTGGCCTCAGGAAGCAGCACCATGGATCCCGTTTGCCAAACATTAGTAAGTGTAATTGCCTTGAAAACCATTATCACATACACTTCAACTTTGGCTAAGGTCAGCTCTGTTTCGTATCACTGTGAGGAGCAGACACAGGAAAGCATCTTAGACAGGATTCTCTCTAAAGGCCCAATGATAACAATAACAGCAAAACCAAAGAAGCCTGTACAGACATCCCTAAATCAGCATGTCTGTATACACTTGTGTCTCTCCACTTTGTATACATTTAAACACAGACATATTTAAGTCATTAAACAACTAGATGGATCAGCATTAAGTTGCTGTGACTCTTATCATGCTAGATGTGTTTTATTTTCTACTGAACTATCCATAGTTCCTAGTTTAATTGCTTTGTTTCCCATGTTGCCTTGTAGCTATATTGCTAATAAAATAATGTTTTCATTTTCTCTGTTAAAACATTTTTTCTCTACCCCTTGAATTATGGCTATGACATGCAAAGAAGCAAATCCCTGTTTCATTTTCAGAATTTAATGCAAACCCAGCACTGTAAAAAATATACAGTCAGATAGTCCACAGCCTTGGGTGCCTGAAAAGCAAAATAAACTGAAGTTAGGTTTTTTTTTTTCCCTTAGGTCTTTGTTGGCCTTGTTTCTTTCATGCATAAAGAGCTTACCACATTCATTCATGCTTTTGTCACCTTCAGACTTGTTAATGCAACCTTGTGGTTACATAAGACAACCACTGTGAAATTTCATCTGGTTTTAAATACATATAAATATTTCACATGTGTAGCATATTAAACTGATGTTTCAAGAGTTTTGCTGGCTTAGGAATTTTTTTTGCTTGCATTTATTCATTTGTTCCTTTTCATGGATATTTTTGGTTGGGAGTTCTCAGCTGTAAAAATGGCTCAAAGTACTTGTTTGATTCTCCTCTAGTTTTCTGGGGAAGAAATCAAACCTTTCTTTTTGTTCCTGTACTCTGAAATCTCCAGTCAAAGATGCTTTTTGAAGGATCTCGTGTTCTTCCCATTCGTTTTCTCTCTCTCTGTTGCTGTTTCCTCATCCATCAACAAATATGAAAGCCCTTAGAAGATTTTTCAGCAATCTCAAAGCACAAGACTCCCTCCCAAAGCATTCTGCCAGCCAGCTGTAAGTTTTGCTGGACTTACCAGACCACACTGAACAGAGGTTGCTAAAGGACTTTGAATAAGGAGATTGGACAAGAGTTAGAGAAACCTCTTAAGCAAGAAACAGCCCTGAAAACAGAAGCTGATGTCGCCTTTCTATAACTGAGACAAATTCTTATATTTTGCACAATAAGAGTTGCACAAGCTCTTGGTGCGCGTATTTTGGTGTGTGCTGTCATGTAAGGCTCATATGAAGTCATCTAACTATGTTTTCTGTCAGACCAGGGCACTCAAATTCTCTCCATCTTAATCATCCCACCTATGAAATCCAGCAGATAACCACTCCCTGCATATTTCTAGTACCCATCAGGACAGCTGCAGGTGTCATTTGGGTTAGGCTAACACTGACTTGTTGAGCAGAAAAGGAATCTAAGACATTGGAAAGGTAATTAATTCACTGAGGGAGGCAGCAGAGAGGAGGAATGGCTCAGGAGTCAACTTGAGAAGTGTAAGTTTTGGAGAGTTAGAGAAGGAGAAGAGAAAGGAAGATTTTTCCCCTAGTTGCCTTCTGTGTAACCTCTCTGAAAAGCCACAGCAGCAGCTGTCTCATAGTTCCTGACTGGTATGAGGTGAAGGGAATGGCCTCTTGCCAGTCTTCTATTTTCCAGGAAGTAATGGTGATTTCTATTTAATGAAAATATTCCCTAGGAAATAAACAGAACAATAAGACAGAACCTGAGCCCAAGCGAAGACTGCTGGTTATGAATGTTGAGAAACTGTCACATTTTCAGGAAAAAATCTCTACCCCTAGCTCTTCAGTTCTGCTGCATGTTGCAAATTTGTGTCCTGATTGTCAGACATTGTGATTGTAGTGCTGCTTGCCTGACTTTCACTAGTGTTTTTCCTGAGCTTGTGACTCCTTGGTTCTGGAGTGGGACAATGAGTTTACTCTGTAGACCTAGATTGCCCTTCAAAAACTGATTATCTTTTTTATACAATCAAGACTTCTGTTCTTAGATCAACTGTGCCTTAGGATATTCTGACCTACAGTCCAATTCTAATCAAATTTGATGTGGGTAGAATATAGGAACACAATTACAATAATTAGTTATATAAAAATAGGTGCATAAGCACAGGCAAAATTGTGCCTTTGACAAGTGAGAAAGAGGAAGCAAAAAGTGTTCAATCCTTACTAGACATCTGAAAATCCATCCACTCAGGAAAAAGCCTATAAAGAAGCTACAGCTGCAAGGAAAACTTCAGGTGGATCTTTCATCTTCCCTACAGCCAAATCCAATTAGCCATGAGCCATAAATTTGCAGGAAATGAGGCTCATTAGTCTTTCTGTCGGGGGAACTACTTGATTTTCAGTGTTCAGCACTATAAGTACTAACCTGTGGCAGAAGTTGGGTGTAGAATTGAGGCTCCCGCCTGCCTTGGCTGTGGTTAGAGCTTGTTATGGCAGATATGCTTGGAAACCACAGATTCAGCAGAGCTGCATGATGAGATCAGAAGCTCAGCCTTCATATAAAATACAGTTTTCACATGAGCCCACAGACAATTCTAACACAGCTATCAACAGTTCGCTAAATCGTCATCCCCTTCTAAGAGATTCAAAGGTCACAGCCATGAGGTCATGGGAATTTCATTTGGATAGCACTTAAGGCACATACTTAAAGTTTAAATTATACTATTTTGGTAATCATTTTTCAATACATCTTCCGCCTGACATCTGTTTAAAAACTTACCTTTGGGTGCCTCTGGCAGTTTAAGACATAAGTACTGTCATATACCACTTGCATAATGCAAAGAACTCTCATTTCTGACTGACTGAAAAATACCATCCTAAATTTTAAGGTAATGTCAGGCTACATTCCCCATGTGTAGAATGCATTGCCTTAAAGTGATATTACATTTACTTTATGCAAGCAAACTTGCTGGGAAAGTCTACAAAACATCCCTGTTTCCCTAATATTATCTGGTAACAGTGCAATATAATTACTCTTTGTTGCAGTCTCGTCTTACAATGTCTTCTTAATTGTTCTAAAATAGGTCTGCTTGCTTTTGAAATACTCACCAGTGAAGGGTTAGTGCTTTCCCACCCTAGACCTGCTATGTGATGAAGTGCTTTTCTTCACTGGCCTCCTAATGCTCAACTATTATAAGCACAAGTCTCTTTCCAGAGGCGAATAAAATGTAATGGTATGGCAGGTGATGAAGCTTGTGTCTACAGCTCTAAGATGAATATGATACTGTTTAATTCATACTTAAGTCTTAAAGCATTTGGAACGATCTGTACATTAATGAAATGATAATTTCATGCAAAATATCTGACCATTATTTTTCCTGAAAGAGGCCACAATATTGGCCACATATCTTATAGGGCTCTTTGAAAATGAATTATTGGCAACTCACTTTATGTTTGAATTACATTCCTCTGATCCCAAGTGAAAAGCAAGCCTAAAGAATGATTACAATAAGCCATCATTTTCCATAACAGTATGCAGTGTAACTTGTACTGAAACATCTAACATGCAGAGCCCTTTTTCAATGCACTTTACATACCAATTTCATTAGCAGGTGGAATAGGGCAACTATGCTAAATGAGTCAGGATTTATCCTTTCAATCTCTTTTTTATCTGATATTTTGCAACCTCAGTGCAACACTTTAACCTCATGATTCAACTGTAATGATCTCGTGCATTCCTCAGAGATATGTTTAATCTTTTTACTTAGATAAGTTCTTGGCTTAACATTACAGTATCTGACAAGTTGAGCAGAAGGAGAATGCATTTAACCTAAATGGCATATCAGGAGGAGTGCCTTTTTGGCCTAATATTTAAAAAAATGGTTAGCACAATTAATAGACAGCCAGCAGAGATGCAAAATATGCTCATACAGAGCAACACAAACCTAGTCCCACTGTCTGATGAAGCAAATGATAGCACTTTATCTAGAAGGGGTTTACACCTATCAATTTAATAGACCTATTTAGACCTATTAAAAAAACCCAAAAAACAAAACAACACTACTGGCCTTTAATTGCATCCCTGTAGTGGCATTGCAGAGGGTGATGAAGCAGTGAGTCACAGTCAAGGTCTTATATATTCAGACTTAACTTCTTCTTTGGTTTCTCTAGGTATCAGAACAAGTTTTCTGATTTTCAGAAGCACCAAATGCTCCCAGTTCCCTGCAGAATGGGCACTGCTCAAGGCTATTTTTGTCACTGCTTGTAGTAGGATGGCTCTTAAGGATGTATAAATTAGGCTGAATATTCTGATAGCCTAGAAAAAAGTGGACAGGAATAGATGAGTGTATGAAAAGAACCCACTCACTAAATGATGCTTCTTGAAGAAAAGTGTCGTGTCTGTTACTTGCTGTGACCCAATCAACCTCTGTTACAAATCCTGAGAATGGGTATCAGTGAAGGTGGAAAGGGTGCTGTGTCGGATTCAGACTCCTTCACTCTCATCTAGACTACTTTCAAACAAAGTGACTTTATTTATTTATTTATTTCAGAAAATTGGTATTTCAGGATCTGCACCAAAGTGCAGTCCTTAGAAGAATTATTGAAACCAAAGGGCTGAACACTTGAAATTACTTTTATTGTAATCAGAATGGAGACTATGTCCTCCATGACCTCATGGACTGCTCTGAAAAAAAAAAAAAAAGTTTTTATCATTGACTGAGTCTTATTTTTGTTAAAACCAGGTGTTCTGTGCTTTTTGCATAAGCTAAGGCTAAATACAATGATAATACAAAAAAATTTCAATGGCATAAAAATGTTTTGGTAGTGAGAAAAATCAGTCTCGAATGTAGGAATATCAAGGGAAATAATTTATGTGTTTCTGTTTAAAAGATAGGGAGGAAATGCTTCATAAGGTGGATGAAATGCAACAGTTTAATAAGAGAGTAAGTACCATCAGTATTCTGTTACAATTGAAAGCATTTGTTCACTGAAACCAGTTATGGTTTTGACTTTCCAGGGATGAAGTGCAAGTCCCTCTTGTTTAAAAAGAAGGTGGAAGGAGGTTAATTAGAAATTAAAAGCAGCAAACAGGGCAAATGCATGAAACTGTACGTATATTTTGCCTTCCCATGATTTCCATCAAGGGAAGAATTTTTGAGAACCTGTTTTGAAAAATAATTGCAAGACAGAGCATTGGGAAGAATGGTTTTAGTGAATCAACTACTTCTTGGAGAACAGGAGTGAGAAGGAACACCCAGTTCAGCTGCTGAATGGGATTTGGGCTTCTGGTTCCAGCTGCTATTCTCCTCCTCTTGCTTCCTGCATTGCCACACGTAGTATTCACCGCATAGGAAGTTGCATGTAGGGATACTATGTACTCAGGAAGGAATTTGGGGAGTTTGAATCAAGGTTTTGGAGGTCTTAAAAAACAAAAATTTCTGCACATTGAATGTGAGAGAACTATAGCAGTAGTTTGCTGGGACCGCAGTCCTTCCAACCAATGAACTTCTAGGAGAGGTGAAACTGAAAAACTACCTTTCTGATATCCATCCTTCTCTCTCTGCATCCTGTTAATTTTCTGAATGCTTTAGCAGCCTCCTCTTTCCTTCCTTCTTTTTTTTCCCTTCCTTTTCCCCTGCTGGGGACTCTGTTCCCCATTAAATTTTCACTTTAGGACTAGAAAAATGAAGCTTTTGTTTAGTTTTCTCCTTGTAGACACTCTACAGCAGAAATCAATATTATTCCTGCTGAGAAGGTCCTACAGGAATGTGGTGTTTCAGCACTAACTGGACAGAGTGCAGCAAGGGAATCGAGATAGCCATACATGAGCAAACCTGCTCACCTGCTTTCACAATGGACTCATATTGGGTCAGCTGCAGAGGAAAAATTATAGGAATTATTTCTAAAATATGTAGATTTATCATATTATACTAATATATTTATAAGGAATTGTTAACAGTTTCTCAAAACATTCCTAGTGCAAAGGTCAAAAGTGAACGGCAGTACAAATCAAGAGCTGGTTTAATTAATTTATACAGTTACTCTATAAATGCAAGAGTATAAAATTTAAGAATTTCTGCTTCCATGTTTGTTAGCTTTTGTTCACATTGCCTTTCCTGACCAACTCAATGGAGCACAGCCCGAGGCTGTTTGTTTTTTTGGTTTGGGTTTTTTTGGTTTTTTTTTTTTTTTTTTTTTTGTTTTGTTTTTTTTTTTGAATGCTCCTCATTTGCGTAGGTTCTCAGTAAAGCACAAATCACAAAAAAAAATTACGAAGGTTCTATTGGTGTCAGCAATACTGATGATCTATTCCAGTGTGAGGGTCTGGCCTCTAATGAGTCAAGGATGTTATGAAAGCTGTAAATGGAGAGCAAGTAATTTAAAAATTAAAGATACTTTAACCAAAGCCTGGAATTCTGCCTAAAATAATAATTTCTATCCAGTGTTTGAACTTAGACATTCATGAGTTACTTCATGTTATTCAAAGCTTTACTTACATTCATTGCTGTGAGATCCCCTCCTATAACACACTACAAGTGACATAGATCACAATCACATCAAAGTAGGTTAGACTTCAGAGAGGATAGACAAGAGTATAATTTGCACTTACGTAGTTTCTTTCATCCAGGGAGTTCAAAAAGCCTGTATTCGTTAGGTCTAAAAACCCTCCTTATGGTCAGGTAGGTATAAGTACCAAACCAAATTTACAGACAGATAAATTAAAAGGCAAAACAAAATAGAGGCAGCAAAATGCACTCAGTCACAAAGTGGCAGGAGGCACCGCAGTTGCCAAAACCATCCACTTCCATTAACCATCCTGGTCTATCCTTTGTCCTAGCCCAAATTATCACCCTTGAGGTAGAAAAGCTTACTTCTAACACATCTGGTGCTATTGTACCTGAGGAAATATTGTGGGCAAACCATTCCTCCGTACTATGGGCATTTCACCCAAAGTGGAGGGTTGATTTTGTGGCAGATTATTTGCCAAATTGTCCTGGAACTGTTCTGCACATTGGGCAAATATTAAACAGATAAAAGCAGGCACCAAACAGATGAGGTAAATATCTTTGTCAGAAAGATGAACATTACCATATTACTAGATCGTTACCAAAGACCTAAAAGGTAAAAAAAGCCAATGCACCTCTGACCTCACCAGAGGACATGACTTTGGGGAAGGTTTGATGTGCATGGCTGGGTTAGAATTGCCTGCATTCCACACATGCTTTTTTGGGGAAGAAAAACAGAAGGAACTCTTCAATCCATTGTTTTAACAGGTATGGAATCATGTCTTTGCTAAGCAACCCATGAACTCACAAACTAAAAATAAGTGCCTGAATATACGTCCAGAAAGTAGATTTTTATACTAATTTATAGCACTCAGAAAGGCAGGGTCCCTAAGCCTATAAGACGAGAAAGGTTAGAGTAGTAAAAACGGTCAGAGAAAGCATTAGCCATTAAATCTCTGGGACAGTTTCTGTAAAGAAAATCACTAAGATACCTACTGTGTAACCGACAGGGCTGAGAAGACTTAGGAAGAAGTTACCAAGCCTTTCACCTCAAGGTCAATGATTACATCTGGTTTCAAAATAAACACTAAACACACCATTACCTCTGACAGCTGCTGGTAGTTCTTTGCTAAATAATCTAGAGTAGGTGTCAACTTTCTCATAAATAAATATCTAGGTAAACAGCTATTTAATGTTTTTAACCCATCTGGGCAGAAGACAATCATGGAATCTTTTAGGTTGGAAAATACCTCTAAAATCATCATGCCCAACCATCAGACCAGCACTGCCAAGCCCACCACTAAACCATGTCCCTGAGTCCCACATCTACACATCTTTTAAATACCTCCAGGGATGATGATTCCACTACTTCCTAGGGCAGCTTGTTCCAGTGCTAGACAACACTTTCCATGAATAAATTTTTCCTGATAGCCAGTCTTCATCTCCCCTGCCACAACTTGAGGCTGTTTTCTCTGCTTCTCACTTTCTAGAAGTCTATACCCTAAAATATGTTTAAATGGTGGTCTAATAGCATAGAGGGAAGTTGTACCATCACTGCAACTGTCAAACTTCTTTGGGTTTCCTTTGGGAAGGTTTGGATTTCCAGTGCACCTTATCTTAATGTGGAACCCTTTCAAAAAAATTTTTATGCTGCAGGGGAAGGAATATTGGTCTTTTCAGTGGGTGACTGTTTTTCAGGATCTCTTTAAAGGAAAATAGTTGGAAATCAGAGAATAGAGAGACTCAATTTAAATTTACAGGAAAGGAGGATCTTTTCTTTCTTCTTTCCTGAAAAACATGCCTAATAAGAGGTTTGCTGGTATCAATCTCCCATACCCAAATTTTCCATATGGGAATCTTCTTGAAAAATTATGTTATGTGTATTGAAAAATGGGTAGTTTATTTTTCAGTTAAATTGACAGTATCAAGGACAATGAATTCTTGGAAAATGTTACATCTGCCGTGGAAAATTCTGAAAAATGGAGCAGTAGAATAAAATGGGAACTCATTGCTGTTTCCGTGTATAAATAGGGAGTGACCACAATTTTATATCAGTGCAGTTTCACCAACACAGAATCAAGCAGAGGTAAGATTAGGCCTAAAAAATGAATTGTTTTTTCCTTCTGCTGGCTTACATTCAAGCCAACATGGGAGTCACTGCTTTATCTCTGAACTGACACTACCATGAATAAAAAAACAGAATCATAGATACAGTCTGTATTCACTTACACTTGTATCCATGCAGTCAGGTTAGTTGGAATTTGTTTTCAGAGCTGAACTTGGCCAGATTTTAAGATGGCATAAATCAGTGCAACACTGTGCTGTGTCTCCACCTGAGGATCTGCTCCATGCACTTTAAATTAGTCAAGATAGGATACCTAAACTATGTGTTAAGAAGAGTAAAAATATGTTGAAAGCTGGAAAAAACCCACCTGTGTGCAAATGACTAAAACCCCTATGTTGCTTAAAGAGAGTTGATCACTAGTTTATATGTAAATCTTTGTACTTGTGAAATGTCAGAAAAACTTGATGTACTCTCTCTTCGTAATTCAGTTTCAAAGTACTGTCATGGCTTTCAGTCAGTGGAAATGCCTTTTTCCACCAAAGCTGCATGCTTTTTCTTAAACAATATTCAAATTAGATGCAAGAGTTGAAATAATATTGTAAGGCAATGGTTATTTTATCCACATTTTATCTCCTAGCTATAAATTTTATACGTTGGATTATACAACTCCCAATAGATCTTGGTATAAGAGACCTCAATAAATCTCAAACCATTCAATACAGAGGAAATTTATTTGTTATTTGTGTCATGTTTTATTAGTGCCCTGCAGTTAAATCTTGACACTAGAGAGATAGCTCCCTTCGCCAACAAGTAAGAAAAAAAAATCTTCATGGCTTTAATTTATGGTAACAACATATTTATTATTTTTTTACTATGCATCTTAATTCACAGATTCAGGTATTCCAGCATATTTGTCTGAGCATACCTCTTCAAATTCTGTGACACACTTATATTTTATGCCACTGATATAGGGTTCATAAATCAACAGCATTTAACTAGACTATGCATGGAAAAAATAGCATGCAAAAGATTTTATTTTCCCACATTGGGAGTAAAAGCCACACAGTAATGAGATGGATGGGAAAATAGACAGAAATTCCCTTTCCTTTCCAATCTCTGGATACCACATCTGTGTGGTACTTTGTGCCAAACGCTACTACTGTTTTTGCTGCTGTTGTGTCTCAAAATTGCTTTGTAATTCATGAGCTATGCAGTCATCTCTAGCTCTTGGAATAAAAAGGTAGATTCAGTCTCTTGGTATCTATAATGGATATGAGAGTATTCATTTTGTTATTCTCACTCTATAATGGATTAATGGAAAAGAAACGTGGCTTCTAGCTTGTGAAAAGAAAGCTGTATCTCACCATTATCGTAGGAACAAAACACAGCGTAGTAGGGCTGGGAGGATATAGATGCAGAATACATTTCCAGATTTGAAAAGGGGAGAAGAACCAAACAGTACTTGCAGCCTTTGTAACCAACAGGCTGGTGATGTGTAAGTAAATTTGTGTTGACAATGGGAAAAAAACAAAAATCAGGCCAGCAGCTAGTGCTGTCCGCCCTTCTGGCCCCTCTGGTCAGCTCCATGGTCATAAGGCAAATTCCTTTTAGCATGCCCAAATTCCAAGCTTCAAAAGTCTCCAAAACAGGGACGTTATCCCCATCATATGAGGATTTGTTGCCAGTTTCATGCAGTATTCCCAGAAGAAACTGCTGCCATCATAACATAATGAGACTTTCAGGTTCCTTCTAAACTATGTGGACAGCTAGTTTTTTTTCTTTTCCACTTCTTCCCATGCAGGCAAACCATAGTCTGATTGCAAAATTAAGGTCTTATTTACCTAGGTCCTACCTACCTTCAGCTCTGACTTTCACCATGGCTTCAGGCAAGTCCCCTCACCACACAGAGACATGGAGATGATAATCCAGAGCTGAGCTTTTGTCAGCAAACTCTTTCTGGATTTCTGGAAGGGAAATCTTGAGGCTAACTGAGTCATGTGGACAAAAGTTCACCGTGTTTTTTATTTCAAATTTAGAGAGCATATTACAGGCAACTTCCTTACTCGCTTCGAGAACACCTTTACATTTTGACTTCACTGTGTCAATTATGCTGAAATGTTATTATTTCTAAAAAGCTTTGAAGATGCTTTTACAAAGATTTTTTAAGTTTTAATTTGCAATGAACTTTAATTTTTTAAAATGTGCTTTGTAATATATGTCAAAAACTGCACTATTCAGTCAACATTGAATTGAAAAATTTTGAAAGTTGCAGTTGAAGGGAAAAAATTAGGAAAATGTTAATGTTTTAGCCCCATTTGGGAAGGAGATAATATAATCAAAACACAGGAGAGAAAACATCATTTTCAAGAACTTTTTACAAATATCCATTTTCTCTCATATTGGTTCTTTCTGTATCTCTTAGGTGTTTTTATTTTGAGGATGTGGTGTTTGCCTCACTGCAAAGGATTCTAACACACCAGGATAACAGAACATGTTAAGAATATAATCTCACACAGCATGTGACAATGTTTTCAGTGAAACTCCATCTATCCTTGGGAGAGAACCATCTGACCCAAAGTTAATTTCCGAGCCCTGTGCATAAGGTGAAAAGCTGAGAGGTGCTGGGTGTGCTGCTGGCATTTGTAGTGACGGCCACCAAAGTCACTGTGCTCACTGACTCGTGCCTCCAAGTCTGGCCCTGAGCTCTGATCTGGAGATAAATTCTGTCCACAGATCTTTATTGCAGTATAGGTGAAACTTAATCTCTTCCTCTCATTCCATCAACACTACTGAAAATAACATAAAATAAAATATGAGCTCTAACACAGGAAAACAGCTTTTCCAGCTGGGCTGGACTGGCTGATCATTTCAGTTACTTTGCCTGAATTATAGAAATACTAAGTCACAGGCGATATATCTCTTCTGAATACTTCCCCCATTGTAGTTCTAATAGCTGCTTTTTGATTTGGTTGCGGTTTTTTTTCTGTTCATATGTGATTATTTCTGTTTAAATGCAAACTTTTCATGCTTGCATTTTGAATAGAACTTTGAAAAACTTGTTTCAGTTCATGTTTATAACTCTGCTTTTTTTTTACCCTGCAAGCTTCATGTTTTGTTTAAGGTCAAACTCTGAAAACAACATTGTTAATCTGGTAAACTTGTCGCTCCATTTCCAAGAGTGGTGTTTGACCTCCAAGAGCCTCCTTTGTACCCCTATCAACAAGCTTTGTTATCAAAATGGTACCACAGACCTCCATCACAGAAAAGTGCTGACAATCAGGGACAGGAGAAAATTTTGTCTTGATACTTGCTGTTAATTCTACAGGGCACAAAGACAGTTTGAATGCAATTTTCTTTCCTGCAAAAGTTGTGAACTGAGACTAATCCCTCAGTGTTGGGAGCACAGGCGATGGTGAAGATCATGCTGTTTTGCAGAGCATGAGGGCTCCTCTTTTCTGCTCTGTCTTGTCTGTGTCATGGTTTCCAGCAGCTTTCCCCACAGAGCCTCATCTTCTCTTTGCATCTCTACACATACCACTATGACCTTGCTTTCTTCTTTTCTAATCTTAAGCACAGTTTATTTCTTACCTGTTTCCTGTGTTTCTCTCAGACATTTTCCTTCTCTGCCTCTGAGTCCTTTTCAGATAGTTTAAAAGACAGTTTTGAAAGTTTTCCATGTTTTCTTTGGTTTTTGTCCACTTTTCTCTTTTCCAAGACCTCGTTTCAAAGAGGAGTCCTGTTCATGACAGCTCTTGTTCATCTGTGGAAGTCACTTGAAGACCAGTGAATATGTGCCTATGTACTTCTTTAATTTCTCACTCTCCTTTGCTTTTCATTTTGTTACATTTTCTATTGTTCAACTTGTGAGCAATCTTCTAAGGGGAAAAAAATTATAGTGACTTGAATTGGGCTTATGTATTCCTATATTGCTTTCTAGTTCTGTTGGGCTAGAGAGAAAACTTAAGCATCAGGTAGTGGGGCTGGAGTGCCTCCTGTTTTTGGCTGAGGTAGATATTTTCATGAAGTGGAAGGACCTGATCAGAAATCAGAGCTATCTGCTGTGCTCTTAGTGAGACATAGACAAATTCTGAATGCGCAGATAACTACATATGGAGCTTTTTAATTCTTGGGTCAGGGGTTCAAATCCATCCACCCTGCCTTTTGCTAAAACTCATTACTGTCTGATAGCCACTTTGGACTTATTTGAAATTAGTGCGAGTGAGCAAGGGATAGAGGAATGGAATTTAGAGGGGGAAGGTAAAAGATCAGGGGATCACCTTCTATCACTTCACGTATGACCCCTTTTCCTTCCACTGAGAGAATTTGCACTCTGTCAGCAGCCTTGGCTAAGGAGGTAAAACTATGGAGATCAAAGTGCACACCAAGCTCTTACTGTCCTGCAAAGATGAGCTGTTGAAGCAGTGCTCAAAGACCTGACGAGTCCCCAAGGACCAGCTTTTCCTGGCACAGGCTGGTTGAATGCTGGTGGGCTTCAGGCTGCAGGACTGTCAACGTGCCACTTTTTAAAGCTCATTTTAAAACGTCCTTTGATGTTTTATCTGTCTCATCAGAACAATTAGCTCCTGGATGCTCTCCATACAACAAAGAAAATTAATTAGGAAGAGTCAGATGCTGTGATACAGAGTGGTGTTTGGGAGATTGCAGTGTCTCGGGTGGGTTTTGATGTTGGAGACTGTTGTCATGAGCAGCAGGGTAAAGCTGGACAGGGAGATTTTACTGAAAGAGAGAAAGTCACCTTACAAATGCTCTGCATTTCCCCCCTAAATGCTAAATGATGTTTTTCTCTGAGCAGAGACATAAAGGGTGTCTGTGTTGGGCAAGCAACCACCTTGAGACCCTTTCATAAACACTACAGTCCATGAAAAACAAGGAGTAGGCTTGTTTTCAGTTCAAGTTTCAAGAACTGCTTGTTTTCAGTTCCTAGATGTACTCTAGCTGGAAATCAAAGTGGAGGAGCTCTGCTCTTGCTTCCCCCATTTTATTTCTAAATGGATTTTCCCTGTAAGGCACCGAGATGCTAAACTTTGATCATAATCATCTGACGTTTAAACCGCCAGATACTAAGTGCCATATCTTTTCTGTGATGTATACAGTCTACTGAAATGAAAAGAAAGCATTTAATGTGATTGAGAGAAACAGAATTTTGATCCAAATAATTTGAAGTCAGAGCCTCCTGCTTGTAAAAATTTATACAGTACAATAGTATCCTCCACATGCCTGACAGATAAATGGAGAATTTTTCTCTTTTCCTGTTTTTGCTAAATTTTATTTTTAAGGTGGGGTTTTCTTTGGTTGATTTTTTTTTTTTCATGAATCCCCCAAACTGTTGCAGGTTTCTTCAACCTCCAAACTGGACCGTGGAGTTCCAAACCAGGTTGTACCCCTGTTCTGGCAGCAGCTGAGGGAAGAGGACTGTTGGGGGATCTCTGGATGGCAGTGACATTCCCTAAAGGATCTGTAGTCCTGCATTGCACCCTGGCAGGCAGAAACTGGAGCCTGATTGACAGCAGACAAGGCAGACACAGCTACAGCTTCACAGGGAACACTGTGTCCTGGAAAATGGAATACAGGTGACAAAGTGGGAAACGGTTCAAAAAAGTATCATGAGAGGAGACAGCTCTTGTGTAGCAGAGGTTGCTCCTCTAAGTATTATCATTAACTTCAAAGGAAAGGCAGCCAAATACAATAAGATGGGAAACTAATGTTCATAATACAATTTTGAAACGTTTTCTCAAGGATTGAAGAAGCTCTTTTAATGCATAACCAAATTTCTTGTTGAGTGGATGTGAGCTGCACACTAATTTTCTCCCATGAGAGTCAGAATATTTAAAAAAAACTATACTCCAGTAGTATTTCATCTGGAATATTTCTTTTTTCTCATATTTAAGACTAGGAAAAAAATGTGAAACAATGAAACTTTTAAAATTAAGACAAAGGGGCAAAATACGTGGAGGGCTGAAAGATTTATCAAGTTGTATGTTGCAATTTTCCCTAAGAAGCACAGGCAAAAGTGAAATGAAGGGAAAAAAGAGCTGTGAACCATGATGAAGATGATTAAAGAGGGTACAGAGTAGCTGTCAAAGCAAATATCAAGCAACATTAATAACTTCATAGCAAATCAGAAGACTGTCTCCTGCCTTCCCAAGAAACAAGAGCTTTTGATGCTGCACAAGGTAAATGGAACTAATTCCAGGTGGAAGTACTAGGTTTTTCTGTCAGAGATTCTCCATTATCAATCTGGAGCAGAACAAGATATTTTTAATGGGGTTAATATGAATACAAGCTACCAACTAAGAA
The DNA here is from genome assembly GCA_018697195.1 of Certhia americana. NCBI lineage: Eukaryota > Metazoa > Chordata > Aves > Passeriformes > Certhiidae > Certhia > Certhia americana. Next base: position 18,928,845 of record CM031857.1, on the reverse strand, counting down.
AAAAAATCAGTTTCAAGTCTTCAAGAACCTACAGCTACATGGGGAAGACTGTCTTCCATGGGGAACTTACACCTTCAGAGAAATTAAAAAATACATTTTCTTAATGCCCTTTCTTGTATATAAAGGAGATGAATTTTTCTGTGCACAGAAAGAGAAAGCAATGAGTGTTTACTGCAAAGAGCTCATTTTTTAGTCAAATGGTTTACATTTGTCTTTCCCTAAAAACACAGCAAACTTTCATCTCATGCAAATTAACAAAAAAACTATGCTTTAGACCACAGAGTGGAATTTAGCCCATCTTTGCCTTCAGTTTAAGCAAAAATCTCTTTTCAGAGCTACAGAGAGGAGTTTGTTGGTGTGGCTGGAACTCACTAGACAGTATTTTAGGAAAATTTTCATGCCATCAGATTTGTTATGTCCAACTGATTCTGGCGCGTAGGTTAAGAAAACCTTCAACATCAGACATGAGCAAGTAAGTAAAATTACTTCCTTACAGGAACCAAGCAAATTATCTTAAACATTTTGGTGTCAGTGTGGTGTAATCAGTTTATAAATGGACATAACAGGCACTCCTTCAAGCTTGTATATTCTGTGTCTACAGCCAGAAGGCAATACTACTCTGTGTCAGGTTCTTTATTGCACACAGTTTGAGTTTGAGCTTCTTACACGTTGTGGTATCCCAGGAGGACACAGTTTGATATCATATGTGGTATGAAATTTAATCCCTCATGTTTCTGTAGCACCCACTAGGAAGGGGTACACTGGAATAGCTCCTATGAATATTAAAGATTAACCACAAGGAAGCTATTACTGACAGTAGTGATGCCTCTTTTCAATCTCCTTTTCATACTAGAGAAATATCCTCTTACTCAAGTAAACCTAGAATTATTCTAGTTTTGTCTCCACTTGGGATTAACAACTGCATCTGTTCACTTGTTTAAATGTGCCCTTACTCTGCCCTGGCTATTCCTCTTTTGTCTCTTTTTAAACAAAATGATTGAAGTAGAAATGCCTGAAGTCAACATTAGCAAGCATTTTTATATTTTTTTATGAAGTTCCACAAGGCTAACAAGAGTAGATTTTTGTCAGTTTCCTCTGGAAAATACAACCTACCTTCTTATTTCCTGGTCACAATTATAATTTTTCAGATCATAGCTTTGCTATTCTGCTCTTCTTGCCTCTGCCTCTTGTGTATAATCTGTTTGAGAGCTAAACACTCATTTCACATTTAAAGCTGTTTCTGAGTTTTCAATACAGATATAAAGACAAGAGGGAAATTCATGCTGAGATTTTATGCCTCCACTATGAGATATATACTCTGTGTTTTTAAAATACAAGTTTCTTATGTAGTCCACTATTCTTCCCCCTTCCCTTGAGCTGAACAGCAAGTCTATCAATGTAATGATCAAATACAAGTCTCTTTCTTTCTTTCTGTACTTTTTAATGAAATACGTCATTCTAAAAGAAAGAAAAGTGAATTTACTTTGTGGGGGGTTTTTTGGGTTTTTTTTTATGTATTCTTTCACTCTCTTCACTATGTGAATCATGATAAAAATTTGTGGGAGTTCCCAGTAAAACCAGAACATATTTGAATTATCCACTGGTAACAAATGAGCCTGTACAGGTTGTCCTGGCTTTGCAAAAGGAGGTATTACAGTTTCCCAGCATGTCTCTGCTTTGAGGAGCTCACCCTCTCTTTATAATGATTACTTAGACATGATAAGGGTGGTGAAAGAGGAGGATGTTCTTCATTAGAACAAAAAGCTGGTAATAGCAGAGGAAAAGGGACTATCTGAGATAAAAGCCTGGCTACATGAAAGATCAGATGGGTTACTCATATGTAATTACTCACTTGAGTCCATATGGCCATGGCATATTATACCATTCCCACTCAGCAGGCTAGTGGCATTTTGTTGGTATCTTTCCTGTTATTAACCTGCCTCGTCAATCCAAAGACTTGATACTTTACTCCTAGAATTAATATTTTTAGTGTCCTAAATATCTTGTTCTGCATTCTGAGCCAGCCCAGCATTTCAGTAGCAGCGATGGAAATAAGGAGTAAAGGAGCCCAAAGGACTTTTTGTAAGTGATACAGAATTTTCGCTTGATGGAAGATCATGCGTCCCCCTGCAAATGAGATCTGGGAGCCTATGATAAAGTCTCCAAATGGCACTTGTACTGCTTTGCCCCCAAGGGGCATCCAGAAATGTTATGCTGGTAGTACTTATTTAGAAGTGTTTTAGCAGATCAGTCCTGTTAATTCCTGTGTCCTTTAGGTTCCCAAGAGTTAGATCACATTTGAAAATGGGATGTGGAATTCTGAGTCTTTTAGGCAGAAGCTGTCTGTTTTCTTTTCCTAACTGGAATCAGGCAATTGGAAATTGCTTCCTTGTTTCAGGTGTGTGTGTGCATGCAAGCATTTGTGGGAAAGTAAGAGTTTTAACACAAAATTAATCTCTCCAAGATTTAAAACGTTTTTTAACTTTTTTTTTTCATTTTTTTTTTTTTTTTTAATGGCATAACAAAGAATTTGAATATATTCAACTTGAGGGACCCTGGCACTCCTTCATGCCAGTTTGGCTTTGCCAGAGGGAAGTCTCCATAGTTAACGTGTGAGAGACTGAAGTATAATAAACTCGTGAGGCTTCCAGTATGGAAAGAAAAGGTTTTGAAGAAAAATGGAAGAGTTTCAGGAGCACTTCAATAATTTGCAGAGTCATACAAGAAGCCATCAATCAGTGTATGAAATAGAATTTCTCAGCCAATATATCTTCTCAAAATAGCTGAGTATTGGAAATGTGCACCCTGTCTAGTCGTATTGCTTCCCTTTATTTATTCATCAAGAAAACATGCTAAGTCGACAAGAGACCTCAGAAAGGACAATACATACACACATGTGTCTAGTGCATTTTCCTCTGAGTATATGTGCACACATCTGCTGAGTCTCTCAAAGAAAGCTGTCACAGACTGGTTGAAAGCTTTTTGTTGGCATTTGTGTGAGTTTGGCTGAGGGAATGTGATCTTCATAATGTAATCTCAGTATTTTCAGTGGTTTAAACAATGGAAAGGAAATTTTTTCAAGGCACGGAAAAAAGCTTTCTAAATTTTTAACACCACAATAAGAAAATGTTTCTCATTATTTTTGCTAACCGCACTCCTCTGGGTGAAATTCTTGGACCCCACCAGGCAAGTGCAGTAGCTAACTATGGTCTTGAGATCATGTGGGAAAATACATCTAAGGAACTTTTAGAGAAAGAAAGCTACTGTGCTTGGCATTCTTTCCCCTTCCCAAGGCTGCCATACTCCTGCGTGTGTTTTGTGCTTTATGCAAGTGCTGTGAAGTTAAGACAGACATTGATTTGTGAGCTTGGACACAGATTTCAGCAACAGTCAGAGCAGGCACTTGCTCAAAACAGAAAATGCATAGAAAATATCTTATTTTGTAAGAAAAAGATGGAGAAAATGCAAATTCCTTAATTGCTCTTCAGACTAGAGGGGAGGAGAGTATTATTCACACTGTCAGTCAGCTTTAGAATAATTATTACAAACAAAAGTTTGGGGATCAGGAAAAATACACATAGGTCTCTTGTTTTGTAAGGGATTATTCCTGAATGTGTTGCTAATCTCACTAATATATTTATGTTACACTTTGGGGGTAAAGGGGATTAGGTGGGAGGAATTAAAGAGATTTGATATGGATACCATATTTGGTAGAACTTCTAATGAGATTACTTATAAAAAAAAGAAACAAAAATAAGCAAAGAAAGCAAAAGGAAAAAAAAGCTGCCTTATGCATTGGCTTGACTTAGACCAGAGACTCTAATGAGATCGTGAATTCTGTCTCCAGTAGGGAAAATGGTGCCAAAGCAGAGCTGTGATAATAAAATTCATTGGACTCTGATTAATTCAAGGTTTGTAGCAGTACCCAAATTGGCACTTAGAATTTCATGTCTCTTGGAGGTCACAAGGAAACTCTGTGGAAACAGAACAGGGAGTCAGTTCTGTATCAGTCTGCTGATGTACATTTATTTTCCACCAAGCTAGATTTCATGGATGAAGTTTCATTTTCCTCTTTCTTAAAAAGGAGATTTTATGACTTTTTTTTCCAACTGAACTTGTAGTTGAATCAATGGTCTATCCCTTCTGTTCATGTGATTTCAGATGCCTAAAGCCACAGGATATGAGGTGAATTATTAGATATGCCTTTCCAAAGAGGAAATGGTGAGACAGAAATGACCTGCCTGAAGTTACAGTTTATAGATTAGAAAAAGGCACAAACAATTAAAAGACGGAGACATTTACAGCAAATTACTTGCAATCAAGCTGCAGCTAAATGAGCTTCTTGATGAGGAAACCAAATTTATGTTGTTTAGAACCACAAAGAAATGTTCACAAAGCAAACAAAAAGAAGTTGAAGGTGAGTAAAGTGTTAGCACAGTTGGATACAGATGTGTTGATAAGAGAAATTATGGATGCAATTAAAGGTTTGGTCTTGGAAAAGAAAAATAGTGGCGCTAACTACAAAGAGCCTTCCTGTCAAATCCAGTGAGACAAAACCTTAAGAGTTGTAGGATAGGATGTTTTCCTCCTCTCTGTTTTCGTATGTGGCTAGCTACCTCAATAATCAGTTTTGGCTCAAATAAAACAAAATGTGGCAGTTCAAAGCAAAACATATATTCCAAAAAAAAAAAAAAAAAATCAAGTATTTAAAGAAAAGGGTGGATGCCAGGGGCAGGGGTGAATATATTTAACACCAGAATTAAACATTTTGTTCTCTCCCACCATAAAAATGTGAATTATGTCTTTAACAGCTCTTTGAAAAGATCTTTGTGAAGTTATGTATATTCAGTGAGGAAGACAGAAAGTAACACAAAAGCCCTGAAGGCATGTGAAGGCTTCAGTGTGAAGCACCACATTTTTCTCTTTGTTGCTTTATATACATTTTGCATTCAGTGTAGTATTCATCAGTTTCACTGAATGCTAGTCATTGTCTACCTATATTTATCCAAAAGGAGTGACTTTAAAGACTTTGTAATTATGAAAAGGAAATGAGCAAAGCTATCCTTCTCCCTTCTTATTGCCTTGGAATGGTAAGCATAATACAGTAGACAAAAGCAAGGTGTAATAGTGCTTCTTATTGGCAGTCAGAAAGCACAAGTATATGTAGAAGGAGATAACACTAGGCTGGCATTTTTCCTTCTCTTGATTCATCCTGTCCTTTCATGTAAAAAGTTTTGTGTGAACAGAACACTTTGGAAATAGGCAGGTGGAGAACAAGAGTGAAAAATTTTTAGTTGTAAGGTAGATGAACCAAGATTTTCAAGTATGAAATTTTGACAAAAAAATTAAAGTGACTTACTCCGTCATGTTTGAACAGTAAATCAGAAGTTCAAACCTCCAAGATCTGTAATATTTTGTAGCACTAAAGAATTAATAAATATACATATATATATATATATATATATATATACAGTTTTCTGCTCAGTTGAAAATATTTATCATCCAGGAAACTTCCATAATATTGAAAGAGAAAGATTACAATGTGTAAGCCAGTCAGTCATTAAAAGAATTCAGAATAAGTTTTCCAATGACATTGCATAAAAATGATACTTGCCTGCTTAGTGAAGTTTAGGATTTTGAAAACTCAAGATAGATTTTGTAGATGTACAGCCTTCATTTCGTTGTTGAAATAAGAACGGAATTTGTGAGGACTTTCTTTGTCATCAAGTGCCTCTTCTCAGTTTGTATGATCAAAGGTATTATTATTCTGCTTATAAAAATGTGACTTATAGAAAGCAGATCGACATCTGGTTTGTAATTGTGAGCTTTATGCTTCATCACTGGTCTTAATACTGTTCTGAAATGTGATTAGGATTCAGGTCAATACCCTTAATATGCATTATTTATTTTTACATTACATGATAACTTGTGTGCTTAAAGATATGGAGAATGAGAACATGCTTCAGTTGTACATAGTTTTATCTCCATTAACTCTACCTTTGTACAGTCCTTAATTCAGCTTAATGTGGAGATGATCAAAGGAAGGAAGATAAGTTTGGGAGAACCTGATTTTAGTTTTTATAGGATCATAAGGGCAGCATCATCTGTTTTGAGGGATTGCTTGCAAGATGTGAGATTAGGAACTCAATTTTCATTACTTGTGATTTGGGCATTATTTTGAACTTCCCAGAGATGAAGGGTTGGATGATTAGACAGGTAAGTAATGTGAAAAGTCTAATGACTTGGAACTGCTGAAGGGAAAATTTATCACCTCATTTTTATATCAACTCTTTGAGAAAGTGAAGATGTCTTTGATTTACTGCAGGGAGATTTTAAGTCATAGGCAGAGGCCTGGCAAGAGGGGTGAAGGTTCAGTTTGGTCTAAATGAAGAGAACTACCAGTGTCCTTCTGAGAGGACATTTACCTTAGCCCAGTTTAACCTTTGCATTGCTCAGCAGGAAGCCAACCCAGAGACACTTGAGAAACAGAGCAGAAGAGGAAATGGCTGAATACATTTGTGTGTCTCCTACAACTTTTTCTCTGCTACAACTTTTTCTCCTCTTTTAATTTCTTTTGGGCTTCCCCCCTACTAGGTCTGTCCCAGACAGCATACTTTATCCTCAAGGCACCAAGAGGCAGGCAAGAAGTTAAGATTAATCATATTGTGCATAATGAATCTTAATCATATTGTGCATAGTATTGAAACCAGTGACTGAACATAAAGCTTGTAATTTCATGAAAGTATCTATTTCATAAGACTTTCAGTTGCATTTGATCTTGTCTTTCCCTGTAGCTAACATGGGAATCATGTTGACTGTGTTCTTTAAAAGAGCAACCTCATTTCATCCTGGCCAACTGCATTTCACTGGAACAAACAGGTGGAACAGCAAACTTTGCATTCTCCAGTTTCTCTGTTGTAGCAACTAAAATTCGTCATTAGACAACCAGAAACTTGTCATGAAATGGAAAAAATAGAGCCATTAAAGATATTTTTACTGCAAAGAGTAAAAAACCATGATATTTCAAACAGGATTTAGATTCCCTGCCTCTTCTCCCACTCAAATGTACAACACAAGTTTCTTCTATTTCCAGGGATAGGCAACATTCCTGTAAGGGCTTTGGCTCTGGTTCACAGCCTCTTCCAGGATTGCCCTGAAAATGGATAGAGTTTTATTTTTCCAGTCTACGTGCAAGGCCCATTCTGTTCACAAAGTTTAACTGTAAAAAATATCTGTTCAGGTATAAATAGTTTTGAAACTGTGCAGCAGGCTTGTCTCTTCTGCAGTTATGCTTCATCACTTTACAGCTGGAGCTGTGGTTGTTTTTCAAGAACCAGACTCTCCCTATTTTGCTAGGGAGACTATTTGACACACAGCACAACAAAAAAAAAAAAAAAAACAAAACAAGGAAACAACCCAAATCTTCTACTAAGCCATGCTCTTAAAATGTTGTGATACACATTGCCTCCAACATGAGCTTAGAGCACCAGGTCAAAAGCTTAACTCCTCTCTCAACAAGCTGCCTTGAAAGTACCCCCATCTTTCTGCCATAAGTCATCTTTGTGTCTGAAATATCAAGTTGAAAGTCCTGTTAAGTTTGAGATGTTTGCACTCTGATCAGCTTTAACAATACCTTCATTTGCAAAACAAAGGAGAAATGTGCTCAGTAGAGCTCCAAATATTGACTTAATCCATCCCCAAAACCATCTATGTAGGTTTCTATAGATGTAAACACTTAAATACAGTCCTAACTTCACCTTTCAGTAGTTTCCCACTGAAGGCACCAGAATAGCAGCATGTACAAAGAATTTGTGAATCTGGAGTCCAAATACTACAGATACAGGGTTCTGTGGTAGGACCTAAAGTCTCGCTGGAGAATTTTCCTGTGGGAATTTTTATTCATGCCCCTCAGTCCTCCCAGCAGCTGTTCATTAACCTTAGCTAAGCATAACCCTTTATTCTTTTAAGAGCCAGGCCAAGGCAGGTAAAGAGAAGCCATCACCTGTGATCTGGAACAGAATTTTTGTTTGGAACTCCATTTCAACTTCCTTCTGTAGATTTTCACTCTCTGCTTTTCACACTTTTTCCCTAGAAGCTCCAGCAACCCTGCAAGAAGAATTGTCATATAGATATATACACTGGGGAAAAATTTAGAATTATTCCTACTGATCAACACTTACCAATCAAGTCACTAAAAGAAGATATATGATTCCTTATTTTCTGATGCATAATTCTTTGTTTCCTCAGATATATTATTTATAATCTAAGGGAAAGAGGCTATGTTTGTATTTTTTGTTTGCTCAAGTTTGTATTGTCAAGTAGAATTTGGAGGTATAGGACTAAAAATCTTCTCAAGATTTATTTGGTGCTTGGGTACAGGTTCCTCTTGGTTTCTCTTTGCTTTGTACTGATGCTGTTTTCTTTGTTTTCTGATGTTTCTCACCCCTCATGTGAGAAAATCTTCACCTCTCTCCAGCTATCAGGATTTTTAGCCTGATCTTGTAAGGGAATGAGCACACTCAGCTGTACTTTTGTCCTTTTCTTTTCCCCACCAAGCAACCTGCAAAACCAATAGCAAAATTCAATTCAGTTTCACAGATGAGAAATGAACTCAGAGTATTTTCTAAGCACTGTGCAAATAGGGTCCAAGAAAAGAAGACAGTCTCTCTCTGAGGAGCAAACGAAAAAAGATACATCCTCTGTTTGACACCTGGGAATCTACAGAGAGGGCAGACCAAGTTTCCTTAATTCTTCTGTGTACAGCAGAACCACATGTTCCTTCAGTTTGGTATAGGCTATGTACCTGCTTGCTTTTGGACTGTGTCATGTTTCAGCTGATGAAATAGAGACAGGTCTTCACATCTCTAAAAGTCTACATAAGGTCCTCCTTGAGGGTGTGTGTCTGTTTCCCAAGTGCAAGATGCTTAATCCAAAGTTTGATGCATCCTCTGTAATGCCGACAGAGAAGAAATGCCAAAACCACTCAGTACAAATCCCAGAGATAAAGGAACACGCACAACAAGAACAATGTGCATTATTAAAGGCAGTGATCTGCAGTCTGGAGACTTCAGTGATCAGATTGATTTTGTATACAGTAACCAACAGACCTATAAGAAATCTTAAAGGGAAAAAATTCTAAAAAAATAAGTTCTTTGGGGACGTTAATACGATATAGTACCATCTTAATTTATTAAGGACACGGATGAATTCTTATCATTTTGTGATAACCAGGGTTATCACAAAACATACTGTGACAGGATATCTCTCCTCCTTTGAGTCTTCCCTACAGGTGTGTCTATGGGGAGTAAAAGAGAAGGGCTTCTTTGGGCATCTGCCTTCTTTTCTTCCTCACTGGGGTTCTGCAGAGTGCAAAACCAGGTGCACACACTGCTAAAATGCTGAAGAATTTTGTCACCTCAGGTAGCTGTTCCTCCTTCCTTCAGGCTACTGATGACAGGTCCTGCTTGTCAAATGTTGGATTGTTACTCAAAGTAACACAGCAGTTGGAGCACTCACCCTGACCCAACTTACAGCTTGGACCAGTTACATATGAATTATGACTGAACTCTATCCTTGCCTGTTATTGTGAGCACTTTTGTTGTACGTGCTTGCTTGTGTTCTGGTTTTGTTTCTTTTCTTCCTCTTCATTCTCAAACATTCCTAAGGGGTTGGGTGAGAAAAGCATTCTGTACTGCTAATATTACTACTGCTATTCCCGCTTCATCACAGCAGTGTAGAATCAACTGTACAAGCCCTAAATTCTGTGTTCTTATCAGTTTTGCTTTATCATAATACAGGGTCTTTCCAGAAAGTCCAGGATAGAAGATGTTGTATGTTTTGAGCAAATATAGTGTAATGATGAGTACAAAGAGATACAGATGTGCGACAAATTCTACCTCATGGAGCGTACAAGCCTTGAAGGATGATTCTCTGATTGAAAAGTGACTTAATGAGAAAATGCCAAATATTTGGTTTATGCTATAATCAGCAATGAAGTTTTCACGTGTTAAGATGCTCATGGAAGAAGAACATTGCGTCTTTGAAGAACAATAAGAAAGGCTTAGGCAAGAGTCAGAACTGGAGAGTGCACATGATACAACAGTATTTTCAAAAAAGAAAGGCATCGTCAGATTCAAGATATACCACTGCTTAAAAGAGGTTTAGGAATACTACTGTTCCAAACACCTAAATTAGTCCTGAATTATAATAGAGAGTTTTATGATCTAGAACGAGCCACAGTGAAGCCAGTTGCTCTGTCATATGTGACTGGGGAGGTACTTTTCCCCTTTTTTTTGCAAGTTGTTGAAACTGAGAGAAAACCCATCTGAAATTTTCTGTAAGGACAATCAAAGGTTATGAAAGCCTATGTCAGGAGAAGAGCTTGACATTGTGTGCTTAAACATGTATCAGGAGTTAACTGTAACTATTTCAGCCTTTATTCCATCAGCTCCCTTCAGCTGCTCTGGGGAGTGGTTTTGTGCTTGTATAATTCTCCATCTCATTTATAGTAGAGCACAAGCTGTTGAAGTGTAATGTTGAATTTGCACTTTCTTGTGTATTTATGTATGTAAGGCAGATTCATTATGCAGCTGCTCTAATCCTTAAAACAGGTAATGGATTTATCAGCATTTTGTTAAAGGAAGACAAAATGAGAGGAAGAGTTTTTTTTAAAATATCTTACCTCCACCTTTATTTCAAAAATCCATTACTGTCCTCTGACATTTCTCTGTGTGTTCTTTCCTCAGTTATCCATTATTTCAACTGCTCCCTTTTGTCTGAAAAAGGATTACAATAGCTCCATTAGCACTTGCTTCTTAATGGGAGGTCTGGGTGAGAAGTGGTGTTAAAGCAAGGACACACTGGAGGGGTTGTATTTACTGAAAAAGGACTACTACCCATGGTTCAGGATACTGCTCTGATCCATACTGTTTGTTCTCACCACCCTGCAGCAGTTCCAGGCACTTCAGTAATTTCACTGCTGGTGAACACTGTAAGAAGGATCAGAGTAGGTCCAGGTGTCTTTGAAGAGCTGGGCTTCAAAATGCTCTGTGCAAAGTGAGACCTGTCTGGAGTGTGTAGCTACATTTTCACATCCCTGCAAATTCCTGTGTTCCTCCAACAAAGCCCCTGAGGAGGGTCTGTCCTCAGTCTCACTGGGGATGTTGCAGAGCTGCAGTGGTCTGGGCTCACAGAAGTGGCACAGTACCCCAGTGCTTTGCCAGTCTGGACAGCCACCCTTGGCCACCACTGATAGGGGGGTGCAGTCTGGTGGCTGCTTCTCATCCCTCAGGGTACTGTAGTTGCCACACAGACAACTCCTAATCCTGGATGAGGAAGATACCTTCTTGCTGGATACTCGCTTTGGATGAGATCCAAAGTAATCACTGCAAATAGTCTACTTGACCCCAGTTTAGGTGGAGAATGGGAATTTTTGTGCCAGTCCAGATTACAGACAGTTAATCAGATTACAGTGAGTTTATCACTGGGAGAAAAGGAAAGATTGTTTCAGGAATCCGATAGTTTTTTTTTTAATAATGGCAATTAGCATGGCCAGGCTGAAAATGCTGAGCTATCCATTGCTCTGGAGACAGCTTGGAGAGAGTGTAAAAGAAAGTGCTCCAATTTCAAAGAAGATAGCTCTGTAAAATTATTTGTAGGCCTTTAGACTGCTTTGAGCAGGGAAATAGGACTTTGTTTCTGAGTGGAAACCATAGAGACATTTAATTACACTACAAAAAATATACACAATAAACAAGTCTATTTTATTTTATTTTATTTTTTCCAACCAAATATACTAGAGAGCCCTGGAGGGAAAATATATTTTAGTACTTTACAGTTACAATTGCAATTTATGTTAGTCTAGTGTCTTTCATACGAGAAGTACCATATCATAAAACACTTTACAGTCTGTTTATCAATACAATAAACTGAGAATATTGCTCAATTTACTTTATTAGAACTTGCTGAGAGATACAAAAATAAAACCAGCTTGGATTTCTAGTATTTTTTTTTTGTTGTTGTTTTTAAAGCAAGTGAAACGTTGTGAAGGGTAAACATAGTTAGATACAGTCTTAGTTATGAAAGAGCATATAAAAAGCTTCAGGTAATGAGAAAGGGTTGATGCAAGGACAGATTTCTCATTAATGTCATCCAAGAAATGGCTGGACTACAAAGCACATCAAGAAATTTTAGTGAAGCTTATACTCAAATTAAACCATTATGATACCACTATTTTTGCTAGCTTGAATTGTGGGTTATTGTGCAAGTTGTTTTTATGGCCAGCATTTGCTGGAATTTGTTGCATTAAATATTCTTGTGGTACTGCAGGATCTTGCAGTAATGCTTTGACATGGATATTCATATGAAAATTTATGACACAAGCAGAAAAAAACCCAAACTGTTTTGATAGGCAAAAGCTTCTTTATTTCTATTTGGAATCAGTCGCAAATAGACCATGGGCAGTAACCAGTTTGGCACCAGAACTTAATAAGATATAGACATGGATTTCTTGTGTTTCAAAAAATTTTAAGTACTCTGAGTACAAGTGCTTCACCTGCCTCAGAAATTGCTGCCAGTTGTTTTACAGGGCACTCACCTGTGGCAACGGGGCCACGAATGTCTCCTGTGCCCATGCACAGGTTTTGCTGTGTGGGGCTGCTGTGCACCTGTGAGTACTCTTAGTGAGCATCTGAAAGGCACACTTCCTAGTCAGAGATTATAAACACAAACATGCATTAATTGCGTCAGCAGGTTATTGAATAGTGTTCTGCAACAATATACTGACAGCCGGAGTTAAAGCTGTTCAAGAGGCTTAAGTGGGCACTTCCATATGGTAACAGCTTTTTGATTTTTTTTTTTTTTTTTTGAGCTAAACCTCATTTTATAAGGCTCTGTTTTGAGATGATTGAAGCTTTTCCCTGAGTAGCTTGCTATTAATATTTGAAGAAATATTTTCAAATTTTCCCCTGTCTTAGTGCAGTTTGTAAGTTTTCAGTCTGTCTTCTTGTAAAAAGAAAATATAGTTGTTGTTGCTTTGGAATTTTTTACCACAAACTTCAATCTAACCCAAATTTCGTGCTCTGCTATTATAAATTATAATACTTAATCTCTTTATGTGATTTTTTTGTGTGTGTCTCTGCAATGTCATTTTGCTTTGCTTCACACACAATTGTTACCATCAAAAACACTGGCATCTCAAAACTTTGCTTGATATTTTTTGCACGCATATATGTAACATTATACCCTATCATTAAGTCAGGAAAGACAAGTGGCAACTGAATGATATTTGGTGACAGGATTAGATTCAGAAAGGCAAATATCTGTGCAATAACAGGAGATTAGAACAAATAGACTAATTATGCAGTACAAAAATTTGGTTCAGGTGATTCAGTGCTGCTAATTCCAGCACAACAAGAAGTGTATTCTATTTCAGTTGTCATCAGAAACTTTTCAGGAATGTCAGCATAAACCCAAAAAGGAGAAATACAAAAGCCATCAAATGTTTGGAATGCAAAGATATATTTTGTCCAGCATGAGACTGCCAGGTACAGCAAGGTCACTTCTGGAGACTGGGAAACTCTAGTTTTGAAACATAGGGTCATTGTTTGTCTAATTTTTTTGGACACCCCTGCGTTATTTAGTAGTTATGTGCTCAGTAAGAACACCCTTTCACGGTAACTTCCAGATAAGATGACATCAGTGCAATGTTGCAAGATCTAGAAGACTGTGTGAGCTCTGTTTGTGTTTCTGTCAGCATTTAATTGAATTGCCTGTGAGGAATTGCTAGGCCTGGAGCAATTACTATCAAGAGCAGACCTATTACTTTAAATCTTCCATACCTTCTTCCTTCTTTAGGAACAACTTTTTGTACATCTTTTAACTTCATTTGCTTCCTAGATGTAGTCATGTACTTCAAGACATGCAAAATCAGGTCACAGGCTGTGGTCAAATAAGCAATCCTATATTTTTACCAGTCTTAATATTTATCAGGTGATATTTAAATTCCAGAGCTTCTGGTTTCCAGTTTTCAGAGTTAAGTTGATAAAACATCCATGTTTGACAGTACTTCATGGAAAAAGGAGTTTGGTGGCTGTTTATGCCAGAATGAAAGGTAACAAACATAATTTTTCAATGAATTGACTACAGACCTATAGACTCCATTAGACAGAGGACTTGTATTGTTCTACTGAATTTCAACTATGGCCTGGCTAAGGGAAAAGGAAAGTAGGGCTCCTGCCTTCATCTTGTTAAGTGGCTCTAAATTGCAGTGTTTACCACCTTCTCTTTATTTGCAAATTCAAAGTTCAAATTAGTGGCATCCCAGACTCTAATTTTGATGTTTATCACATATGAAGGACATAATTGTGTTTGGGCCTCTAAGAAAATGTGGCTTCCTTTAGCATTATCTTTGAAGCGTACTCCTAAACATGGTGGTGTAGCAGACCAAGAATGAAAAGGAATAAATAAGGTACTCAAAGAAAATAGTGACAAAAGAAGTCAAAAATCAATCAAGCTTTAAATGCTGATAAAGAAAAGAAGTTTAATGTACCATCAAAGAAAAACAGTTGTGCTGTTAAAGAAAAAGAGCATCAAAGAAATAAATAAGAGATTAATCCACAGAAGAAAGAAACCTTCATAGCAAGATGGGAAAACCTGGAACAAAAGGTAAGGGATGAGAAGTGGTTTTGTCTTGTTCAAATGTAAGTGTGCATGTAGCATTAGGGAATACCAATATTTTGCTTTGAAATTTGCATTAAAATGAAATCTTAATCACAATAGAAGGCAAATGAAAACACGTGTGGAGGGTGAAAGAAAAAAGGACCCTAAATCACACAAAGAAAAGTGAAAACGTCAATGACAAATGAAGAGGAAAACCAGGCAGACAGGGTAGGATACTAATGAAGACAGAGTATGGTGGCGTGAGTGGACATAGAGAAACTGTAGAAATGTGTTATGTGCTATAAACATCTATCCCATGGAAAATCAGAAGGCACAGATCAGGGATTAGAGGACAGTGGATGAGCTGGCAAGGGGGGCAGAGGAAAATATATGTCACTAGAAACTTAGCAGGGTAGGAAACTAAACACTTCATATGGGAGGTGGTTTGGCTGTGGAAAATATAAAATTACTTCTACTGCATGTCTGACCAAGATAATGTTTGAATATCTATTTTAACATGAAGTTAAATGTACTAGTATCTGTAAAGAAATATATTTACTTATATTGATAAAAATACTTCTCTGGTGTTTTCAAACTTGCCTATATTTAAACCTTCTCAACCTTCAAACATTTAATGCCTCCTAAAAGACAGTTTGAAGGCCCTCTTATGCACCAAAGCATTCTCATCAATCTGACATTGAGCAGCTACCTACCCCCCTTCCCTACTGCAGACAAGGTTTTGGATTTGTGTCTAACCTTGGAAGTTGTGCTGTGAAGATAGGAGGATTCAGGTTTTCCTAGAAATGCCTGAATATGACATCTAGAATTATTTCTTTTTTTTTTTTTTTTTTTTTTTTTTTTTGTTAGGAGTTTTTTGGTCACAGAAACTTAATATCTATACTTTTGAATGAGCTTGCAACTATTTGAGGTGCCTGTCATGGAGTAAACTCTAGGAGAATGCTTTTGCAGTTGGTGTTTACTCCACATACAGTTTCTATTCTGTAATACTGATCCAAGTCCACGTCAAGAATCCACATAAGAATCTACTCTAATATGAAGTAAAATAAGGCAGGGCATCAGGGTCATAGAATAATTTGGTTGGGAAGGGACTGCTGGAGGTCATCCTGCCCAAAGAAGGGGCACATTAGATCATGGCCTCCTCCAGCTGGGATGAAATTTCTCTGAGACTAGAATTTCCACAAGCTCACAGGTACCTCCTCCAGTCTTAGAACATCCTCAGTGTGACTGCACCTATCTAATTGAAATTGTCTTTTTTACAATTTGGAACTGTTACTTTGCATCCTAGAAATCCTATGAGAAGAATCTGGCTCTGCCTTCTCTATACATATCTGTTGAGGAGTTGAAATAAATAGTATATGATTTTGCCGTTTCTTCTTAGAACTAAGGAAACCTACTTTTCTCAGCCTTTGTGCATCATGTACTCCTCACTCCTCTTAAAGGATGTTAGTACTAATAAAATGTATTAATGCTAAAATGCAAATAATTACTTAAAAATAAACTGATCAGAAAAGTTTGGGTTGTGGGTTTTTGTTTTGGTGTTTTTTGGGTTTTTTCTTTTTTTTTGTTGGTTCGTTTTTTAATAGGGTGTGTTTGCAATAAGTAATATATGCTGCCAGATAGCATCAAGAGGAGGGAAAAGAGAGGATCCCACAAGCAACTTATGTTTAGATAAAAAATTGTCCATTGCTTTATGTAGGATAAAAATGTACAACTGTACCTTCATTCTCTGGGACATAAATCAACCTTTAATTCAATTGGTTAAGGAATAAACCCTTGATAAATCCATATTTTGTCAATATATCATTTACTCATACACTGTGCTGAAGTATCAGATACTGGCTAGTGGACTGAATAGTTTGAATGCCTGATTTTACCATGCCCTTGCAAAAAGAGTACAAGAAAGCAGTCTTAGTCAATATTTGCAGTGAGTCATAAACCTCTGTAATAAAGAACATACTTGTCTGCTCTTGAATGTAGCCCTCAAAAAGAAAGAGAGAAAGAAAGAAAGAAAGAGAGAAAGAGAGAAAAAGGGAGAAAGAAAGGAAGGAAGGAAG
>CM031857.1:18756225-18911712 GCA_018697195.1 Certhia americana | reverse complement strand
AAGAAAGAAAGAAAGAAAGAAAGAAAGAAAGAAAGAAAGAAAGAAAGAAAGAAAGAAAGAAAGAAAGAAAGAAAGAAAGAAAGAAGGAATAATCCATCTAAAATATTTGTCTGAGCCCCCTCAGAGGCAAAACAGAATTTATGGGGGGGCTGTGACTAAGTGTTCATCTACGTTATACCTCTAAGAGATTTTGTTGACTTGGTCTCATGTACCCATAACACTCAACAGAGAGGGATTGACCTGCCTTTTTCTCTAAGTATGAACAGTAGTACAGATAAGCTGAATGTGTGAACACCCATAACTTGATAGGCAAAACTTTGTTTCATAGATTCATGGAACAGTTTGACTTGGAAGGGACCTTAAAATTCTGGCATCTAGGTTCAACCCCCTGTTATAAGCAGGGACACCTTCCACTAACCCAGGTGGTCAGAGCCCCATCCAGCCTGGCCTTGAACAGTTCCAGGGTTGGGGCATCCACAATTGCCCTGCCCAAACTCAGTCAGCTGTGCCAGTGCCCCACCATGTTCACAGTAAAGAATTGACTCCTAATATACAATTTAACCTATCCTCTTTCAGTTGAAGCCATTACCCTGGTATTATCACTATGTACCCTTGCAGTGCTTTCTTTTTCCTCTTGTTGATTTATATATTTGGATGTTTCTCCGAATATCCTTTAACTGCTCAGAAAAAGGAGCCTAATAAAGCTCTGAAAGTAAATACCACCGAGTTTTGTAAAAGGCCAGAGTGTTTGTAAGCTTGGGTAGAAAATTTTAAGCTAAGAAAAAGCATTTCTCATGCTCGTTGTGTGGGTCACTGACTGAAGTAAGGGGCCTGGGCTCTCCACAACTTCACTATTTATTCTGGCTCTGATTCTCTCCAGTTCATCAGAGACTCCAGTGAGGTAGTTTCAGTAACCTCACATACTTATGAGTTGCTTTCCTTCCATGTGCTCATCTCCTACTGAAGTGTAGTGCTGCTGGGATATGCTGTAATTTGCACTCCTTGGAAAGGAGAGCAAAGGTCTGGGCACTCCTAAAAACTCATGGAGGTGATTATCACTTGAGGAGTTGCTGCATCTCTCAGAGTGCAGGGAGAGTGATAGTGGAAGGAGCAAGCTAGGAGGCCAAATAAAGTAAAATGAGACCAAGGGGCAGAAATTGAACTTTAGATGAAATACAAAGGCTGGTACATTCTTGCCTGCTTCCAGTCTAGTCTGGCTTCTGGCCACAGATGACAGTGGGTTTCAGTCAATAAATGGGGTTCTTCCATTTTCTGTGCCCTCTCACCACTAGCACTATTATGGTTCCCTGATGAATTACAGAGGCTCCAATGTTTCCTTCAGTCTTGGCTTCAGCAGAGACTTCATATTAATTTACACTCCTGGTTTGTCTGCATAAGAGAAAAAAGAGAGGCATTTCTTCAAACTGTTGTTTGGCCTAAGTCAATTTTCCCCTATATTTTTCTTTCTTCTTTCAATGCTGGATACTAAGAAGGGACAAGCTTGCCTTGCAAGTTGAAGAATGTGTGTGATTATAAAGTAAAATAGATTATAAATGTCAGAGCTTGCTTTCTTTAAAACTGTCCTAGAAGGAGGCTACTTTGTCTAGGAGGAGAATGGTTAGAGCAGAAGGAATGCGGCCTGGGTCAGCCTTTGGTTTTCTTGTTTGTAAAGGGATGTGGTATAATTCAGGTTTGACTCCTTCATTATCATCTTCTCACCTCCATCTCTAACCCAAAAGGCCCCAGATAGAGGAAAGGTGAGTTCAGCCTTCCTGCCTTGCAAGCACTGAGACCTTCTTAGGCTGAGGGCAACCATGTGAATGGATTTCTTTCCCTTGTTACTAAACTGAGATCACCACCTCTCATAGACAAAGGAACACCAATGACTTCTTTTTTCTTCTTTTTTTTTTCCTTTCTTTAATCACCATTGATGTGGATTACAGTTTGAACAAGTAGGAGTCCCTCCCACCCTCCTCCTGGACTCTGCAAAACCCTTATTTGTTTTTAAACCTGTGTGACTGCTTCTAACAGGAGGGCATTAGGTAAGCAGCAAGTGAGATGGTGCTACATGAGGAATAAAGGTGACTGGGGGAGCATGAAGAGACTGATGCCAGACTGATAGAAGGCCATTGAAGGACATCCGTGTTTGCCATGGATCTGCAGACACACTCCTTTGTCCGCTTGTCTCAGGAAGAAAACAGCCTCACACTGCATTCACACTCTGGGAAATGGAAATTCCCACTTCAGAAAACAAACCCCAACATTTTGTATTTTTATTTGATGCAGCTATTTGAACTAGAATAAGAATATCTGCCCACTCTGGCAAGGAAGTGATATTTATGTGTTGGTATCTCAAATGTATGACAGCTCACTGGCAAAAGGTGTGAAGGAAGCAAAAGCTGATCAAAAACCAAACAGTTCCCAGATATGTTTTGGATCAATGTTACAGCTCTCCATTCACACAGAGAAAAGGCAGGATAGAAACTACTGAATAATTAAAACCCTGTAGGTTGAGGACTTTCCAGTGAATGCCTAAGACCTCTTCAGGCTAGTTTCAAGGATGATGCTTGAATTGTGCTCATGTGACCTTAGGAGTCATCTGGTATAAAGTAGGGAAAAGGATTTAATTACAGAGAACAGATAATCTTTGTTCTAATGCCTTTAATGCTATCACTTTCTCTGCAGCTGCTTTATACATAATAACAGCTTAGCTTTCATTACAGATATATATTTTTTTAAAAAGGCAGTATCCTCCTGTCACCACATAAGCAGCACTGCTTTCATTCATTTAAAATGATCATTTTTCTCTGGCTATAGGGTATTGCATTCTATGTCATTCCATATAATAGTCTTCTAGGAATATATATTTTCGCCTTTATTGTTGAGGTTGCTTCAGTCAGCAAGTGCCCATGGAACAAAATTGCAAATGATGCATGCAGAAAGTTGGCAATAAGCTCTGTTTCTTCTGTTGATGTGCTATACTGACCCTTAGGAATGAGACTTAATACCTAGTATAATCTGAGGTGTCTTTTGGAAAGGTGAAACATCTGAAGGAAAAAGTTGGCAATAGCGTTTCCTCCAGAGAGCTGAAATAATTCAGTGACTCACTCTCACACAGTGTTGATTATGTTTGACAGGAATTTTGTTTGTACTTCAGCATACTTGTAATGAACAACAGAACGTTTTTCCATCTTGGATACTGGGCTAGTTTAGTTTCCACTGATACTAGCCAGTGACTGATCAGAGTGTTAGCTTTGCTTAAAGAAGATTTGTGACTGAGGGCCAAACTTGTTCTTGAAAATTATTATGATTTGTGATAGCATTTCTATACCTAAAAAAGTCCAAGGATAGACATTATGAAAATATGATTTTGGTGATAAACCTTATTTTGGTTCAAAGAGTATAGAGGTTAAGCTGTATCAACACTAATGGTGATACCAGGCTCTCCCTTTCACACTACTAGACTGGCTCTGGTGAATTTTTTACCCAGCATTTAGAGGTGGGTGAAGGGCTGAGTGCTGAAGGCAGAGTTATCTTTGCTGCCCAGTAGGTACTTCGTTCAGTCAGGGATGATGTACATAACTGTGTGTGTGGGTTGTCCATGGCACACCTCTGCGTGGATAAACAGAGGAATTTAATCTCCCCACCTGTCACCAGTCTGTCATGAAAGCTGAATCTGCTTTGAGAAAAGTCAGATGCAACCTCTGCATACCAGAAGTAGGAAATCAACAGGTTGTGTTAGGATATGTGCCTGCAGAGGAGTGAAGTGCAGAATGCCTCATTTTGGGTCTGGTTGTCTTGTTATGTTCTCTTCAGGCATGAATTCTTCAGTATTTCTGGTAAATAGTACCTGCTGCTACCAGGTTCAGAGATAATCATCAGCTGGAGTATAAATGAGGAATTTTTTTATTAAAGAGTTTCCTTTTAATTCTTAATATAATGGTATAAACTGCCACTCCATTGTAATTCAGAAGATCTCCTACCTGCAGCAAATCTGCTGCTGGGACAGCACCACTGAAGGGCTTGTGAAAATATCTCCCTGACACTTCAGTGCTACTTCATAGGCAGCACAGAGCAAGCCCTGAAGGATAACTTGCATAATGACTTCTCCCCCACTGCAGAGGAGAAAAGTGATCCCCAGATGGCACACCAGAGAAGCAGGAGGTTAATTTTATTTGAAATTCCCTTAACTAAGAATTTGGTCTCAATAGGTGAGTGAATTGAACCACCAGAGCAGATGGGTTGATGCTCTAAATCCCATGCCACAAGGCTTGTACTATTTTTCAAGAAACAAAGATGAAACAACAGCTCTTTCCTGGTTTTGAGCAACTTTTTCCTCATTAGGGTGTTATGCTTCGGAAGATGCTTACAGACCTTTGGCACCTTGGATATTACAACTCATGGGGATATGCAACATTAAGAAGAAAAGATTAATTTAGGATAGACCTTGGAACTTAGCTTTTCATGTATGTCCCAGAAGAAACATTACAGATCAGCAAAGCACTGACAGGTAAAGGCTTATATCTCCTTATTTGTATCTCCTTATTTCCTAACCCAAGCAGATCAATAACAAAAACATTTAGCCTCTTAGACCGTGCATATAGATAATCAGTGTACTTTGCTTCTTTTTTCTCCCCCATGAGGTCATATTTCTTTAAAAAAAAATATTCTGCCTTTTGACAAGGTATTGTACATTCTTCCTGATAATAGCTCCAGGCAAATGTATCAGTCACACAGAATGAAAGGCATTTTGGGAGGGGGTTGTCTTATATCTTGGCAATATGATGCCAAAATGGTGGCAAAGTGTCAAATTCTCTGATAATCACTCTATAAAAATAGGTTAGTTTGAAACAGGTGTCTTGAGTTTCATCAGGTTAATCAACTGAGAAATGGGTAAGTTGGACAGGTTTTACTGTTGTGGGAATTTTATTGCTCAAGCAAGTAATTAGATTGTTCACACAGAATTCACCTCACAGTAAAAATACGTTTATGACAGGATGGTCTTTTTCACCTTGATGAACCAGGCCTCCAGCTCTTCTTCAGACTGTGTGTGCATGTAGGTTCTGTGTGAGTAATTCTATTGTTTGGAAGTTATACTCTCACAGCTTGTGTGTGCAATTTTACATTAACACCGAAATATACTTGATGCCAAATATTTATATTACAGAATTGTAAGGAGAGTGGGTTTAGAGCTTCTTCTAGAAGGGATCAATACACTTTTGAAAAAGTTGCATGCTCCTTAGGGATTCAAAAGTTGAGAAAAGTGGCAATGCACATAAGTGGTTACAGCTAAATAGTATATTTAAACATTAACAGTGGGATTCAATTTTTTAAACTAATAATATTTGTGCACTTTTATAAATGTTGACAAGAAACATCCTCAAATGGTTGCTTGAATATTTAGCTCTTTATGAAAGTACAGTTTAGCAGGATCTCAAAATTAAACATGGCATTCCTTTAGGTATTTCCAGTCACACCCCTCTCTTAAATTACATTTTTGTCTGTGAGAAAGATTGAAGGATGACCCCCTGGTTATTCTGGAATTTCAACAATCTTCAATTAACAAAAGTCTAAAACTTTCCAGAGCATTTGTCCTGATCATTGAGTCATCCTTGCACTGATAAAAATCTAAGGATATTTTTTCATTTATTTGTCTCTTCATTTATCTGCCTGCCTCTGTAGATACAAACAACAGAATAAAAAAAAATATTATATAATGATGAAAGTTTCCTTGAAGGGACAAGTCACCTCTGGGCAAAGTGTAACCATGGAAAATTCCAGATAGCACAGGATGTTTTCGTTTCCTTTGGTAAATGTCAGTGTTTCTAAAGAACCACGATAAAGGACAGGCAGATTCGAGCCACAGCAAGTACTTAGGGAAAGTTTTGTTTTGGGCACTGCTGAAATGCAGCTACTGCAGCAGCAGGCACCCAGCCCAGGCAGTCTTGTCCTCAAGGTGCTCGAGAGAGTAGAACCTGTTCCCTTTATTTGTGTGGTGACACTCTTGAGAGTTTCAAGGGACTGTTGTCCTATCCCGGTCAAGGGCTGAGGAAGGATTCCTTTCAGGCTATCCCTGTGGCCCAAGGCTGGTGGCAATATTTGGGTCCCCATCACTTGTCTCCTTGTCACATTTCCAGACAGTAACCCTGACTTCTGGTCAGGATGTTGCCATGGTTGAGGACTCACTTGGGACATTTGGTCTGTCCCCACAAGCAAGGCACAAGTGGGGAGCATGCCATGAAAGTGATTTTCTCCTCACTTAGTCTTTTCTAAGTGTCATTCATCTAGCAGAACTTAGAAGGTGAAGCAGAGAACCCCCCACCTTATGTGAAACAGCTCGCTTATAAATGTTGGCTGAACACTTTTCTCAAAGCACACATTTTCTCTCTGCAGAAACACAGCACACACCATTTTTTCCAGTGTATTTAGCCTGTGTGGCATCGAAGTTTCACTTTGTGCCAGAAGGGAATGACGTGCCCCTGTTGAAATCCCCTCGTTTCCCTCTTCCAGAAGAACTGGGAGCAGCCCTCCTCCCCAGGGCGGCAGGCAGGAGGGAGGAGGCCCAGGTGGGGGAGCTCTCACTGCGTGGGAAGGGAGACAGGAAGATGCTCCCAAAGCTCCTGGCCCATCCTGGCCATCAAGTTCAGTATTATTCTCACCCAGCATTGAAAGATTGGTATATCCAGGCTTCCTTTGTGCTCCAGGCGTTATTAGTGGCTTACTCATGGTACTTAAAGATCATGTCCCATCTTTTTCTCAAAGTGAAGGTGGCAGGTCTCTGTTTCAAATACTGTTGTGGTGGCACTGATTTTTCTAAAGAGCTCAGTTTTATCACTGGGCATGTAAATGCAGGGGCACTTTCTTTTATGTCTCTTGGGAGCTCAACAAAGTGTTGTGTGAAAAGGATTGGCCTGGATGCTAAACACAACTGATTATTTTCCTGAAATGCCAAAAAAGGATCTTATTTTCAGAGGCATGTAAAATAGGAGGGATATAGAGAGGAAAATGTGATAAATCAGTAGCATATTGTGCACTGAGTGTGATTTCCTGCTGAATCCATTTGGGTCTTTTGAGAGGAAAAAATTGGAGTGAGTTCAGTGGGAAGCAGCAAATCTTCCTACTGAGTGGAATGAAAGAACTCAAAATATTGTCATGATTTAATTATCCAATGTACTGCTAGGTAATAACTAATGATAAATGATGTTATAATAGACTAAAAATATTTGACATGCAGAGATACCCAGGAATGAAAGAAGTGTACCCAAGCATGGTAAAGAGACATAGGGATGTAAAACTCAAGTGGATATACATTTAAGCCAAAAGTCAGGTTAGAGTTTTTGAAAGAATGACTGAAATATCTTGCAAAGGAACTACTAAAAACTTGTGACTTGTAAAAGTGGTTTGAGCAAAATAACTCAAGAGGCCTGTGGAAACCAATCCTGGTCCTCCAAGGACTGAGTGACTTAAGTCTTCCTACACAGAGTGTGGTATGTTTGACTTTAGTTAGCTTTTCATATAAGAGAAATTTCTACAGATAGGATCTCTAAGTGAAAGTTTGCCACACATGTTCATTCTTTGACTTTCTGGGTAGGACTGGACTCCGAAAGAAGGATACATTGGGTAAAAAAATTACTCTACTCTTTGTTTGCCACTCACCTGCTGTGTGACTGTAGGCACATCATAGCCTTTCCCTTTGTGTTGTGCCTCTGCCCAAGGACATGGATGGAGCTGGGGAAGGAGCCCTGGTGAGCTCAGGTTGTGCTGAAGAGGCGAACAGAGCCTTGAGGTCCATGAGCTGTTGGGCAATTAAGCACCAGGACAGAAGGTTTATTTTGCAAATGTAACCTCTCCCCCACAGCTAAAACAGCCCGTGTTAGGAGTTATAACAACTAGGAGATGGCCCATGCTGCCAGAAAGTGAAGAGTTCCCCAGGCTCCCCTCTAGCCAAGAGAGGTGTGAATCATCTCAGGAGATTTCTGGGGCACATGAGGATACTGAGATTTGCTGCTCACTGAAAAAGACAGGCTGTGGACTGGTTTTGTTTGTTTCATTCTTAATATTTTCTTTGTTAACTCTAACTCAAGAGCTGTGGAAATCAAACAGTGAAGAGATAGTTATGGGCAGGACGGATTACAGCTCTTGTTCTGACAGTGGAGCTGATGCATTAATTCTTAATATTTTCACGAATTGAGGAATCCAGTCATAACACTGTGCTGTCTTCTCAATAAGCCAAGGTTTCCAAATTCTTATTTTTAAGGAGTATCACTGCTCAACAGGGGCTTGAAATCTACCAGACCTTTATTAAATTCCACATTTGGTCTAACTTCTTAAATTATTGTTTAGTCTCAAATTTCCAATGCTTTGGACATCAGTGAAGACAGAATACACCAAAGATGAGGATATCTCTCCTTCTGCTTCTGTTTCTCAAGTTCTGCAAGAGTTTATTCTGCAAGCTTCAGGCTTTGGAACAGCAGAAATAAAATATTCTCAGCCCATATCTTCTTCTGAGATTTAGTGTAGGTAGATGGAGTTTTGCCTCATCCTGTTGTGCATTATCTCTTCTACTGTGTGCTAGTGTTTTGACTAATTTTTAACATCTATGAGTCCTCTACATTATGTCACTTATTTAAGAACACACCACAAAATTTCAGGGGAAAAAAAAAATTAACATGCCTTCAAATGTCTTTATTGATTCTCTCTTTCTTTATTCTCTCCTCATAAACTTTTAGTGTATATTTGGAGTTAGAAAATAAAGTGTTTGAATTCTTCATCACCCAGTCACAGGGGAAATGATCTTTGTCCTTTGTCTATAGGTCTTGTTAAGGATTAACAACTCCTTTGATTCAATTAAACAGTAGGGTACCTTGAGTCACTCAGCTGTTACTTCACCTGTAGGCATAATTACTATTAGTAATTAAAAAAAAGTACTCTAGGAAGTCCCTAGTGTCTGAATGTGTTCTGCAAACCATATGTGTTTATTAATTTCCTAATAAGAATTGAAGAAAGCAGGAAATAATGAAAGAAAATAACCATTATGCCCTTTGTCCCTGCTACATTTCACTTTCTATTACAGCTCTGTCAAGAACTCAGCAGCAGTCGTGTTACTTATGGCTGTATAACACATGCTTTTAAGGTTTGAGGACAGCTCACAAAATTTAGATTCTCACTGAAAATTCCAAGGCTCTTTTGTCAGCTTCTTTTTAGTCTTGCCTCTCCTTTGCTCTGCATTTCTGCAGTGAAATTTCCCTTTCCTCAGTGTACTCTGAATAGTTTATCAGCTAATTTACACTTTCCTGGGTCAAGCTATTGGCCAAATGTGAATTTGCAAAGCTTATCTCAATTTGAAGCAACTTCTACACCAATTCCCTATACAAGGGAGCAAGGCAGTAGTGCAGAAATTTCTCAATTTCTCTCTTCTTTACCTTTGGAGATCTTGCTTTGTACTTTTTTCCCTATTGTTTTCACTAAAATACTCTGATAAGGATACCTAATTCTTCTGGATGAATTAGAATGTAAAGCAAATACAGGTGAGCAGCATGAAAAGGTTGTATTTGATATTTTTAAAAATGACAATTTCTGTTCTCAGCATAAACACACCCAATATCTGAAGCACATGATAGATATTGTCATACCTTTGATATTGAAAAGAAATATCCCAGCAGATTTTGGAGCTGCCTCCTTGGTGAATAAGCACCAAGTCACACTTCTGTCCTGTGCTTAGTAATAAGCCCACAAGCCTTTTTTAAGGTAAAATACAGCATTATAAAAAATGACTCAGTCTGCACCCAGTTTTAAAGACAAGGTTTCATATTTCAGGGATAT
Source organism: Certhia americana (assembly GCA_018697195.1). NCBI lineage: Eukaryota > Metazoa > Chordata > Aves > Passeriformes > Certhiidae > Certhia > Certhia americana. The sequence continues at coordinate 18,901,890 of CM031857.1, read as the reverse complement.
CAGTCTAAAAACTTACACACGCACTTAACAAACACACACATACCTAAAATCACCTACTGATAGATGCAGAAAAAGTCTGCCATATCAAATCATATATCTTCAACCTGTCTAGGGTCCTGGCTAATCATTCTTTGGTCACAATATAATACTGGGTGATAATAAATCTGCCAAATCAGATTTATCTGGGCTTGCATTAATCAAAAGTGTTCTAAAGAGCGTGTTTCTTTTTACTGTCGATTAACAACCTGACCATCTCAGATGCGGTGCTGGTCTGACATGGCTACTTGAACTAATCAGATGGATTGCCTGACAGACACAGTTTGTAAGCATCAGGCGTCATTCTTGTGTGGTGCATCATCAAAAGTTATAATTCCTTGAGAACACCTGTAAATATCAGTATGTTTTCTGGTTTTTGAAAATGAGGAAAGATTTGCAGATTTTTATTTATTTCAGTAATTTTAGAATAGTTATGGCAATGCTGCCAAAGTTATTTCCATGGAAGAACATTCTTTATTCAGCAACCCAGAAAAGAAGTTAAAATATAGATTTTTCAGTAGCGTTACCAAAAATTGTCACTAAAGTTATGCAACTTCCACCTGTCAAGTTATTCAACACCTGTGAATGATCCGTGTGGCCAAGAACAGCACCCGAGCTCCTGATAATGGCTTTTGTGCTTCATCCAGCAGGCTGCACTCACTGCTGACACACACACAGCCTGCCTGGGAGTGTGAAGTGTGCGGAGGCTGCCTCGCACAGACACTTGCAGACCACAGGGAGTTGGCCATGGATGGGGGAAGGGGGCAGGTACACACGTCACCAGCCATCTGTCACCGTCTTTTTCATGTTATCTGATTATGGACAGGTTTGTCTACAATTTTGAGCAAGGAGTAAGCGTTATTAAATAGATGTCTGGCTTAAAAGAATTCTTTGCTATTGCGAACTTAACACTTGATTGACATCCCTGGCGACTGGAGTCTTCTCCCTCCCCGTGGGAGAAGGGAAGAGCAGGCAGTCACAGGCACAGCCTCACACCTCTCCTCAGGCAGCTCGGCCTGGGAAATTGTGCTGGGAGGGAAAAATGGGTTCAGTCGTTTGGCCCACTAAAGAGCTGCAGTAACAGCTGGCAGTTAAGTAGTGTAGTGTCAAATATTCCCCAGTGAAAGTTTTTTTTTGGCAGGCAGAAACGATAAGAATAGTCTGTAGAGGATGAAACACATCCAGCACTCCTATCTTACTTCACATTATGAAGAGAAGGGTTTCTTTTGGGAAGGAAGCTTGAGAGACATGCAGAGAGAGCTAGAGCTGGAGGTAGGAAAGCACATTTCAGTAGCACCACAGGAAGAAAGGCACTGACGTTCAATAGAGAGGAACTGGCCAGCAGAGTGGAAGTGAGGATTCATGAACGACTACACAAAATGTACAATGAAGTGGGGAAGAATTTCTGCTTTAAGACTTTCCCTTTAGTGAGAGACCTACACATAAATTTCCTTTCCTGATTTGCTTATATTCCTTTAATATTGGTTACTAACTAGTTACTTAACATCTGTTGTGGGGGCATCACACACTTTAGAATTGTAGCAGTTTTCTCAGAGGTAAAAAGAGCATTGGCAATAACCCTGGATGCAGTGGAAAAAAAAACCCAGCAGTCTGGAGGCAATTGCTGAGGAGTTATATTTTTTACTCCAGGAATAAAGAAAAAAGCCATGTATTTTCCCCCATATGGGGGGGGGGGGGGGGGGGGGGGGGAATTATTGGAAAATGAAGTTAATATATTTTTTCTGCCCAAGGAACAACAGGTATTTGCACAGAATTGGGGCTTGCCTAGTCAAAATCTGATAAACAGAAAGCAGTAGCTTGCATTGAAATAGTTTCACCTTTGCCTGCCCTTTAATCCTGAGCTGCCATATTTTCCATTAAACTTTATTCACTCTGCTAATGCCCTTTCTACAGTGCTGCTTCCAGTTCATGAAACCTTTCTGCCCTTCTGAAAGTTCCTTCTGTTACACGAAGTAGCCGTGGTGCCTAAAGACTATGATTTGTTTGTTTCTGTAGTGGTGAATGTCGCATTGTACTTACACTGAAATGTCTGTCAAAGACAATGTAAAGTGTTCACTCACACCAAACTGTTTTTGAACTAATGCTCTTGCAATAGGTCAGCTTGCATTACAAGTGACAGGATAGTTAGTGTTACAAGGAAAAAAAAATGTATCTGAGTGTCCTGTTAATCCAGCAACAAGGGAAAGTTTAGTTAAAATCCTTCAAAAGGCCTTCATCATTTAAGACCAAAGTCAGTCACATAGTCTGGATAAAAAGAGTGGAATGAGAAGAAAAAGGCAAGAGAGACCTAGAACTGGGCTGAGATTTCAGTGTGCTGTTTGTTACTGTTTCTATTAAGGTGTCATCCAGCTGACATCAGGACTTTATCATGCCAGAACTGCTTCACTATGTATAGTCCCTGAGCTGGAGAACTGTTCTCAAGTCTTGCAAATAAAGGCAGTTTTCTAACAGGATAGAAAATAAAGTTTGATGAAAACAGATTATCTGTGTAAAAAAAAAAAATACCTTGACCAAGCTCCTAAAAACAAAACCGAAACAAAACAAAACAACCCTCTTGCATTTTTTTCAACAAAAACCCAAAACCAAACAAAAAAACACCAAAATAAACTAACAAAACCCAAAACCAAAAACTGCAAAACCAACAAAACAACCAAAAAAAGGGATGAAAAACTGCAAGAAGTTTGGCCAGCTCCCAGTGACTTCCAGTGTAACTGCATATTGGCTGCTTAAATGTTTTTTTTTTTTTTTTTCTAGAAAAGACTGTTAGATAAACTCTAGCATTATAAACTGGAATAATTTTGTTTACATGACAAATGTAAAGCGGTGGTTTAAAACTATAATATATGTGTTAAACACTGAGCTTCTGGTAGTTCTGATATGAAAAGAGCAAAACTTTCAAGGCTTCTTTCTCTATAGGTATTCTTTAAGTAAAAAATATTCAATAGGTGATTACCCTGAAGCTATATTGTTTAATTTTAACATAATATACAATGGTCACAAATATGTGAGCCTTGGACAACACACCTGTAATTAATAGCCACTTTTTGTACTGTGTGTTATTTCAGGAAAGCATGTTTTACTGTTGTTTACAAGTATTGAAGTCTAAACCTGAACTGAAAGTTCTACCTTCTGTTTAATTTGTCTTTATTTATCTGCCTGTAAAATGGGCCAGAAGCCCTTGTTTTCATGATCATGCTGTATCAGCTCAATAAGGAAACATTTGAAACAGGTTAGTCAAAGTATTGCACATATGTCCTTAGAATCGCAGGCAGCTTCTGTATTAATGGTGAAATGAAATACTTGAAACACTCATTCCCTGAAAACCCTTTATCTTTTTGCTTTCAAGTGGGAATACTGTATTCTCTCTAAAGAAATGGATGTAAATAGAGAAACATATAGAGCTGAAATTACACTTATTCCCTGCTAATGCATTAGTTCCTGACAGTAAAAGCCTGTATTATGTGAGTACAAGGGAAGTAGGTATAGTATTAAAGCCCATAATAGATCCAGCTTAAAGGAGAAAAGGAAATACACACGGTAAGGTTTTTTTCTAGGGCTCCAGATGTTTCTTAAGCAGCATCATTCCAGGGAGACAGTCCTTGAAGGTATTTGTGCTTCAGAAAGTTGCAGGGACAAAGGGATAAATGAACCCTTGCCATAGGCTGTGGCAGGTCAGAAGAAGCATGAAGGCAGATCCTGTGGAGCTGCTGACATGCTGTGTGTGGCTTACCTGGAGTAATTTGAGTAATTTATGTCTGTGTTCTCAAGCATGAATTACTTTACAATTCCCCTTTTCTCCCAGGCTGACAGTCATTAGTTGCTGACTTAATTCCACTGCTTGTTTAGCTGTAGAGTACAACCTACAGAGGGAAGGGGAGAATCAGTACCAAACATATGAGGAACCTTTTCTGCTCCACATGCTGTGCACAGGGACAAAAGGGCAGCATAGCCAGGCATGCCAGAGGTGTGCAGTTACTTACCATCCCTCTATGGGAATGTGCTCCAGTGGTGTTTCAGTGAAGCAGTGGGGTAGGTATGTTAGTTCAGCAGCCAAACAAAACCTGGGCTCCTGTTTCAAAAACACCTCTAAAAAGTCAAACCATGTTCTGCTTTCTGCTGCCATTTGTGACTCATGACAAAACTGTTGTTTCAAAATCCACTGCAGCAGTGGACCAAACTATTCCTACATCAGTAACATGTACACTGACAGTTTTCAGACAGCTGTTGAACATGATACATGTTCATGGGAACTGCTCAGTCTACTCACCTGCATGTAAGGTTGTGCTTTTCACACTGCTCAAGTACTTAGTGCTCCTGAGGTCAATTTTATACATCAGTGGGTGCACACTCGCCAAAATTAAAGAGAGACCATTCATCAGGACTACAAGCAGTTAGAAAAAAAACCCCAAAAAGCATCTGCAAGAACAGTTGTGTGTTGCTTTTCCTCAAATTTTTGCCTCAAGAAGGATATCCTGTGTAGATTGGGTGGAGAAACTGGTTGCTCATGGCTTGGACAGGTGCAGTCTTTGCTGGGTGCAAAAGTGGCTGAGTGGCCAGGCCTCTGGTGTTGAATGAAATTAAATCCAGTTGGCAGCTGGACACTAGTGATATTCCCCAGTGCTAATATTGGGACCAGAACTGTTTAACATCTTTTCTGAGACTTGGATGAGGGGAGAGTGCATCCCCACTGAGGTCTCACGTGACATAAGGTTAGGTAAGGTATTGATCTGCTTGAGGACAGAAAGACAGAGCAATCTTGACGCACTGGATCAACAGGCTGTGAGCATCTGCATGAGGTTCCAGGTGGTGAAGTACCTGGTCCTGCACCTGGTCTGCAGCAACCCCGTGAACAATACAGGCTGGGGGAAAAGTGGCTTGAGAGCTGCTCAGCAGAAAGGGCCTTGGGGGTGCTCATTGACAGCCAGTTGTACATGTGCCAGTGTGTGCCCATGTGGCCAATGGCATCTTGGCCTGTGTCAAGAACAGTATGGCCAGCAGGAGTACAGAAGTGATTATCCTGTTGTACTCAGCACTGCTGAGGCTGTACCTCAAGTACTGTGTTCAATTTTGGGCCACTCCCACAAGGACATTGAGATTCTGAGCATGTCCAGAGAGGGGAAACTGAGTTGGTGAAGGGTCTGGAGCACAACCTATGACGAGCAGCTGAGAGATCTGGGATTATTTAGCCCTGAGAAGAGGCGGCTCAGGGAGGACCTTATCACTCTCTACAGCTGCTTGAAAGGAGTGTGTAACAAGGTAGTTGGATTCTTCTGCCATGTATTGAGTAAAAGGACAAGGGGAAATGGCCTTAAATTGCACCAGGAGAGGTTTAGATTATTAGAAAATATTTTTTCACTGGAATTGTTGTTAGGCATTGAAATAAGTTTCCCAGAGAGGTGATGAACTCACTGTCTCTGGAAGTGTTCAAGAGGTGTCTGGATGTGGCACTTGGGATGTGGTTTAGGAGTGATAATGGCTGGGTTGACAGTAGGACTAGATGGTCTTGAAGGTCTCTTCAAACCCTGATGATTCTGTGATTCTGTTCTTAATATTCACTGACTTCACAGTACCAACTTTCCTTCAGCAGAGATTCTATAAGATCTTTTTTCATTACCCAAACCCTTTTTTCACTTCATGTTAAGGGGTTAATGTTTTTAAGGTTTTCAGGATCAGTATCTGCATGAACTTCATTCCTCCAAAATGTGTGTTAGAAATTAAGTCTCAAAGATTACAGTGAGGATGAAAAGGGAAGGTAAAAAAGGAACAGATGCACATAGTTTTGTGAGTCCACAGGCATGCACATATACACATATAGATCTCTTCTAGTGATCATGTGGGTCTTGCTTCCTTGGGATACCTAGCTAAAAGAGTGAGATCCAGATGTAAAATTCTTTTGTCTTTTTTGTCGTATAGCTTATGCCGGAAAAGGTCCTTTGTAGGACTGTGTACCCAGTCATATTTTAATTTTCCAAATAGGAAATAAAGCACATCAACAAATCATTAGAAGGTTCCTGGATGTGTTTTGTCTTGGAGGTAGAATTTTCCAAAACTTTGGTCTGTAGTGACTAAGCAATGGGTGTGGGGAAATGCCTTTAATGGTGTACTGCATAACTTACTGTGAGTGAAGAACTGGTGGGCAGTGTCTGTGCCAGATGCCTCTCTAAAGATGCCTTGGGTCCCTGAACTAAGATGCTCCCTTGTGCACCATTCAACGTCAAGCCTTGTTAACCAAAAGATTAAAGAAAAATTTATTTTCCTTGATGATGCACCAGAGTTTCCTATGTCGAACAGAGGAAGTAACTAAATGATTTCAGGATCGGGAACAACGGAAAGGTTGTTACTGTTGCTATTATTCTCAACTTCAATCACATTAGAATGTTCACAAAAAAAAAAAAAAAAGCCCTCTTCAAATTAATTGTACAGGATTTTGTCAAAAGTAAACATAAATGTAAGCGCACACCAGCCTCCTCACTTTCTCATTAAATATGATTTTTCAGTTCTCCCCATTATTATTTTTCCAGAAAGACCTATTGGAGTAAGTCCAGAGGAGGTACACAAAAATGATCAGAGGGGAGGAACACCTCTCCTACGAGAAAAATATGAAAGAATTGGGGTAGTTCATCCTGGAGAAGGGAAAGATCCAAAGACACCTCACTGCAGTCTTTCAACACTTCAACCTTTTAACACAGGCTGTTGCTATAGGGCAAGGGGTAATGGTTTTAAACTAAAAGATTACAACTAGATATTAAGAATAATTCTTTTTCTTTTCTTTTCTTTTTTTTTTTTTTTTTTTAATGAGGGTGGTGAAACAATGGAACAAGTTGCCCAGAGAGGTGGCAGAGGCCCCATTCCTGAAAACATTCAAGGCCAGGGTGGAGGGGGCTCTGAGTACCCTAATCAAAAGTGTTCTGCACTAGATGGATTTTAAAGTTCCTTACAACCCAAACTGTTTCATTATTCTATCTTTAGTGTTACTTGTGATATTAGTAGTGAAAAGGAAATATGGGAAAAGTAAAGAAGAAAGAAAAAAAAAAAAAACCTGTTATTTCTTAGTGGCTATGTCCCCCTAAGTACTTTGTTTCAAAATTCTGAGACTTACTGGTTGGTGGCGGGTAGCAAGAGAAAATGAGTTCACCTAAAAGACATTAAAAATTGCAGAATCAAATTCCAGCTTGGCAAGATTTTTGTCTTTTTGTAAAAGACTTAAGGAACAAAGTAATTATCTTCACTATTGCATTTAGCTCAGTGTAGAAAGCTTTCAGGGTAGACATATCCCTTTTCTTTGTATGCAATTATGATCCACAATAGTTCTATCTCCAACCAAAACACCATTTATTTTGAGTGATTTCAGTGTCTACTGAAAAAGAATAAGTTGTCTTTTTGTGCTTTTATTAGAACTATAGAGATAAGATGAACCTTGTTAGTAGAGTTCTCTGGACTGAAAAAAGTTTAGTCTTCCTATGGTTTTGTTTGTTTATTTAATGAATTCCATTTTTAAGTGTTATCTCTCCTCCTTAACTCTGATAGTCCTGTCTCACCATGGTAAAGAAGGCTTGCAGTCCAAGCTGATGAGCCTGTTGCTGCAGGAACAGCAAATGCTTCTGATTTGAAAAAGAATGCAAAGCATGCCCAGAGTTTATTGTTCTCCTTTTTTTTTTTTTTTTCTTCCCTCTCTGGTGTTTGATTTCTCCAATTTCTTTGTTTTCAGTTCCCCAATGCACTAGGGTCAAACTGATGCCCTTACCTAAGCATTTTAACCAGGATTTGATATTAAGTCATTCATATGAAGAGAGAATTTGTGTTGAACTGTCTCTTATTTGAGGCTCTGTATAGCTTGGAAAGTTCTGAGCTCATTCAGTCATAGCCACAGCAGCTATGACTTCATATGGCTGCAAGAATATAAGTGTTAGCCCCCTTCATTCAGTAAATAAAACTTTGGTTTATTGGTGGGTGGGATTTAAATCACATCACAGTTGCAGGAGTGCTTGTGGTTTAGATGGAAGTAGAACTTAGCCCAGAAGAAAATACTTTTGAAAATCTTTGTGACCACTAACAGGTGGTCTGGGAGGAAAATTCTTGGTATGATTTACATATTTTTTTATTAGATATAATCCCAAACATTAACACTATTTGAGCCATATGGACTAAATTGGTTACCATGCTTATGAGTTTCTCACATCTCTATCATTTTATTAGTAAATCATCATGCTCTTTGTCTGACTCTGCTATGTTTTCCCACTTTGCAGTGTCTTTAACCCCCAGCAGAAGAAGGTTGTATGACCAGCGACTTTAGTGTGAATGAGACTGTGTTTACAGCAGAAAGCTTACTTCTAGAAATTTTGTCAGCATGCAACAGCTGTCTTTGACATATGCCCAGAAAGAAAAAAATTGTGCTATTTGAGCACATAGTTTGTGCAGTCTCCTGGATGGTTGGTACACTGTGGTTATACAATACAAATGTTCTCCAAATTTCCCTCTGTCATGGTTTCCTGCAGGATGTGCTTTTTTGTGGTTTACAAAAAAGCAGAGAGGAGAGATAAGGAAATCATAGGTGGGTGATGATGGCTTTCCACGTTTTCTTTTCTTCTATGCTTTAAATTCCCAGCAGCCAGCAGATACCTCTCCCATGTACAGTCATCCTACAGATGTCTGTGTGGAACTAAACAAGACAATTTACCTGGATCTGGTGTAACTTAAACAAATACTACTGCTGTGGCCGAGCTGATGGGGTCTTCTGAGGAGAAAAAGCAGCTGATGCATGCAAGCACCTTGCCAGCAGTTAGGGGTGATGCTGCAGGGAAGCCCTTGCAGCATCCACGAGGATTGGCAGTAGGGAGAGGTCTGTCCAGCCCTCTGGTGCAGGCCACTGGGCTGTGATACTTCTGTAGTCTTGAGGCATAATTTCTTTATTGTTCTTACAGAAAGAGTGCAGCACCCTTTGCACAGAGTGGACAATGTTTCAGCCTGGTGGCTGTTTCAGAGATGCCATCTGCAGCTCCTCCATGATCACACAGTGCTGAGATGGAGCTCAAGGCTCCCTGAGACCAGGCCAGGGTGCAGACAGACAGGCTTGGCATGGGCCATGTCTGGGCTCACCATCCGTAGCAGATACTGGAGCCAGCCACCCTGGCCTAGGGCTCCTCTGAGAGGGATTGGGTTGTCTTACTCCACCTTGTAGTCATGGTACCTTTTAATCTGCTCTTAGCAGAGCAGCTTGCCTGCATCTCTCTGAAGCAAGCAGTTTCCATGTTATTGCCTCTTGCTGTGTATTGAGGAGTATTTGGCATAACAAAGACAATGTGGTGACTGGGAGAAGGAAACAAAAGGAGTCGTCTGATGGCTTTTTAATAGTAAAACACCAAGCAGACTCATGGAGGAGGCTGAAGCTTAGGAAAATCTCAGTTTACCACTGTATCTAACATGGGCTTAACTGTTGCTTTTTTGGGGTACTTTTCTTATGTAAAGAGCTCAAATATTTATAGTGATGTTGATCCTGTCAAAAGGAAGAGAACAGGTGGCAGAAAACCTCCACTGGTTCTCATGCATTAGCACTGAACTTCATCACACATTTTTTAGTGTATGAAAAAATTCTAAAAAAGAAACTTATTCAGAGCAAAGAAAATCTGTGGATGCAAGAGATGCCTGTTACCTGTCCTTGCAGCATACAGGAGTGCAAGCTGCCAGTGGAGCAGGTTTGTTTTCATCTAGTCATGGTTATGTTTGCTACCAGCATACAGTGGAACAGCTAAGGATTGATTAGTATCTCTTGGCAAAGGCTGCTGAGACCAGCTTAAAAAACAATGATGTTTGAGTCATCACAAAATGCTGCACAAGCAGAGAGGTGGCTTGTTGTTTCTTAGCAATGTATAGAAGCAGAAGTAATTCTTCCTGAAATAAGTTTTAAACAGTATTCCCTTTGCCATCTTCTGCAACAGCTTGGGCTGTTTGGAGTGGGAAAGTTTGTCTTGAACTTACAGTTGTGTGTTTTTCAGTGCATGGGTACAGGGAACTTTAGAAAAACACCCAAGACCTCAGGCTGAATTCACTGTTGAGTTTTTCAGCAAATACACTTTTATGTCTTGATGTCACTTTATTTTATTAAGTTTTGGGACCAGGATCACTATTTTGCTAATTTATGAAATGCCTTCCTGGTGTGTTTTTTATTTGCAACAGTTGAAACCCTACCAGATGGCTCACTCTGTCTCTTGTTGCATAGCTAGGACAGGTTTTTGAAATAAACTATCTACTCTTCATGTTCTTTCCTTTTCAACTCTACAAAGAACTGCCATTTTTAGGGAGGATGTGAGAGAGGACAGGTTTACGTGCTGTGCATGGGCACAAGTTGTTAAAAGCGTAAAATTTATCTAAGAGTCATTCCTTGTCCTCATTTGGTGGCAGGTGTCAGCCTGGTGATTTTCAAAAGGCCAGAGACCCATGTTAATGTCACCTCCTTGTCCTTTCCTATGCCCCAGAGACTCTTTCATCCCATTCACCATTCAAAGTGCTAGTGATGCTGAAGAGAGAGACACTATCAAAAAGCAGGAACTGCTCCCAAATCAGAGCAGTTATTTGATTATTTCCATAAATTGCATGGATTGTGGTTCTTCTTTGCCAGAACAGGCTTCCATGGCTGAGCCTGGCCAACTTTCCTCCATTGCTGCTGGTGTGTGTCTCCCTTGAAACTTCATATGTTTACTGTGACCTTGTGCTATTCAGGACACAAGATGTAATCAGGCTTAAAAGAGAAAGAGATTTTCCAGTTTCCTGATATTTGTCTGTTGAGACCCATACTGAAATTGTTAAAACTTTGCATTGTGAATCTGGGCTATGAAATAGTTGTCTCTGTGTTAAATGTGTCCAAGACGAAGGAGCAACTGCAAGAGAAGCACAATAGTGTGTTCTGAAAAAAGGTGAGACTCATTTAGTATAGCCATTTTTTATTCCATTTAGCATAGCCATTTTTTATTCCATAATGAGGAGACACCCTGGGTTACAGAACTATGAACTTATTCTTTTGAAAATAGAGATAGAGATGGTTCTTTTATCAAGATTTCCTCATCTTTTTAGGGACGCTTGATGTGTCTGTGTAAAAAATAGATAAAACTGGTTTTACCTGCCCCAACAGAGCTAGCTGCAAGTATGTGAAATAGGTGGTGTTTGCAATGTGACAGCAGACCTTTTTCTTGCCTTTTGTAAACACTTAAAAATAAGGTTCTACTGGTTTATCAGTGCTAAATATAAGTAAATTCCTGATTCTGAGATATCTCAAAATCTTTCTTGTGTCAGCCATTTTTCATGAGAAAAACACATGTACAATCCAGGTGTAGTTCCTAAAAAATCAGATTTTATCACTTTATGTATCTAATGTTACCTTGTACAAGCAGATATTTCCAGCTGCAGTAAAAGTTTCTGAAAAGCACTCTAGTCTCCTCTAATTTGGGATCTCTGAAGTGAAAATAAGAATGTGACCTAAAATAATGAAAAATTGAACATTTCAATGGTCCCAATTTGCAATTTGCATTAAATCCCTGAATAAAAGGACCCTTCCCGTTTACTTCAGTAGTGTCTAGATAAGAACTATGTAATATATGTCCCTTAGGGTATCTTTTCCTGTGTCAAAGAATAATAATGATGAATATTCACCTTCAATACATACTCAGGTGTTAGAGGATGTCACCATAAATGTAGATATTATTCATAAAAAGATTTAGACATGGATGTGTGCCATGGGCTTCAGTTCCAGTAAAAAGAATGGAGGAACTTCTACTTGTATAGTAAATGAATGCTGATAATTTTATATCTGGAAAATGTTTTGCACTTTCCAACTCGGGCTCACTGATGTCCTAAATAGTTGCCAACATTTAAAATGCTGTGTTAAGCAATCAAATACCACCATAATATCTCTGTATTTCTACAGCCAATCACAATCAATGTACTAATTACTGACAGAAAATCTAACACTTCCTCTTCAAAATGTTATCCCGGTTATTAACATAATCAATATCACAGGTAGCTGTAACAACTGTTTGTAATGGAAGAACATAGCACTTGTGGAGCAGTGTGTGACTGCAGATTCGGTATAAATATTTGCCTCTTGAATTAAAGCACTAGTTCTTTTGAATTTTGTTGGGGTTTTTCAATTAGCTGATTTTCTAAAGGTCAGAGCCCTCCACTTTTCTGCCTCCTGTACCCCCCAGGCTGAAGGGTAGAGGAAACTTAAAGCTGGTACGGGCTTTTTTTACCCCTTTGCATTTTCCTGCACAGCTTCTGACCAACTCATTATTCATACTTCCTGGGATTGAAACATTAGATTTTGGGAGGGAATTTGTCAACCCTTGGGCTTTCCACAACAGGTGTGTTCTAACTGACATCATGAAGAGAAATGTTCACTCTCTGTGTGGCAATAGCTGGTAACTCCCCATCTGAACTCTCATGTCAGTGGGGGAAGGTCTATACAGACAAACAGATTTGTTGTGTCCTAGTGAAGCTCACAAAATTGTCTGGATAGCTCAGAGTGAAGTCAATGGCAGCATTTTCCACTTTTGACACTAAAATATGTTAAAACCTTAGTATTATTTCCTCCAAGCATTTAAGAATTATCAAGAAAGACATTTTGTTTACACACAGAGATTAAAATAAAACCATTATTTTCCTGTTGTTGGACTTGCACATTGGAGTCTCTGCTTCCTTCAGTGAGATGATATCTGATATTGCCATGTGAACAGAAGCATAAAATCCTTTCATGAGATTAAATAGCACATATCTGTAGGTAGCATTATGTTTATTAGATTTTTCTCAGTTAATACATTTTCCTCTCTCTTTCCTCTTGCTTACTGTGGAGTGGAAAATGCGCTGATTCAACACCCATTCTCGTAATGGTTGTTATATTCCCTGATATTATAATTGGCAAAATAATTAAGTTATGCTTGCTACAGAATTACAACAGGGCGACAATCACCTTAAAATTTAGCATTAGGATGCAGGAAAGGAGCTGATACTTGAGGTTTCTTCTTCAGTGGAATACCTACCTACCTCTGCACACCTACCTTTACACACCTACTCAGAAAGCAAGACTCAGAAAAATCCTCCAAAAATGCACAGTACTTTTGAGGACTGAGGGGAAATTCAGGGACTGTATTCTGTATTTTCTTTGGGCCTCATGATAGCCTAGGGGAGGTGGCAGCCTCATGGTGCCAAGGAAGGGGGAGTGCCTGGTATCTCCCCAAAATACCTGCTATGTGTAGGGAACTTCACACCAGTAGGACAGACAACTTGCTCAATAATGGATTCAACACTCGGGCTAAGGGTGGTGTGGGAACAGCAGCAGAGAGGAACCCTCTGACCTCCTCCTGCCCATGATTTTCTAGCAGGTCCCAGCTCCTGCCTCAGAGGCTCCTCTAGGTAGAGAGGTCTTCATGAATCACCAAGTGTCAAGGGCACAGTTAGAGCTCAGTAAATAATAAATGGTCCTTGTAATATTTAGATCATTTGGAGAAGTCTGAACATTTTGTTACACCAGGGATGGAAACGGTGTAGCTCAAGGATTTAGAGGACTTGGAGTATTTTAGTTCTCTGTAGCCACTGTGAAATAAATGCAGTAGTCCCAGGAGATGTGTGAATTCCCACATGATTTCAGTTTCAAATGTTAGGATGCTCCTCCCTTTGATCTCTAAAACAAGAGCTAGAAAATTATCTGATGCCTTTCCTGCAGGCATTCTCACAAGATATCCTGTAGTTCCTTCTAGGACTTTTAGTGTTAGTGGCTGAAGGACATAAAGCATCTATTTAACCATGTAATGCTTGTAATAGACTTCAGGCTAAAGTTTGATTATGTGTGTAAGGAATTACATTGGACACTCCCCACATTTTCCAAATTAGTTTCTTTGACCTTAGTAAATACTCATCCCGATTTTTCGTAGTAATATCAGATGTAGAACTGGGCACTATTTGGAGGTGTCAAAAGGAAAAGTGATGATCTAGGGTATTTACATGATGTAAATTTGTGTAAATAACAGGATTTGAGCCTTCCTCTATCAGCTTTGCTATATACTTTCCAACAGTTTCAACAGGGCAATGTTGGGAGAACTAGGAGAGCACTTTGCTACTTACAAAAGGAATCAAGAGAAGTTACAAACCACCTGGCATTGGCACCAGACTTTGGATAAGACTCATGAGATGAATTATACTGGTCAAAGGAGTTGCAGAATAAACAACCGATTGCACTCATTTTTTGCAGCATGGTGGGTGAGACACATTTTTTTTTCTGTATAGGCAGCAAAAGTTTTGCTTATCTACATTGCTGACTGTGAGGAAAAAAGACATGGATGGTGTGACATTCAGCTCTGTGACAGTAGCTGCCAAATACTTTAGGTCAGATATTCTACCTAATAATTCAGAGTCTTGTATTGCTGTGTTCTCTGAAAATAATTCAAGCCTTGTTGTATTGGGTGTAACAGCTGCAATAATAGAGTCCCTTCAATCAGCTCAATTGAAGATGATGACCGTGATTAAGTGAATGCAATAGAAGAGATGAAGTGACTTACCCAAGATAGTAACATCAGCTACAGACACCAGGTCTCCTGGCTCCCAGCCTCAGCACTACTCACCAGACACCAGGCAATAAATGTCAGTCACGCAGGCAGGGGTAATGGCTGGGATAAATTAAATGGCTGTCAGAAATAAATTTTCGTGCTGAATTTGCATAGTGTTGAGGACAAACAATTGACAACAAAATGGGGCATCACAACCCCAGTCTCAGAGACCTTAAAGTTAGAAGAGTAAGTTAAATCATTGAGACTGACTTGCAGAAGACAGACTTCTACCTTTTCATGTAGGTAAACCAATTTAAAGTTTAAAGTTATTTTTGATTAATTTTCAGTTTTCAGTTTTAAGCTTTCACTTAACCATCCCAAATTTGAGTTTTCCATTTGGATCAAAGCAGAGTTCATGTGATTTCTTAGAAACACATAAAGGTTTCCCCATCTTCCTGGTGACAAAATCTGTTCTTTTAAGGAACATGACTCAATTACAAAGAGAGAGCTTCCATAGTGATGGTGAGATCTTAGCTGGCTTTGCAGGCCCTGGCTAAGTTGCAAGTTAATACCTTGCTCTCCGTGTGCCTTGGAGCAAACTCCTGACTGTACCATTATCAGTATTCTTCCACCCAAAGGCAACAGATAAGGATTGTCTGTTTTCTGGGATTACTCACTGTCTGAACAGCAGAAGTATTTGGAACATTTTGCTTCTGGTGCTGGTCAGGCTGATACGACAAAACTCAGTCAGTAAGAAAACATAAATCAGATTTGCAGAGAGAAAACTCCACAACATCAAACCCTCAGGTAGCCAGATGAAATAGTTAAAGATTGTTGAATCCACATTAGTGTTTGATGAGTGGGGAGATGAGTGGGTATTGGTTAATCCGTGTATCTGGCTCCTTCTAAATGTTCATGCTCTGTGGATAAAATCTTGACCTCAATAAAGATGGCTAATCGTTTGCCTAATGGTGAATAGTGCCCAGCCCTGCATACTAATCAGTGCAGAGATCATCTTCCAATGTCTCCATCTTCCTGCAAGACCCAGAGCTGGAACATTGCTGTGTTACAGGAGTGCTCTCATTAGAGCACAGATCCTCAGTGGCTCACACTTAGGAGAGGTCCAAGTTAGTACCACACTGATAGGAACAGGCAGGTGGCTGTGAAAAGCACTCCCAGAGCACGTACCCTGGCTTTCCCTGTTCCTCTGCTCAACAGACTTGTCTCCAAAGAAGTTCACCTTCCATGTTCCAGAAAAATCCCTCTTGTTTTCCCTCTTTGCATGAAAAACCCTGAGCAGTTTCTCTTGGAAACTCAACTTGTTTATTACTTTTCAAGACGTCTATTTATTTGGTTAAATACAAATAATAAGTAATCTCTATAGCAAAGGGAAAAAAGGCATTAAAGCTGCCTGAAAACCCTTGAAAGGAGTAAAAAGAACTTAAAGTGTTTTCTTAAATGGCATTCGTGGCAATGGATCCTTGTGCATACTATCATGAGTAACATAATGCAAATTGCCAAGGCTGACAAAGCTGCTGTAGAGCCAGAAGGTTTGTGCTTTCAATTCTCAAGTGGAATGGAGATTGATCTGAGCTCCCAGCGTAGCAGTTAAACAGATTTTGCCCATCTTTTCTTTCTCTTATCAAATCAAAATAAGAATGACATGTTCCTTTATAATAATGTAGAAATGTAAATATATATAAATTTGAAGTATAACCCAATTAATTACTCTAAATGGAAGCATAATATCAAGTAAATACATAAGGAAACAAAACCATTAATTGATTGGGCTTCTTATTATAGTGAAACTGTTTGCAAGGATTAACAGCTCCTTTCTGAAACACTGAACCCTGACACGATGTTTACATTTCCATATATTTTTAATGATCACATAGTTTATCGTTTGAATAAAACAGTACCATATGCTTTAGCTGTATTAAATTCTGCAAACATTGAACGCTAAATATGGAATAAATTATCATGTAAAGATCGTTAATATTGGCAAGCCCCTCTAATATGCCATGTCACTTTAGTTTTAATATGCCAGGACTCTGCTGAAATGAAATGCCTCTTTTTATTTACTACAAAGTAAAACTGTTTAATAGAAACTCATGGAAAAAAATAGAATAGACACAAATGCCTTAATTTTGTTTAAAAAAGAGGAAGAACTTTTATACTTTCTAATACAAATAGAATCATTTTTGTGGCTTGGATTTGCAGCAGGATTTTTGTTTTTCAAGTACAAGTGGAAAATTATGTTATTTAGGGCTGCTTTTAGAGCATGGAAGAGAAATATGCAGTAGTAAGTGCAGCATAGACTGGCTGTACTTTGACAGCTAGGGTGGGCCCTGTAATTTCACTGAAGCATCTGAAGGAATAAACCTGCTGGAAAGGT
This sequence comes from Certhia americana, assembly GCA_018697195.1. Lineage (NCBI taxonomy): Eukaryota > Metazoa > Chordata > Aves > Passeriformes > Certhiidae > Certhia > Certhia americana. The sequence goes on along the minus strand of CM031857.1, from coordinate 18,884,907 downwards.
ACTTAAAAGACAGTTTCTTTAGCGGGCTATAAATGGAATTATTTTCTAGACTAAGTCTAATGGTAGATAGTGCCTTTAATTTTAGAGTTAACCAACACAGCCTAGAAACAATTTGCAATAGATAACCAGGAGACTTGCATGTCTACAGAACTCCAGGGGCAAACCTTGGTGAAAAACTGTCTATCTGGCACTCTTCTGTGAATGAAGGACTCTATTTTCGTCAGTCTCCTGGCCTTTGTGGCTCAGTCCTTGTATTCCTAGTTAGTGAGAACATTTTATGGGATGTGTTAGGAAGTCTGGGGCTCTGTTCAGTTTCTTCTGAAACCTCCAATCAGACCTTGACACCAAATATGTCTTTCAAAGAAATGATATTTCAACCAAAAGCTTGATCTGTAATGGGATGTTATCTAAATCCTATAATGGAAGTAATTTACCAGATTGGTTTGGAGACATATTAAGGCAATATAGGAACCATGGTCTGCATCACTGATAATATTATCCATGCACTTGCTAGTCCATTAGCAGAGTGATTCATCTGAGGCCTGCAAAAGGGCCAGTCCACACTCCCAAGCATGCGGACATCCAGACAAAAGAGATCACAGAAGCAACTAAGCAGCTGTTCCTTTTCCTGCCATACCTGCTGTTTGTGTATGATGGAGCAAATGGCCATTCAGGTTCCTGCTTTTAACAAGATTGTGTGCGCCTCTTTAAGAAGTGTCTTTTGAGATAGATGTGTTTTCCTAGTAGATACTACATGCAGCTGCATTCCCCAGGCTTGCTTTTCAATTAAGGACAAATCTCGAACAAACTATGTAGCTGCAACCTACTGAACTTAACCTGGCATTAGCCAGCATTAACAAGGCATGCTCTGATAACTTCAGCAGGCAGAGGAGGTTATTTAAGGGAATGCCTTCTCCATCTCACATAATCACTGAGATTATTCCTTGCTATCTTTTCTCTGTACTCTCCACCCAGAACTCAACTGCAGCTGCATAGACACCAGCTGCGTTGGCAGGGGCAGGCATGGCTTCAAGCTTGGGGCTGCTGTGAGGAAGGGGTGCAGTGAGCTCTCCTGCAGCTTAGAAGGAGGGTGCTGAGGGGGGGAGCAGAGTCGAGGGTTGCATCACCAATTCCCTGCTGGACTAGCATGCAGTTTTTAAGGTCAATGTCCAGTTCAGCTGTGATTCAGGGATAAGGAGCCTGAAAGAGGCTGGTTTCTTTCAGTGCCTGGTTTATAACCAATTGTGTCAGTGCAACATGAATTTGTGTGTAACACAATAAACAGGTTCAGTCTGTTCAAAGTGAGGGCTTTTTAAAGGTACAGTCAGAAATAAGAACAGTTCATCAGCCTGAGTATATCCTAAAACTCTGCTTCAAATACATATAAATAGCAATGCTCAAATAATCCCTGAAGTGCCTGTAGTTTATTGAGTCCTCTTGAGTATCACCATCCCTATGGCCAGGTAGAGATAAGTGGATTAGTTCTGGATATGAGCATTTGAACTTATATTTCACTGTTCAAATTCATACCTGCTGAATTTGAGTCTATGATCATGTTGTAGGGCTCAGCTATCTAAATTTGCTATGGTTTAAGATATGGTCCAAGATATTTTAGGTGAACAAAAAAAAAACCAAAACCAACTTGGAAAAATACGTTCTTTATGTTTAATAGAGCAGGCAACCTTCTCTAATATCTGGTAATAATATTATCTGTTCATATCTATTTGTTTTTAACTATCAAGAAACACTGCCTCATTTGGTGTGGTCAGAGTGCTGACTCCCACATTAATTGGTTTTATTCTGCCTGTCTCTATTCATCTGCAAGCCCCCAGTAATTCTGACAGTGGTTTCAACAGTGTAGGCAGGTTTTCTATCTGCTTCTCATGGAAGAAAAAGAGGTGACAAATTGCCTTCATCATTATTGTTCCACAGCAGTTTTAAATGTAGATATGAGTCTGACTCGGTATTCTGCATTGCTTGACATTTGTTTTCTACCCAACACTTGGGTGGCTGATAATGAGTGTTTCCTTATTTAATCTTTGTTTTTACTGCTAAAATTAATATCTTATAAACTTATCCCGTTGGCAACTGTTACTATGTCAGGAACGTGATATCTAGATAAAATAGATATGCTTAATCTCTATTTATGTGTCAGGTTCTTCTTCTAATGCTTTCTCTTAACAACAAGAGGTAAATACTTGCACCAAAACAAGTACATCTCTGCCTAGTTTGGTCCAAAAGAGTTTTGCTTTGCCACCAGAGAGAATTTCTTCACTTGTTTTGGTTTATATCCTAATCTTAGTTTTCTTCCTGAATACTGAACACAGGTTTGGCTGTTGATTTTCTCTACAGTTGTCTGCAAATTCATCTTCTGGTTGTTGTGGAGTTTGCCTTTTTTGATTTTGCATTTTTTTTCCCTGCTTGCTTCTTGCCTGTAGTATGAAATCCTCTGTAACATCATTCACTGGCCTCATGCTGGATTATACTGCCCTTTTGAACAAGAAAAGCCTGAAAATAGTTCCAAATTCTAAACCACAACTTGTGTGTTTTGAGTCATCTGGCCATTTAGGCCATGTCAGCTACAGAAATAGCCAGTGACCAGATTTGAGGAGAATGAAATCTGTTGTCTCCTGACTCAGCTCCTTGCACAGAGATATGAGGTCTGCAGCAGTGTGCAGCAGTCCTGGGACAGCAGCCCACAGAGCTGCTCAGAGCAGGTGCCATCAAGGTCAAGATGGCCCTGTGACCTTGACTTTTCCTGCTGACCAGTATCAGCATCTGCCAGATGTGTGCTAGGAGAAGCTTTGGGCAGGATTCCTTCCCAAGGCAGCCCCCCTTCAGCAACACCTCTGCTCTCTCAAAGTCCCATGGTGTGACACAACAGGATGGTTTGGGGCACCTGAGCCCCAACACACAATGAGCAGTGCCCAGTGAGGGTGAAGGTCATACTGGTAACCCTGTGTTCCACCTCAAGGCAGTTTTGAGCTCTTCTGTCTCTCTCCAGTTGTTTTCAACCACACCTTGTTCACTTTCAGGCAAAGTGCTTCAAATTCTTGCATTAAGGTTTCACTGTCAGTTACACCTGCCTTAATTGGAAACTGCTAAAAACAGTAACTGCTCCAGAGCCTGCTATTGTAATAAATCAAGGTACTTCCTGGCAGTCCTCCTTTTGGCAGGTCTCTTAAGTCAGCAGGTTCTTGCAGATTTCCACACTGTTTCAGCTCTGGATGAGCTTTTAAAGGCTATGCACTGTTTGAAATTGCTTGGAGCAGCAGCTTCAGTGTATGGCACACAAAGCTGAGGAGCCTGTGGTTGAGGCAGTTCAGATGGCTGGTGAGCTGAGGCACCACTCCAGAGCAAGCTAGCCCACAAGGAAGAAGTTCTGGATCCTGCAAGGCTATTGGCAGTTCCTGGATCTGTCTGAGTACAGGCTGAGTGCTTTGCATCTTCCTATTGTTTCTCTGCTGAAATCCCAGCTTTGTTGTCAGATAGCTGTTGTGTGCTTCCCACACAATGGGAGCTCTCATGCAAAGCTCCAGTTGGTTCTTCTGGGCTTCAGATGGATTTCCCCAAATATAAAGCTGCTCATTGAGAGATATGCCTTCACTCAGGATTTGAAAAAGTCAGTAAAAGAGGTTTCTGTCAGAAAAAAATGCCTTTGGTTGTAAGATTTCCTAAGGAGGTGGAAACAAAATTTTCATTGCAGCTCTACAGAGGTTGAAAACAATGGGTTCCACCATCTGCCTAATGCTCCTTTCCGGAAGGAAAGATCCAGTCTTTGTCACACATGAAGACTCCATGTGGTTCTGCAGCCAGTAACTGTAAATGGCCAGCTGACCTAGTCCTCATTAGCACCAGCAAAGTTAAATTAAGAGCCCAAGGAGGACATGCCATATGAAACATGGGAGAAGATAAAGGGTTGATGGGACAAAAGAATTAAGGAACAGCAGGACTGTGTTCAACTGGTGTTCTCCAGCCATTTGCTTCTCTGGTGATGGCCAGGCCCCCACTCTGAGTGAGGTATGTTCTGTGCATGACCCAGGAACAGTGAAAGAGAGAAAGGCACAGTCTCTTCAAGGTATCTTGTCTCTCCATTTCAGAGAAAGGGAAAAGTGGAAGGGGGAAGGTTTATATGGTTATTCTGGATTTTCCACTATGCTCTGATGACATGGGCCTTGAAGGTGCCAGAATCTGACCAAAAGAGAAAAAAAGTTTCTCACTGCTATCAGGACATCCTAAGCATCTGTCTGAGCCATGGGGTTGATAGTGATTCATCAAAATCACAGAATTGTTAATTTTGTAAGAGACCTCTGCAGCTCATCGAGTCCAAGTTCCCTGCCAAGGCAAGGTCACCTGGAGCAATTGACACAGGAATTAATTCAGGTGAGCTTTAAATGTCTCTAGAGTGGGAGACTCCCTGAGTGTTTTACCACTCTCAATATAAAAATGTTCCTCTTCATGCTGAGGTGAAACTTTTGGTGTTTTAGTTTATGGCCATTGCTCCTAGTCCTGACAGAGCACAACTGAAAAGAGTCTGGCACCCGCCTCTTTATAAAGGGCCACTCCCTTTCAGCTTGTGTCAGCACTCACTTCTTTTCTCTCTACAAGAAAATGACAATCTTGATATCTTTCCACTTCTGAGACTTTGCCAATATGAGGATTTCTAGAGAAAACATCAAAAATATTAATTGAAATTAATTCCATTGTGTGTAGTTAGCCATCAAAACAAATAGAGTTACTTCAGATTTCTGGGAAATAGATATTCTGATTTATTTTAGCTGTCCAGGCAATGACTTACTGGCTGATCACAAATGAATGATTCTCAGTTTGAGCTACTGATGGGAATTTCTCATTACAGTCACAAGTCAGGGAGGGAATTTATATTCTTATACTGATATTAACCAAGCCCCAACCCTGCCTGTACTGGTATTACAGCAACAGGACTGACAGCTTCCTGTAGAGATCCCCTTCCCCAGCAGCCTCCTGCCCACAGTCTCCAGTGGTGTCTGGAGCACTGGAAGCCCAACCTTTCCATGCTGTGCTGGGAAGCTGCCTCTTGTGAAAGAGAAGCACCTGGCATGAGCTGTGCAGGCACATGCAAACCAGCAGTCAACATGTCAGAACTTGTTAAACCACTGTGAAGTTTTGGGTTTTTTCCTTCCTCTTAAGAGAAAGAAGTTGTCTTTTTTTTTTTTTTTTTTTTAAAGTCTGGCGGGTAGTAGCAACAAGATGTCAATTTTATTCAAATGAGAGTGACAGGTGTAATTGCAGCTATGGTCTATGATTTTTCTGTGCAGCACTGGTTACTGTAAATAATGCAGCATCATGTGTAAGCCTTATGTTTAGTTGCTGACACTTAGATCTGGGAACTGTGAACGCTATGAACATGGTGGCATTAGCACATGGCAGAGTGCTGAGAGTACAAGCATTTCTGAATTTTTATGTGTGAAAGTGTAAGTATTTTTCCCCCATAGATTTAAAGGCAATTTCTCTATATTTTGTCTTCTGGAGGCCAAAAGATTGTTTTTGTGGTTGAATAGGAGAGTTTTGGTAATCCAGAGCTCTCCAAGGGTGAGGTTATTTGCCTTTCTGAATTATATTTCAAGTACAGTAACTAACGCAGAGTAGTTTGTTATTGCTGAGACAGTCAAATGAATGGCCATCATGCTGATGGTCAGATAACACCCTGTGGAGGGTCACCCCGTGTATGTGTATTGCATATAGTCACCCTTGGGGAAATTTGGTTACTTAGTTGAAATCAGGTGTTGGAGAGCCCTTGTATTGTTGTAAAATGGGTATTAGCACTGACTGATGTGGTAAATTCAGCCATATGGTCTGTCCATATGCTCTGTCTGTAGTTTACACTAGTTTACATTACCTGTAGGATTCAGTCATTTACTTTTTCATATATTATAACCTTTTTGATAACTTACTTTGATAATGAGGTTTTGGGTTTTTTTTTTTTTTAATTTTGCAATCTCAGTGGCAGACAGAATTTCCTCCTTTCTTTTGGAAAACCAGAACAACTGAGGAATTGAGGGTTTACCATTTAGTAGGAGAGCAAAGAGCCCAGCTACCACAGCTAGAAAATGTTGTAGACAATCTTGTCAAAGGGTGATCCTGAAGAAGATCCTGAATGGTCCAAAGCTGTAAGTCTCTGTTTCTGTCAATACTAAGAACAGATTCAGGATCAAGTTTCGGATATTGTGGGTTTTTTTTTTTTTTTTTTTAATTTTTCAACTAGAAAGTAGCTGTAAAAGGTGGCCTGAACTTCCAGAAAGAAAGTTTCTATCAAGAATACAAAGTTCTGTGCAAACTGCAGGGCAGTGCTGTGCTGAGGTCCTGTGCCTGAGCACAGCACAGAGCTGGTCCTGAAATCATGCATATCTAAAAACAGAAAAAGAGGATGTGTGCCTGACAGCTGTGCAGGCCTGGTCCTTCCCCTGACAGCCTGACCAGAAAACATCTGTTAGACAGGAAGGTGGCCCTGTTTTGATGCATCCCCCAACCTTACTGTCACCCAGACTTTACTTTCTAAGAAGGGTCACCTGCATGCCTTTGCTTCTCAGTAGCTTTGCTGTTTCTGTATCAGATCACTCTGCCCATGCCCATTTCCCATTGCCTAAGTCCTCCTCTTTGGCACTCACATTTCTTGATGCCCTGAGCTTGCAGCTCATGTCAGAGGCCCTTCCCACTGACAGGGGCTGGTGTCTGTCACTGCTGTCCCAGCCCTCCTGTGACCTCCCACTCATGCAGGGCTTAAAGTGCAGAGAAGTGGAAGTGACTGGGAGAGAAGAAATCCAGAGACCACTGCTTTTTCTCCAGTCACAAAAAGTCCCACCTCTAGGTGCAGTTCAATAAATGAAAAATGGATCCACAGCTGTGGATCCAGGTTAGGAGGCAGAGTATGCAAATGAAAAATACCTCAACTTAATGCTTTCTAGCACTGACCAGGTGCTCTTCCTGCATAGCACAGTTATATGAACTTTCTGACCTGTAAGGAATAAAACACAGCAAAACCATGGACCAAGGTTGTTTTGCCCCTGAAACTGAAGTCTTGTTTGAAGAGGTTTTTTCTTAATATATTCTTTTGAAAGAGCAAGAAAAAAATCTTTCATAGTTCAAATCACACCAGTTCTAATGTAGCTCTATATCTCAAATTGTGATTTTTTTTTTTTTGCATTGGAGAGACACTGTTCACTGCAGTTGTTTAGATGCAATGAAATACCAATGAAAATGGGCAGAGTTTGGAATCTGTCCCTCCCCTTGTAAAATCAGACAAACCGTCTTCAAGAAATGCAAAAGTTAAAACTAAATTCTTAACTTGCTGTTATTTCCAGAAATAACAATGACATTAAAAATAATCCCAAGTGCCTTCAGAGGGTCAGTTCAGATAAGCAACCAAAAGTTCATTTGATACAATCTGAAAAGTTTATCTAAATCTCTTGTGTCTGCATAATTGAGTTTGAAATCTTGCAAGCACAGCCTTGTTCCATATAACACATACTATATCTTCTACATGTCTGTATTTTCCAAAATGTTAATCTCCCATGATCTGGAATGAGACAACAGCATTCACAGTCATACGTAACACCATCTCTGTTGAAATGTGGCATTCCTTCTCTCTTTATAAATGGCACCACCACAGCACAAACCTGGAATGATGTATTCAAGATGTAATAACCTTTTATGTTTTTTGGCTTAGACAGTATCTTCTGATGTCCTGCACAGCGCATAACACCAGGTTTCAAGTGACTAGTTTTAATCAACTGATCGATGGGATAATCAAAGTTTGGCTTCAATTCAAATACCAGAGCATCAAAGGTTATATTCGGCTTCAAACTCCAAACTCATATTAACCTCGCCTGTTGTTCTGTAAAGTTTATTTTCACAATTTTCCTTTGGAAACACATGGTATATTTTTGTCTCAAAGCACTTGGAACTAATTCATTCCTTCTAGCCTACACATCAGTAAAATGGATCATAACCTCATCTTACAAGGACACAGCTCTTTTCATGATAACAGGTCTCTACTGATGCACAAGTGCTAAGCCAAGGGAGTACTCATAGACATACAGAAAGTGGGTTGAAAGTGACCTTAAAAATCATTGAGTTTCCACTCATCTACCATGGCCAGGGACACCTTCTACCAGAACAAGTTGCTCAGAGTCCCACCCAAACTGACCTTGAACACTTCCAGGGATGGGGCATCCATGGCTTCTCTGGCAACCTCTGCCAGTGCCTCACTACCCTCACAGTAAATAATTTCTTCCTGATTTCTAATCTAAACCTACTCTCTTCCAATTTGAATCCAGTAGTCCTAGACCTATCACTATCACTATGTGCTCTCCCCATCTTTCCTGCAGAAACTCCCTTCATGTGCTAGAAGGCCTAAAGGTCACCCTGAAACTTTCTCTTTTCCAGACTGAACAATCCCAATTCTTTCTGCCTTTCTTCATAGGAGACAAATTAATCAATCTAATCTAATCATTACCATAGCCCTCTGCTGGACTCATTCCAAGAGGTCAATGTCCTTGCTTTTTTGGGATCCCAGGGCTGGATGCAGCCCTCCAGGTAGAGTCTCATGACTAAGTGACCTTCCTGCTCTGTCCTCACAGACATCATGAACCCTCCAGTGCACTGAAACTGGATAGTTTGGAACCAAGATATTTCTCAAATGGGCAGAGGAACCTGCTAGCATCCTGATACCTGGTGGAAGTTTCTGCCCTTGATTAGACAGCATCATGTTGCCTGTGCTTCCAAAAGAAGTCTTCAGAAGACTGTTGTTTGCCTATTGAAGTGGTACCTGAAAAGAATTTCCATGGGCCAGTCAGCAGAGCAGGGGTTGCTAATGTAAGGGGAGGAGAGAGGAAAAGTAGGGTTCAGACTTTAGAGCCTCTGCCTTGCCTCGCTTGATCAGGCAAGCCTGCTAAACAGTCCATTTTGCCACACCTGGAACTGGCAGTTCTTCCAGACATGCCTAGTGTTAGTCCTGTACCACTTTTTTGTTCCTGCATCCCCAGTATCTCTGTGTGTCTGTCAGTGGTCTGCCTCTCTTATCCATCTGCAAGGTGAGACAGGCATTTCAAGTGCAAGCTGTGTGCTTGACTCCTGTGAGACACTCCAGTTTTAAAACCCCTTTTGGCAGCTTCAACAACATCCTCCTAAACTGTTTATTAGGTGCTGAAAGATGGTGGCATGGTGGCATTTGTGAAGCTGCTTTTAAAATGTTTACTCACAGCAGTGTAGGTGCCTCTGCTTGTTATTATCATCCAACCCTCAAAATGGAAAATGTCAGCAGCATCTGCTTGATGGACTTATCTGCCTGATTCTGTGCCTAAAGAAAGAAGCAACAGATTTAAATGGAATTTAAGTGGTGCATAAGTAAAACACAGCAAGACCACTAACACTTGCAGGAATCCTGTTTATTTACCTAGAGAACTACAGCCCTTCTGATGGGGGGGGAAAAGAGCAACTTGCTGTGCGCACCTCCACCCACACCAAGTCCTTTGGAAGGAAGGAGTGTATGCCAGTGTATTTGGGCATCTTGGAGCAGGGACAGTGTATTTATTCCATGCTGTGTTTCCCTTTGGCAAACAGCCCTGAAGGAGCAGTGCATGGCAGAGCTGTGACTTGGCAAGGGTGGTAAGGTCTTTTCTCGTCACAAGATGTGATTGCCCGCTGCTGTTAGATGACATCTTCCTCCTTTTCAAAACAGTCTACCAGAAGGACTGAAGAACTGGCACTGGCTGCACCCTACTCTGCCACTTTCTTTCCACCAGGTGCAGTCCAGGGACTTCCATTCCCCCTCCCTGGTTCTGCAGCCAGGATCAGCACACGTTCCTCAGATATGTGTTCGACCTTACTACCTTAGAAGTAGGGTGGGAGGAGGATGCTACAAATTTATTCCACTCTTTCTTACAATAAAAGTTAGGAAAGGCATAGAAGGTCACTGAGCTAATTTCAACTGTTTAGTAAAGGATGTAAACTCAGAGAGAAAGTACGTCAGCTGACATGAGGTACACCTCCTGACACTGAGTTTCCTCTTAGCAAGGCTGACTAAGAGGAACTGACAGCTGTGTTAGAAGTATGCTCACCCTTTAAATTAACTGAGAAGATTTTACAGGAAGAAAAGAGTTCTATAAATAACCTGGAAAAAGTAGTAATTTTTTTTTTGTTTGTTTCTACTGAGTATAAGTTATATTTCTCAACCTGATGATTTTTTTTTTTTAATTCAGTAGAAAAAGCTGATTTTGCAGGGATTTTTCTTTTTTCCAAGGGAATGAATACATAAGATAACACCTACATTGGATCTATGAGTACTACTGGCTAGCCTGAAAGTTATTTTGTTGTATGAGGCAGAGAATTTCTTCAGAAAATGCTGTTTCATAAATCCGGTTAGCAGACAGCTAAGTTACTCTCATGTGGCATGAAGTTTGAGATTGAGGTTTGCTAGTTGAAGCAAGTTAGGAAAGCTTCGGTATTTTTAAAAGGACATATAAAGGAAGTAGAAGATTACTCCATTGCTTAAAAGCCTAATTGATTTTACAAGACTGAATACCTTTTTTCCTGTTTAAAGATAAGTGTAATGTGTGGAAAGTCACAAAGGAAATAAAGTGATAAGGAACCATTTTTACAAGATGGGCTCTTTTATTTCCTCTGCTGAAAAGAGAGCTGAGCAATACTATTTACAATATTATAATTGGTATTCCTGTGTTATTTTAAAGAGCTTTAAAGGATGAAAGCTGATCTTCTAGAAAAAGGTACTGCAATTGCCAAATAGGACACACACATGCCTTAGCTTTGCAGAGAAGAATTTGCCTTTGTATTTTTGTTAAAGGCACTACATATTCTACATGTATGCTGGCCACAGCATTAGATTTAAGGCAATAATTTTCAGGTCTCTATCACACCATCTAGTGTATAGTTCCCAGTACATGTAAAGCAAAGGTGAGATTGTCAGGGAATTTAAAACCCAAGAGCTTTATATTTCTCCAGGGGCTACATCAGCAAGGGGAAAGGGAGGTACAGTTTATACAGCAATTTTCCATCTGAGAACATGGTGGTGGTGACTGCAATACACAGGAAAGTAAAGTCTCCACCTAATTTTTCATCCTGAGAAAAGACTGCACCATGTCCCCATATTTGCAATCTTCTGCTCTAATGGATAAGTGGCTGTGGTGACTTGAAGGGGACAAGGGCCCTTTGTGAGAGCCCTTCCTGGTGCCAGCTGGTGCCCTGAGAAAGCAGCAGCAAGTGGGAGCTGTGCCTGGGGCAGAGGGAACCAGTGGGTTTGGCAGCTTCCCAGGATGGCCATGATGCCGAACACAAGCAGCAATTCTGCTTTCCAACCTGTCCTTGGCCAAACCCTGCATGTACACAGGGCCATTGCACAGTGGCCTTGGCACTTTTCCCGTGTGCACTGAGGTATCCAAGGCAGCTGCTGCCTTTCTTGCAGGACTCACTGCTTCTGAGTCTCACTCACACTCTGTGAGGTGCTCCTGTGCGCTCCCAGGGTTGTGTGTTGGTTTTTTTTTTCTTTCCCTCTATAACCTTAAATACTCTAGAAGGGTGGAGCACCTGTCCTGCCAAGACAGGCTGAGTTGAATTTGTTCTGCCTGGAGAAGACTCTGTGGAGACCCTAAGAGGCGTTCTAGTATCTGAAGGGACCTGCAGGAGAGCTGCAGAGGGACTTTTTCAAGGTCATAAAGTGATAGAACAAAGGGCAATAGTTTAAAACTAAAGGTGAGATTTATGTAAAATGTTCAGAGGAAATTCTTTACTGTGAGGGTGCTGAGGCTCTGGAACAGGCCACAGCGCAGAGAAGCTGTGAATGCCCCAATCCTGGAAGTGTTCAGGACCAGGATGGATGGGGCTTTGAGCAGCCTGGTCAGGTGGGAGATGTCCCTACCCATGTCAGGAGGCTGGAAGTAGGTGATCTCCAAAATCCTTTTCAACCCAAGACATTCCACGATTCTATTAAACACAAGTTATTGCTCAGGCTCTGTCCTATATATATAAAATTACAATAATGCTGCAAAGAAAAGACAGGGAGTAGAAAAAAGGAGTCAGAATACTAGAAAATATGGACCTCAAAAGTGCCTGGGAGGTCCTTCAGTTAACATATTTGATGCTTTCTGTTACCTCATGGTTAAGAACTGGAAGTTTTGATGGAGTACCTTATAAATTAGATAACAGTTTCATGTGTAATGGAGAGAAATTTAGATCTAAAAATAAGTGGCTGACTGAGTAGCTAGGAACTGTTGAGCTATGGGCTGAAAGGACCTCTGAAATGTAATACATAATTAAGTCTTTTTTCTCTGACATGTTCCAGTCATTTTCCCATAGACACTTGCATGTTCAAATGATAAATTGTGAAGTAGGCTTCATTCTGTAACCCAGCCTTATTTTTTTCTTATTCAGCAAAAGCAGTAAAAATATTGATTAAAAATGCTGATTATCCTACTGCTATGATAAGGATCTGCAGGTTCCTACTGTGGGGAAGGGGACCACTTTCTGATTTATATCTACAAAAAAATATGAAAACTTCAGATTTCAAGTTTCAAATTGTAGCTTGAATTATCTGTCATTATGTTTCTTTTTTTTTTTCTCTTACATTTGAGATCTGAACTCTTTATGAAATATCAAGTAAAAGGAACTTGATGTAGCTGCATCATATAAAGAACTCATACCATCTTATGAAAAAGAATCTAACTCTGACTGAGTAAATTTTAACTTACAAAATAGAACTGTGTGGGGAGAAAATAAGTATGTTACTTAGATATTAACTTCCACCATTGCTTTTTTCTTACTTTTAGTCTTGTTGTTTTATACACTGAATACAAAAGTAAAACATTTTAAAGCAAATACAGAAATTTTATAGACAAACCTATCAAGCTCAACAGTTTGAGGTTTGAAATTTAGTTCCAAAAATAATGATATTTGTTTAGAATTCCAGCAATTTATAAGCTTTTTACACCAGCACCCCCCCTTTGCCATAAGAAAAATCTTTATGTTCAGGTATTTAAAATGGTACATGAAGTCTGTGACATTTCGGCTGGTAATTGCCCTTTGAGGTAAACTGAGTTGATCAAATCGGTGAGGGAACTATAAAATTCTAAAGATGATATTTTTATGAAGGTTCAGTTACAGCTCTGATTCACTCTTGTTCTCAAAGAAAATTTTGTTAAAGTCTGTTTTTGTCATCTGACAACAAATCAAAGCTTACTAGAACAGATATTTCCAGAACATAAGTAAGGTGAAACAGACCAGACCCAGGCACTGATGAAAGACCTGGATTAACAGAAATAGGCACATCGTCAGTAATGCAAAACCTTACATTCCCAAGATATGCAAACATATTTGCCTCATGGCATTAGAATCCTGACCTGAAAATAAAAAATATTTCCCTGGGATTTAACATTACATAAGTAAGAAAATTATTGAGGCCTTTGAGGGGGGTGCACTGGTGTAGGCAGGAATAACAGAAGTAAAATCTGTGGAGCTACCTGAACAGAAAATTGGTATGAGAAGTGGAGCATAGGATCCTGAGGGTCTGTCTGTACCACTAAGGAAGGGAGAGCCTGCACTCTTGCTGTCCCCACTGCTTTGTGAGCCAGCTCATCCCCTGGCTCCCCTTCGAACTATTCCAAATATTTGTTTCCAAGACAAATCTGCCACAGAAAGGGCAGCTTTCTGCCCTTGGGGCCCAAGATCAGTTCTTGGCTGGCTTTAGTCATATCAACATAACCTGATTGACCAGTGCATTCAATTATGTGCTCTTATTTATCCCTTGCCAAAGAAGCACTCAAATTCCTACCTAGCTTTAGGCACAGGGTTCAGTTCTCCTGAAGCTTTTTTGCATGCAAGGTAAAAATGCATTCAAGTAACCTGGAGTCAAGATATGTATGTTTTGATGTATGTATATATTTTCTGTATGTAATGTATGTGTGAAGTGCTACTCAACTTGTGATATTCTTTTAATGAAGGCAGAAGCCAGAGGTCTTAAACATTTAAAGCAAAGCAGATGTTATTTTGCTAAATCAAGATCATTGTTTACACTTTCCTCTGAAGTATTTCACATTAACTGGTATAAAAAAAAAGATATTACGATATATAGGTCCCTGGTTTGTTTGAGTAGAAAATTCCTTGGCTGCTAAGGAAACTGTCCCACTGCCTTGCAGACTTAAGGATCATAGTGTTTAATGAAAGTTCACAAGTGGGACTGTGGTGAGCTGAGCACACAGAACAGCTGTTAGAGACTGCTACACCTTTCCAACACACAGTAGTGCTACACATGGCATCTCCTGGAGCTGCTTCCATTTTAACTTTCTGGAGACATGGGAGTGAATCCTAAGGAGGGTCACATGTAAGACAGACGATACCCAAGGCTGGCAGCTCCTGCTATGTTAAGTCACAAGAGGCTGTGGAAAAGAGACAAAACCTCACAGATTCAAAATGACAATTTAAATTAATCTCAACTCGACTCATTAAAAATGTTTATAGTCAAACATAGTGGGTTTTGGAACCACTTTGATTTTTAATTTTTTTTTAAAGGTTAAAAAAGATCTTATGCGTATGCAGTTATTTACAAGATTTTATACATTTTGTTAAGTCTTTAAAAAGTTGCAAGCCTGCTATATAGTTATTGTATTAGAGAACCTAAAGAGGATGTCCATTTTTAAAAAATCCTGAACTATAGCAAAAGGTGATGTGTATTTAAATCGTAAATAACATGGTTTTGAGCAGTGGAATAATGTAACTGATAACAGTTCAGGTCAGAACAGTATTCTCCCTTTTCCCTCTAACCAGGTTATTTTTACTTCTTTGGAGAACTGTATTTATTTTTCTTTTTTTTTCTTTTTCCCAAACTCCAAAAATATTATCAACTGACATATATAATTTGGTAATGTTACAAATTTTAAATACTACAAATTTTAAATACTACAAATTTTAATTACAAATCTTCCCTTACAGATCTTGGGAAAAGACAGAAATTCTCTAAATTTTTGAGGGACAGTTGGTGGATACATTTATTTTAAAAATATGCCAGTTATTCAGGTGGAACATTATTAAAAATCTACCCCTATCATAGAAGTAACTGTAGAAGTAGGAATATTTTGGATTCAAGGAAACTGTACTAAATTCATTGTTTAGCCACTTGGATGGATCAAAGCCAAAAGACAACAAGATAAAGGGTACCCAGCCAGTACACCATCCCACTGGGGCATCAGTGGGACATCAGGAGGCATTCCAGCACCAGGTAGCTGCTGGAATAATTACATAAAATCCAGAGGGAGAGAGGGTGGCAGACTGCCTCTTGACACCCCAGCCCCTCTTCCCAGTGCAACACCACAAAGGTGGTATGTGACTACACTCCTAACACCTCACAGTTAAAAGAGAAGTCTAGAAATTTCCTTGTTCACTTTTACACTGGCCCTTGGCAGGAACTGTGTCTTAGCTTGTCGGATTTGTTTGAGTTAGGGATGATAGTACTGATTTAAATTCCCTAAGGGGAATTTCTCCCCTGGCACAAGGATGTGTTACAGGGGGGCTACATGACAAAATCATATAAACAAACTCCTATCATATGATTCTCCTCTCCTCTGTATGGTGGTAATGATTCCTTGAACACAGGACTTGGGGTTTTCTCCTCAGATGCAGTTGGACACCATTACTGGGTAAACTACACGAGGATAAGGTCTCTATGAGCATATCATAGATCACGGGATGCTTGGGTTTGGAAAGGACCTTAAGGATCACCTAGTTACAGCACTCCTACCTTGGGCAAGGATGCCACCCACTAGACTGGGTTGCTCAGAGCCCTCTCCAGCCTGGCCTTGAACACTTCCAGGGATGGGGCATCCAAAGCTTCTCAGAGCAACCTGTGCTGGTCCCTGACCCCAGGTATGCTCATATTTAGGACACATGAACAATGTCCTGCCATGTAAAACCAGCCAAACATCTCCTCAATGCCACTACAGCCTTGAGAAGGTAGGGGAAGGCCTCCTTTCCCTCCCAAATGTATGCGTGGTGAGACATTACTTTTTTGTCTTATTTTTCCTGTGTAGGGGCTTTTTGTCCCTATTTCTGATCGCTGTCAGGGTTCTGCTATTCTGTTAGCTGCCGTGGGGTGAGCAAGGTGCCTTTCCAGTGGGTGGTTGCTGCAGCACTGGGGCAGGGGTGCTCTGGCCCCCCTTAGTGCCCCGGTGACACTGCCCGGTGCTGGGTGTCACGGCTACTGCCAGGCTGGGCCAGCCCAGCAGGAAAACTAGACTGCACTTTGAATTTCACTTCTGAGATCCCTGTGCAAGAACGGGCATGGAAATACCCGAGCTAGTCAGCTCACAATGAAACCAGGCAGGAAGACTCCTCTGCCAAGTTTTTGCAGTGTCCCAGGAAAAAATGGTGTTTAGAGGCTTCTGTGGTGTTCACTGTGTCCTGACTTTTTCCATACTCCATGGACTTATATCATTCTATAAAAATAAATTATTTAAATCAATCATCCTAAAAAAGTCTTGAGCCTTTATCTAGGAAACAAAACATAAACTGAGATATTTCCCTTTCCATCAATAATAACAATAATAATAACAATAATAATGAAAAGGAGATTAAATAAAGGATTCAGTGAAATCCAAATCACAATTCAACAAGTGTTGGTAGGACAGCAACCTTGAAATCAAAATGCACAAAAACATCTGGTTTTCATGAGTCCCTCTGTAAAATGAGGGAAAAGGAGAGGGTGGGGGAAATCTAAGTCCTGGGGTGTCTCTGCCTGCTGTGTAGCTGAGGGTTGTAAAAATTTGTCAGGTGCCTCTGACAGGCAAACATTTACAGTTTTATAACCTTAGTATTTGCAACATTTAAGGCATTTCCTGTCTTAAGTACTGGGAAGTACAAGTAAATATTGCCCGTTCTGAGGTTAGCTTCTCTGCTTAGTAGGCTTTTCATGGTCAGAACCGAAGAGCAGGAAAACCACAAAAATCCCAAAGCTGCTGTCACATTTTTAATTCATTAGGAACAACTCATACCTATTCCCAGAGCTACCTTTAATAGTGGGGCTTTTCTGAACCACAGGGAGTTTTGCTCACACGTAGAAAATCTGAGCCTGGTAAGAGAGTCCTGGATTGATTCAGGAATTCTCAGAACAAAATTTCTCCAACCAAGTCTTCCCTTTATAAGGAAAAGGGGGAGCTCCTTTGTTCTGTTCCCTTTTTTTCCTTCTGTTTCAAAAGCTATGCTGAATTTCCCCATGCTACTTCATATGCAAATTTTGTAGATATCTCTGAACCTTTGCATTTCCCATCTCGGGCTGGCAGCCTAGACAGCCTGCTGGAAAGCAGGGAGGGTGTGAAAATGGGTGGGCTTAGAGCAGCGGCTGGAGTACATCTCTGCAATTGCTCCATTGAAGCCGGCAGAGCTTGATCGATTTAAGGCCAAATTTGGCTCACGATTGAATTTTTTATGTCTTTAGAGCCAACACTGTGCATAGCACATGAAACAAAACAGAGTACAGTTAATGTTTTTATTCTCAATCTATTTCTTGCTCTTCCAGAATTAAGAGATAATGAAAAGCATGTACATATGTGCCTGCACACACATACACACCCAAATCCTTTTCTTATAAAATTATCAATGCTTTTTCTGCAGACTCGGGAGCTCTGGATAGTTCAGATAAAGCTTCGGAGAAGTGTATTTAGATTTAGATACTTATTTTAACCAGCCTGGACTTGGATTTTTCCCATGGCTTAGGAAAGACTTTCCCTAGGGAAGCCTGCTTAGGGGGCAGTATTCGTGCAGAGAACTAACTCTGGGTTCAGAGCTGTGGCTGTGCAGCATCCATTACTTTGGGGTAGAAAGCTCACCATATGGCTGTTTTGTTTCCAGTAGCTATAATGTAATTGAATCAATTGCCCTCACATGATATGGGTGTACTAACTGCACATACATCATTTCTTTCTGGGTTTTGAGGCTTGTAAAGAGTGGAGGGTAAGGCCCTTGAGGATAAATCAGTCTAGTTTGTCTTCAAGAAAAATGGGTTTAAATCTGACCTGTGGTACAGGCACAAATCAATTCAGTGCTTCTGACAGTCCCACGTGGATACTTTCCTCATTTGGAAATTATCCTCTGATGAAGGTTGCTGTCAGTCTTTACACAGCAAGGCTACAAAAAAGCAGATATCTTCTGAAGCGAAGGTCATCAGTAAATAACATGCAAAATTCAAATGCAGCTAACCTAAGCTAGGTAAAGGAATAGCAGCAATTCTCATGATACTGTCAGAAAGTAAATCATCAGGTGAGAGAAGGGGAAAGAGAAGAGGGGGCTGCCAAGGCTGACTTCTCATGATGCTAAGATGTCCCACAACTAAGGCAGTGGGCTGTGCCTGCCTCCCATTTTCCCCTTGCAGCAAAACCCAGGTAAAGTCAGTGTCTAAACATACTGTGCCCTAGTTTTCCCAGTCCTGCACTGCTTCATTTCAGCTCCTCTCAGTAAGATAACTGGGGTTTGTGTTTTTTTGGTTTTGCTCTGCTCTGCTCCAGCTCTGTACCAAGAGCTGGGGTAAAAGCATAGCTCTGATCTCTCTGGCCAGGCATCGGTACTGCTGTCTGCTTTGTGTCTGCTTCAAGCTCTGTGAATCTTTCCAAGCAAAACCAAAGAGAAGTTCACTGCGTTTCCGTTCATTGAAAAGACAAAATTTGGACCTGCAGAAAAACTAAGGCCAAATCCCAAGAAAAGATATGGCTGCTTTTGGAAGGTGAAGAAATGAAATGTCTAAACATGTCTTATCTAAGCTAACCACCTGGGCCTTGGGCATTAGGCAGCATGGGATGAGTTTCTTCCTGCAGGTGTGTTTTTATTGAGGTGGGACAATGAGTCTTCTGGCAGTGCTCATTTCTTTCTATTTACTATTAATCCTGGATGACTGGCTTCACAAAGTGGCACCTAAACAGTTGGGTTAGTTGCATATATCTTGTGGTTGCTGATAAAGGGGTTATTCTTTGAAGTCAAATCATGGTTTCATACGATTTTGTTCTAAATGTGAAGAAGGAAATCTGGGCTTAGATTTTCATATCCCTTTCCTTAGCATTTAAGGGACTCCAAATTTGGAGTGGACCATTTTAGAGCTAAAGACCACTTATCAGCAATTCATCACATTGCCAGAGAGTTTGGAAAGTGTTTTTCAGAACTTTCAGCTATTTCTGTGACTGAAGGATTGTTTTCTGCAGTATGTGTCCTGAAGCAGAAATTGAAAATCTGTCCTTTCAGTGCTATTATTGAGTCTGTCCTACCTTTTAATTTATTGACACACTTTCTTCCCTATATGATATCTGGTAAAAACCCATCCTATTTTTCTCAATTCTTCTATGCACCTTGCTGTTTAAATACATTTCTTCCATTTCTTGCTTCTTTCCTGCCCTGGTTAATTCCTTTAGGACTTTTGAGTTTGGTAGCCCAATAGCAGCAATTTGCCAAGTAGAAAATATCTGTACAGCACAGAAGTCCTTACAGGAAAAAAGTTGAAGGTCATTGTGGAGAAGAGACAGTATTTCTGGAGAGATGGGATTGAAATACTAGCATATGGACAACCTCTGGCTTGGAACACAGCTGATGCTACAAAGCTGCAAAGTAGGAGAAGACTGAAGCAGGGGAAGACAGAGCCAGCCCCTCTGCAAACTGGTGGGAGGTGAAATTCCAAGGTCATAAACTACCCCAGGTCAAGCTAATATAAGTTGTGCCTTCTTGGTAAATTTATGCCTTCACACCACTTCTTAGATCTATTTCTTCATTTCCCTTTCCACCAAATTGAATTTTTTTTCTATTTCTGCCTCTCGGAAACTTAATTTTCTGCCATCTAATACCATTTTAGTGCAATCCCTGTACAGACACATTAGGTCAGAACCAAATTACACAGATGCCAGACATAAAACCTGTATCAAAAAGATTCCATTCTAGCTGGTTGTGGACAAAAGAATTTTGATTTAAGGAAACAGAAAAGTCCAGCACCAACTCATGGCAGTAAATTGTGTATTATTACTAAAATTGCACACTACAAAATTTTCTGATTTTGTAAAATGTGTTGGGTTTTTTTGTTTGTTTTTGAGGGGTTTTTTTTTGTTTTCTTTAACAAAAGGCAGCATTTTCCTTTGAAACACCTTACCTTTTCTTCATCTTTTCTGTCCTGCTTTTTTGTCCAGAGTAGCTCAGACTGTATCTCCCCTAACAGGCCACAAGTCCATCCCCAGCCTCACTTCAAGACACTCACTTGAAGTGTCATTGTTCACAGTCACTTATTTGAAGCTGCACTCTAATTCATCTTCACTCATTTGTTCCCTACCTATTGATAAGGAGTAGAACAAGGGATGGATTCTTTCTCAAGAACAGGCAAATAATACTTCAAAATGAGGGCTGCATATCTTCAAAAGTCTTTTCTGGCCAGGGATCCTTGATGTGCAACAGGGTATTGACTGCAAAATTGCCATGTAGAGTTTTCTCAGAGGCTGAAATAAAAAGATGGATTAGTTGTTTTTTTGGGGCATCTGAGTGTTAATTGACTCCCTAGTAAAATCATCTAGTTAAGCTCTGCTCGGTAGTATAGCACTGAAGTGTAGGAAATTTTGAAGGCACCTTGCAAAGTTGACTGTGCTTCTAGATAATTAATTGAAATGAGGAAAATAACACATTCAAAAAAACCCAAACCAACAAACAAACAAACCCCCAGAAATTTTTAGATTTTATCATAGACAAAGTTGCAAAGATTGACTCACCTGATAGAAACGGAAGCATCCCACTGAAAAACAAGCGTTTCTTTGTCTCAAACATCAGGTTTGACAACCACTTCCTTTGGAAAGCTGCAAGGAAGAATTTTAAAACCATTGAAATACACTGAGCAAATATGTAGTGGTTTTATGTACATTTCAGTGGGTTTATAGACATTCTATATGGTTTTATGTGTGTTTTAGACTTTTGGAAACATAGATTCAAAGCAAAACACAAATGTTCCCGTTCTCTCCTGTTTATTCCTTGTGGCTCGTGTTTGGCTTTTGCCTTCATGTACAGCAGTTCTTTTGGCATTGATCATCACAGGATCATTTAACATTCTGTGTAATTGTTTTCTAAATGTTTGTATTTATCCCATTCGTAATCCTGTGCTAGAAACTCTTGTCCATACTGGGTTATATTCTAATATTGATTTTGTTTCCCTTTCTTCTGGTCTTAGTTACAAATTACACCATCCTTTTGACTTGAAATGTTTTAGGGTGATTGATTACTGAATGAATCAAGTGCACCCACAAGCTGAGGCTTGATTTAATCCCCTTAGTGCCAGGGATTTCAGAGCACACAAGCTGAAATTATAGCACCCTCTGAAAATAAAGGCCAATGGATGTTTTTCCTGGATGTCCACTTGGGCTCAAGTACCCTTTGAGAGAACAAAGCTAAACCAGAGTTTCTGTCATGTCATTGGATTTCTGTGGCTATCAGAGGAGAGTGAGGTGCTTGTTTGCAGCTCTGAATATGTGCACCACTTTGGGGTTTTGTAAAGTAGAGGGAGGAAGGGGCGGAAGGAAGGAAGGAAGGGGCAGAAGGAAGGAAGGAAAAAAGGGGTGGAAGGAAGGATAATGAATATAAAACAGCGACTTGGGATCAGCAGGAAAAACATGTGGCTCCTATTGTAGCTGAATTATCTTCTAAAGTCCCTTCCTCAAAGATAATTCTGCTTGCTTTTATGCAAAGGAGGTCACTGACCCTGACACTGCAAACTGCATTTGAAAGCACTCAGTCTGCTTCCAACTTTGTTGTGAGGTGGGGAACAAAAACATGTAGCCAAGAAGAAGGAGAAGGAGGAGGACCTGATCAGAGACACAGTGATATGCAGCTATCTCTGAACCTGAGCTCGCAGATAGGCTCAGATGCTGAGGCAGGAATTACCTGGGAAGTCTATTACTGTGGTTTCTGCACTGCAGTGTGTGAAAGTAGAAGACCACAAACAGCACAGCTTGTGGGGACTGGTTGCTGATACCCCTTTCATCCCTGTGGCTTGGCAAACTTGTAAAAATGTCATGTAATGTGCATGCCTTTTCCTAGCCTTTGCCTTGTTGTAACCACGCTGTACTGAACCTTCAGTTACAAGTATCATGATTACCTCCATCTCCTCCTGCTGCTGCAAATGAGCAGAGAGGAAAAGTTCATTAATCAATTATCTGAATTTTGGAGAAAACCAGAGCTGTGATAGTCTCCCGTTTCCTGGAGATTTGAAATATTCCTCCTTCCTTCGGAAGCAGATGCAGCCTCAGCTTAAACAGGGAGTGGGGAGAAAAAGGAGGGGGAGAGCAGAGGCTGCACACACTTGACCTGGTATCTTGCAAAATGCTAGGGCAGAGAAAGGCCAGAAACTACCCTACTGTGAAAATATATTTCTCACAAAAAATCTGATATATGGATGAGAGAAAGATCTTAGGAAATAAAACATCTCTGAAGAGCTTTCATCTTGTTACACATGATGACCTGCCTTTGCGACTGGTTTTATGCATTTTACTTGCCAAAGCCTCTTGAACTTGGTGGCTTGGGTTGCTCAGCTTATTTTACTGGTCCTGTGAATACTCTATACAACCATTTCCCAGACCATTTCTCTCCTCCCAGCTGCTTTCTTTACCATTTGACTTTGATGTTGTGCTTCCAGCTCTCCTTTGGTGGCCCTTGTTGTGCTCCAGCCCTGTTGTAATGCCCTAGCCTGCTTTGGTACCTCCACAGCATCCCAAGGATACGTTTATTGTGGAAGGTTGTCTAGAAGAAGCTGCAGCTAAAAATTCAAATGGGTAATCTCTTCAAAGAAAGTTAGGAAGAATTAGGACATTTATGTATCTCCATTTAAGAAGACATACTAAAGCGCTTCAGTGGGATTTCTGGTTTTAGAGTAATATTTAAAGCCAACGTCCAGCACCCTGTGACTAGAGGCAATGACAAGTACATTTATCAATATTAACAACAACAAACCAAAGTGAAATCCAGTCATCATTACTTATTATTACAAAATGCATAAGGTAAGCATGTAGTTAAGCCCTGTAGGGCTTCAGCCAGTGCTGAAATAGGCACATTTAAGTGATGGGTTGAATTGATGGCTATAATAGGCACCTGCAGATACCAAATCCTGCTTTTTTTGTCTATCACTATCTTTCTGTAGAGTCCAAATCCCCTTTATATTACATACTGAAAAAATGTGATTAGGCTACACAGTAAGGAAGGGAAGTTGTAGAGGGAATTCTCTTTTTTCATCCAATCATTTTATTGTTACTGAAATAAGAAAAAATACAGTGCACTATAATCTGACAAAATATTATGTGCCTTAGTTCTTAATATGGACTAGGGAACAAACTTCAAGTCTAAATACATGAAAGACATGGAGCTACTGGAGAGGGTTCAGCAGAGGCTACAAAGGTGATTTGGGGTCTGGAGCATCTCTTTTATGAGGAGAGACTGTGGGAGCTGGGCCTGTTTAGTCCAGAGAAGGGAAGAGTGAGAGGGGCTTTTATAAGTGCTTATAAACATCTCAAAGGCATTTGTCAAGAGCGTGGTGCCAGACTCCTTCCAGCGGTGCCCAGTGACAGGATGAGGAGCAATGACCATAAACCAGAAGTTTCACCTCAGCATGAGGAAGAAGTTTATGCTGAGGCTGGTCGTACACTGGAACAGGCTGCTCAGGCAGGTTGTGGGGTCTTCCTCTCTGGAGACATTCCAAACCCATTTGGACATCTTCCTGTGACTCCTGTTCTAGGTGACCCTGCCTTGGCAGGGAGGATGGGCTGGGTGATTTCCAGATCCAACCTTAACACTTCTGTGTTTCTGAATCCTATTTTCATAATTTTTAACCTCCCTAGTTAATAATTTTATCTTATTTTCATAGAATAACATGAGAGAATGAAAGCAACTAATTTAAATTACATAAATATGCATAGCTATTAACGAGAAGACTTTTCAGGAATAGGGCTAAAATATCAGCCTTAAATTTCAAACATTTCAAAAGTGTACAGTAGTCAGTTCATATAGGGCTTATTTTTCTTATTTAAAATTCTTCAAATCTTTTATTCTCTCTGTATCAAATAGATCACTACATCTTCAATACTTAATTATTTGCACCAAAGAAATAAATCCCCCTTAATATTTGAAAAAATATTTAAACAGCTTTTTTTTTAATTGTAAATTAACTAAAACATGATGTACAAGCTAATCTACTGATGTATACATGGAGGTCCAAATAAGAATAAGAGAAATGTGTTTTCTCTGATCTTTGAAAATTTTGCATTCTGTTTTTGCATCACTTTATGCGTGGTTTGGGAATACAGACAGATTTAGTTATATGAATTTATTTGCGGAGTCATACCACTACCGAATGGTAGCTACATTTCTTACTTTTACAGAAGAATATAGGTCTGTTAGACCTAACATGATGGCCAGCTTCTCATTTGTAAATTCATAAGCATAAGTTTTTGGAATTGGTGAGGGTGGGGTCCTTACCTGTGGTGAGACAGGAGAGCTTTTTCTGTTCAGATATTCTTGGAGGAAGAAAAGCTGTTTGCTTCCCCTGGGAAGCGGAGGAGTCTGAACTGAATGGGAGTGAGACAGAAAAGTGGAACTTAATTTTTTTCCATGTGAAATCTATTGTTAGAGATATCTTAAGGAGACTGTGGTAGAAATACTTTGGATGTAGCTTGGTCTTAGTTTTTAAGGTATATTTTTAAGTTAGATTTGCTAAGAGTCCTAGATGAGTGGAACCTCAGTGAAACTTCTGGGAAGTTTCCCAAGATACACTATGATTGTTCAACCAGCTTTATTTGTTTCCTTCAGAATTGAATGACCTCTCCATGTTGTATATATCCTCATCAGCAGGAGCATGATTGCCTGTTTAACCTGCTGTGTAGCCATTTCTGTGGAACCTGACATTTCCTCTCTTTGGCACAAACCATTCCTGTGTAAAATGGCAGAGCACAGGAGTGGGTCATAGGGAAAATCACATGTAGTAGCTGGTAGCCCTTTCCACATTTTTAGATGTGACAGAGTCCCACATTCGCTTGGAGTGGCTGTGATGAGGTATTTAAAAGAAATGTTTGCTGTACTGCAGGGCCTCAGAAAGACAGACTTACACATAAAAAAAAAAAAAAAAAAAAAAGTTTGGAGATGAAACTAAGTGAAATTTGATCTGTGGACAATGAGAGCAACCGGGGGTTTTGACATAAATTCAGGTTTTCATAGAATCATGAGTATCCTCTGAGAAAAACCTGTCTGTGCTTTTGCATTTTTATTTCTATGCTTTCCTGGTTCTGCATAAATCAGGTGTCACTTTATCTGGGGAAGAGAAGAAGAGAAAATATTAGAACGGGGTTAACTCTGAGAGCTTCAGGCTGTGTTTTCCCACTGTGTCCTACAACAGCACCTGTGCAATATGGGGAGAGGCTTCCCACTGCTACTTAACTCAAGGTGTGGGCAGACAGGTAAAGATGTGCCCACAACAAGCCAATAAAGTGGTGAGCATTCTCCCTCTTCATAGCACTGCATCTCACTCCATGATTTGGGACATCTCCCAGCAGAGCAGAGACTGCTGGTGGAAAGGGATTTACATATTCTCACCCAGATTTCACCCACTCATGGAAACAACCAGTGTCCAAATAAAAGTAAAGTTCTGTAACATATTATGAAGTTGTGTGGGAGTTTGTGTTGAAGCACCCTCCTCTGGAGAGCTCTGAAGCACAAACCGTGAGTGTGCCTGAAGGCCTGGTACTCAACAGGCTTAGCTATGATTTCTGATGACTCCATGGCATCCATGTGGGATAACTCAGCCCCCTTTTCTTGCCCTACAGACTGATGCCTGGGAGCAGGAGGCAGCTTTATTGAAACACCAATCCTTGTTGTGGGACATCCTCGTGAGTACGGAAATACACTGTGTAGGTTTAAGCCACAGGAAGCCTGACACATATTTTGCTACCCAGAGGGTGGGGTGCAG
Organism: Certhia americana; assembly: GCA_018697195.1. Taxonomy (NCBI): domain Eukaryota; kingdom Metazoa; phylum Chordata; class Aves; order Passeriformes; family Certhiidae; genus Certhia; species Certhia americana. The sequence continues at coordinate 18,858,914 of CM031857.1, read as the reverse complement.
CTTGGGGAGCCCTCTGGGGTGATTTTCTCCCCATTACTGCCTCCAGTAGTGTGTGTGACCTGCTAATGCCCCTCCCCAGGGGACAGCAGGAGAGGCAGGATGACACCGGGTAAGGCAGCCACAGAGGGAAGCTGCACTCGGAGAAGAGCTTTGGCACAGCACTAGCAGTGAATGACTTGCTGGCCTGGAGACAGGGGAGAGTAGAAAAGGCAGGGGACTGGCAGGGAGGGAACAGAGAGGTAAGTGTCATGCAGCTAGGAAGAGTCTTGACAGATCTGTGTTGGCATTCTGTGTTTATAAGCCATACTGTGACTGATGAGCTCCACAATAAAATCCCTACTGACTGCAGAGGCTGCAGAAATGACCCCTTTTTGTTGGGGGAAAGAAAGCACAAACAAAAGAGGGAGGGGGTGAACTCATATTTCTCAACTTTTCATCTGAGAAATTTCTTCAGTACATTCTTATGAAAGAAAAAGCTCTCCATCACTCAGTGCTGCACTGGCTCACCATGACACAGAGTGAAGGTGACCAGTTCAGGGAGAGCCATTCAGCATTTCAGAGCCCCAAGGAGTTTCTCTTTGTGCCATTTTCTGTATAAGGACAGAGTGGAAGAGGAGGTGGGGTCAGAGGCGAACACAGTCTCATTTCCAACAAGCTGCAAGGATGGCCTCTACCAGTTGTATCACGATGGGCTGTAAACTGGGAAGTAGCTCTGGGATCTCACTTCTCATGATCAGCAGTGATAGATAGTCCCTGCTCACAGGGGCATTTGAGAGAGAAATTAAATTTGTGTTTGTTCAAGCAAGTACCAGAAAGGGAGGTGTTACTGCCATGCTGGAGAAGGCATCTTAATCTCCATCTTAACCTGCCATCTCACCTCATCCTAACCAGCTCCTCCACTCCCAAATGCAGGGGTCATTCTGAGGATGGGTTGCTGGGATTCAGGGAGGCATCCCGAGGAACCAGTGAACGAGTAGCAGTCACAGTTCCTCTGAGCAGTTGATCTGTCTCCCAGTCACTACCTTGGAGGCAAAATCCCCTTCCTCTGACTCCAAGGCAGAGCTAAGTTAACACTAATACCTTTGGTCTGCCATCAGAAGGGAAAGAGCTGTGTCAACACAGAAAATGCTATTTGCTGACAGGTTGTTAGAGACAAAGGAGACACGCTCAACAGCAAGAATAAAAATAGAAGTTCACAAGAAAAAAAGATGTGAGAAAAGAAAGAAGATTGATTGCTCAAGTCACAAAAGACAGAAAAATGAAGAGAAAAGTAAAAAGACTATTAAATCGAATATGCCTGCCCTTTACAATAGTATTGATAAAGGCTGAGAATGTGAAGTATAACAGTTGAGACATATCTAACCGAGGGTTGCATCTGATAATTTATGGTTAGAGAACAAATAGATCATTTGGTTGATGTGGATATTGTTTCTAGACTATCAGGTATTAGAGGGCTGCAAGGAACACATCACTGGAAGCATGAAGTAAGTGTCTGAAGACCATCCAGCTATGGGAAAAAAAGAACTCTTTATTGCTTTGCTTGCTTTGCTTGCTTCCCTATCCCCTCATAATTGCTGCAGAGAAATCAGCTCCAAACTAAGTAATACAATGCACATTTTGTGTTCCCCATTACAAATGGCAATATGAGAAACAATAATGATGTCTTAGATTTTTAATGAAGATGCCTGATAGGCTTTATGGTATAAGTGCAAAAAAGATTTAAGAGTGTTCCTTCTTCAAATATAGCAGGTCAGGCCGGGTCAGAGGCAAGTGAGCACCATTAAAAGAAGCAAAAAATATTGGAAAAACCTGGAGAGAGACAGTAGTAATCAAGAAAAAGATGATTATCCTCCTCTATATTGATATATTAATATTGTAAATTGTGTCAGCCTGTGCAGTGGCCCAGACTCTTGGTAGCTACATCTGTTTCATCTATCAGCTGCAGAATCAAATGCAATCATCAGGAAACAGATACATGCACTGTCATCTCCAGAGTGCATTGTACCATACTGGCTGGAGCCCACCAAAATAGCTGGATCATTCCCTCATTTTCTCACAGTTCCCTAAATCTCCCCAATTTTTTTGCCTGACACTCTTCAAATCTGCACATACTTGCTCTCCAAATCAAACACAACTTTTCTTTGGATTGCATTATTTTTTACTGAAGTGTTTTCTTTGACGCCTATTCTATGCAATTGCCTCTTCCTCCTCACCCCATCAAATAGGGAGAAAAATGTAAACCTCAGAGTATAATTTACAAAGACAGACTGTTGAATCTTTCTCTAAGCTCTTTTGCTTGAAGCCTATAATTGTATTCTGTAGAAAGCCAAACTGATTTTGCTCACCCTGGAGAGCATTGTGTTGTAAAAAATCAAATCAAACTTCAGCACTTGATAATGGAAATAACTTCCTTTACCTGATGTAGAAGAGATTTATATTATGTAATATATGTGATTACTATGAAATTATGTATTTATAATATGGGAAATCACAGTCTTCAATAAAACACTTCCATTACAAGAGTCTCCCAAGTATTTGGTTTGGAGAAGATAGTAAGCACAATAGTCTTCTACCCAGGGTCCCAGCATCACTGAAGGTAGCAGACTGTAATTAAATGGAAATGTGTACCCCTTCTTGTCATCACTGAGGATACTGGAGTAGTGTTGGGGATTCTGCACTAGCTTGTCTTCACAAATTCATGAAGGAAAGCCTAATGGATTTGTAAAACACATGACCTAGTGAACTGAACTTGCCTCTTATCCAGATACATCAATGATTTCCTGTGTGGTAAGATTGTGTGTAATTACCCCTCTTTAAACTGACTTATGGTTTCTCAACTTCATACATCTCTGAGAAGGACAGAGGAGCACTCTGACCTCTCCAAGAGTTTACTGACAAAGGCAGAGCCTCTGCACTCCTGAGCGAAGGTTTCTTCCCTAAGGCCCTGAGCAGTAGTTGATGCTCATGATATCTCTGTCCAACCAGCACTGCACTGGAGGGTGCTATAGCTCAACTCTGCACATGGGCACCCTTCTGCTTTCAAGGATTAAATGTTTACTACCATTTATACCTGTTTTGACCCAAAGAAGTAGACGTGTGTGTGTATAAAACCTGTATTAGTGTGCAAAATCATGCATATGTGTGTGTGTAAGACAGAAAAATGATTAGCGCACCCTTCTTCCTTGGATGACTCTAAGGATTTTCTGAATGATCTTCTCAAGTGACTGTGAATGTTCACATTTCAGAGTGGAGACTTACATGGTGGTCAGTGGCTTTTAGCTGTTAGTCCTCTGGATTTTCATTTCTCTTTTCATTAGACATGACAGACTCTTTGTTCTCTTTTCGTTCTGTTCACTTATAAATAGCAGGGTTAACAGCTAAAAGTTGCCTGAAAACTAACTTGGGTCTTCCTGAACTAGCCAAAAAAACCCAATGTATTGGCTGAGTTCATCACTAAAGTACTTCTTTTTTTTTTTTTTTTTTCCATTCTTTGGGTCCTAAAAGTAAGCTGACTTCTCAGCACAGGCTATTTCTCCTTGCACTTAAACTTCTTATTTGATCTTAGCTCTGACCAATTTGGTGTGACAGTTATTTGTTGCAGCAAAAAAACCCAGCTTCCTGGATTTTATTAAATTGGGCCAATTTCACTGAAAATACCTCCCAAAGGAAATTATTCTCTTCTTCCTGAATTCTTTCTTTCTGCTATGAATTGTTCACCTCCAAGAACCCATTGTTCCCAATGTTGGAAATTTCTGCATCTTTCAAGTGACTTCATGCTTTTGAAAGTAGCAACTCTCCTTATTTCACTCTGCTTCTAGGACTTACCCAGTGAAATTCCTGGTGGCTTCCTCCACTTGCGACATTGCTGTCCTGCCACAAGGGAGTTCTCAGCTTCTGTGTTATCCTGCTTTGACTTAGTACGTGCTTCTCAGTATGAACTGGGTTTGTGTCTCAGGGAAATAGGGCAAGACCTCCAGAGAAAAGAGGAACCTGCTCAAGGCATGCTGCCAAAGTCAGCAGCCTTTATTTCCAAATAAATAAGAAAAGGAAAAGAAACAAATCCAAAGCCACTATGGAGAAACCACAAGCCAGTCAGCTCCAAATTGTGTGAGAGAGAGAACTACAATTTCAGAGGAGGATGACTACTGGTTGCAGCTTCTTTCAGCATGGGAAGGAAGTGTCACTTGTCATTCAATCATAAGTGATAACTGGAAAATATATGTTGCAGTATCAACCCTTTTGTGATGAAAAACTCATGACTGAATAATATCTCCTGGTGATACAAGCCAGGCATCAAGAAGCTCCCTTTATGTATTTGTGCTCTGAGGTTAACATGTTTAGGTTATTTCATCTTTGAACTTCTTTACCACTTTCATTACTGACAGATAAATTTTTCTGCTCAAATCTTTGCCCTCCTACAGCCTTTTCCCACAATATGCCTATCCTGCTCTCCATTCTTCCTCTCCTACGGCAGGCCTTACCTCTTGCTCTCCACTGGAATCTCAGCAGCCCTTCACCTGCATCCGCTTTGTGTTATCCTAGTATTGGAGCATCCCAAATCTCTGTGGCTATGCATTTCAAATTACTTTCCCACCTCTTCCCCCCTTCCTAATGTCTGCCTTTCCAGTCACTTCATTGTGGCAAAAAAATACGTTCCTTATTCATAATCCTCATTTGCTCTACAGATGCATTACCTTGATTTTTCCCCTCTCTTTAATTCTAGACTTTCAGGACACTGTTAAATCCTAATCCTCATTCTTTTACAACTAAAATTTGCCTTTATACTTCCCACTCCATACTCTACTTCCAAAACCCACTGTTCCTATCTGTTGTTTCTTAGGGTAAGGTTTCGTTTAAGCGATTTTTTTTTTCTAGTGTTTGTGTGTGACTTTTGTGGAACCCTAGAATGAACCTTCAGACTACTAATTAGGAGGAAATTGTAGTAAAATAAAATAAAACCAGAAAACTTTTTCATTTGAACAGAAATTAAATTTAATCCATCATTAGAAAAAAATCCCACTAAGTAATTTTGGGCTTCTTTTTTATAACAGAGTGTGTTGTAATAGCTGCAACCCCATTCCCAATAATAATCTGTGCAACAGATGGATGTACCAAAAGAAAGAATGAGGAAGTTGTTTTTTCTCATTCACACTAGCTTGGTTTGAACTGTGCCCCAAGGCCTCAGTTCCTATGCCAGCAGATGTGTAGGTCACTGCCAGATAGCTCTGGGTCTGGTTGCTTGTTGCATTGTGCCATATGTCAGCTTCTGTGCCTGTGCAAAAGCTGATGTAGGCTTTTGCTCTCTCTTAATGCCTCCAAGGTAGTTCTCCCCTTATGCCAACTATGTTTAGCTGCAATTTCACTGTTGAGCTTTGCAAAACTGAGCTGAAGAGAAGAAAAAAGAAAAAATAAAAAGAGGGTGGTAGTTGAGTCAAAAGGGAAATAACAAACAGCAAGGAAAATATCATTGTCTCCTATTATGTCCAGATGCAGATGAAGGATTTAAGGCTGCTGTAGAAACTGGAGTGAAATTAATGCATAAAGATTATGCTAAGGGCCAGCAGTGCAGCATGCCTGTGGATGCTGTTCTGAGCTTCCCAGAGAGACATATCTCTGATAAGTCACCACTATTTTGTACTTTCAAGGTCAGATGTTTGGTCTTGGGATGGGATTTGAAGCAGAAGATGAGGCAGGGTTTGGCAGCGAACAGGTTAAGGTGGGAACTGCCATAAGGAACTTTGCTCTGAAAGGAACTTGAAAATTCCGGGGGCTGAGAGACGTGAGGAAGAGGGAAAAGCAGTAGTGCACTGAGTCATTACATGCTTGGTTAGGAGAAGGCAATCCCCATTCTGCTTGCTAATGTCTTGTCAGTGCATTGTCACAACTTTGAGAAACTCAAAAAAAAAAATCTCTTCTAAAGCTGTGCCTGTGCTCCCCTCAAGCCCTCTGCATTTCCTTTCAGAAGAACTTTTGGATCTATTTTTCTACTCTGCCAAAAGGGGGTTTGTTTCCCTCATTATGTTATATGAATTGCTCAAATCCCAGCAAGAATTCCAGCAGTAGCCAGGGGACAGCAATGGTCCTACAACCCACTGATGCAAAAGCAGTGAACTGCATGTCTGTATGTCCCATGTTGCCCACAACCCAAAGAAATCAATTCCTGTTCCCACTTATGCAGCTCTGGCTGCATATTCCCTTTTGTAAACCATACCAGCATTCACAACTGCAACTGTTAAGGATATTTCTATTCTTGCAGTCTAAAATAAGTCCTCCACTTCCTGCAATGTCCCCTTGAGTAGATCTGTACATCCTCCTGCATTAATTCAGTTTTATTATATGCACTAATCTACAACTTTCAAAAGCCTGATGGTAAACTCACTTTTCCTCTCTCCTACTCCCACAGCTAGGTGCTCCTAGTGAGGGAAAAATTTAGATTGGCAACTGCTTCCTGAAATGTTTCCTAATATTTTGCTTATCTTCCTGTACGTGTGTTCAGAGCAAATGTTTAGTACGGGGCAGATAATGTAGTTACCGATAATGGATCCTTTATGCTGGGGGAATTGCAGTGATTTACCTCCATCAAATTAAATCAGAACAGGTGTTGCCAGCTCAGTTCCAAATCAGAAGGTGAGCAGGTGCCACTAAGTTGCATCTGGCAGTGGGAGCAAACAAATCTCAGCCAGAGAATTGTTGAATGAGATGGTTTAAATTTAGATACACAACCTAAGCAATTAGAAGCAGCTTTCCAAGGGTTCTCTGCACACCCCTCTTGAACCTATTTAAGAAACAGTGGCAGAGGGATGCTGTCAGAAAACAGAATTTGGATTAGAAAACATTGCAAATATTACCTCTGCCACTTGAGGCATTTTCTCTCTTTGGTAGGGAGACATTAATATAGATATGCTTCAAAGTAAGCTTCTCATGTTTGAAAGACTGAGGAGGGCAGACTGCTGGAGCAGAGAAGGAGAACATTGTGATAAATTGCAGTGATTCCACAAATTGTTGGATATTTGTCTGTTTCTACATTGCAAACAGCTTCCCATTAGAATGGAACTTCATTGCAGAAATGGAGAATGTTTCTTAGGAATGCTCTGACACTCCATCATAGCCTGTGGGTGGTTTCAGGGCTAGACCTGAAATGAGACATGTTTCTTCTTCAGAATACCTTGGACCATTACTTTGGTAATGAGCACAGTGTCTCCATATTTGGCTAAAATCAGTGTTTTTAAAAACATGGATTAAGTCCTCTCCCAGCTGTATGTAAAAGCATTTTTGACTAAGCCATTTTCAACCAAACAGTGCTCATCCAGGGCAGTAAATCACACAAACAATGTTAATCACTTTTTGTCATGTTAATGGCCTTAAATCGCCTCAGAAATTTTATTCCACTGGGGCTCTACAAGAGGGTCCAGCTGCAAGTAACCGCTCTCAGAATCAAGTCTGAAATACTGCAAATACCTCAGTAAAGGTAAGAAGGCAGATCCTCAGATCATATGAATCGGTGCAGTCCTGCTGATGTCTGTGATGTTTTGGTGATTGATACCAGCAGGACTGGTTGATACAGGTAAAGTAAATGGGCTACAGCTTTAAATGCCTGCTGCTAATGGATCCCACGGTAAATCAGTGGCTGACTTGTTAGTTTTTCTTCAAAATGGACTCAGGAGGTACATTAATGAGAATCAAACCCCACCAGCTTAGCAAAGCAGTGGCCAGCACGGGTACTACTGCAGTAAATAGAGTTCACAGTTGCATTTAGACACAGTGTCTGATTTGTTAGCATGAGCATAATTGGAATTATGCTCATGTCAATACTCCAAGTGTCTAGATAAGGCCTGACCCCTACACCAGCCATGTGCTACTCTGAGTGACCCAAGCTGAAGATATGACCTTCTCTGATTGGGATCTCACCTGCATGTCTCTGGTCACTTGAGAGTTAAAGCCTGCAATAACTTCCTTTCTACTTTCCAGCCATCTTAGAATAAAGAAATAGATGGCCTTGAGCACCCTTCCAGTGAAATTGGCAGAAGAGAGAACTACTGAACCTGGATGGGGATGAGCTTCCTTACCCTGTCAGGGTTTTCAAGAATTCGGGTATTTTTCCTATGTCAAACCAGGGATGAAAGGTCCTTTTAAAACTTGGATGAAAACTTCCAAAATAAAATCAGGATGGGGCCAAGCTAAATATTTTACTTTAATAATGTTCAAAGAGTTTATTTAGATTGTGACCTTTCAAAGCAGTTACCTCTTTTTAGTAAAAATGGAACGTGGGGTTTTTGCTTGTTTCCTTCAATTAGAAAATAAAACTTTTCACTTTTAAAAATGTCAAAACAGCCATTCTTCAGCATTCAATGGTCCTTTTGCAATTTTTTTAAGCCTAGAGACTTGTTGAGACCAAACCACTGCTATCAGTCAGCTTCAGTTTTGACAGATGACTGGGGTTTTTTTCATTGTATGTGAAGAGAAAAGAAAATTTTAGTCCAAAAATTCCTGACCACTGCTTGCAAATTTTACCTCAGTTTTGATAATCTTCTGCCTTACATAGGTTTCAACCCTGTTAAATGTGGTTGCACTGGGCAGTGGAAATGCTGAAAGTGCAATTTTTTCTTTAGTTCATTTTTAAATGAATACTTTAACTTTTTTTTTTCTTTTTTTTTTTTTTTTTTTTTTTATCAGTGACCAACATGATTTATAGAACTACTAAGTGATTTATATTCTGTTTGCATGATTTAGTGTCCTGTGTGAGTGCAGTTTGGTTGAAAATGGCTTAATGAAAAATGGTTTCTTTATAGCATAAATGGAGCTTAATTCATGTTTTCAAAAATCATTCTGATTAAAACCTTATAAGGATCAAACCAAAACAGTGTCTGTTGCCAAAGTATCTGCTACAAATATGGTTCCCAGAGAAAAACTTAAAGGCTTCATGTCATGAAAGAAGAAAGTGTTACTTTTTGAAATGTAACAATGAAAAAACTTTATGGATTTCCAGCTCAGAGAACAACAAAGCAAGGCTTTAAGGGGAAAACAAGGAAATAAAACCACCCTGATTTAAAAATTAAGAAAGCCTCCAAAGACCAGCTCACCTGATATTTTTTGCCAAGTAAGATAACTGTCTGTATATTAGTTTTTCCAATTCTGTATGCTAGGCCCTGAAGAGAGGATGCGAAGGTCCTGAACAGTTTCTGGCCAGCTGTCCTTGAATGGGTGTGTAAAATTTTCAAATAATTTTGCATTAAGGTTTTATAAAATGGACTGCACATCCAATGACTTTGTAGGGTGGTGGCAATTAGTGACACATTTCTCTTAAAATTGCCTTGTTTTCTTTTGAGTATTTGATTACACCAATTCTCTGCTAGATACCACAAATACCGAATAGATCCTTGAAGGCGTTTAGGCTCCATGAGGCGAAATGGAGTTAGAGTATTTATGGTTTTCCTTTGGTTAGAGGCCGTTCTACAAGGCAGATTTTTCAGATCCAAATATACCCTACATTCAATGAAGATCTTACTTTTTCTTGGTATTACAAGCCAAAGTTTAAGGACAACCCAGCAACAGCAGTTCTTTGGCTGTGTCTGCTGAGATCAAGTCTAGTGCAGGGGTGTCAGCACAATGCAGTTCTTGATGCTGGCATATTTTGTGATCATCCCCCATGAGCAATGTTTTTTTACTTGCTGACTTCAGTTTTGTTCATCAAGTTGATGATGCAGGTAGGGGTTTTTTGGGTTTTGTTTTTTTTTTTCTGTTTGAGATGTTTTATTTGTTCATTGTTTTCAGGTCACCCACACAAGGATGTGTGTATCTGCTTTTGATACAGCCAATATAAACTGTAATGCAACTGATTTCAAATAAACCACATTTCTGTGTATTGTGTGACGGCAAAGTAACAGATAGCTCCTCTTAAGGGATGCTGCAGACTGTCAGGAAGCAAAGCTTCCAGAACCTGGTTCTCCAAAGCAAGAGGAGAAGTATTCCCACAGTATTTTCAGCTTGCAGTACTGCACCACTTCGGCACAAGCTTTGCAAGCACAGTGGCCCTTCTAATACCATGGCCTAAATATACTGGGTTTTTTTGGACTTTCCTGAAGAGAACTATAAGACTCTCCTCCCTTCCAACATCACTGGTGAACTTCTTGGCCCACTGGGTTCAACCCACTGGATATGGGTGGTTGTTCTTACTGCATATGCCTTTAAAGCTGTGCTGATCTGCATATATACATAAGTTAAGAGAGATCCATGTTTCCAGATGTTTATCAAACATCACTGAGTGTTCAGAAACCACAGGAAAATGGGCCCCATCTGCTTTACCTCAGAATTACAAGGTGGAAAACAAGACATAGCAGAGGAAATGTGGAAGAATGGTACCTTGTCCTACTGCACACTTCTGCCATCTATGTCACACAAAGGCAACCTCTGATCAGACCTGCCAGCATTGTGTCCCCTGTAACCAGAGTGTGACTGCATGTCCAAAGACACCAGAGCAGCAAAAACACCAGTGATTCTGCCCAGACCCTGTTACCACTCTGCAAATAAATGCAACACTCCTTCATCTGTTGGGGGTCAGCTGTCCACTAACCCAGACACCTTTAATTCTTACTTCAGCTCCAGATAATAAAGAGCATTCTCCTACCCTTGGAGCACAGATTTCTGCAGCAGTTTGGAGAGGGGACAGCACTGCCAGCTGAAGAGGGTGCCCACGTGCTGGCCAGTCACACCTGCTGCATTTCCAACCAGCATCTTGCTCACCCAGCTCCAAATCACAGTGGTTCTGCCAAAAAAGAGTAATGTGCAGCAGGAAACAGGAATAGACCAAGGCTTTATGATTACTGCATTTTCACAGCCTTGTAGCTTACTTTGCCACTTGCATCTCTGCAAAGTGATTCAGAGCAAAGCTCGCAGAAACAGTGTTTAGTCTGTGCATTTAATGAGGTGGTGGTACAAGTGATTATGCAGGGTGCAAGTGGTAAAGAGAGGCTGGAGCTTGTATTTGCGCCTGGTTTATGTGGATTTCTATTGTCTTTACAGTCCCTCACCCTTCAGCAAATGCAGTTGGGTGACTCTTGGTGTACAGGAAGGGGAAGTTGCCGTCAAACAGTAGAATTACATTGGAAGGTTAGACATCTGAGGCACATTTGTGTGGTCAGGGAGGACAGTCAGGCACACAGGTGAGTTTTCCACAGGTAACCAGGATAAGCAACAAATAGGAAGGATTAAGTTTCCAAAAGGGCATTATCTCCAAAGATGGCTAGTGAAAAAATTACTAAACAGTAAAAGAATTTTAAAGATGTTTATCTTGACATGCAACGTATAGGCCGCGATTCAAAGAAATGCCTTTAGTTAAGTTGCACTCCTGCTGATCTCTAAGCACATGTTTTGATTTTCTCAGTGAGGATGAACATACCTGCCTCAGTGCTGTCCTGAGGAGAGGCTTAGATGATGAAGAAAATGGTGAGATTATTTATCCTGCAGCAGCAGAACTTTGATTCACTTTTCACCTTCTTTTCCAACAGTCTGTTTATTTTCATTGAGCACTGGTTTGAATTCTTGTGTTTTGGCAATAACAGTCTTGACCGTTCCTCATTCCTTGTGTTGTTCTCCCCCACCACTGCCACCTCTGAAGTTAAGCCTGTTTTTTGTACTTTCTGTGTTTGGAAGTGGGGGAGTGGAGGAGTTGCTGACAGAGGTAGACAGTAATGGTTACTAAACGTGTCTGCTTGGTTGAAAGTAAAGAAGCATATAACAAATGTTAAAAGGAACAAAATGGATTTTTTGTTATTCCTGGGGGGATTCTACCCTTAAAGTGATGCCCCAGAAATCCAGCTGGAATGTTAAATAAAAGCCAAAGGCCCCCCACAAGTGTGTTAACAGAGAAAAGCTCCTCACAGTGAGGGCCTTTGAAAATTAGAACTCAAAAATAATATTCCATAAAGGAAAAATTCTCCTAAGAAAACAGAAAGCAAGGAAATTTAAGGCATAATAAGGACTGGTCACAGTACTTAGATTGTGTGGGATCTATCAAGCAAAATGCTGTTGACACAAACCCCTGACTATTTTCACTGTACAAATACACATGCTTACACTTTATTTGGAGTGGCCTTAAGTTTGCTTGAGATCACCAGCTGAGCTTTTAAATTAACACAGGATGCTCACACTGCCATGGGCCATTCTAATGGCCTTCCAGAAAACTGTTCTTTGCATATAGAAAAGGATGTGGGAGTGTTTTCTATTTCCCTTTCTGTCTCCCTGAAAGATGTTAAGAAAGTTAAGGTAACATTAGGTAGAGGAACCAGTCAATATTCTGAAATATTATATATATTAATGTTTTGGGTTATTTTTCCTAAGCTCTTGAGGTTACCCTATCTGTCTTCTTCTCTCTCCTTCCAACTGATCCTCATTGTCTTACATGTCAGAGCACTTTCTTTAAAGTAAAGAATAATCTTGCTGTGTTGATTTAATACCAGTGAGGCTCTGTCCCATTAAACTCAGTGATAATTCATTAGTAAGACAGAAAGGACATGGGTCTTTCCTTTACAGGCCAGAGGATCAGTATGTCCTAAACACAAAGCTGTGGAACAATAGGCCTGGAAAGTTATTCTTGTTCTAAAAGTAGACAAAGCATTAATGGGAGTTATACTGATTTATCACTTTGCTGATATGCCACAAACATCCTGCTGTGTGTGAGAAAATGGACTACCTTTGTGTTTGCTGGGTCACAGCCTTCCCTTTTGAGATAGTCAGTGAGTTTACCCAGTGTTGCCAATTCAGATGTTGTGTCAGTGACCAGACAATTGGATTGGCCATGACCATCCTCATTTAACGAAGCTTGTCTCAGTGCCCTGAAGTCTTTGAACACAACCTTGTATTAGGTTTTTCTTCTGGATACAGTTCTCTTCTAAATTATTTTCTCTCAAGCTTCCATGAAAAGCATCCGTGCATTTTCAGAGGGTTGCACAGAATGATGGAAGGCACATAAACTGCTTCTCTCAGCCTCCATGTCGGGTCCCACAACTGGGAGGTAAAGGGGAGAAAGTGCATTCCTCCCATTATATTATCTGGTGCCTCCCATCCACACCTTCTTAAAAACTCTTGTTAGACTAGATTTGGCTCTGGTTCCATTAAAAATAGCTATTGTACATGTTTGATTTTGAGAGAAAATGAAAAGGTCCATAAGATATCTGGGCAGTGGCTGCCAGTGACTGAGTACAAAAGAGGTGTCATATCTGCAGACACGCAGATTCTCTTCAGGCTGGAGTGAAATTTGTTCACCAGATAAACATAATGATCATGACAGTGGATCTGGACACATTCATACCAAGCAGTGAACTGTATGGATCCATTTTGTGTGAGTCATGAGCAAGTTTTCAGATTGCGGGGATGTTTTGTTGCACAGAAAATTGAATCAGTCAACAGAGCATTTACAAGGCCCACTATCCATTTTCAACCAGCTGATGGCTAATCTGGACCACTAGAATTTGTAAAGCAACAAATACTTGCGTAGTTATGAACTTAGTGCCTCAGTCCAAAATAAACAAGGGGTATGTGTGTTAATTACCTGCAAGTAATGCTATAGTAATTTATTAGTTCCTCAGATTTACAAATTAACACAGATATTCCAGAGAGAAAGACAAATTATCTGTCAACTTCATCATGGTTTCTTTTAAGAGCCTTAACCAGGATATTATGGTTGTGCTGTGTGGAAGACAGGATACCTTATAGACATAATGACACTTTATATGAAATTAAGTGTACTTCAAGTACCTCTTGTGTATCAGCTCAAATCCGTCATAGAACTTGACATGGAAAATATCCTGAACAATAAAATGCCTTCAGTAGTATAAAATTATGGTACCCATTCAAAAGGTCTAAAGAAAAAGTTTTTAATCCACTTTTTAGTGTTCAGAACTGAGTTGTTTGTGCATGGATTTTTGTTCATTAATTAAAGTTGCTGTTTTTTCATCTGCAGGACTCATTAATGGAGCAGAGATTTTATAATAAAATAAGTATTTGGACTGTAGAGGTCCCAGGGAATGTTAAAGGGCTTAAAAAATACTTATTGGTTGTTCATTGAAAGGTGTCAATACTCTGCCAAACCTGTAAAGATTCAACACCTCAGTATGCGATTAAGAGCATCCATATTCTATAAAACCTGCAGTGTGTTGTCCTTTGGAGTAGGCATAAAATCCGCGAACACACTGACTATTAGTCATTAAAGAATCCCATGAAACTTTAAGCACAAAGACCTTGTAACAGATGGTCTGGGTAAAAAATTTTGACTCATGTCTAATATTCATCTGTTGGTATAAATCAGCATTGTTGCTATGGCTTTAGTAATACAGCAGAGATTTGCATCAAAAGGCTTCCTAGCCTTGGCTGCCTAAACAGTCCCCTGTTCCTTTAATTGGATATATTATTTCTTCTCCCTTCCTCTACTGAAAACAAAAAGCAGCTTCCAGTGCCTGCATTTATGGAGAATGGGAATCAAGGAGTGGATCTTTTGAATGTCTTCTTATTCCTTGTGGTCAAGTTATCCCCCATTTACTTTATGGTGTAGGAACTTTCACAGGAAAAAAACTGATACAAATACAAAGGCATAATCACCCAAGCTTAAAGCAAGTTGTTTTTCTTTATAAGAAAAAGTTGTTTTTCTTTATGCACCAGCAGGGAAATAGAAGTCTGAAGTGAATGTCAAGTTCTACGTAATCACAATGTTGGGCATTGTAATGCTCAGTCATTCTGGTGTATATAATTCAGCAAATTGCAGAGCAATGCATAGCCAGGCTTCAAGTCTCACTTACAGCTACTGAAAAACTGTCACTCGTAAGAAGCTACCTAAGTGCTGGATATTGCACTGGAGTATTTAGGATGTATGGTTAATTTCAGGGTAATAATTATAGACACTATCGCAAATACTATTCTTGATAACTGAGCTTAACTTTCAATAGCTGGTATGTCTCTGATGAGGTGATGCCCAACTACACCACAGAGACTATCTGAAGATAAAGCCACCTGCATGCAATTTGGTGCTAAACCATAACTTAGAATTAAAAGTGTAGCCTTCTGAGGTTTCAACAGTGTGGTATCATCTGGAATTGCCTGCCAGTGCAGAAGTTCCTAGACAGTTTTTCCAGCAGTTTCAAAGGGAATAAGCAACTTAGAGGCATTACCTACAGTCTAGCTTAGACCTGCTTCACAGCACCAAGAAAGCTGACTCTTTCACAAGCATATACAAGTTATAGGTTAATGTATGCTTATTCTATTCCTTTTCTCTTGGGTTTGTTGGAACCCTGGGGACTCTTCTAAGGAAGCAGATTCAGACACAGCCATTTAAATCAGTAAGATAAAGCTAGCCAGGACTGATGTTCATCTCTAGATTCTAGACAACAATGTACAGTTAAATTAATCATAAGTAATATCTGTAATATCATCCTAACAGTTCTCAGGAAAATGAGTTTTCTCACTTCAAATCACCAATCCTGTTATCAAGGCAGTATGTGCAGCAACAGCTGCAGTGGGTGATTCCCATGGTAGGGCCGCTTTTATTTGGCCTTTGGCGATCAGGACCAGCACACTGTGCCAAAAGGGCTGCTTTCAAACAAGCAGAAATGGCAAAATGGTAGTTCCAAAAGATGGAAAATCTGCAAATGCAATCCTGGACTGCATGTTATGATGTTCTGGCAGTAGCAAATCAGAATGGTACTCTAAGGGGGCATCGCACTGGTTTCTCCAGGACAATGTTTGGCAACAGAAGGGAGGGAAGTTACCACCTTCACTTTATCACATTAGCTTTTATACCTAATTATTATAAAATGCATCCCAAGAGCTGCGTAAGTAGCACAGAAGTTGCTCATGCCATGTTTCTCTTCATGTATGGTACTGTTCTGTTAGGGCCAGTGGACCTTCCAGAGGAGAGAGATTCAGTTCACCCAAGAAGACTTAACATTAAATAACGTTCACTGTATTATTATTTTTATTACTGTAGTGCATGGAAGTTATAGTAATAGAGCAGCCCCCCACAGTGTTAGGGACCTTAAAAACAGAGTATAAAAGGACACTGTTTTCCCAAAAGAGTTTCAAATTAATTATCCTTCTTCATTCCAGAAACAGTCTCTGTACCTACAGCAAAGAAAAATCTTGTTTGCTTATTTATTTTGCTTGATTCAATTTAGAATAGACAGCTCAGTTTATTTTTCCGATAAAAAGATGATGCCAAGCTGAGTGCTAACATACATGAACTACAACCACTTTGTTTTTAATAGGGGAGGAAGGAGGCAAATGCTTGTGATTAATTTGGCTCATCCTGGTTGAAAAACAATAAAGATTTGTCTTAACTGGCCATAAGTACAGTGGATACTTTAAATACAAGCAAGCTACCTCTCAAGCTGTGGGTGATAGATTATCTGGGATATGGTATGAAAAATTAGCCAACACATTTAGCATACCCTCTAGGAAGGCCTGTGATTAAATTTAACATAGCTGACCTTGTTGTCCTAAGTCTAATGAGCCAGAATGGATAGAATGTCCTTGATCCAGCTGGTGGGTTTTAGTGTCAGGCTCTAGTCTTATATAATTTATCCACTTTAACCCCACCACTGGTGCAATTGCTTAATGCACTGGCCTGTCACCTTGCAAATGGAATTTTTGGTCTATTTGATGTAAAGTGAAATTAGACTCAACTGCTTGCTGGAACAACAATACATGGCTTCAGCTTAAAACAGCAAAGCCAGGTTTTACTCTGAGACCTGTACTAGTACAAAGGTTGAGGGCCGAGCACTACCCAATACACTGAAATTTGTTTCAGAAGTGGAGGGAAGTGTCTTGAATACAGCTTCTGCAGGAGCTGCCTGTTAGAGTAAATGATCATTTGTGCTGTGGTAATTCTCGTTTGTGACTGCTCTTTCAGATAATGTATCTAATCTCTACAAATTTGTGCATGATTTAACCTAAGTATTGTGCATCATGTATCCAGACCATGCTCCCCAAAACAAGAAGAAGCAAAGAATTCTCAAACTAAAGGATTAGAAAACTCGCTTTAGCTGGCTGAGTTACATTTCCAGTCTAGAGCTGTAGTCTTCAGTCTGGGAAATCTGTTTCTACAACCATGAAACAAGCATGCAACTTTGTAGCAAAATTTTAAGATTCTTCTGGCTTGTCAGATCTTTCGCTGTGAAAAGAGATTCAACCCTTCCTTGTGCAGATCCTTTCCCAAAGCTGCAGGAGATAACTGGCTTTGCCCAGCCAAAACAGTCCAGGGACCCACAGGCTGTGTTTAGCTGAGACTCACAACAGCACACCTTGGTGCAACTCTGGGAGGAGCTCTGCAAAATTATGAGGGAAGGAAATCAAATCCCAGCAGATGCCCAGCCTTTCCTCTGGGTAGCTGGGACACAGGAAGGGGCATGAAAGCTGCCACTCAATCCAGCAGGAAGTGTCCTGTGCTGATGCTTTCTTGTACTCAGGGGCCAACAGACAGCAATGCAGGACGTACTTAACTCACAGTATGGAGAACATCTCTCCTAACAAGAGAAAAAAATCACACCTATGTTTTGAAAGCCCACAGGAAGTTAATGGAGAGACACAGCACTATCGTGATCACTTATGAAATTTCTTCTGCTTCCTACACTTGACACCAGCAGAAACCTTTAATGAAACCCTTGGTTTCTGTCTTTTTCCCTGTCTCTCATGCCATGTCTTGATAGGATATTTTCTGAAGAAAGTAAGGGTAGTTTTCCAAAAGGCTTGACCCAGGAACCCTTCCATTAGTTAGTTCAAAATTGCAGAGCTTTTTTTTATCCTAAAGCTAGAGTGAGGATGTCCCTCAGTTCCTTACACTGGAGCAAATTTTAAATGCCTTCTGAAATTAGGGATATTCATATTTAAAGCTAAAGCTGTTCACTTAATCATAACAGCAGTTGTAAGTTTTTCAGTGGGGTTGCATTTAAGCCAAAAGCCATCCCCTGGACACTTTGTGCACCAAATGAGTCACAAGTTAAAATTTGAAAAACTTTTCAGCAGGGCAAATCAAAGCCACAATAAATCAGCTGGCTACTAGAAATAAATACAGTTTCTGAGTATACCTCTATGCTGGAGCACTTCACAAAACATATGAAATTCTCATGCACCCCTCTTGCTATTCCACATTTTTGGAGTCAGAACTGACTCAATATTAAAATAAGGTTTTTCCTAATTCTTATACTGTCTGTAATTAAGAACACAGATTCAAATAGGAAAAGAAATCTGTTTATTAGAATAATAAGTTAGTGTTTTTATCTAAAAAGTCCAATTGATTCAAAAGAGTTTACACATAGATTTCTATGCTCTTCTGCCTGCTGATCATGTAACGGTATGTGTATGCATGTGTGTACATATATATTCATATACATGTGGTTGGATTTTTTTCCCCAACTATTTGGAAACATCCCTCAGATTTCTATAGAGTATATTTGCCCAGATCAGTGCCTAGGTGCATTATTGAATAAAGCAGAGATCAATAACATAGTAGAGGCTACAGGGAGCTGCCCCTGACTGTTGCCTGAGCATGGATTCAGTATCTGCCCCTGGAGAAGTCCCTCTACACTCAGTCTTCACTGGATGCATTATGAGACACCCAGTGAAACAGATAATTAAAAGACCATACTTTTTTGTCTCAGGGGGTTGTCCTGTTTGAAAGTAAAACAAGGCAGAAGTGGGAGTCTTCACAAACCTGAATGACAAGAGAAACCTCTGAGAAACACCAAGGTAGTACTCTTAAGCAATGAAGGTGGTGATTAATGGCCTAGGATGAAATCCTCATTGATGGAAGTATGGTCATCAGTTCCGTTGAGACAGAATTTCTTTCTTGTCTTGAGGAGATGATCTTCATAGAGTGGGCTTGAGGCATCTGCAGAACATTATTTTAAAGAAATTTTGGTGTCTGATTTAATTTTTAGATGTAGAAATGTCTCTACATGTCTCTCACACTGCAGTTTTGAAATCATTGACGTTTAATCATTGACTTCGTGACTGTGAGATTAAAGCTTTGCAGGAGGAGAAAGATGAAGCTTCCAGTATTGATATTAATGTGCTATCTACTATGCATTTAGTTAAAATAACACTTGTTGAGCAGGTTTTCTGCTCCTATAATTTTTTGTGTAGTAAAGTTATGGCAGGAATGAGTATGTTCAGATCCTTACACAGGTATAAAGGCATAGGTGTTATTAGAAGAATTAGTTTTCTCTGCTTTTTGGGAATAGAAAATACTGTGAACAGTAGCATGTCTAAGAAGGCTTCTGTTTTCTGACAGTCTCAGGCTCTGGTAGCTTAATTTTTCAATCATTTCCTTTTTAACTGTGTTGGTTATGGGAATCCAAGAGTGACTTTTTGTTGTTGTTCTCGTTGCCTTCCCTTGGCTTGTTCTTTTTACTTTTTGGCAGTAACAGTAGTGCACACCTTCCCCGCAGTTTTCTTGAGCCTGGGTTTAGATAAAGCTTCAAGACCCTGATCATTTTTGTTCTTTGATCCAAGTGGGGTTTCTGTCTGAATCTGAAGAGGCTGTTCTTACCCTCCAAGTCAGACTCTGAAACAGTGCAGTATGGTTTCCATTCTCATACATAAATGGCAAAGGACCTGGACAAACCTCCCTAATTCAGCGGAAAGACTCTCTTGACTTCATCCAGATCTGGATCAAAGACAAATGAAGGGGGTACTTTTCTTGCTAGGCAGCATTTCAGTGTTGACACTATATCTGTCAGACTGAAGGAGATGATGGAAGGAGGGGTACTGAAAGTAAATGTCAAAGGGATAAAATATGGGTAGAAGTAATTTAATTTTCCTTCTTTGTTGGGTCAGTTCATTTCATCTTGAAACTGAATACAAGCTCAGCTCACAGATCTTTTCAAAATCTTCTAGACATAATGTGATTTGGGGAAATAAGGAGTCCACATTTTCTTGATGTGACAACATATGGGTATTAGCATTTTTTCATTTCTCCAATCAGTATATGTAAACATGCAGAAGGAAAACAACTCATGCAATAAGACTCGGATTATTTTTTAATACTGTCAAGATTTTATCAGTCAGCAAATGAGATAAAGAAAGGATAAGTCAATTTGAAATTACGTTGGACAGCAGTGAAGCATACTTTCTCCTCCTCTCAATTAGTGTCAACTTTTGGATTTCTTTTGTAAAGAAGTCCTAGTATTTTAGTAAACACATGGAATGGAAAGAGGACTCTGCATTGCTTCTCTGCAATCCATTTGCAAGAGCTGCTCTTTTAGTTTCCCAGAGGTTACCAGCATACTATCATTTTATTATTTATTTTTTTAATCTGAATTATGCAGAGTAGGAGCAGAGGGATCTCATTCAAAAATCCTTTTATTTTGTTCCTCGAAAAGGAAATTCTTCACAATTAAGAATGTCTAATTAAAAAGTCTTTTGAGTGTGTGTGTGTGTGTGTGTGTGTGTGTGTGTGTGTGTGTGTGTGTGTGTGTGTGTGTGTGTGTGTGTGTGTGTGTGTGTGTGTTTGTGTGTTGGGTTTTTTTTCCCTTACTCGCTTCATACATCAGTTTCTCTAACATTGCCACAAAAGATAAAATTTACTGTGTAATTGGATTGTGGCATAGGCAAAAAGGTAGCAGTCTGTATTAACTTATTGTTTTACAATGCTCCCAAGCATTTGTCAACCTGAAATGGTTCAAGAGCAGCAAAAGAATTAAGGGAATATAATTTGACTTTACTGTAAAGAAAACATTAGAACACTCTCCTGCTCTCCAAAAAAATAGTGCAAACAACAGAAGCAAAAAAATACTAAGATACAATTAAGGAGACACCATACATGTATCTCTAACTTGTACTTAGGGCTGACTTAAACAGAATTTAATATACCAGACACATTGCACTGCAAATGAATTCTCATTTTGCCAAAACACTAACAGATGTTTAATCAATAAGATGGACCATAAAGGGCAGCACAATTAGTAGGTCTGAGAAATGTTCTCCTGTGATGTTAGAAAGCTGTAATTATGGACCAGATCTCATAAGTATTTTGCACAGATGACACATAATACCAGTATTTTAGCTTATAGAAAAGGCTGCATGGCACTTTTAATACAATTACAGGCACAAAGACACAACAACCCTGATCTTAGAGAACCTTTTTACACAAATATCAAAACTGTCATTGAATAAAAGGAGAAGAAAAAAGCTTACATCAGCTCCTTTGACCCAGTTCTCTGCTGCAATTTTTTGTCACATTTTTGTCCAGATGGGCACAAAAAACAACCTCACTTTCCCCAACATTCCTCCCCTCATTCCTTAAGGTAGAAAACTCAAAACTGTGCCGTCCCCCTCCTCAGATGGGAAGTCACATACAGCTGATGCAAGCCACGGTCTTGCCAGCATGAGACGGGACAGAAGGGAGTACCCAAAGCAGATGAAATCATCCTGAGGCTTTAATTTCACTTGAGGAGCAACACTTCTAGGTCTCACCAATAACAGGTTTTTATATTAGGTACTCCAATGCGATGGAGACCCTAGCTAATCAGCAGCCCATCATAGTCCCTCTACAATCTGTTACTTAACTTCCATGGTACAAGGGAGATGTTCCCTCCTCCTGGTGAAGCACTGAAAGGAGACTTATTGAGGTGATTTTTGGAGTTCTTTGAGTCCTTGATTTTTTGACAGTGCAATCATAATGTTGAGCAGCAAGGCAACTGGGAACATCACTGGATTCATGGCTCATGTGGTGAGCGTTTATTTACCCGATCTTCCACTCATAATTCTCTGCCTTTGTCAGAATATGACTGTAAACAGTGGAGGAAGTTAAAAAAAAAATATTATCCTTCTTAAAATAAAATAAAAGTCTTGGTTGTGCCTCTGGGTCTTGAGTCTCTCCAGCAGACATAAAAAGTGAAAGGCAAGTGTTCTCCCATCCATGACACATTTGGAAACACAATCCTCCTAAATTGCTGGGATTTCAAAAATGTTGCCTATGTGCACAAATTTGAACTTCCGTATTTAATGGTTTAAAGGAATCAATACAGCAATGTTGAGCAGTCTGGATTTGCCATACTTAACCTGTAATTACAGCTCCTTACTGAAAGTTATGGCTGGGCTGCAGCCCTTCAAATCTTAGATTAATCAGACTCAGCTTAGCGTCCCTGCCTATAAATTCCAGAAAGTTAGATTTATTTCAATATAGTGAATCATGAAGGTTTTGGCAACAACGTGAAGAGTATATTTTTTCCATGGGAAAGTGAAGGAAGAAATATGGTTGGATGGATTATGTAGAGGAGAAAAAAGTCCCCTTCAAAGGCATGTTCTACAACTTAATTAATAAAGAGTCCACTGATTGGCTGGTGCAGTGATAGGCTTCATTGTAGCTAATGAAGCTTCATCAATGTATGCCAGATGAGAATCTGAAAAATAATTCTTCAGGTAAGATTTATAAATAGTACAGAGGAAATATGTTGTCAGAAAATGTGAATAGTAGCCCTATTAATGCATCCTTTTAATTTAGCTTTTCCCAAGGAGCACACATCTCATTGCTCTGGGCCTGAAGTAGTGGGGGTCATTTTATCCTGTGATGGATGCCCCAGGCACATCCCATAATCTGTGTCCCATGAACTGCAACTGCAGGTAACCCACAGGCACACATGAGTGGGTCAGTGGGCAGCAGGGCTGGGACAGGTAACAGCACCTGAACCTGCTGGGCACAGCTCCCTGGACTGTGTCCTTCTCCTGGCCACAAGGAGCCACACCACTCCCTGGGATGAGGACCTTCATCCCTACCTCTTGTGCCTAAAGGAGGGGAGACCTCAGACATCAAGTGGGTGTTTGTTCATGCCATAATACAACAACTGATACAGGAACAGGTGGGGAGGGGGACTGTGAGGAGAGCAGGGGTAATAGAGTGCCAGGAGAGCAAACTGGGAAAAGCTTGGGGCTGTTTAGCATAGCAGAATGAAAGCTGAGATGGGATCTGATTGCTGCCTATAAATACATTATGAGGGTAAACACCAGGGAGGGAGGAGAGCAATTTAAGCCAAAGGACAATGTTGGCACAGGAACAAATGGGTCTAAACAGGCAATGAATAATTTTTGTCTGTTTAATAGAGCAAAGTTTCTGAGTATTGGAAAAGGGAGAATCTGGAGCAGCCAAAGGGGACAAGCTGGAGCTTAAATCCTTTTGAGGCATCATACTGACATGGCACAGAGACATGTGCCAGCTATGAGCTGGACCTGGTAACCCAAATTGTCACTTTCTACCCTCTGCCTGCCCCTTCTGAATCATCAGCAGGTAACCACTTGGTCTACTCAGAGTCCTGTCCTGTGCACTGCTGTCTTTCACTGGGAATGTCAGTAGTCTTCATGTGTGAGGCATGCTTGGTTTGGGTTGGAGCTGTGCTGTCTTTTATATATTTTCTATAAGTCAGATGTCCAACTTGCCCTATGAAGGAATATATAAATTTTCAAATAGGATGCCTTTTTAAATGGTATATTTTTTCTTCAAATTGAAGTAAAAAAGCAGTAGAAAAAGTCAGAAGTCTGAAAAACTGATGAAGAATTTGATGTAATTCTGATGTTAACTTGTTTTCATAAAAGCCTTTTTGGAAGTAGTCAGACTAACTATAAAAATATTTTTTTATTATTTTTGATTGTTTGTTCCATGACCTTGCATTTTTTCTTTCCAGACAGTATATAAAAACATAATCTAATTTAATGTACCTCTTGAGAACAGACTTAAATCCAATTTTTCTGAATGGAAACATCTTTTAATATTCGAGATGGCATGTACTACTTGGGCAAAACAGCTCAGATTTTTTTACCTCTGTTTTGCTTCTTTGATAATCTTTGCTGCTCATACCTAAAAGTTTGCAATTGCTTACATGTACATATATGTGTGTCCATACTTTTAGTTAAATTTTATTTTATGTGTTGAGGTTTTTTCTGAGTTCTTTCAAGGAAACACAAATTTGTTCTCAACTGTCTTTCAAATTTTCAACTATCAGCAGAAGATACCAAAACCCAGATCAGATTTCCACACTTTCTTAAAGTTGTCAAGTCCCAGTTTTATTCAGTAATTCTCTGTTTAGGTCATTTACCTTGTAGCATGTAGATTAAGTCCCTCTATGCCCAAGGGCATCTTATCAGCCCAGCACCTCTTTTTCTGGTAACGCGTCCCAGGGCTTAGGTTTGCACCCTGTTCAAAAAGCTGGGGATGGAGAGCTGTTCTCAGTCCTTCCTATTGGTGTTATTCCATTTTGGATGAACTGGATCCCTGATGTTTTAACATTCTGAGCAGCACTTGCAGAATCGCTTGTGTTCCCTCACCAAATATTTAATTATGCTATTCAAAGTGGAGCAGTTTGAGCAAACCAGCCTGAGGGAGGCCCCAGCTTCAGTGTGCACTAATATCTTTGCAGTTGAGAGAAAAACTTACTTGAGAGGTAAGAAACCTTGGGTCAAACCATTGCTCTGAATCTGTAAAGATAAAAAAAAATAATAAAATTGCATACTTTAATCTGGTCCCATTTTCACCTGTTGTAAATGTGTTCTTTATTACTATTTAATCAAACCAATATTTTTTTCCTAGCTTAGCTGCCAAACCAAACATTTTCTGCTGATATGTGATGGGTTTATATGGAATATTTCATGATGCTGCAGTACCATTTTGTCCCATCAATTGCCCAAGCACAGCAGCTCTATGCCACTCCATACATTGCAAGTGTCAGGGCGTGCAGGCAGTACACCATATTGTACAGTAGACAGACATTTGAACTGGTTTTAGTTATCTCGGGTACTGAAGCAGAATAGCCACATTAGCATGATACAAAAGTAGAGTAAATTAGCCCTGGAAATGTTGCACCCATTACTGTCACTACCAATTACAATAATTAATGTTATTCATCTCTAGGCAGCGGATTAAAACTGAACTAACCCATTAGTAACTGAATGTCACTGCGACTGGAGGGTTGTTGGATTGCCTGCGTGAAGGTGGTGATTTCATTTCAGTTCCTACTGGCAAATGGCCATGTTCTTTAAATGAATAATAAATGAATACACAACAAGCAAAATCTTGGCTCCCTGGAGCTCTCCATTAACTGAAATGGTGCAGGACGCAAACACATCTGTGTCAATTATTGAAAATTTTATCATGATACCAGATATTTCTGGGTTTTAATACAAAAAGGAGTCAAGGATAGAACGGATCATGGAGAATGAGGGGCTTTATTTCTTCTTTAGAAAACCCCTCTAGAATAAGGGTGTTCACATACCCATTTGTAAGTTTTTAGTAGATGAACGAATGCCTGCTCCACTGCTGCTTGTTTGCATTATTTCCTGTTTGTTTATTAAATGATCACTTACAATGAAACACAGGACAGACTCTGGGCAGAAATCACCTCTCAGTCACAGCACATTGCATTACTATAATGAGATTATTTTATGCATTTCTGTGTAAGCACACACTAATCAGTTCTCCAGGACTGTTCCAAAAAATGAAATAGAGCTTAAGTTTTAGAAACTCATTAGTTGTAATTTGCTAAGCATGGGAAAGAAAACCTTATATTCAATTCTATAAATAGCTACTGCAATTAGACAATAGTTAAGTCTCTTCAGCTGATTTACTTCATTTGTCTGTAGGGTGTTTTCCAAATCTGATGGTTTTTGCTCCTTATACTCTTAGTTCCTGTTTAACATATCCATTGGCAAGCTGACATGCTTTGACACCCCACATCCCGGTATGGTTTCTTCTTGCTTGCCCCTTGGTGAATGAGAAACAAGCAAGGAGAATTAAATTGTCAAAGGACAAAAACATGTAAGCCCCATGCAATTTATTAAAGACAACTATGAACAAGCTCCGTCTGGAGGGGTTTTTTTGTTGGGGTGGCTTTTTGGGAGGGTTGGGTTGGATTTTTTTGTTGTTAGATTTTTTAGCATGACTATTTTCCACACAATGTGCAGGACTAGAAATAGGCCAAAATTTTAACCCTAATGTGGAACTGAACACATCTATCTACTAGTCTGCAGAAAAATAAATATTTGCTGTGTCTGTTGCTAGAGCCCATAGCAAAGATGAAAAGTTAACCTTGTGGGCTTGATAGAGGGATGCTGAATGAGAAAGAATGACTTCTCTGAGCTACATTCTATATAATTATCACAATTTGGATGAACCTAGAGCAGAAACAGCTTCCTTTGCATCTTACTTCTTGGATGCCTTACATGCCATTCCTCTGGGAGAAGATAAACTCATATGGAAGAAAATGTAATTTTCATTTTCTTTCCAGCTGTGGCACCCAATTGCTGTGGTTTTGTCCTGTTTTTTTAGCTTCTCAGCATATAGTCATGTCCTGTTCCACTCTGGGCTGTCATGTAAACTAAGCAAGGCCCTTTCAGGTGTGGAATTTGAGGGAAAATCAATAATGCAATGATTAGAGCACAAGCCTCTCAAATGCTTAAACTTCCAGGTTGTAGTCCACAAACTACCAGCACAGGATAAGGGTGTAAATAATTATTAAACTCCTACTGCTTCTCAGAAGCTTATCTCTGCATTTTGCCTACACCATTAATAGAGACACAGCTTTCTAATTGCATTATATACATTATGTTACACTTCAGTCTTGGTAAAACAAATTAATCAGCCGTGTCTAAAAATAATGACCATGACTCTTTAAGCTAACTGTGCATCCAAGCCATCTAAAATCTAACTCCTGCGTAGTTTGCAGTATCACCCATGCTCATAGACAAGCAAGATGTTCATGCTGAAGCATTTAGACTCTGTAATTCTTTCAATATGTGAGGTGATAATCTGCTAAAATGCCCCTGATAATCATTTTTTCTATGCTTTATTTGTCCTTATTAAATTACTGAAACCCCTGGGCTGAGACTTTTGAATATTTGCCTCTGTCCTACACAGTCCTCTTTAGCCCTAGGAGTTCACTCATGGGATGGAACTTTAGATCATAGTTTTACATACTCAGAAAGATTTATATGTCAAAGTGAGCACCATAGGTCTGTCTAGGAGGTTACACAAGAGACAAGGGCCCTGCAGCAGGCAGCTGCACAAGTGGCAGGGAACATGATGGTGACAAAGTTACACACATCTCTAGTTCCAAACAGAGGAAGATAGCTTTAAACTCTTTGTGAGACCTCATTTGTGGAGTCTGCCAGAATGGAAATGGTTTGTCTCCCATGTGCTCTGCATTCATCATCTTTACACAGGTCCTGTGAACCTTCAAGATAGGTCCAGCTGGTAGACAGAGGCTTTGCCTGTGACAGTAGCAATGTATTAGATTGCTGAAGGGGAGATTCGAGCAAAAGAGTATTACTTTTTCTCCCAGTGTTGCAAAAAAAGGATATGCTTCACAGTTTGCGCCAGTTGGAGAAGAACTCTCCTGAGACTGCGTTTTATGAAGGAGTTTGTTTACTCTCCAGCAGAAGAGTTACCCAGCAGTCAAAACTCCTGACTCAGTTGTGCTCTTACTGCTGCCAATTTGGTGCTGCAAGTTTAGTAAGCTGAAGAAAAATCTCACTGGAAAGATATGGGTACAGAAAGACTGAGGCTTTGTTGAAGACAGGGAAGAAAGTTTTTTGTTCTTAGTGTGGCAGTAAATCCCACATTGTACAAACTGCAGTAGCAATAACAGCATCCCATATCTCTACGCAGGGCAGAGGCATGACCTACTAGGTGGGAAACTCCCAGTAATCCTTTTAGCTGTTTTTTTCCCTGTAGGCCCCAAAATATATCTGAACTCACAAAGTCTTTGTTGGGATTTTCTTTTTGTATCACCTCATTTTACAAAACACAGCTGGCACTTCTATTTGGCATCCCTCAGTACCCCAGTTGCAAGGCTTTATTGCAATATTTCTGTCTCCATTGACGCCCTGTTTTCTGTTGTGCTGCTGTAAATGAACCGATTTGTGCAATTAGCACTGGAGCTGTGAAGTGTCTAACAACAGGGAAAACAGGAGCCTGTGAACTGAGGAAACTAGATGCACAACCAGACTGGGTGGTGTCATGTTGCATTTTCTTCATGAACGAAAGCAGAATATACTCATTGCAGCTTCAAGGTATGTGGAAGTATTATAACAGTAAAGGTCTCAGCCAGATGAGTAAGTAGCAGGGATGTACCACTGATAGTATACTTAACACAGACTTTTCAGGGTGTGCCTTTTTACTTTGGTGTAATGTGCTCTAGAATCAGCAGAATGGGCGTTCGAAGTGGTCATTGGCTAAAATAAAACCTTACATAAAACCAAGACTGTCCAAGGACTTTTTTACCTAACTAAATGGAAATGTTCAGTCCTTCTCCCAGTGAAATATGGCAGTCTGGGCATTTTGCTGGCACAATGGAAACAATGTGAGAGAGCACACACTGTGCAATTTGACAGTGACTGGGCTTGCATTTGAAGCCTGCAATAGCTGGAACTTAAAGGGGCCACAAGCTTGATGTAAGTTGCCTGTGAGTGATACCAATAGCATGTATCAGAGATCCAAACCTTCAAAAACACATGCAGAAAGTACTGGGCTGCAGCTCAAAGTGATGGAACTCAGCTGTGCTGTGTTGTCCAGTTTGGTGAGGATGAGGAAGCTTGTATTAAAATGCTGTCCTGACCTTTAGAAAGGATCTCAGACTGACATATTTATGCATGGCTGTCTGCATTTAATGGATACAGCACCAGTATCCACTAAATAAGATTTTTCATGATTTTCCATTGAATTCAGTGGAACTGCGCAAGTGTGTAATGTTACTCAGCTGAATGTATAATGTCAGGACTTCAGACATGATGGACAAGTTCATTATAAATAGATAAAAATATTGATGAAGCTCAAGTTCTCAAGTTGCAGTTGTAAATTTTGCATTAGTTTTTAAATGTTCAGACTGCTCTCTTACTTGGACTAATTGCTCTAAGGTAACAAAGCAAGTCTAATATTAATGACATGTCTGTTCACTTCTTCTTGACACTGTGGAGATGAACTGATGGAGACCATGTGATGGGTTTTTTTCAAGCACCTATAACCCTTGTATCTTCACGTTGATATATTGCAAACATGGAAAGCAAGAATTTGAAGGCATCCACTTTAGGGCTACAAGGTTTAGAACCAAACTCTTACTTAGTGGTAGAGACACAGATACTCCACACATCAGGAACACTCACTCACTACAGAACTGATATCTCATACAGGATCTTTCAAGATTTTCTTGGTTCCTCTTTTCCTCTTTTTCCTGCGCTATCACACAAAATCCATTTAACTAGAGATAAGAAGGGTGCGTAGGATGTAGATTCTTAGACTGAGCCATCATTTTGGGGTCAAACATACATTCTCTTTCAGCTTTTAAGAAGAGAAGCAACCTCATGTGTTTCGCTTTGTGCTAACCTGCAGCTGACATACACTGCCACTCCCAGCACCACCAGGTTAAAAGATGTTCTGATATTTATGAATGCACAAAGTCACACGTCTCATTTGTCTCCAGACCTGAGGCCCCATTATCATGTCAACTCATTTGCTCAACCTAAAATCCTTACAGAGAGAAATTAAAGAAAAAGCTGTAACAGAACAAATATCCCTTAATCAATTGCCCTCTGACACTTCTCACTCAGAGGTTGGCGCTTGCAAAATGAATTAGTGTAATAAGCTCAATATGTACAGCAGATGGCATGGACATTATAATAAAAGTAGATGAAATAAAACCTCAAATAACTTGTAATGATTTATGATTATTGATCCCACTAAAACATTTCTCTTCCTTCAGGGATGGGAGTAAAGAAGGAAACATTAGCTAGGTCCTTTCTTATATACTGTATATATTTTTCCCTTCATACTGAGGCATAAAAAGTATTGAATGTAGAACACCACTAAGCATTCAGGTAAAAGTCCTTTTATATAAATGTTTAAATAAATTTTCTATCTATTGGAAGGAGTTTAAATAGGATTTCAAAGTGATATTTTTAAAAAAACCTGCTTTATGAAGTGATTTTTTTGGGGGAAAACTACATATCTAAATCTCTCAGCTTTATGGCGCATATCCATCTGCATCAGTCATATTGCATTATGTTGTTTCACAAAATGTCATAATATCTCATAGGACGTATTTTTTTCTGAAAACCATTTTTACCTAAATGGTAGGGTATGCTATTCACAAGGAAAGTGAGATTAGCTGGCAAGGTATGACAATATAGAGCTGAAGGGAAAACAGAAAACCCAAAGACAAGAAACTTAATGCAACTTTCCCTTAGAAATAATATATTCTGAAGAAAGGGAGGGAAAAAACCTAAAAACCAGTGTTCCTGCACGTGTATTAGTAGGCGATAAAAAATGTCTAAGCTTTGATTTATGCAAGTTCAATCTCACATCCCAGCTCAGAAAATATTTTCTCCTAATGGGGGCTGCACATATGTCATTGTGATTGCTACAGTGAGGAGTTTAATTTCCAAAGCCCAGAAGATGAAAGAAATAACATCTATAAAAAGTTTAAGTATAACTGAGTTATCTGCTGGTTACGTGCTTCCCAGTTCAGGGAACTATTTGCACAGCTTAACTCTGTCTTTTGGCTAGCATTTGTTTGATACAACTGACCTCGAAACTGCTTCAGCACAAAGGGAAAGTTATGCACTAAATTAAAGCTGTCATGCAGACTTAGGACCTTGTTAAATTATTTAACCTATTAGTGTAGCTGAGAATTAATTTAGGGAAAAGCAATTTACCCCTGTTAATTTACAGACCTTAACAATGTCTCATATTCAGCATACAGGTGAGTTACATGTGGGGCTTTTATTCAACCAAACACCACTGATTTACACAAACAGCTCTAATCCTTTCCCTTGGTGAGAGGAGAAAGCCTTTCAGACAACTGGTGAAAGGAGAAAGCCTTTCAGACCCCTTGAACAGGTTCCTCTGACAAAAACATGGGATTACTAATTACTGGAGATAAAGGTTTTATAAGATTATGTGACTTGCCGTACCATTTAAGACACCACGTGTGAAAAAGGGTGATGACTTAAAATTGCCAAAATTTGTATTAGTGGCTTTATTTACAGTTTCAACAAGCATCTGAAGTTCCTGATTGAAAAGCAGCACCTTGTTACATTCAGTTCTGTACCAGCCCCTCAGAGAGTCATCTGTTCAAGGGCAGTGCTTGTCTGAAATGAATTTTACACTCCCAGGTGCAAATGAAGGCTGTTTAAAGGACAAGAAAAGCCTTTCTTAGGAAATTTCTGGAGCTGTTTCCATCTTCCTTGGTAAAGAATGGTCTCATGTTTTAAAAAAATAAGAGCATCACCTGAACCATTTCATCAGTTTTAATCACAGTGGGATTTGAAATTGTTAAGAATCATTCTGCTTGTTGTGATTAAAGATAAAGTACTGAGGAAAAAAAAAGGATTTTTTTCGCACTTGAAACTACAGTGAAAAACCTTTATTTAAACCTCTCCCTACCAAAAAACAGACAAAAAAAAATGGCATGTGACAGGCTGTCATTATAACTATATAGGAGAGGAAAGTGAATAATCAAAATAAGCTACAGCACAGGAAGGCTGAGGCTTTGCTTTGTTCACCTCCTGGAATGCTATTTTTACCTCGCTGTAAGCCCTATGGTGGCCAGGGGGAAGTGAAAGTCCCATACAGATGTGTCGGCAAGGAGGGCAGCAAATCCAGCTGCCAAAACTGTCCCAGAAGAAGGGAATGGCCAGGCAGGGCACCAGTGGGGCAGGACTGTGGGGCTGGGTAGAGTAGTTTGTCTTTGGATGGGTGTCAAGGTCCCCACCCTGTGCACACAAAAAGCAGTATCTGCACAACCGGCTCCTTGATGGGTGGTGGTGCAGCTGAGCCTCCCAGGCATGTACAAGGAAGGCACAGCTGCTCTTTTATCTTCAGGGTGGTTTGTAAGACACCCTCTATGCCTTTGTGAGGAACTTTGCAGAACTGTTTACAGTAGTCTGCCTAGTAGAGATGTTTAGGTGTCTTTTTAGCCTTTAATTTCAAGGAGAGGTATGCACCACAGCTTTCAAGCCCAAACACTAAAGTCTTTCAGCTATAAACGAAATTTTGTTAATAAAGTAAAAGCCTGCCCTCTCTTTTAAGAAGAGTGGAGTGAAACCTAGTCATGTCTGTCATTTTTTCATGCTTTGATATACATAGATATATACAGACCTCTTTTGCCCTTGTAGTCCCTTTGTGGTCCCCAGTCCCTTGCCAATATCATGTGTCATAAGGGTGGCTTTATAGGTGGTGCCCTCAACATAAATTGGGTTTGGTCCAAGTAAAGCTTTACTTCAAGTTGAAATACTATTGAGAAATTGCAATATGTCACTTCAGAAAGTTCATTTGGAAACAGCTGGGAGGAAACTTGCTCAAGCTATATCAAGCAGGCTTGTCAGACCAATCAACATCCCTTCAGGAGGATTTCCATAGATTTTTAAGGGACTATTTGAGTAGACCAGGCTACCTCTATCTTTTAACCCAGGGCTACCTTCCATGGTTGAACCTGGATTTTACAAGTAGATTTTTTGCAAGACCTTGTAGTGTATGTTTTTTGATGCATCCCCAGGCAAGCAACCATATACTTGCTGTCTCATTTGTCATGGTATAGTTGTTAACAATGGCATAGTAAGTTATGCCAGGTTTGCAGTATGAAGGGAGTGTTCTCTTGAAATGCCTTTGACTTCCAACAGTATTTTTCACTTAGAAGTCATGGTGTGAATATAAGGGAGGAGCAGAATCCTTTTCTTTCATTTTTGAGTTAGAAAACTAAAAATCTAAGCAACACATACTGAATTCTGTCCCTAACCCAACAATAGAAAGTGGCTATAGATGAAGCCCTAAGAGAAAAGAGTTCTGCTCAAATTCTGAATGAGACAGACACTTTTTCATTTTTCATTTCCATTTTCTTTTCCTTTTTCTCTCTTTTATCAAATATTTTAACTACAATTCCTTCTACATATTTAGCCTTCTATTTAAAGCTTTTGTTATTGAAGGTTTGAAAAAGAATTAATGCATTAGAGAAAGGCAAATAAAACAAAAAAAAACCCACCTTGACATAACCACATTTAGTCTCACTTTGTTGGGGCTGAAGGATGGTGGGTTTGTGAAAATCCTTGAAGAATGTCTCCTAAGACATCACTCCCAAGAAATGTGGTGGCTGCAAGGGGGATAATCACTTTGCAGTGTGAAAAAAGCAAAATAGCTTAGGCTGAGTGCTGGCAGTGCACCTGAACCCTCAGCACACCCACTTTCACACAGGTAAGTTGTATAGTGATACAAAAGGTAGTCACCCTGAGATAATTCCTACTTTTCCAGAAGAGGATGAAATAAAAAGCTCCTGTAGCTCAAGTAAATGAGAAAATTGTTTTTGTGCTTTGGGATTCTTAAAGGTTAGGAGAAGTAGAAATCACCAGCAGTTAGGAACAACTGAAAATAAAGCCACTGAAAGAGACAAAAAGAAATAAGGTAAAGAAAGGGAATCATAGCTAGGTCTTGGGTATTGTTTAGCTTCCAACAAGCTTTCATGGCTGTTTTTACAATCTTATTTTTCAGACCTTCCCCCTCCCACTGTGTTAATGAGGCGGGAACTGACCTGCCTACTTATTTTCTGGCTTCATGCTTAGCAATGGGGCAACATGCTGCACAGCTGACTGTGTGCACTGTATTGTGGATCAGATCTACACTCTTTTGTGACTGATGATTGTTACATCTCTGAAAAAGTATACACCAAGTTCCACATTTGTATTTGCTTTGAGTAGATAATGGCATTTTCTCTCAAGCAAGCTTTCTTTTCTCCACAGCATGATCACAAGACATCATGCTGAAGTGACATATATTATTCTAATTAACTCCCTTAGATTTAAGGAGGAATGCCTCTGTAACTGCATGGAGCTCCATAGAAATTCCCTGTGAACTCCACACATTTCATTCAGTACTTGTTTGCTACGAGCAGCTCTCAGATGTGCCAAATCTGTTTGCAGGGCAGCTCTGCACCCTCTCTTGGGCAAGGAGTTTTCTCCTCACCTCTTTCTCTTGCAGCCTATGGCCTTGGTCTCCTTCCTATTTATGAAGGTTAGTGGGAAGCCTTGAGTACAGACTGAGGTGACTTTGCCACTGGTGGTGCATCTAAGAAAAAGTGTTTCGGGTGTCAGAGCTGTGAGTTGGTACCACTTATGTGACTGTGCCCTCTGCAGGTGATGTTTTTTCTGTCCAGCACGTCTTCACCATGCGTGTTTCAAGAATAGCCCACGTGTGCCTTTGAAGTGTCTCTGAGAACACAGTAAATCTAGAGAAATGTGGGACTGCAGGTGGGAGTTGCTGGGAGCTGATGTGGACACAGGATGAGGTGTGCTTATAAACGATGTGAACCAGGAAGAAGGAGCAAGTAAGAAACAGAGAAGGACGTGACCCTTGGTTTGGAGAGATATTGGATTTGCCCCAGTCTGGACACAACCACATTCTCCTTTTCCTCTCTGACAAAATCCAACAGGGATTCACCTGGAGAGCACAGTGGGCTAGGAAGAAGTAAAGCCTCAGCTGGAAAACAATTGCTTTCCAGTTTATGAGCCTTGTATCTCCTTCCAAGATCAACACGGTAAAACAATACAGCTGCATACCTGCAGACAATATAATGGCAGAGCAAATTGCTCTCACAGAATAAAAGCTGTGTTGCTGTACCAGAAGACACTTTCAAAACTCCGTGGGAGAGCTGTGTGGATCGCTTTGACATAGACAGGAAAAGCATTTCTTTGTGCAGAAGGTGAAATGACAGCTTTTAAACTATGAAAGCAGCTACAAGTTACATGTATAAGTTTCCTGAGTCGTAACAGGCTTTCAAATCAAGTAACAAGCCTTAAACTGGGGAACATAATCAGGCATAGTTGAGATGGGAGCTGAACCTAATGCAGGATTTCTCTCCCTAGTGCATACTAAGCTATGTTTCACATCCTCATAGCCTGAAGCTTCAGCATTTCTCAGGAGGAAATGTATGTACAGGTGAAGTTCTGGAAGAACACTAACTTATTTCAATAATTTTCTTTGAAAATATTAACCATTTCCTGACCGAGTTTTGTCAAAGAATGTGTACTTGGCTGTGTATGCTTATGTACAAACCAGAGTATACTCCTTTGACTACATCAGACAGATTCCTGAAAATAGTTAGCTTCTGTTCCTGGCTCTTACTTGCCATTTTGTGCCACCTTGAAGAGGGCACTGGATATTTTTATCTCCTCAGAGGTTAAATCCTTGGAGATACTGTGACTGATTCAGGGGCACTCTGATCTTCCCTGTCACACAGTGATGCTGTAATCTAAGTAACAGCAGCCACATCTCTTAATTAAAAGACCACGTTGAGCCATATGGCACTGCTACACATCAAACTGCTGCCGTGTATAACTCTGGGTGCTGTGTAACCATGTATGTGCTGCTTCAGCTTTTCAGCCTCCAAATTCTAAGTACAGCAAAGTTGATGACTACATTGAATCTTTGTTAAAGACCAGCAGAAAAGATCCCTGAGGAATGCCAACTTCATGTGAAAAATGAAACATCCATTCTGTTAATTTACTTCAGTTTAACTGCACATTGGGAAGGCATCATTTGGGTTTTTTCCCCAATTAAAGGGTGCTATGTGCAGTGCACCCAACCAGCCAGGAATTAGGGAGAGCTACCCTGGGACTTCTCACTGACAGTGAAGGTTGCAAACAGCTCTCATTAGCATGCAGCCTACTAAATGAAGTGTAAGTAAGGCTTTGCATTAAGAAAGGAAAGAGTCTGTGCCCCAGAATACTGATTGCTGTGAACAGCAATGCTACAGTGGAAGGCATCAGATGGGAGAATGCTTTTGAGAGCAGAGTATAAAGAGAGTTTGGCTATTTCAGGTCAAGCACTTGATTTTAAGATATTCCAAATCAGTTTATACCCTAAAACTGGAGTAGGCATCTCTGTATTTTGGGCAATGAAGGCCTTGGGAATTTCTTTTTCTCTTCAGGACAAGTGTGGTAAAAATCAGGGGTAATCTTGACCTACCAAAATTGCATATCATGTCACTCAAGCTGAATTTGCCTTGCAAAATCACTTCAGGATTTTGGTGTGGTTCTTTTGGAATTTAATGGGACGGGGGCAGAATACAGGCAAGCAACTACCTGCCAAGCAGGCATGAGGTTCAGATCTCACTCAGCTTTTTCTTCAGAAGCTCACAGCTTCAGGGACTTCACCTTCCTCATTGATCTCCAAGGGGCCATGACTGTGTTGTTCTCAGTCAATCCACATCTTTCTCATGGAAGCAATCCAGCAAAAAAGCAGTCACCATCTCAAACCTGAAAGCTGTAGTCAATAAATACAACTGCATACAAATTACTTCCCCCCATGCAATGTGTCCTTGCCTCTCCTCAGATAATGCTGGAGCTCCCCAGTGCCACCAGCTCCCAAGAGAACAGAAACAAAGGGGAGGGCAGCGGAGGGAGGCATGCTACACACATTCTTACTCTGCTAAGCTCTTAGACTCTCCTAGAGAGTCTCCTCCAGGAGAGGAGGTTGCTTGTTTCAAGACCTGATAGACATTTTGGATCACACAGTTCAGTGCTGAGTCTCAAAATATACATGTGAATGAGGCAATATATTTGAAGAAGTTGTGATAATGACTTACCTTCTGCTTTGTACTTAGCCTTAAGGTTACTCAGGCAACCTAGATATCAATATGCACATAACCAGCTGGGTACTGGAACAATTACTGTTTTCCACACAGCATTTACAGTCTGTACGTTGTTATGAAAGTGATCTTCTGGCACTATCAATCAGTACTTGCCTCGCCTACATAACCCTATTACTAGAAATAGACTCTTGTAATTATTACCTAAAAGCATATGTATTTGAACTACTTTCCCAATGTGAGGCTGGTTTCTGGCATGTTTTTGGTTCTTATCTATATACTTCTGTAGCAGAGGATTTTCACGGCTTCCATTGGATGCATTATCTAGGGAAACCTTTTATAAGAAATTTTTGTATTAAAAAAGTAGAGTCTGCAAGTCTTGCTCAGAATTTGTTCTCTATCATTTTCTTTAGCAATAATGCTGAAATTGAAAAGTATGGAAAAGGCTCTGCCTCACTCATTTACAAGGAAAAAGTTACACATATTACTTGTGGTTCTTCATAGGCCTCCTACAATTGGTCTCTAAAGCTTTTCTACCTACCGGTTTCCCTTAGAGGCCACAAAAAAGGTCCCAGAGGCTGATGTTTGAAGATATCTAGCTGACTCTGTTCTGCAAGTGTGCTGGTCTGGAATCCTGTTAAAACAGGCTGTATTTTTTAGTTTCATTGAGCAATGGGATAATAGAATGGTTTGAATTGGAAAGGAGCTTAAAGATCATCTCATTCCAACCCCCTGCCATGGGCTGGGACACCTTTCACTATCCCAGGTTGCTCAGAGCCCCATCCAACTTAGCCTTGAACACCCAAGGATGCAGCACCCACAACTATTTTGGACAGCCACTTTCAGTGCCTCACCACTCTCACAGTAAAGAATTTCTTCTGTATAATAAATTTCCCCTCTTTCAGCTTGAACCCATTACTCCTTGTCTTATCACTACATCTCATGATGAAGAGTACCTCTCCATCTTCCTCACAGGCCTCCTTCAAACACTGGAAGGTTGCTACAAGATCTCCATGCAACCTTCTCCTTGCCAGGCTGAACACCCTCAACTTTCACAGCCTATCAGACAGGTTTGTTCTTCTCTGATTGAGAAAGTACAATAAAAATGGAATAAAGGAAAGTGCTTGTGTAGTCTGAGATGCAACAGGCAGCTGAAGACACAGCAGCTTAGAAAGTGTCAGCTGTCATCAGAGATGGGGTCTGTGTTTTGTTCAGCCCTACAAGAAGTGTCAGAATGGAACACCCCCTGCCAGAAGTGGTAAGGGCTGTCTACCCATGCCAGAGGTCCTGTGCTTCTCCATTTCTCCAGGGGAAACAAGGTATATTAATCACACCTGGAGTATTAGTTCATCTAGAGTACATTACTTGCTTTTTTTCCCCTCTAGAATTCAATCAGAAGAGACAGGTTTATAAGAATTATCACTTAACCCTATTTGTGAACATTTTCAAATCTCTCTGGGTGTCTATTTTGAGCAAAATATGGTAAGATAGTGAAACTGTGTCCCAACATGACATAAAATCAAGCAGGACATGCTTCATTTTATGCACATGAGCAGTCTTACTGTGTTCAATGGAAGTACAGAATTCTTTAAATTAAGCATTGAGATGAGTTTCATTACAGAATCTGGCCCAAAAACCTGAGAAACTTTGACTGCTAATTATCAAACTTTTCTTTTCCTGTTAACAAAAAACCCAAAAAACAAAAGAACCCCAGTAACAGCCATTTAAGAAAAACAACAACAAAACCCCCTAAATTATTCTGCTATTGAGATGTATTTTTAAAGAGGATTGATAATGTTTCATGGTCATAGAAAATTCATAGATAATTTCTTCACCTTCTACATCTCCGAGCAGAAACAAAGCCGTAACTTAGTATAACATGGTGTTTGGTTTTTTTTTTAGTCTTTGCAACACAATGATTTGCAATTAGGACAGTCTGAAGAATGTTTGTAGGCTACCATTAGCGTGCATAGCTGAAAAATGGCTTTTGAGGTCACAGGTTTTGAGCAGACCGATTTTCAGATAGCTGGTAGCTTATTAACACTTTCCAAAACTGGAGCTCCATCAGTAGGGATTTTAGGGAGCCTCTAAATGGACAGTGTGGAGCATCAGGTCTTTCCCCACTATAGCTAGAACTACAAATTGAAACAGATGTGAGAAGGTCACAGACAGAAACAATTTATTCAGTTATATTTATCTTCTAGATATTGCCACCTTAAAATTTTCCCGGTCCTAGTGCCTTTAAGACAATTTTTGCTTTGATTAAACCACTTGAACAAAGAAATTATTATAAATGTACCAGGAGTGATCAAAAAGAGACACCATGCTTTCATGTATCACATCTTTTTCAGTCTTAAATTTAGTAGGGATTGAGTAGTCAGGTTCCTTTCACAGTTGTTAAATTACAAGGAAAAACAGTGACTATATAGTAAATAGTAATTAAAAAAAAAAAAAAGAAAGAAACAGAAAACAGAAAAACAAAGCAGAACAACACAAAGTGATAATGTGGTGGTGAAGCAGGTTAGCAGGTATGACAGGGAGACATCGATTGTTGGGAGAGAACTGTTTGATACATTGAATTGTTTGGTCCTGAGCTGTGTAGTTCATTGTGCTGAACAGCTAAGAAGGTGCTACAGGAGGACTCTGCTGGTCTCAGCTGTCAGCAAGAGGTGGTCAGGAACACCCAGTAGAGCCAGTGTTTGTACAATTGATTACAACTAATCATTACCAATGTTGTTTGCTGTATACCATTTCCATCAGCCTTTTTCTAGCAGTAACAGAGAAAATCATTGCCTCTTTAGTTTTGTACACAAGCTTTGGTAGTCATTCATGCTTGAGAAAGGGACATAAACCCATAAAGTATCTAGGCTGACTCAGAGCTTGCGGTTTGCCTTTCTGAAGCTGAGTTACCTTACGTCATTAAATGCTCAGAATGTGTAGCTGATCAATTTTCTTTGAGCTGGTCAAATTAGTCTCTATCAGTTACCCAGGCAGGAAATTACCCAATATTTTGCAATGTATATCTCATACTCCACTAGACTAGTAATAATAATAATAATAGTAATAATAGTAATAATAGAAATAGTAATAGTAATAATAATAATTTATTAAATATAATAATCATCATTATCATTTTAATATACAGTAATAATAATTTGAAAATAATTTATGTAAAGAAATATCATTCTGTGCAATCTGATTTCGATTTTGATTATTCTCTGCTTGCCAATATTTTTTACAAAGTACAGGCATCTAAATCACATCCTACTCTTTTTGCTTCCTTATAGGACACCCAAAACTATATAAAACTTTGTGGGTTTGGTCTTAATTTTCAGGCTAATCAGCATAAATATCCATAATATGGAAATTTCCAGAAAAAATATTAGAAACTTAGAAATTCTAAAGTGATTATAGCAGCTCAAAATTCTGAGTTAATGTTGTAGGAAGTTTTGAAAGAGTGAAATGTTTGTTCTTGTTTTAGAATTAAAACATTAGAATATTTAGAATCAAAATATTTACAGCTGCTAAATGAATGGTTAGCACAAAACATGTCATCTGAGAATTGTTAATTATGAAAATGAATAATCAGCACTTCATTACTTATGTTGGAACCTTGGCCATACTGAAAGACTAAAGAAAGCCTGAAAAACCCTCAAAGTAAAGTGAAGTGGCTAAGTGATCTGGAAATCTGAGACACGGCTGCAGTTTTCTAGACTTCCAAAATTCCTTCACAAAGTCAAAAAATCAGTGTTTCTGAAAGCTTTGTCTGAGTAAAGATTGATTGAAGTCTCAGTGATTGCAGCTGTGTTTTGTATTACAAAGTTACACATGCTTTATTCTATTTAAGCAAAAGAATCCCAAGAAATGAAGATGACAGGATAAAGGTCAATGGTCAAAGATGTGAGCTCTTTAGTGAAATTTACTAGAAAACAGGAAAAATTACTGATTATATTTCTGTGCTTCTCTTTCATTTATTTATTTTTTTAATGAAGTAAAATATCCCGGAACAAAGGAATTTCTTTGCAATGCTGCTTGGTGTGATTTGGCAGAGCCCTGAAATAATTAGCTATCTAACCCTTCATCAGCTCAGTGAAACTGAGCTATTTCTGCAAACATTTTACTTTCAAGTGACAATTTTTCTTTAAAGAAAACATTGAAATTGTATTGAAAAATACCTGATAAACTCTGATGAGTGATATTGATCCATAAATAACTATAGATAACAACTTTATGTTGACTTGCATAATATTAATTGTCAGTGTAATGAAAAATTCTACTTTTCAATGTGCATTTTAGATGATATTTGATTGATTTCTAGAGGTTATTTAGAATTTCTGCTGCACATTTCAAACGGTATTCTGCTTTTTGTGTGGATAAAAAACCATATTTTATCCAGTAAAAGAGGATACCCTTTGCAAAAGATCCATTTCACTTGAGGTAAGGTGAATGAGTGTACTGTTTAATTATTTAGGAAGTGGAAGCTAATGGACATCCTATAATGTGGGTTCTTATAATTTCTTAGAGCATTCTTCTCTGTATACCTGTGTGTGGTTCATTTCTGTCCTCATAAATCAAGTCTAATGAGCAATTGCAGGAATATTTGGGAAACAGAATGCAATGTTTTAAAGAAATTTCTTTGTGCCAGGATATCAGTCACTTCATTTAAAAAACTAAGTAAATGAAAGAGAAGCACAGAAATATAATCAGTATTTTTTTCTATTTCAGTAAACTTCACTAAAGAGCTTGCATGTTTGACTATTGACCTTTATCCTGTCATCTCTGTTTCTTGGGATTGTTTTGCTTAAATTGAGTAGAGCATGTGTAACTGCAATGGAAAACACAGCTGAAATCAGTGACATTTCAATCAGTCTTTATTGTGCTGAAGTTACAGTAGGATATCCCTTAGTTAAACTGTAATGTCACAATAAAGCAGAGCTGGTTTCAGCATGAGAAGTAATGGCAATCATATGCAAATATATAAGTGTCAGTGCAAACAAAGGGCAATATGCAAACAGATCTGCTCTTGGCAGAATTTGTTTTAATTTTCAAATGCAATAAAATAGAGTAGATGAAAAGAAACACAGAAAAGAAGCAAGATTAACTAGTCATGTCACCTCCTGGCTGAAGTCTGCAGTCCTGCTGTTCAGAGCATTCAGATCAGTTACCTGAAAAGTGTGAATGTTGTAGCAAAACTTATGTTAAGCTCTCTCAAGACATTTAGAAAACATATTTAATCCTAAATGCTCCTGATCCAAATGTTACACAATCGAATGCAGGTCTGTGATGTGAAAACAGTATGCTGGCTTCCATCCACAAAAGAAATTAATGTTCAAACAAATCATGGTGTTTTCTAAAATGCATGTTACAAAAGTCAGTAGCAGATGACATTAAAGCACAAATGTATGTGATCAAATAATTTTAGAGGAAGGCTGCAAGCACCTCAAAAATGCTAAATTAGCAGCATAATAGAAAAATATACAATGAAAGTAGAAAGGAAAATGTGAACGTAGTCAGAATCCAAAAATGGCAAAATTCAAATAGTATAAACAGGTGGAGAGGGCTCAGCAAGGAGCTCAGTGGATTATTCCCAGATTACTTTTAAATCTATGTTCAAATCCTCATTTTTACTGCAACTGAAATAAGCAACTGATGACATGAAATTTGTCTGCAATGGAAAATAATCCATGTGCTAAAGACTTCAAGAGTCAGAAGAGGTTCTTCATGTTTCTAGGTGACTTCCAGCAGTGAGGATCTACATCCATGTGCAGTCCCAGATTCTCCATCTGTCTATTGCCATATAATCACACCTCAGCAGACAGGCAAACCTGATCATTTTTATTTACTTATAGCATATCTGTGGGAGCAAAAAAAAATATTTAGGAACTGAAAAATATTTCCACATAACCTGGACAATAATACAGAGCCTGTGAGGATGTTGAATTTCAGATTTAAAGGATGATCCAAGGTGTGATATTTACATGCAGTTCCTCGGGTCAAAATGGCTGCTGTGTCAGATATGCATGAAGAGAATGCATATGCACACATATCCATGGATACACAGTCTCCAGACTTTCAGAGCAATTGTGGATTAGGAGCTCCTCATCTCTGAAATAATGCACATCCAGCCTGCCAAATTGAGCTGCTGCTGTGGATAGGCAGGAATCACACTTGGAAGGCCCAGTCCATGTTATGGGATACATCTCAGTGTAGCCCTGGGACCATTCCCCTTGGAACCACACTGGCATCCACGGTGCTCACAGGAAGAGGTATCTTAGTGCTTACAGCTCATTCCAAGAAGTGATACATCTCTGTCAGCCAAGAGATATCAGCCATTTCACCACACCGTTTCATCAGGATGAGACACACCCTCTTCCAGGGAGATGCTCCCATTTTCCGGGTGCATTGTCTCAACTGACCCAAGTGGCAGAATTGCTGTGAGTGCTGTGGTGCATCAGCCATGAAGCACACAGGACAGCTGGGGGCTCTTGGCTTGGTGACTCCTGCAATAAATGCCCTGCACAACCCTTCTAGCCTGAGCAGAGCCTCCCTGAGCCAGACTCAGGCCACTCCTTCCTCCCTTCCCTGCTTCTGGACAAGTAAGCACAAATCCCCTGAGCATTGTACAGGCCTCCAAATGTATTTACCTCAGGGTATTTCCTGACCCTGATATTATTTGCCTGTAACTCCCAGTAGATCTAATCTCCAGTGGCTTTTCTCATATGTGTCCTTGGAATCATGTCAAGTATTGCATCCGCAGACTTGTTTGTGTGACTGTTGTGTTTTGACCCTCAGTTATGACTGTTTCTTTTGATTTGTCTTCTTCTGACATTTTTCTGTGACCTAGCATAGGTTAGAAGCTGTTACAAGAAAGGCATAATTAAACAGAAAGCTTACATGTACTGACAAGGAGTGGTGGAAGTACCGAATCCTTCATAACAGCTATGCGAGTCCAAGAGGTACAAGATCATGTAACCTCAGCTGAATTTGGCTTAATATTTGATAGAGTCTATTCAAAGCAGTGTAATAAACTCAGAACATCTGCTTTCTATTGACACTATTAATGTGGATTTTATATGTGACTTGTCCATAAAAAA
This sequence comes from Certhia americana, assembly GCA_018697195.1. NCBI lineage: Eukaryota > Metazoa > Chordata > Aves > Passeriformes > Certhiidae > Certhia > Certhia americana. Next base: position 18,815,224 of record CM031857.1, on the reverse strand, counting down.
AAACTTCCGCTCTAAGGTGTTGTTTGTTCAGCATTGAGCTGACACACGTGCCAGCTTTCTACCCCCTGAATCAGCAAAAGCCTGATCCCTTCACAAGGTACTATCTGGAACTAAAGCAATATTTGTTTATAACTGCTCGCCCAAATGTTGGTGTTTCCTAGCATCTTAAAAGTTACACAATTTCAATGTTTTCTGTTGACTGTAAAAATTATACAAGTGCATAGTTTTTTTCAACTTTTTGCTACATTAATTGAGTTAATCATTACATAGTTATTATTTCTTTTTGAATTTGCTTTCAAAAGTACTTTGCTTCTTCTTCCTCAGGAAGAATTTCTTCTCTGAAAGGGTTGTCAGCCATTGAAATAGACTGCCTAGGGAAATGATGGAGTCACCATTCATGGAAGCATTCACTGGAAAAGAGCAAAAAGTGCCACGTATTTTTGACAACATGGTGCTCAGTCCAAGGCTGAACTCAATGATCTTGGAGGTCTTTTCGAACCTTAATGATTCTGTGATTCCATTCTATGATCCTCTGTCTCTTTTCTTGAACTCTTATTCCAAGTCATGCCAGGGGTCAATAGTTTGTCTCCTTCTCATCAGCAAGATTTATTTTCAGCATTTAGCCCGGCCTCCCTTATCAGCTTTCATGTCAAACACCTGTGCAGATGCCTGATTAAAAACGGGGGACTTCATGTTTTTAAAATGAAGCTGGTTCTTAAAACAACTATTTGTGGCTGCTATTCCCACCCCTCCCATTTTGCAGAGGCAGACTTACTGTTGTCTTCTCTGAATGTTTTACACCTGTTGCCCCTGCTCTCTCCTTCCCCCATCAGTACATCCTTCGTACCTCCCTGGTGGTCTTGGCATGATATCGGTTCATGTACAAGTAAAAATAAGCAAGCTGTGTGACAGAAGAGACTCGTGGCTGTATGTCAATTTTATTTTGTTGTTTGCTTTCTTATTCTTTAAGAGGAAAAGGGAGTCAGATTTACCCTAGCCAGGAATGTGAGGTTAAAAAAGCACTTGCTTTTGAGAGGGGCATAGCTATTCCTGTACAGTTTATGGCTTTGCCATTGCTCTAGGAGCACTCTGGCACCACAGCCTTCTCCTGTTCATGCCCCTTGTTCCATATCTGCATACTTTAAGCCTCTCAGCACGCTTCAAGTGTGAATTACCAATCTAGCAGCAGAAGTTCACAGAAGGGACAGTGTATCTTAGCAAAATTTCCCTCTTTATTCCCCCTTGTAAAAAACACAGCTAGCTAAATCCTGTCCAATATCCTTTCAACATGGCATGCATACCACATAGAGAAAGCTAGGCCATTCATTCCTTGGGTGAACAGGATTTTATGGAACAGAGTTAGATGATTCTTACAAATCAGTAAAACAAGATGAAAAAAAAATGAAGTCCCATTTAAGTTATCTATCTGTTGGGAGGAAAAGAACGAGTAAACATTGACAATGTATTCATCTTAATGAGGACAAATATTTATACCAAACAAAATTAACATATCAGAAAATGCAAGAGAGGCATATAATTAACAAAAGGCAAGGGAATTGGCATAACACTGATAAATTCTTCATTAATAAAATAACTGTTTTAAAATGTCAAAATGAGTATATTTTATTCATAAATTGTGTAGAATTTAGCACACTAATTAAAGACATAGACTCCATAGATATTTACATGGCAATTAAATCCACAATGCCAGTGACCCAGCCAAATTAACGTTGGCCCCAACTTAAAAGTAGACTGTATAAATAAATAATTCACACCATCACTAGAGTCTGCTTAACCAAATAGTTCAGTGTAGAAAATTCTGGGAATTATGAATGACTTTGATGTGCATTAAAAAAACACAACAAAATAAAATGTAAAATAAAACCCTCAAATGTTTTATTAGAGACTCAGATTCCAATCTAAGTTATATCAACAATGATGGGAAGAACACAAGAACAGCAGGTGATAAGAGTCCAGCTGTCTTTTTAAAGCAACTAAATCTGCTTTGGAGATTCTTAGGCAGCAGAAGGTCTGTGCTTACAGTTCCACACAAGAGTTTCCCAAATCCTCAGGCATTTTCATTGGTTTTGACTGGGCCATTTATCACATAAGAGTTATCAGGCTTGTGCCTTACCCTGATTCTTGTTCCTAGGAAGAAAAAAGGAAAAATCACAAGCAGCATGCTAAGAACATGAAGAGAAATGAATAAGCACATATTAAATTACCATTTGATGGTGTATGTTCATGTGGTGGCATGTAGAGTTCCCTCTTTCCAAGAGTTCAAAATTTGACTGTCAGCAAGGAATAGCCACATACAAAGGAGCTGTATAAAAGAAGGTTGATCACAGCTTCATTGAAAGTAAAATCCTACAAGGAGATAACCACACTGGCAATGTTCCTGGAGAATCAGCCACTTGCTTTTAGAGTTGAGTGCAAAGTAAAGTATTGCTTCAAATTTTTCAAGTTGAAAAAGAAGGGAACAGTGTTAGCTGAAGTCTTGGCATGGCCTGTGCACCCAAAGGTAGAACTGCTATATGCTGATGTTCTGTATCTGCCTATGTTTAATAAGAACCTCAGGCAGAATCACTTGCAGATGAGACTGACTAACCAAAAGAAGCATATAAACAGAAATGTTCTGCCAAACACAGGTCCCAGAGCCAGGTCAGGGTGAGTTCAAGGTGATATAGAAAAGGAGGGGCCTGAAAAGATGCTTGTGCTATATTCTTCCCATTACAACATCCTGTCTTGTTCCTTTCTGGTGCCTGATGTAAACCATACCCCACAGGAAACATGCTACAAAAGAGGGAAGAAAAGAACCATAAAACTAAATTAAAAAAGCAGCTTTATTATACACTGGTCTGCTTGCACAGAGGTGACTAACTTTTGTAACTATTAGAGGTAAATACTGTCAGTGTAAAGCATGCAATCTGTTCTCAGGACATCTCTCACCTCAAAACAGGTCTCAAAATGAAATTTAGGTATCATGCAGATTATCTGCACAGAAGTGAATCTCACCACCACATCTATTCAGTACCTGATTTAAAAATTGGACTGGAAAATATCGATGAAGTATTTACAACTTTCACAGGTCAAAAATGCTGCAGAGGACCATGAAGCAGGTCCAGTTTGCTTAGAGCATCAGGGTTCTTTTCCCTAGCTATGTCCCATGTGAGGCATACAGTGTTATTATGCATGCCATTCAGACCAGACCACCACCATCTTATAGCTGGGGGTTACTGGAATGTGGGTTTTTCAATTTTTTGCAATTATTTACAGGACTTATTAATGCAAGGTCCTCCTGAAGTAACAATTCTCCTAAAACACTGGATATAATCATAGGTTCTTTTATTCCAAAAGATATTAATAGGTTGGAAGATGTTCAGAGAAAAGTAACAGATGTGTTTGAGGCACTGGAGGGACTGATTTATGGAAGGAAATTGCCAGAAATAAAAATGAACATTATATTGAAGTTTTAACCAACCCAGAATGCAATGGGAGACTGATGTGACGACAATGTATGGGGTTTCTGAAAGGTGCAAGGTTCGTTTACGGAATGGAATTTATATGCAGGTCATCCAAGGGCTAAGATAGTAGGATGTAAAATAGTGGGTTGAAGTATCAGGGGAAAAAAAAGAAATACAAATGATTATTTAGCAGAGTTGCATCCCATGAGAAGCCACTGAATTATTTTAAACAAGCTTTGGTAATACACTGGGGGCTTTACCATAAGGGAAAAGCCCTACATAATCAGGGATAGAGATTTAATAGTTTTCTCTTTTTAATTTCAGTGACTCAGCACCTCACTTCATAATTTCTGCTATCTTAATTATCCTTTTCTTTTGCTTTTTCAGACTTTTATTTTTTTTTACTCATGCATGCTACTCAGCCAGTAGTTACAATGATTTCATACATTATTCAGCATATGGCTTCACATCTCCTACACATAAATGTCATATCTGCATGCCAGTTATCCATCATAGCAGTCCCTTGACTATGAGGAGTTATACCAAGTCTCTGGGGAGAGCATCTGCAGTCAGATCCACCTCTTCCCATCCAAGCTCTCCTCTGCAAGTTTGATTATTTGAGGTTAGTTCAGTTTCTGGGGCCACACCATTGAAATACTGAGTTTGGGTTCACCCTTCAGGACTGGCACTTCTGGCCATAGTTCAGTATAGAGGGCATGTCACTAAATCATAATATATTGAGTCTGGTACTGAATTCATTCCTTAATAAGCTCTCCCTGATACAACTCTGCTGATCTTGTCTCAGTCTTTCTTGGATTTCAATACTTTAGCTGCATGATTGAAAGCTCTCATTTTTGGGGCAGAATTTCCAGAATAGGAAAGTGATCCTGATATTGGCTCCTTCTCTGCTTTCAAGCTATTGCTGCATGCAATTTTTCTTGTAATGTACTTTTCCAGTAATGGATTCAAGCAAACATCCCTTCAGCCAAGGTCATAATTTTGGACTGAGCAAGGTAACAGATCTGTTTATATGCAATTCCAACAAAAGCTCTTACAAAGACAGCAGTTTCTGGTAAGTATTAGCAGAGCCAGTCGCGACCTGATCTTGCAAGCTCATCCAGACTCTATGACTTTGTCTGGAGTTTTTGATACACGAGGGAATATTTCACTTCATAGTCCCAGTTAAAATGAGGATCCAGTTCCTGAATGTATATTTTGAACATTCTTCCAGGAGTAAAACATCAGTAACAGTTTCAAACTCAATTCTTTATTATAAGCTTTATAGAAACACTTTAGAGAATAAATTAATATCATTGCCTCTATATCCCCTTAAGAATTCCACTTCTTGTCCTGAATGAAAGACCAGTGGGATTTTTTTCCTTCATCACACATATTTTTTAACGTGTCCCTACAGACCTCCAACAAAACTCATCTCCAGGAAATCTATTCTGTCATTTTGATACTCTCAATTTTAAAACTTTTCTAAATTACAGGTAACCCAAATATTTCTGGTCATAGTGCAAGCCTGTTGCTGCCTTGTGGGGGCTTTGAAGAGTCAGCCATGCCTTTGCTCTCTAGTACAATCAGAACTCGTTCAATCTGCTGCCAGAGATTGTGCTTTTCTTTTTTTTTTTTTTTTTTTTCTTTCATGAACTCCACTACATTCCTTTTTATTGATCCCTACATTTCTTGAGGTGTTCTGCCCAAAACTGGACAGATGTTCTAATATTCATCTGAAGCTTTATGGAATTCTGAATAGAGGTCAAAGTCTATTTCACTTATTCCTATTTATGCCTTCTGATGCAGCAGTGAACTTACAAAATAGCATGAAAATACTGACTTTTGCTGAGAATTTAGATCCCCAGATCTGTTCCATAGAAATGCTACCTAGAGAGTTACTTTTGAGCCTGAGTTTGTTCATGGTGATGATTCTTGCCCAGGTACTTTCTACTTGTCCCCACTGAATTACAGTATTTTTATAATTTTTATAATTCCAGTTCTATCCCCTTCTATAGCATTCCAGATTTATCCTGTCTTCTGACACACTTGCAGGTCCACTTAGTTTGATTATCATGTCCAGATTTTAATAATCATCCTCTTTTTTCCATCCTAGTAGTCACTGATGAAAATATTAAGTATCATTGCATCACAGACAAACACTTTTAAAACTCTAGAATCCCAGTGTAACTTGTCCAAAAAACACACATGTTTTCTCTCCAAATACAGCTTTCCTACCAGCTTTGTTACCCCCCTGTGGTATGTTCCTCCATTCTGTACTCTCCTAGCTTGTTCATGTGGTCTTCCTGACATACCCCCCACAAAAAAAATATGCTAAAATTAAATTATATGATGTGTATATTTTTCCTAGCCACAAAGGAAAAACATATTATCATCTTCCTGAAGTGAATGAGTTGTTTAGTATGGTTTCTCTCTAACAAATACTCACTGGCTGTTGGCTCATCTTGTTGTTTTCTTTCATGCATTTACAGTTAGGTTCTGGGCTTCTTTCAATAATTTTCCTTCCTTCCCTTTCTATAGTGTTAGATGCTTTATTTGTCCTTCTCCTGTCATTTGCATATGTTATTTTCTGTGAATTATTCCTTCCTACAATCTCTTTTGTGAGTTTCTTTACATTTTTTTTTTTGTCAGAAGTTGTGATTTGTTGCATATAGGCAAGCAGAGGTGTTGTATGACTTGGAGCATGTTCTGTGTTGAATCAATTTCTGCCTGATTTTGAGTAAGTAACCTTAATGGAGAAGGCATCACAAAGCTGATTTGCCAGGATCATTCTGATTTTCCTGATATTTTTATACATTGTCTGAAACAGAAGTATTTAAAAATAATGATCTTTTAAGCCACACACATAATACTTTCAGATTATGCTTAAGCATAGCTAGGACTCTCTGAGTGTTCTGGCATATCTTGGTTCTTTCAGTGTCTGAAGAAAAGACAATGATTGTTTCCAGGAAAATATAGACTCTATATTAAAGAAAACTTTCTGCAATCCTTTGCTTCCAATAGTTCACTAATTTCTAGGGAGGAAATAAAAAATCCAGTAAATTGTAATAAAGCACTGCCCTTTTGATAATGAAAGTTGTCATTTCACCCCCAATGTTACTTTTACAGTTTCAAAACTTGTTCTTGGCTACATTTCAAATATTTATAGCTCTCATATAATGTGTCTCAAGCAAATAGCCAGTCTTGCCAACTCTTGCACATGTGCTAAACTCTGCTATGTGAGGTAGTTAAGTGTGGGAGTGCTAGCAACAGCAGAGCCCCAACATGAGAAGACTACACTTAAATCACACTGACAGACCAAAGCAACTGCTGCATGCTTCACAGACACTTGTGGAGATCTGTGCATGACTAGAACTTTTACAAGGTGAGAAGAAAGAGAGATAATGCAAGATCACATGGAAGAAGTCCAGTATAAAGCTGGGACACTAGATAAAGTGACTTCACAAATTATTTCATGCAGTCTGTACTTATGTTGTTTATTTTCCCTTTTTTCCAATGGTCTAAAGTAAGCTTGTCCTCTTTCAGCATCACAAGGCACCCAGAGAAGAGCAAGCTCCATTTCTCATAAGCCACTGAGCATTTTGGAACTTACATTCAGGACAATCAAATCTCTGAAACAGAAAAAAAGAACAAATAAGTGCATTTTTCCTTCTTATACATTTGTGACATTTCAAAATGGAAGTAATTTCAGCAATGTTGGTAGTTGAAAAAAAGGAAAATAAGTAAATGGTGGCAATTTGCTTCCTGTTGATCTGGGGTGAGTTTGAGAAGGGTAGCTGGCTGTCCCAGCTCCATGGGCTTGAGGAGAGTGGAGCTGGGTGCCTGGACTGTCCCTGTCTCAGAGGTCACAGAGGTGAAGATAGTGCTGCCTTCAGCACTGAAGAGTCAGGTCTGCATGACTGACTGTGACTCCATCATTTGGGGGAATCTAATCCTTCCTGGAAAGCACATAGAGCAGTTCAGCACCCTGATAACCTTGCCATGGTGCCTGGCTGTGGTCTTGTTCATTGATCCATTCTGTTGCCCATTTTGTCCAAACAGCTGCTGCCCTCTCTTGGGACGTGGTGCAGCTTGGCCTGAGTGAAGGGTGTGTGAAGGGTGCGTGTCAATTGTGTGAAGGGTGGACACATCATCCTCTTTTGGCCTGGAGGTAATTTACCATAATGCACTGGCTTACTTCATGGCAGCCCAGCTCAGTGGCAGGTGAGATTTTGCATACCAGCTTTGGACCTCACTTTTCTGCCCTTTGCACACCTGCACTGTCCCCCGTGTTTCCTGTGTTACCCACCTCCTTCTCTGCTGCCTCCATGTCCCCTAATGTACACCTTTGCAGCTGCAGACCTGTCTCCCAACCTCCCTGCAGCCTTTGTCACTGCAGTCTCTCCTGCCTCCTGTTCATGGGCAGCCTTGTCTGAAATCACAAGCACACAACACAGCCCCACTGCAGGCTGCAGGCAGTAATCCCCAGCTAGCCAGGCTGAGCAGGAGAGTCTCCAAGGCAGCCTGAGACATATCTGCTCCTGCCTGCCTGTCGGGCTGTGAGACACACTGCCACTCAGCTGCTAGCACACCATCTCCAGACCAGATGTTCTGTGGGTCTGCTTTAATTTGGTCTGAGCTGTGCTGCAAGCTATATTTTTGTGTCTATTTTTCAAGTGCTTCCTCATTTTTTTACACCAGATCCTGTTTTAACCCTAAATCTGCCAGTGGGTGTTCTACACATACACTGAAGACTCCTGCAAGCACTCTTCCCACACCATTTTCCTGCATGCTGCTGCTATCCTTTCGGTTAGTTTAATGTCAGTGTACAGTGAATTTCCATTTGCTTTCAAACTATGTCAGAGAAAAAGCAGCTCCTGAAAATTTTTTAAGGCACCTTAGTTATATAGAAGACTAAGCCTCTCTTAGATGCCCAGGGACACGAGTGAATTTAGATGAGAAAAAGGAGACAGCTGCTTAAGGCCAAAAATCTTCAAGATGTGTAAATAACTTTAGACTAGACTGAAAAAGAGTTTTAAACCTATACCTCACATCACGTACAAAAGCTCCAGTAGGTATTTTTAATCCCACTAGGCATTCATTTTTAGGTATCAACCTTCATTTAAAACCCCTTCAGTTTTAAATGATCCCAGGATACTTCTGAAAATGTTTTCCTTGTACTTTTTTTAGCCAATGTTTGAGGTTTGACTTTTATTTCCCCCCAGTTTGTGGCCTCTACAGATGTTTAATATTTCTTTGGAGGTAGAAGTCTGACAAGTCTGATAACAGCAGGTTCTAACCTAGTTATTAAATGTTAACCTCTTGAGGTTAAACAATTTCTTCTGATATCATTGAAAATGTCCCAGGAATTCTAATGTAGCCTCTTCGTATTTGCATCACTTGTTTAAGGAGAAAAATATTTTTCTTTGCACTCCAGTCACCTTGTGCAGAGCAGTCAGACAAGAAGTCTTTGTGCCCTTAATTAATTTTTTTCTTCCTGTCCTGACAGAACCCCCTGCCAGAAAAACTCCCCAAACCATCTGCAGTTTGCAGGGATTTCAAGGTACAAGAGTCCAGGGGGGCCTATTGTGAAACACAGTAAAGCAACCTCCCTTTACCAACACTTAGTTCAGAAAATCAGGGCCACTTTCAATCCTTCTGCCAACAATCCCATACTAAGGTGTGCTCCATCCCTGAACAGTTAACCCCCTCAGAGATTCTGGAAGAGCAGCACCCTGCAATGTCAAGAAACATTGCAGCTGCTTGGTCTTTATGACTGCTGAGCCATTTATTGATGTGCCTCTGTTCGGATTTGTGTGTCTCACTCAGATAGGAACAATTTAGCTTATTACTCACCCTCTACAAAATGATACATCTACAGACTGACATTTAATGGTACATTCACCCAGAAGAACAGATGAGGTGTCCAAAGCAGTTAAAGGAAGAGGCATTTTCATTTCTAATAGCAGTCAGGATATTGGGAACGGATGACGCATTCATCAGCTAAGTCAAACTGCTGGATATTCGTGTTGCAGTACCAACTTCTATTATAGTCTCATTGATAGTGTTCAGTAATCTCTCAATGAAGTGCACTGTATACAGTAATTGATGTGTAACCTTTCTTCAGGATGAAAATGAAGTCCATGAATAAAAGCTGGATGTTTAGGGCTGCACACCAAGGGCTGGGGTACAGTTCCTCTATCTCTCATTTCTCTGGTGGATGCAAAGAGGGAATGCTTGCAACTTCTTGGCAGGAAGGTTTTGTGACTAAGATGTTCTTTTCATGAAGGCGAGAATCATCTGAGTTAAAAAACTACTTTTGCCCTTATGTAAGAGTCCCTCAATGGACTGGCATCCTGTGTAGTGCTTTGGTTTGTGCTGGGTTCCTTTACTACCACACAGTCGTGTCACTGCCCTCCTTCTCCCATCATGGCATCAAGCCAGAGCCAAGGCAGTGAAAGAAGGCCACATTTCCATGCTGGAGTACATGAAGGTGTCAGTGGTACCTTTGTGAGCATTTTGGGCCTAGCCAGTTTATTCTCACTCACCTTGCTTCCGTAGTAGGCAAGTAGAGCACACATTGCCTCCTTTGAATCTGCAGGACTTGAATTAGCCTTGACATGCTGCAAAAATTGGCTTGAATTTCTTCCCTGGGATTTTCTCATTGTTCCTTTTTAAATCAGGGGCGGCTTTTGTCTGTTTTTCACTCAAAAAGAGTATTGTAAACTGCAGACATCATAACTGAGGACTGTAACAGAAACATGTTTTTTGACCAAATGTTTGTAAGATTGGAAGTCAGCGCAAAAAGTACTGCAGAAGTGTTGTTTGGCTGTCTGACAGAGAAAGTGATCACTTTTTACTGTTGCTGCAAAATTGCCATATAAGGTTACTTAAAAGTTGTGTACTACATCTAACTTTCTATTTAAATAACCAGGACATAGGGAGAGAAAAGCTAGAGGGTGGGGAGGCCGCACCAAAGCTGTCTGTAAGAACATGTTTGATGATGTTTACTTTTTGCTTTTGAAAGAGGAATTAAGTACCTTCTCTTCAGAGAGAGGCAAGAAAAAACATCTTTCTAAGGTACCTGAGGCCAGCATCAACTTCTGTTCACAGACACTGACACACCATTTCCCTTGTCTTCAGCAGGAGCTGCTCATGTATCTGAAGAGAGCCCCTAGGCCCTACAGTATTGATAACTTCCCAGCCAAGGAGTGCATGTTTCTCCCTTCTCAGTTTTTATCATTCACTCACTATCCTCCAGACACATCCTTTGTTAAACTGAAAGCCTTGAGAGAAAGCACCCATCTCTCCAAGCCCCTGATCATGTGTGTAAAAGGCAATTACAATTCTTCCATGTGGAAGATTTTAATGACATCTCCTCCCTACAGCTTGATTTGTACACTGTCTAGCCTATGTGAGAAATGGAGAGTGCACAGCTGTGACTGCCTTCCTTCATGGGTCTGTGCATGGGGGTCAGTACACTGTAGAGCAGAGTCCATGCTCAGCACTGTCAGTCCCTGTTTCTAAGGGACCTTTTCCCTGCCTTTGCCCTTGTAGCTCTGTTACCTAACCTCTGAATAACCATTAGCAACAGACAGAGTAAGGTATTTGGGTATTTCAGTATTTCAGTATTTTCAGTAAGGTAGTTGGGTATTTCTCTCAGTTGACAGCTTTAGACTTCTTGCGTGTCAAAGGTCTTTCTACCAGAACCACTGGTGTGAAGGGTGGGATCAGCTGGGAGATTGGGGGCTTTCTGTACAACAAAGCCCCAGAATTACCTGACATTAGTATGGCACTGGAGCTTTGCTTCTGGCCACAGGTACAAGTACACCTCTTTTGACAATGCTGCAGAGTTTGTCATGTACACTACAGCTGTGTTCTGGTAGATATACGTATGAGATATTCCTCTGTTTAACCCTCCTGCCAGTCTGTGGGAACTGCTCTTTAAACTCCCAGCATGATCAGTCCTTCACTACAGGCCATCCTGTCTATCCTCCTTGAATGTGAGAGAGAAAAATTATGATCTTCATGACTGAAGTTAAAAGCTGTAAATCATGAATGAAACCACGCATAAATCTCAGGAAGCACCAAGATTTAAGACGCAACCTTAGCTTTCCCTTGTTGTCTTTCTTAAAAGGTTTCCTCCTCAATCTTCTGCACATCTCAGACTCTGTTCTGTGGCGTAGAATTCTCCCTGTGCACATACAAGGTTCCTAGTTTGGACAACACAGAGCCCATAGGTGCTGGAGGGGACTGGAGGTGTCTGCTTATGATTAACAACAAGGGCGCTGCTTTTCCAAGTTTCTGAACACAAAGCATTCATTGTGGCATTAATACTATATATCCTTGTGTGTAGTGTGAGTCTGTACAAGTCTGTACTGCTCTGGGATAGACTAGTTTTTCAGTTCTTACCACAATAATGTGTGTTTCAGCATACTTTAATACCTTCAAAATTTTGTCATGATTTCCTAGCTGGGGAATCTTTTCTGCTTCACTTGTTATCCATATGACAGTAAAATAAATAGTCCGTTGGAAGTACACAAAGAAATTTTAGACTTAAAAGTTGGAATGCAGGAGTTTTTTCTTTAAGGGAACACTTCAATTCTGTCTTAGGAGATGTGAGGTTTTGCCAATTTCTTGTTCATATTCATAAGGTATGAAGTCTGAGTAATACATGAAAAATGCAAGTATCCAAGTAGCTAGGAACTGCAAGCCGAAAGTCATAGATAAGAATATGAATAAGGATCCCAGTAAAATGTTTCCATGTTGTTTAAACTCTGGCATTAAGTTACTTCTAGTGAAAGATGCTGCAAACTGAAGTTTTCCAATTTTTTGGAAGAAACAGACTCAACACTGTCAGTGAAAAAGTAAACCTCCCACAGATTTTTCTTTCAGGCTGTCTTCACCAGCTGCAAAAGATAAAAAGATATGGAGCTGAAAATCTTGTTAGCCCACCAAGGACCATTCCCACCCTTTCTGACAGTAGTAGCAATTGTGATTCTGGAGCTGAAGAAAATGTTTTTTGCATGTTGGCTTATTAACAACCACCATTAACACCTACCAATATCCCATGTACTGCAGAATCCGGAATGAGAGCTTGGTCATGTGTAAATGTGTTCAATAAACATGCAGCAAATCAGGAGCTTTTTTTTCCAGTGAACATTTTGTCATGGATGATTACAGATCTGCCTCAGACATAAAGGTCTATAGAGTAAACATGGCAAAGACACCACTCCAAATATTTTCATATTTGTTGCAAAGCAATGAATATCCTTTTGGAGTGCTTAATAACAGCCAGCATCAGAGTGTTCACTGAAAGTTACAACACTTATAAATAAATATACAATCTATTAGCTTTGAGGGAAGTTTGTCTGTAACCCAGGCAAGCTGGAAGTTACTTAGGGCCTAACAAAGGAACAAGGATTTTCTTTAGAAAATCATCCTGTAAGTAATATGACATTATTTTTTGTTCTTTCTATAATAAATATATTTTTTATTATAAATGGGTATTTTTTTATTATTTTTAGATATATCTAAATCGTTTCTGGAGCCTTTTTTTTTTCCTCAGTTTTGCTGAGGTCAGTAAATATAGGAATTTTCCCTTTTATCAGTCTGACACTTATTGCCTTTTTTATTTTTTGCTAGTTGTTCTCTTACAAGACAAAGCCAAAGAAAGGAAGCTTCTGGCCTTTGTAGAACCATCCAGTATTTTGTACACTCTTATCTGCATGGCTGCAAGGGCTAACAAATGGCTATTTAAAAATATTTATTTTTCATTGCTGTAAAGGCAAACTTCAGTCACACTTAGTGTGGATATTATGTGGAAAAGTCTTTCTGGTGGAACATGGGTACCAACTGGAAGAAGCTCAATTTGTTTCTTGATCTGTATTAATTTATTTAAAGGCTGTTAGAAGAGCATTATAAGTATCATGTGTCCGTACAAGATCTATTTAGCTTGTACTTAATTTCTAGAGGTGTAGGAAAGAGTTGTTCCTTTAACTTGTTGACGTCCAGCCATGGTTTTCATATGTCAACATATCCTGTTCTGCAAGTATGCTTTGAAAGACACTCGCTCAGCTGTAGCATTTGCCCATTCCTCAGAAGTATGACTTACTTATTCTTAGGAAAAAAAATTACTTCTAAAATATTAGAGAACCCCTAGCTGAAATATATAATAAAAAATTTATGCAAAGATGATATATCCATTAATACTGTCCCAGACTGATCCTTCTAGAAGCTAACTATTTTTCTTCCAAGTTTTGTTTTTGAATTTCTCTGAGCTTTCGCGATCACCATTTACTCATCTGTCTCTCACCAAAAAAAATCATACACTCAGTGTCTACCAATGTCAGTGACTTTCAGAAGCCGTTGTCTTGTGGGTGCCATGAAATATTCACTAGACAGCTCAAGCTAGTTTCCAAATATAAATATCTGTCTGTGGATAGCTTCCAGAGGCAGATGGGGCACAAATCAAAATTCATATGAATCTTATTTTAAAAAATAGTCCTATAACAAAAGAGCTTGTTTGGATGACTTACAGAATAGATAAAGGAAGTTATCACTGCAAAGTACTCATTAAATTAAATATTTTTCAATTATTAAAAGGAACCCATGTTAATCTACTAGGGAAAAGTTATGTGCTAAGGCACCAATGACAGTGATTTATGCATAATTGGATATAAAAGAACAAAATAACATTGAGCTTGCAGATGTGAAAATGTATCTTCAGAACAAACTGAAGGTTTCTTAGACATTTTCACAGAATAACAATAGTGAGTGCCCTTACATTTAATCTTTAAATCATAGTATCAAAGGATGCAGTCTACTTCCTTGAGCTTCAGGAATCCAGAAACATGGCACATAGCCCACACTTATCAAGGCAAAAAATGTGGACATTTCCAGAGGATAATTATTCCTTGTATTTGAGACTCCTGTAATGGGGCAGAAGAAGGCAGCTGCCTTTTCTTGAGCTCAGGTTACACTGGATTACTTAGTGGCTGCACTTCTAGATCATGATGGAGTAACAGAGAGAGGTGGTGCGTCAATGAAAACATGGGTATATTCTGAGGACTGGGACATCTCAATTTTACTGTACAGGAGTGAGGTGAGAGTATCAGAGGAGGGGAAAAGGGTGGGCCCTGTGCAGTGGGAAATTGGCCTGACTTTCTGGTATTGGTCCGGGAAGTTAGGTGACCTTGTGTTAACATGAACCAGTACATGATGTTCTGGTCAAAAAAGGAATTGCATTTCCTTTAAGGAAATGTAATCTGTGTTTATGAGTATATATTTTGTGTTTAGGGGAATATGGGTGGTCCAGAGTCATCAAGAGCTGCACTAAATGGTGAGCTGTGAACATCAGAACTAGGCACCCCTAGCTTCAGTTTCTCTACATCCCCTCCACTCTACAACAAAAGGAGAATAGGATGGGTGGATGTGAGACTACAGGCAAAGTATCAGGCAACTAAGACTGAAAAACCTGATTTTGTCAATCTAATAAGTACAACCTCCAGAATAATGCTGTATATCAGTATGAGCATAACTAGTATCCTGCTCTCAGATAAGAACCAGTTTTCCCTGCTTTCATAAATTCATCCCCTGGAGAGGATATGGTTACTGAGATAATGATACTGGGTGATAGTGGATGGTATCCAGTATATGAAGCATAACACCTATCGCAGGCATTTTTATCTTGTTTAAATTATAATAATGCTAAGAATACATCCTCAGTTATTTATCCTCTATACCTTTTTCCCAAAGCTTGCATTATCTAATTTCAGAGCCATTTTCACTTGCTTTTTAGTCCATATTTATTCAGGGCATATCTTTGGAAGGTAAAATCATGGAGAGTTTTATAAAAACAATCCTTGCCAGTGCAACACAAGAAAGTATCCCATTTATTGTGGTACAGAATAGTCACAAGATATGGTGCCTGAGCTGTTGCATCACAGGGAGGTAACCATTTTCTTCCCTTTGCCATTGAAGTAGCTCATAGTACCAAACTCTATCCAACTGTGCAGCATAAGAGAAGAGTTATAGAATGAGCTGGCAAAAGAAATGGATCTTTACTCATGATGAAAGTTTGGAATTTACAAAAAAGTATGGAACATCATAAACAGAGAGAAAGTTCCCTATCTTTTGGGACTTGGACCAGTGTGTCAAGGCTGAGAGACATGAAGATATCATGCATCTTGGGCATACCCTGCCTGCAGGTGTTTGGGTGTCAGATCGGTGTGTGCCGTAACTTGTGGTTTTGTGTGGAGGGGAGCTTTGGTCTGCAGGCAGCCAGAAAGCCACCATGTTTCCACATCTGAATGCTCAGTGAAGCCAGAAGGAGAGCACTTCCAAGCTCACCAGCCCTGACTGTCAGGTGGAGCCGTGTCTCCTAAGGGTGCAGGGGCTGTACTTCTCATATGTCTGCTCCCATTCACTGTTGCTCTCTGAATCCATACCAGGACATACCTCCACTGGCACTGAGTGAGAACTCAGGGCTGAAGCCTCAGCCTCCATCTGTGGTCATCGTGGTAGGCATTTTCCTGATATATAAGGAGACCTTTCCCACATGGATGAGTGTGTATCAGGACCTTTCTGTGGCTGTACTACTAGAAGATAGATATCTAGTTAAGAATTTTGACTCCAAGATTAGACATCTTTTTAAGGACATCTGTAACCTCAGCCAGTTGAGAAAGCTTTAGGTGGATGACTGATCATTTTAGGCGGTGAGTCAAAAATGACTGGTTTTGATGAAAACTTTGTTATTTCCTAGCTAGAGACGTTGGTTCAACTAAAGTAAAATATACTTCATGCTGACCTTAAATAAAAAGGACCCAAACTTCCACTGAAAAATCCCTAGAAGATTAAGACCTGCTTGCTTTGCTCCTGTTCTTTACATTGATTACAGTGGCCTTTGGTTAAGGCCCTGAGTGAATTTTATGTTAACATGTGCATGCTAAGTACACATTGTGCAGCCAAAGGTTAGGGGGCTCATAACTTGGAAAACTGAAGCTCTTGCTTTTGTCTGAACCAAAAAGACTTTACTTCATCAGAGAGTACTGATGGATTTTAACTCTGGCTCTGGATAGTCTGGCCTAAGAGCACAAAATCCCTCCCAGGCTGAACTGTACATAGCCCATCCACCTACAATAAGCTGGAGAGGTGGGTGTGGTGGGGTGTGCTGTTTTCCTTAAGCAGGTAAAATCTGGCTGTGCCCCTGTCTGCCTCTCTGTGGGAACTCTCTGTGATGGTGCGTGCCAAGTAGCTCAAACTATCTACTTGTGCTTCCAGCAGTAGAAGCCTTGATGGTGGTTACTTCAGGTGGTGTGAACACCCTTAGCATCCTTGCTTAGCTTGTGTAGCCCAGGTTAAGTATATGGTGCAAAACCTTCAGCATTATCAGCCAGGTCAGGTTAACCCTACTCAAAAGTCAACTGGCAGTTGCCGTGTAAGCAAATCCCAAGGTTTCCTGTACTATTTGTGCTCACTCCTTGGTAGTACTTCACTGTAAAAGTGCAATAATTCTCCCCTCCCTTTTAATACAATATTTTCTTCAGTCATGCTAATCCCCAAAGACTCAGTGCCTAAAGAGCAGCCTCATTGATTTGTCAGCTAGATCAAGATAGGGAGGCGGGGAAAGGCTGGAAGCAAATGGAGATTAGATTGAACAGCTATGCAAAGGATACATATATAGTCAGTATTAAAATGTGAAGAGTAAGTTAATGGCTTAATGTCAGCATCACTGGTGGGGCAGCTAGAAAGGTTAAAAATAAATTCTTTCTGAGTATAATCTGCTTCATTTAGGTATTATGTGAGCTATGAAGATCACCTTTTGCATGATTATTTATTTGCCATCCACTAGCTTAAACATTGGTGATTTTAGGATGAATAATCAGAAATAGGCTATTTTTCTGGGGAGATAGGGAGAGAGCAGGAGGGATTTGCCTGCATATTTTCCCTAACCTGTTTTCCACCATCTCACTGTTTGGGTCATATGGTGTTTACAGATGCTGTTTCAACTAAAGGGAATGATAAAAGAAAAATAAAAGCATTATTCATGGATGGAAGCTAATCTACAACCAGCCTGTATAAACATATGTGAAGACCTGTGGCTGGGGAAGTACAGATCAATATCTCAAATGAAATGGCTCCTCCACCTACCACTCATGGTTAGAAAGTAAAGGAGAGATCAGAGTCCCCCTAAATGGAAATTATAAAGGACTTATTATTCCTCAATAAAAAGACTGTTCAGGTCCATACTAACTTATCCGTCAGTCTTTTCCAGCAGGAAAAAGTTATATATAATATAATTTTTTTTTTTTTTTTCTTTGAAAGGGATAATTGCACCAGATTTCATCACAGTCCTCCTGTGGCGGCTTTCTTTGAAGCTGAGCAGATAAACAGTGTCTTCAGGGACTCCATCTAAACACTTTACACACATTTGTTCAAAATGAAAATGTGAGCTGGCAGCAAGCCAGACTTCCCCCATCTTCTCCCGCTTTCTTTCTGACCCCCAAGAGACACCACGGATGTGTACACACTGCACGTGGGCTTTTCCTCTCAGAATTCTGAGCATCTCAGAGCTGGGCTACTGCTAGAGAGAGAGAGAGAGAGAGACTAGGTCTTCAGCTAATCCCAGGATGGTTTTACATTTTATGGCTACTAAATTTATTCAGAATTCACCTCTTCTTTCCTAATTGCATGGCAACATAAGCCTGTACATTTTAGGGGGTTATGTACCTTGCCTTCAGAGGCGATTTGCACAGCTTCTCTTTCCTGTCATTTGCTTTACCTGTAGAGCTCCGTATAAATCCCTGCTGCAGGTCCACTCAATTAATGTGGAAGGGTCACTGAGCAGGCAGAGGCAGGAAAAGTAGGCCATCAATATAAACAATAAAAATTCAGTAGAACTTTTGATGCCCTCTGCAAATCAGTGGCATTGCTCTTCTAGATGTCAAACAAAAATGTGTTACCGTTTACAAGATAAGCTTAGAGAACAGCTAAAACTCAAACAGAAATTTCTTAGCTACCTCCTTGTCAGCTAAGAGCATCACTGAGACCATTGTTGCCAGCATATCTAGCAAGCTTGCTGCATGCAAATAGCACTTGATTTATTTCACAAGCTCCCAGATAAACCCAGTGATCATTCCAACTGCTGTTAGCCTGAAGCATACTACAGAAGCATGGGGAGTACTCAGGAAACAAAAACTCAGGGAAATATGTGTGAAATGTAATCCTGTTACCATTTGCCACATACTGAATGCATGTGTCATCAGCACAGGAAATGAATAAGCTATAGATCAGGAATATCCCCTGGACCTAGGAGACAAGCTGTAGATGATTTTTCATTGAGCTAACCTCATAATCTAGACAAGCTTTCAAAATGTGTAGACACTGCTCTCCTTATCCTGGCAATACCGCCCACATTTCTTTCCTTGCTTCATGTTTATTATTGGGTTTAATTGGCCAAAATGATTGACATGTTTCTGCTTCAATACAAATTCTCCTGGGTCGAGGGTTGAGGCTTAGCAAGGGGATTAGAAATAGGCCTTACTTGATGTTAATGGATTCCTGTCTAGTACAAAGGAAGCAAGGATGAAAACAATAATACTACATTTTTCCAGTAGAATCATTGTTGCTTCTTTTCTTTAGTCCCCAAAATTAAAAATGTTCTTTATATTTCTATTTTTGATGTGGCATCAAATCATGAGCATTAATGTTTGCTGTGATGCATTTTATAATCAGTTTATTCATTATTTAATGGTGGACGTATTGCTTTTTCCCTCACTCACATCTAGGAAACCAGTTTTACATTAAATTTTTAGTTTTTGGAGATATAACTGATATAAGCATGTGGTGCATAAAGCAAAAAGCAGATGGGGTTGTCACCTGTGAAGAGACTGAGAACATGTTTCATTTCCCTCAAGGAATCCTCTTTGTATGCCACTATCATGAAAATGTCCATTTTCTGGCTCAAAGCTTAAGCCAAAGAAGTCCCTGCCAAGCAATTACCTGACTGTTTTGGAATTCACTGCCTGCTTTCTGTCTCAGAGCCATACATTCCTGGAGGTGGGACAGGAAGTTCACAGGTTGGGATTATCTAGGTGACTGACAAAACCAGCACTGTGATGGTTCCTCATATTACCATTATTTCTCCTTAGCAGCTAAAAGTGTGACCCTCCCTGTCTTCTTAAAGGGGAACCTCCGGTGACACTGGATGGTACAGTTGCAGCACTAAATCCACTGTTGGTAAAATTCATCCTTGAGCTGAGGGTGGATAAGCTACCTGACCCCACAGGGCCTGAAGTGCAGAATTTAGTTATCAAAGATATCTGTATTTACTGTATTTACTATGATCATCAGCAAAACCACTGTCCTAGTTCTGCTTACCACTGCTTCCTGCCCCTCCTGCAGCTGCATGAGTACAGAATTGAAGGTCTGCTACTTAAAAAGATGCCCCAAATCTTCTGAGATCTCATAATGACTACAAGCTCAAAATGTCTGTTTTTACCATGTCTTTGAGTATCCTGCTGTTGCATTTGAAATTCAAGTGAAATTCTCTTTGGCCGTCTTGAGTCTGCACACATCATGTGCAAAGCAACAAGGGGTGCTCAGGAAAGTTGGAATTTATTTTTGACATACAGCATTATCCTGGCACAGAAATTTCAAAACACTCAAAAAGGAGTTTGAAACCCTTTTTGAGTGTTTTGCACTTTTTTTCTGAAGTTCACAGTGTCAAAGTCACATATGTATCAGTGTCCCATTCCCCCTTCTCCCGGTAATTCATCCTCAGGCTGTCATAGAGTTCTCAGACAATAATCAGTTTCCAGCTACCTCGCCCTGCAGTCCAGACTCCCAGCTATGGATAAAAGCTCTGACCTTTACATTCAGAGCCTAAGGTGCCTCTGTAGTAATAACAGCTCTTTAGGGAAAGTAAACTGTAGGTAGGGTGATCCCTGTCGCTGCTTCACAGGTAAGCTGCAGCCTGAGTGGGAGCTCTGTGATGTGAGCATCATCCCTCCCAAAGCAGGAAGATTTGGCTGAAGAAATCCAGAGCATCCCCTTCCCCTGATGTAGTTTTCTCCTCTGCTGATTTTTTTTCCTGTGTTATCATGAAAATTGGTCATGAGGCCTACAGTACTGAGTCAGAACACTGGGGCAGCCAGCATTTAATTTGACTGAGGATGGCATGTCTATCTGTTCTCTCTTCTTGTTTAAACTGAGCTGAGTCATTTGTGATGAATAGCTCTAATGGCCCTGTAGATCAACTATGCTGCTGCGTTTTGGTGTTTCAGGAAGGTAGGGTAAGGACTATTGAGGTTTTACCAAGGAGATTAAGTGTAACCCACATGGAAGGTATAGTAAAGAAAGCAGAGGCAAAAGAAGGAAAAAAAAAAGCAACAACAAACAAAACAAAACAGCAAGCAAACAAAACCAAAATCAAAAGCCTTAAATAAAAATTATTGTAGAGAAAAAAGTTGGATTATTTCTTTTCATTTTGTGATTCAGGAGTGCTTAGAAAGAATGCACCTTATGATTATACATTTTATTTCTCATTGGCAGCAAGACTAGAAACTGTCTGGAAAATGCCTGTGGCATGAACTTCGCAAAATACACCAATAAGAATTACTAAAAGGCCTCACAGTACATGATCAATTAATTTTTTTTTTCTTGAACTTTTGTGTCACTTCATATGTCACACCTGACATGCATTTTCTTTTGCCGTGGTCTCTACATTAATGTTCAGGTTGCAAGCAGGGGGAATGGAGGCAGAGATGAAGGCAAACAGCCAGGAGTTCTAGTCTTTGAAATGACCCTCCCAAGAGCTTTAAGTGAAAACATATGTAGATTTTTTTAAAATGTAAATAAATCCTTCACAATTGTTCTAGAATTCCTACCCTTTTTGTTCAACTTTGCTTCTAGCCAAGAAACTGTCTACATTCTTAGTCTAAACACATCCTCCTTGTCTTTAATTTTTCATAATTAAACACATTTTCCATCGTGTGTAATCCAACTGGGGCAAGTCTAGATGATTGCCTTTCCATGTTGTTATAAATCGAGGCCCTTGCTGCAGAAAGAGGGGAGAATTCTCTGAGCATGCCCAAGTAAAACATGAACAAACACAAGACCCAAAACAGATTTAAATGTCTCTGCAGTTTGCCAACTCCTTCTCTGACCCCACAGCATTTGACTGTAATAAGGTAGTGCAGGCACATCTGCTGCATTTGCTGCAGCCCTGCATGCTCCTGGAGGAGGTGCATTGCTTGCGGATTGCTTGCAGCCGCAATGGCTGTGGTGCATATCTCTTCATTTTGAAATATGTGGGAGTGCTCCTAGAATGCCCCAAAATAGAATGGTGGCCTGCAGATTCACCCTCACTTTTCCCCATCTGATGTGATCCATGATGCAGTTCTCTTCGAAATTTAAGTGGTAGCCTGCACTACTACTAGAATATTCTGACAGTTTGTGACAGACACAACCAAATTGCCAAGGCATTTCTTGTAACTCAGGAACAGCTGACCAAGGGTCCTCTCAAGACTGAGGTAAAGGAAGGCTAGGATGAGAAACCTTCATTTGTCTGCTTTAAAGAACTAACTTTTCTCATTGACCATGATTTGAATATGAGTGGAGTTCTGATTGAGGTTTGGAAACATGCAGCACAAACTCTTAAAATCCTGCAGGTAGCCAATGAGAGTTGCCCTTTGTAGTTAGATAACTTCAGTGTTTAAAATATTCAAGGAATTTCCTGTAGTAAGTAGAGAAAAGTAAAATTATACTGAAAACTCGGACACAGCTGTATCTGCTTATCTTAAGTAAAACTGGGAAGTTTTCAAAGGATTCTGTTCTTTGTGTCTCTTTACATCTGGTCAACTAAACACAGAAGATGCAAAATAAAGATTTCCACCAAAACAAAAGAAAAGATGCTTGCAGCATTTTGGTGTTGTCTGAAAGCAGACCAGTCCTACAACAAGAATTTCAGAAATATCAGAAGAATTGAGTATCTATAAAATTTTCAAAATTCTCTCTAGTACAAAAAGGACCCTTGTCTTGGATCTGTTTATCTTCAATTGAACAGATTCTCTGTATTGCTTTTAGCCCCCTTACTATTTAGCTCACTCTTTTTAAAACTTAATTATTTTGCTGACATAGAAGATGTTTTTGTGAGTGAAGAGGTCTGAGATCCATTCCCAAGTAGTTACTCATTTCAGATGCTCCTGCTTCAAAATCATGTGACATATAATTTCTGAGGAAAACAACACCATGAAATGCTCAACACCTTAATCCTGCTAAGAGAATAAGCAGCATCTTTCAAGGGTCCTGACATAAGGAACCAGAGGTTCTGCTCCACGGAGACACATGAGGGACAGAGAAAACTTAGCCAAAGCCTGCTTTCTCAAGTCTTTCACTTATTTAGGACAAGCGCAACAACAGGTGTTCATGCATATTTGCTGTGTGCTTTGAAAGCACCTGCTCACCCCCACTACATGACTGAAGAGCCCTGTGACCAGAGTTACAGTCACTGAAGCACCTAAGTACAAATCATGTAAAATTAGACCACCATGCTTTTGAGATTATTCCATTTTTCATTTATTATGTCTTTTACAGATGACCTGTCTCCTGATGCTTTCTTTGATTCTTAGTTTACATCTGGAGTCTTACAGAGTTTAATTTTTTTGCTGACATTTCTTGTTTATTTGTCCTGTCCCACTCTAACTTCACCAAGATTCAGCCTTTCTGTTGTTCTGCTTCTGTGGAAGTTGCATGGTATACAGTTATATAGCCTATTTCTAATATTTACTCTTCAGAGTGAAAGACTTTGCCTTCTATATTTTGCTTTAGTTATGTTCATGCTTGCTTCTCATATGTCTTTTATGGTTTCTTTAGGAAAAAGAAAAAGAATCCATGATGTACAGTTTGGCATGCTGTGGACAAACACTGGGTATAATCAAGGATTAAATGATGAAATGACGCAGTGTTTCAAATTGGACAAAAAAAAAAAAAAAGGACTTTGTGACTGGAAAATTTACCATCCATCATGATGCCTCTGCGAAACTGCAGATAGTATGTCAATCCTATTAGCAGCGTTAACATCCAGCAAGGTAGAGGTCATCTCTCTCTCACACTTGTCAGGCTTGAGACCGTATTTGAGTTATGGCTCATATTTGATGTCCCTGTTTGCACTGCTTTCAAAATTTTCAGTGCAAACACAAGCTACAATAAGTGCCTTTCTTTACATACCGCTTGCCTTTTACCCAACCATGCTGCTAAGAAACCAAACAGCCACTCCTTGCCCCACGAAAGGGGAAAAGGCTGTTGTAGCAGCCTGCGGCCATGTGAGAGCAAACAGGAATGACTCACCAGCTGGCCTGGGTGTGCTGTAGCAGAGGGGATGTAATCCCACTTTGATACCAGGTGATGGATTTGAGAGAGCAGACCTCTGCAGATCCCTAGGTCATTTCACAAACAAGCAGAGCAGGTTCCACCCTTGGTGTGAGCTAAACACGTACCTAAGTGTGCTGAAACCCAGGGGGCTTTTGCTTATATCCCAGCATGGATCTAGCTTCCTTTCATCAGTGGCTATTAAACTGAGCATAGTCTTCAGTGCAGGAAGTTCCTAAGCTGCTCAATGGCAACAGAGAGAAGTGAATGCCAGAGGAAGGACAGGTACTCTGTTGTGCCCTTCTTATGACTTTTCATTAAACTGATCTAACATCAACAGCATGACACAGGGCAGGATCAAGTGTGCCATTCCTAAAGTTCCTGAAACCAAATTACATAAATTAGGTGATAGACTAATGTGATGTAGGTGATGGCCACTGTAACTCTGGTTCTACCAGCATAAGGAGACAAATATGCACTGATCAATATTTAACTTGGTTTGTTGATCCAAAAGACAATAAGGAAAAACACGGCTAATGTAATGGTGGAGAACAAACAGAAACTCAGGACAAATGGACATGAATAGAATGTTTTCCAGTCCATCTTTGTCTCTGCGGGTGTTGGGTGTTCCCAGTTTTCATTCTGATGTGCAAACAGAAGAGTTTCTACCTCCAGCTCCACAATTTCCTCATGCTCTTTGCAGCGCCCTGGTCCCATGGAGAACCCTTAAAGAACACTGAAAAAACAGAGGTCAGCATTTGAGAAACTGGCAGATTATGTTGACAGGCAGTACTTGCTTTTGATCCCAGAAAGAAAAGTACAAAGATGAGTGAAAAATCTGATAAATACAGTACAAAGAGGGAGAAAAAGCCCAAACAAACTAAACAACCCACCTACACAACAGGAGCAAAAAAGGAGCAAACAGAAATACGGAAGAAAGTGTCTAAAATCTGAAGGACTTCAAAAGTGATCTTGTTAGAGATATGAACTGATTAATTTTTCTTTGAAAGAGAAACTGAGCAAAATCTTAAAACCTTTCAAAAATTTCTCTCCTTTCAAAAAAATTACCTGTAAGTTCCAAAAGAACACATCAGGCGTTTTCTCTTTTTCATTTCATTTGTTAGCTGTAGCTTTCTATGTCCTTTCATTTACCCAAATCTTGTCTTTTCAAGCCAAATTTACTGGATTAACCTTGTTGCTCAGATAGCAACGTTTAACTCCAAGATAAGCCTCACAAGGGGATTTATGTGAAAAATAACTTTTCAACCTCCAGAGCCTCTTCCAGCTCTGACTTAGTCATGGAGGAGAGTCCATACCAGCTGACCCAAAGGCTATCCTGGCTTGGTGCCTGGCTATAACTCAGATGTTTCTGAGCAGTGGCCAAGGGAGTCTGTCAGAAAGCAAAACATATGGAAGATGTTTTTCTCTGAACTGTGGGGCCTGAATACTGAAGTAAGAGGTCCAGCAAACAGCAATATGGCTCATCTTCAAAGCAGGAAAGGAATAGTGTCTCATCATGCCTGAGAAATGCTGTGGTAACAATTATGCAGAGAATAAGCATCAGGAACTGTGTGATTCACTGGTATCAGTCTGGTTTCTCCAATCAAAAGACCAATCTGCTGAAATGAAGGTGACTGTGAGTGAATGAAAGCTAGTTTGTGTCTGGATTATGATGGAAATGGAGGTTAGTGTTCCTCATGGTGAACTGCAATAATTTTGCCCAGACCTGTTGTGAGTTCTGAGTAGGTAGCAACTCAAAACTGAATCAAAAGCCAAAGTAACATAGGATGGACACTGAAGATAGATCTCTAACAAAGACCAGAAGCAGAAACACACAATATAGTAGGAATGTGAATTGCATTTTTTAACATATGAAACATCCCTGGATATCCTTGAGTTCCAGAGTTCTGTTATGTCATGACAGAGCAGCCCACAGATGCAGGTGTCAGAGCTGGTCAATATTCTGGCTGCAGATGGTCTGATTAAAATGATGTCTGATTAAAATTGCTAAATCTTGAAATGGGGAGAAAGCACAACGGCCTGCCCTTCTGCCCAACTCCAGCATTCAGAAACCTTGAATAACACCTTCCCTTCCTGACACCCTCTCCTTTCTCAATCAATCACAGGACTGACTTAACACCATGAAAGCAGACAATTTCATTTTACAGTCTTTTTATGTGTGTTCTGGTGCTGGAGCATTTAGAACTTTCATTTCCAGGCACCGTGGGTGAGAAACATACTCCTTTAAAAATAAAGTGAGATTTTCAGGCAGTAATCTCTGTGCAGCAGCTATAGTTTTCAGAAAAAAAATGTTCAGACTAAAAGTGCAAAGCCTGTGACTGCTCATAGACTCCCTGTCTGCACCAGGCCTTATGCAATAAAGCCACAGTCTGGCTGAGACCCCAAAACATTCACAAATTTTAAGTAATAATATGATAAAGATATAATGTATTTTTTAAGATAATCCTGTATGAGCACAGTTATCTAGCTAAAGAGATCTGTCTTTAAAACCAACTAGAAAAGACATTGACTCTCCTGCACACCAGTTGCTAGCTGGCATGTTTCCAGGCATTCTTTCTTTCACCAGTTAACACAGCAATAAGTGAGAGATATTTAAGATTTTAATTTCTGCTAAAACCTGACCATGTGGGAGATAGTCCTACTTTTTGTGTGATATATTCTTTTTATGTGAAAAAATAAGATCCAGCTAGTGCTGGAATCTTTGCAAGATGAGTGTTCACTGGTGAGCAATTCATATTTGCAATATCTGCACGATATAAAAATACCATTAAAATATACCTCCTTAAAAAGAGCAATTGCCAAATGCTGTCTTACACATTGCCTATGGGCCCAACTGCTTTATTTAGTTTTTTGTAAATGCTGTTTGTGATTTGGTCTACTCTGCTGCCACAATCCCATTTGGCTGTCACTGTCACTTTAGATGATGCTGGCCTGAGCTGTCCCATTGCAGCTGACCTGAACTTCTCCTCAGGAGCTGTGCTCACAGCCACATCCAAGCGTGCTCAACTAGGATCTGTGCCCCAGCTGGGCAGCCATGGCACAGTGCTCCTCTTGGCAAAACCAAGCCCACCCTAAGAGGAAAATTCACACTTTGTTTGATGCAAGTCTTAATTCTTGAGAATTAGCAGTGGAATTTGCCTACCACTGTGTCTGGCTGGACATTCAGGAAGTGCCTCCAGGAAAGGCCAGACTGTGGGCATCTGATCCATAAGCAGATTTTTTTTTTCTCAGCATATCCATCCACATAAGGTACACAGTGCAAATGTTACACAAGGTCTCGGAGTTGGGCTTTCAGTTACTAATGTTGAGTCTTACCTCGTTTTCTTTAGAACTACTGAACTGATAAAGACAGGCTGAAAAGTCTATCTGTCTAAGTGCGTGTGTGTGTGTATTTTATGGCCAGGAATTTTCTGCACTGTTTCTCATTTACTTTTGTGATGGGCACTAGGCCAGGATGACTGTCTGCCTCCAACTGAAATGGGATTATAACTTTATTGAGCATTTTTCACCAATGTTTTGGGGATGAGGAAAGTGGACAGGCTGTGCAACTCCAGAGACCTCCAAAGTGATGACTTGGGCAGCTCTGAGTGCCTGTATATGGTATTTACAGGCCACATATATATATAGGATTGATTATTGGGTTTTCAGTGTGACAAACTTATGAGGGCAATTTTAAGAACATTTGTATGTTCCTTTGATAGGGGGAAAGATTGAGTATGACTTAGTTTCTCAATTTTCCTTCCATGCCAGAAGAGCCTGAAGCAAGCCTCTGGCCTGTTGCACTATTTCCCCAAACAGAAATTTTAATTTATAATGCTGTCCACAGGTCCTCACAACAGGGCTAGTAGACTGCATCACTAAATTAAACAATGGCCAGCTCTCCAGCTGGAAAATTGATTAATAGAGAAAAAGGCACAGAAAAGTACATAGCAATCTTGCTCTCTACTCTGCTATTTCTTCCATTGCAGGTAGGTCCCCTGTACAGCAATTTTATTTTAACAAGACATCCACTTCAGCTTGACTCTGTACTTACATCATTCACAAATATATAAAAATCTCCAGAATGAGTTCCTATGCCTTCTCATACAGTAAACAGAAAATAAAAGACATTTAAGAAGATATTAAAGATCTGATTGAAGTAAAAAAAAGAAGTAGGAAAATTTGGAGATAATGAGGCCAGCCTATCCTTACTTCACCTAGCGGCCCAGAAGATTATAGACATAATTTATGGCATCCACTCTTGCTGTGCAATATGCTGTGCAACAATAAAAGAGAACACAAGATGCATTGGGTAGTAGCAATGGATCGATTTGATCAAAAATTCTGAACATTTACTCTGAATTTTGTTCCCTTTGGCAGTTTATGGAGAGAACACGGGGCCTCCAGCCAGCTTCTCCCTCTATGCTGTGTGTACAGAACCAAGTCTGTCTCTTATGTATCAGGTATTTTAAACATCAGATGTCTGCCTACCTGTCTGCTCAAACGTAAGCACTTAAATAAAATTTGTGGGTTCTTTTTGGTTCACACACTCTCCACCAAGACAACCAATATATTAGGTTAAAGGTCACAAGGATTTATACTCTCTATGGGCCTTCAGTCTCCAGCTCAGAGATGTGAACCCATTCAGAGGCTGCTCTCTGACACCTGTAGTACATGTGATTTGCTTTGAGAAAAAAGAGAGGTGAGCTGAATTTCCCAGGAAAGTTGCCTGATTCCCACAGCTGAAGCCTAAGGATAGCTCCAAACATCATGGAAAGTCTGGGAAGTCATGCTGCATGCTTCCAGATCTGCAGTGCTGAAAGAAGCCCCATACATGGAAGAAGCAAGAGGCATGTATTTATACAGAAAGCTTCTCTTCTTGCCCCCTGTGAAGCTCTGACTTTTTTTCTTTAATCTAAAAGTAGAAAAAACCAACCAACTTACCAACAACAATAAAAAAAAAGGTGTATAAGGAATATGTCCTGCTTTTGTATGTTGAAAGCTTAACAGCAGGCAAAATTACTAGTGCGATAGAAAAAATAATTTGACCACACAAAAAACCTCTCATGTGCTAAAAGTTGAAAAGGCCTTTGTGGATTTGATTGGGGTGTGTCAAGGGAAGTGAGACAAAGGAAGTTTCAGGTGCAAATTACTCTCATGCCATTACATTTCCAGTCTATTAAAAATAAGATATTTTCATTCACTTCAGAAACTTAAAAGCAAGACAGCACTAATATAATGGCATGTTTTAACAGAGGGAGTGAAAAATAGGATCATATTTGATGAAAAGTCTAATTTTCAAATCCTTAGCTTATATCCACTAAATTGAAAGCAAGGAGGAAAGTTAACATCTGATTTGGGTTGACAGCTTTGCAGCCAATACAATTTCCCTTTCCACTACTATTTTCTAACAAATTTTTTGCCCCTGAGAGTCTTTCTGTAGCAGAATGCTGGCAGCAGCAGAACCCAGAAGAAGGAACTTGGCTGTTTGCAGGAAAGGATCATTCTCATTAGGAGATGTCAGCTGCCGGCTGGCTGCTGAGATTTACAAGAGCTGGTTCCAAAACTCAAATGCTAAGTGCCTCTTTCCCTCCTCTCAATCCTACTTCATACTGGAGCAAGGAAAGTTAAGAATTAAGATGGGGGAAGAAAACTCTTACAGTATTGATTTGTCAAATAGAGCTGAAAGCATAAGCATAAACAGACAAGCATTCTTTGTCCTGCCTGGTAGCATCAAAGAAAATATTCACTAAACAATAACCCCTTTCATAATGAAAGTCACTACAATCCCACTAATGAGTGCTGTTGCAGTGGCCACAGCTGCTCTAAAAATGTATGTATAGTTTTGATCTTGTGGCCTCTGCAGGTCTGGTTGTGCCCAGGACTATTCATTCTATGAACTTACATTTCTCTTTAGGTCACTGAAGGAACAGAGTTAAGGGCATTATATGGAGCAATACAAAGAAATCATTCCAAGGGGATATGGAACCAGGGCCTCCATTACACTTAGTATTTACCCCAAAAATATCTGCCACTATTTCTCTTCTGAAATCAAGTTACTTTTGAGAACCAAATCTGAATGACTAAGTGCTACTGGTGATGCTTTTGTGATATACGCATAAGTCTGTCAGGCTTTCAGTGAGACTGCAGCTCTGCCTGGGGATATACCAGCCACTATATTCCAGACTTATGCCCTTTGGAGTTTTCCTGGCTCAGAGGCACACAAAGTGCATCCCGGGGCTATTTCTAAAATTATTACGTATAATTTTCCACCCCTGTGAGTCCTGCAATTGTACTGATGTTAGTAAGGCATCTGGTTTTTCAGGAAAGTATTTTAAAAGAAAAATCCAACCAATAATTTTAGAATGTGCTTTTAATTGTATTCTGTTTTATTACCCACCACCATGACCCCATGAAGCAGGGGTTGAGTGTATGGCAAAATAATTTTGTCCTGACTTGAAAATGGGTTTATTACTTGTCAGGTAAAAGGCAAGGACTGATTTTTTTATACTGATTTTTTTGAATGGCAGATCACCAAACATACACAAACAGAGATATATAAACAAGTTTATTTTCTGTACTGCACATACAATATGCATGTGTATGTGCATCTTAAAGCAAATATTCTGCCCTGCTAATCTGTCTCTGAATGCAAATCCCAGTGCCTCCTGTTGAATTCAGAGGGCAGACCAAAAGGCATATAGATTTTCTTTCTGTTCCCTTCCTCAAATGACTTCTGATACCTTTTGGAAATACAAAAAGTTCCCTGTATGTAATTATATAAAGCAACCAGACACCTCTGTACTCAAGTGAGAAAAATAAAAATAAGCCCAGAAAATGGAGGCCTGTCTAGCCTGGGATCCCAGGTACTTTTCTATGGTATTATGATTTTGTGTGACCCTACATCCATGATCCCCAAGAGGTATTTTTCCCAAACAAATCATGCAAAATCATTTTCCCCAGAATCATCATGCAGAACTTCCATGCTTCCCAAAAGCTGCTGAAGGTACGTTTGAGGGCCAGGTTGCTCTGGTGGTGAAAATCCTGCTGCTGGAGATCCCCTGTGTGCCTTTGCATGAAGCTGCCTACACCTCAGTAGTACCAAGGGCTGAAATGAAGCTCTGTGGCACTGTCTTTCCCTGCTGTCCTCCTCTGCTTTTCCTAAACATGAAGGGTGTAGCAGGGAAGTCTAGTATCATGGGCACTCGCAGCAAAAGACTACATTGTACAGGAAACTGAAGCATGGACAGAAATTTTTATCTGGCAGCCCCTGGAACACCACCTGGGTTTCAGCTCTCCTCGATGACAGAATTGACAAATTAGCCATGAGATGCCAGCTCTTACAACTCCACATGCATTTCCTACAGCTGAGAGGCACAAGACGTGTACAACAGAGTTTGGTGATTCAAGAGAGGAGGAGGATTGCTGTCTCCTCAGGGACCCACCTTTCCAAGAGAGGATGGAAATGGTTCAAGCCTGTAGCACTGAGTGTCTGGGCATGCTAATGATGGCTCCCTTGGGAGTTTCTGATAACTCTTTCCCTCTCCCTGCCAGGTATACAGATTAGGCAGCATCCATTGTTGGGGGCTGACCTGGCAGTGTCAGTTTAATAGGTGAACTCGGTAATTTTAGAGGTCTTTTCCAACCGTAATGAATCTATTATGATTCTACAAGTCCTGTGGCTTCATAATATAATGAGGTCAGGCCTAGTGTTAGAGCACTCAAAACTGGTAACATCCCTCCTCCTTCCATTTCTCCCTGGTTGCCTCTGACCCAGCACAAAATGCCTTTCCAAATTTTGGATCTAGTTGCCAAAGGAGTGACAGTCTATTTCACAGAGTTGTTCTGAGTACCCAAAAGATTGTGAGGCATTCAGATAAAAGCACAATGGCAAGATAAATAGCTAGGAATCAACATAAGCACTGCCAAGCCCTCAGGATATTGTGAAAGCACACAGCTCCCGAGGTCCTCACTTCTTTATCAAACAGTAATCCAGTACCTAATATTGTCTGGAAATTGGGGGGGGGGTTGGGGGTGGAGGGGGTGGGTGTGTGCACATAGAAGGAGAGGAGATGTCTGTTTTGGGAAAGGAAGGAAACTCTTCTTTGATGGATAGCTTGGTAAATGACAGCTATATGACACTACCAATATGTCTGGGATATTTGAGTTGAGCAGGGAAGATGGATGGATTGATTATCGGTCAGGGTTGGAGGAGCCACCTAAGAGTGCTTGACAGATTTCTGAACTATATGATGAAAAATACTTAAAACTATTTTTAGACTAGCTTTACATACAAAATATATGGGGAGGGGGCTTTTGAACACTTCTGTAAATGTTCATCTATGATGGTCAAGTATCAGCCAAGTGGTAAAGTTCACTGTGATGTGAAATTTCTACCATAAAACACTGGTTGCACTTGGGTTGAAATAGAGGTGTGCAGCAAAAACTTTCATGCTGCTTTTCCACCACTTTGGAAATTAAGATATTAATAATAACAACATTATAAATAAGTTTGATGTTGAGTCTTTCCAAATTTGCAGTAGCATTTGTCATCTTTAAAGGGTGTCACAATGGATATGGCCCCAAAACCTGATCCATTATAGCTCAGGGAATCTGTAGTCTTTAGTTTAGCTCCTTTTATAACTGCAGTTTTTAAAGTTATCACCAGATGTATGTAATTACTCAGAGTTGCTGTAAAATCATTCTCAGGGAAAGGAATTTATTATTATGGCTATAATTCTTTTTACAAGATATGGAAGCAAAATTATGCTTATAAGGTTGTGTTCTTTGATTAAACTCATTGTTGACCTATTAAAGAAATTTAACTTTTTTTTTTTTGTTTGCACTAGGAGTTTGATTGTATTGCTTAAGTCAGGGCGTCAAACACTAGATTTTGCCAGTTTTTTCACAAGGATGGTATTGTGTGATTGAGGTCATGGTTTTGTTTCCTCACACTCAGCTCACCAGCCCTACCCAATGATTAAGCTGTTGTATTTTGTCTCGAAAACCTAATGGAATTAATTCCTTTTTAGTGGGTTTGGTAAGGAGGCTACATATTTTTGGTCCTTCGAGTCTTGCAGTTAAACCAGTGGGTCTAAATCATAGAAGACTGGAAAGTACAAGGTTTGAACATCTTTTCTTATCTAAGTTTTTCTTGATAATACCTGAAGTTGTTACACATATAGCTCTGCTCTAAAGCATTTTCCTGGAGCACTTGGAGGGTTTTCAAAGGCACTTAGAGTGGAAGGGGATAAGATATTACCAAGAGCTATTAAAAATATCCAGACGTTATTATCTAAAGAGCTTCACTTGCACTAAAACAAGATTCTCAGTATGACTATACTTCATGAACAGTTATTCACACACAAGATAAACATTACTGTACACATGTTTTCCCACTTTTCCTGGAAAATCTCAACTTAAAGGCATGACATGGTCTCAAATGGTCCAGTTTTATTACTCAGGCTGTATGAAACAATAAAATATCAACAGAACCCAAATGCTAAAAGAAT
Source organism: Certhia americana (assembly GCA_018697195.1). NCBI lineage: Eukaryota > Metazoa > Chordata > Aves > Passeriformes > Certhiidae > Certhia > Certhia americana. Next base: position 18,781,881 of record CM031857.1, on the reverse strand, counting down.
GCTCTGTGTTTTGCTTCCGCTTCACAAATGCTGATTCTCTTTGACTTTCTCCTACTTTGCTGTAAAGTTCTCAGGAATCTGCATTTCATTATCACATCCCTATGAGCTTGGCATTAAAATATACACACTTTTGGATTGTTGTGCTACACACAAACCAGACAGTATCTCTCCCATAGATCTGAAGAACGTAAGCAGCGTGTTTTACATATTAAAGATCACTTATCGATTCATACACATTTCCCCTTTCTATTTAACACTCTAGAGTTTAATATATGGCATTAAGGCCAAATGCATTGCTTTCCTTTTCAGATCAGAAGAGATAACACAAAACTTATAAAGAATGCATGAAGCTCTAAATATAGAACTGGATTTCAGCTAGTTTAATGCTGCTTCCTGTGCAATAGAAGCGTGTTTTACCTCTGGTATGCAAAAGCAACACGTACCCAGGGCCTAGATACAGCATTTAAGAGCCAACAACTAAATGCCAGGCATTGGAAAAGCATGGAAGCACTTCACAAAGGCCTTAGCTTGGCTGTTAATGGCAGCTTTACTGTTGGCTTTGACCAATACAAAAATAAAGCAGACCTCCGTGGAATATTGCAGTCAAGCGTTCAGAATCTGGTGCACTTAGAGACTATTTTAATAAAATGACAACAATAATGAACTGTAGTTTGACACAGTGTGGGCAATAAACTCAATGGAGTCTGAAGCAAGCTCCCAGAAATGAGGCAGCCATAGTAAAATACAGTGACTAACTGTTATATGGCCAAAGCAAAGGAAATACCTAGGGAGTAGGTTCCAGTGCACTCAGCAATGGGAATAATTCTAGATAGAAAGGATTCTCTCATTCAAATGCCAGTGAACATTTGCAGGTATCTGCTGCAAATCAGAGCAAAACAGAAGCAAATACTAACCCCTAAATGAGAAACACACAAAAACAACATAGAGGACAGAAAGCCAAACAGGAACAGCTGAACAGTCTGTGGGAAGAATCCAAAACTAGATTTTTAGGGACTATATTTCCCTGGGTTCTACAGGCTGGACCATAGGCTTGTGGGCAATGGGTGCAATGCAAATTAAATCCTGAGGGCAGAGTATAAGTAAAATGGTGGCCAAACACAAGACAAATCAAGGTGCTACTCAATTAACCACTATCAGTTTTCATACTGGAAATAGGAATAGAGAAATACACCTTCTCCACCTGGAGAAAAGAGTGACTTTTTTTTTTTACCAAACAAGCTAACTTTCTAGATGATAAATCCAAAGCACATGAACGAAAGAGAATCTCAAAATTTCAGAAAGCCACTTACAGGGGAAAAATGGGACTGTGTGATGCATCATCATCCTAAGATAATGAGCTAAACATCATCACCCAGACAGACCTAGTCACTTTAATTCAGTAACTGGAAATTTCAGAGACAGAAATTGGGGTCTGGACTCCAAACATTGTATTCTGGCAGCTAAATGGATTTATTGTGCTTAGAAAGTCTCAGTACTGGATTCCTTTTCATATCATTTTATAGGAACAGGGCAGTGACTGGACCTTGGTGAACAGAAAAGGACAAAATAAGATTTTTCACTTAAATTTCACTCTTTGCAAGCAATACCAGCATGCCACAAAAACTGAAGAGATACCAAAATGAAGCTACCAAACTTCATTCTTAACAGAGCTTTTGTTTAACTGTTTTTCCTCAACAAGGACCAGCTCTGCTCATTGTGTTAATACAATGGCCTTTTCTTGTGTTTCTTGTGTTTCCCTATTCTTCTAAGGAATTGTCTCCCATGCAAGAAACCCTTCCCTGTTAATGTCACAGCCATCAGATGGCAACAGCCTCTTTCTCTGAAAACACTTTTGTATCTGAATAATCTTGCGTATATTAATGCTCAATGGCAATACAACCAAAGCCAGCTTTAGCCAGGCCTGAGAGGGGTTAGCAAATTTAAGCACAAGGGCAGGCAAATTAAAAAATTATCAACCAACTAAAACTTTTTAGGAAAATCTGAATAGGAAAAGGGGAGTAACTGAAATGGGTTTACACATTTCAGACAGCAAATACTTCATGAAGGTTGTCTGCAAGGGTTGGGTGCCTACGCAGATATCTGTCTACACAGATATCCATCTACATAAAAATCAATATTTGACTTTTACAAAGAACACCTCTGAGACCTGCTGAGCATGATGAAAGAATTATTTCATGCACCTGAGAATATTTGTGTCTTATTTCCTGGGGGCCCCTAGTCCTGCTGACAGAATTATTTGGGAGGCTCAGTAAGCAAAGGCTACTTGGAGGCATTATTCCACTGTGACTCAAAACAAGGAAGGACAATGCTTTCCCTCCTTATTCCACTTTCGTTTTTTCAGCAAGGGAAGAAATGAAGCCTTCATTTAAGATGCTGGATATTTCCATCAGAAAGGGAAGTCTAAAAGTAAAAGAGATGCCAACAGTCAAGTTCAAAGGAGCCAAACTCCAACACTCAAGAGCCAACCTCCAATCATACATAATGCAGCATCTTTCTATAGAAACCTGCTACTTCTGACCCCTCAGTGAACATCAATCGAGCACAGAGATGTGTGCTGGGCAGCATCAGAGCTACCTAGCAAAACAACAGCAGTTACACTCAACTATTTTGTCTCTAACTGTGAAATAAAATAATGAACAGATCTCTTAATTTCAGAACCAGAATGTTTCTATCAATCCTGTATTTTGGTATTTTTAGATACCCTGCAGGAAATTAAACGTGCTATTCAAGAAAAAAGGCCTTGACATACAGAACTGACTGTGGCAGGCACAACAAAAAGCACAGTGGGTCAGGGGGGAAGCACCTCCAGCTGACCCATTCACCCATCAGTTCTCTGCCTCTCCATATCCCTAGAGATTTGTGAGCTCTTTGACCACATGCCATGACCTGGTAGAGAAGAGGTTAAACACCGGCTAAAGGTAGCAACACACACTCACAGTAACAAAAGTCTCTCAGATTAGTAAGACTCTGTGGATGAGTGATGATGATGAACATAACTGGCAGCAGGAACCTGATTTCCTGCAAGCAAAGCATGTAAGTGAGCAACAGGGAAGGTATTCAAGTCCTGGAGCCATAAACTGTTCTGGATCAAGTGAAGGCTATTCTTGGTATAGACTTCAGGATAAGACAGAAATTGTATCCCACTTTCTTCCATGTCCCCAGTCTTTAGATTAGATTTGGCTGCTAGCAACAATTGAGGGTGGCTGGAGAATTCTTGGCTGAAATATTGCACTGCTTGTTAAAGGAGAAATAATGGATCTGATATTTATTGCCTGCATTCTTTTCCAGACCTAAGAACAAGTGGTTTGTTTCTTATCTGTACACAGTGACACTAACTAAGTATCAGGATACAATTTCAATTTCAACTTCGTAATTTTTTTGCACAAAATATTTTCAAAAGGTCTTTCAGGTATTTTGACACATATTTTCCCTGAACTGGTCCATAACATAAAAATTGTTCCTATTCTTGTGAGTTTTGTCAATGTTATTTATTATTTTAAAGATAAAGATGTATTTTGGCACTGCTGACTACAAGGCTTTGTTTAAAATAGATTTCATTGGCTTGTGGTTCATTTCTGTACTCAATCATGGAGGTGATAGGGAAAATTTTGGCAGCTCTTTACAGTGAGACAACATTAAGTGCAATCAAGAAGTGTTTGTAGTCTTTTCAGTTGCATGAAAAATTTCATCTTCTCCTAATCCCCTTCCTAAAAATACCAAGCTTTTTTATAGAAATCAGTTCTTTTCATGAATATATACACTAGCTGAAAATTCTGTTTTCTGTCAGTAAAGTGACAAAAAAGTTTTGAGCGGACCTAAGCTTTGCCTTGTTTTAAAGTGTGCCCAAAAGTTTGTTCTCAGCCTTCTTTCTCACCTACCAGCTTCCCCTGCTTTCAAGAAAGCACGTGTGTTCAAGCAGTAGTTTCCCTTCCCACAACAATGTGATGAGCTGAGGTTGCAAACACTTGGAGCTCCCAGTGCCAGCACACGAGGTGCTATGTGGGCCCACAGCAGCAGGGCACAGCCCTAGGACTGCACAACCTCAGCAAATGGTGGGACAAAGCTCAGCAGAAAGCACATTGCCACTGTCATCACTTTTGGACAGCCTTCCTTTGATATCTTCAATCCTCCTTCACCAAGTCCTCTCTCTTTAAGTTATATGCAAAGCAGCTGAGGCTCTTCACCTTCCTCTGTTCTGTTTTTCAGGAATAGATGCAGGCAGCATGCTCAATTCCTTTGGCTCCTGTCATGCCATTGCATTCCTGTCAAGCTGCTCCTCTGAATTCCTGCTCACTAGTCTTTCATCAGCAGTGACCTCTGCACTGCTTGAGTCAGCTAACACCTCATTTGCTTTCATGTGAAGTGCCTCCTGGGCAGAGGATATTGCCAGTGGCAGGTGGGTGAACTCCTGGTCATCGCTGGTGTGCTCAGGCTGTCACTCTGCCATACCTGCCCCCACCCTACACCCCCTACATCCAACTCAGTTTGCAGGGTCTGGGCTCTGCGTGTGAGAAAATGCATCCTAGATGTGTGGGCAGTATAGTCTTGAGTAGCAAGTGGTTTTCTCACACTGACTTTGAAGAGACTCTTCAGCTCTGTGTATCTAGATCTTGTCACTGTGTCTTTTGAGATCCTCAGACTAAGCTATTCTTTTGTCCCTCAGGTCTCTCCTTTTCTCCTTCTTTCTCTATGCTTCCACTCATTTTAGATATGTGCTTTAGTATACAAATGTACAGGGAACGAAATTCTGTCATTTCACTCATTGAACACATCAACATAAATTTACTTTTTTCCTCTCTTTCCTTTGAGTTCAGTGAGGTCTGAGTTTAATGGCTCTTTTATCATTTTCTGCTAGATAGAATAGCCTGGTGGTTTGTAACCTTAGGACAGACATTTCCATGTGAATATTTGCCATATTCACATGGTCTCTAATATCTATATTTTTAAATAATCCCTTAAAACTCATTGAGAGCCTAAGGATGCCGAGAGACAAAGATTTCAATAGAGCTGTGTCTCAAACAATTTAGAACTGCGCTCTGAAAATTATTTCTTAATTATATAATTTGTTTGGGATTGCAACTTGCTCTCTAGAGGTGATTGAACTTTCCATTGCAGTAGACTGGGAAAGTACATATAGTCAGCTCTGTTGAGGGAAAACTGAATTTCCAGATAATAAGGGGCAATGTACTAACTTGATTGATAGCAGCCAGCACAGAATAGGTTGGCTTTCTCTGGTACTGTTTCTGCTTCTGCCTTTGTGTTTTCTTCTTTCATTTAAATCAGTACAGTCCCTGAAAATTGTAACTGCTGTCGTCTGGAGGGATGTTTCCTGTGGAATTCAGAATATGCAGGGTTTGTTTGACCTCTGCCTCCTGTTGTACCTGGTCATGCCTCACATTTCTTGTCAGCCTTCCTTCATGGCTAATAAATTCAAATATTAAAGATAAAATTATTATTCCTTTCTGCCAGCTGGTTTTGCTTTATGCAAAGATGTTTGTGGTGACCCAAGAATTTTGCTTGTATGGACAATCCCACAGGCTTCTTGGTGGTCTTATGCTAAGTATTTCCTAAGCTACAAAAAACCAGGCCTGCACTTTAACGCCAGTCTGGCACTTCTTGACTCACACACAGACTCACACAAACACAGATCTGTTTGCTGAGCATGACTGCTATCTAAACTTGTTTGGTTGTACTGTCTCTAGGTCATACTGATGTCCTGTTTGATATCTTCCACTAATATCTCAGCTTGCTGGTTTATGCATCTCTTATTGTATGGCTCTCAGACACAACAAAATTATTCCTTTTTTTCCCTCATGTGTATTTCTTTCCAATTCCGTGTGTGAATACATGAATGTTTCAGGAGTCCTCCCTACGTTTCTTATCTCTTAGGCTTTTCTGACATACTTACTTTGATTTCTTTTTGGTCAAAATCACATGGACTCAAGTTTTTTTGAAGGCTTATGGCCAACATTACAAGCTCACCTGTCATGTACTTTCCATATAATATCATTTACAATACCCTGATGTAGTACAGTATTTAAGGCAAATAAACTGCTGGGTTTGACTTAAATAGAAGATTAACCAGGCTGTTACTTCCTTGGATGCTTAGATGCATATGGAACAATAAATTTCCAAATATTTTTAACAACAATAATAATAATGCATTTGTTTGTATGACCTTTTATAAATATGATAGTCTATAAATATAATTAACTGGCTGCTGAATTTAGCAGATTGTGGAAAAAATAAAACTTCATAAGCAACACAAAGAATGAAACCTGCCTTTCTCCGGCTTTGTTTCTCAGGGCACACTGCATCAGTACAGACTCACTGATGCCTGATATGTTTTGTGCTCATACTGCAACAAGAAGACATTAGCAGGGAGATCTCTATCAAACTGTCTGTATGCAGTAACTGAGTAGGAAAAGAGAATATCTGAGAACTCTGTCCCTTTGTCAAAAATCACCAGTTGATTTAAAAGACAAAGAATGATACCAAAAAACAAGTAGATAATCTAAGTATTTAAACAATATTTCATTGGGAAATCCAGCTTAAGAACAAGACCAAGAGAAAATGTCATTGCTAACTGTAATCTTTTATCTGGGATCAAAAATATGCTTTAAAGTAAGATCTCTTGCTAGAGATTTTCTCTCAGCTGGGCTAACTTGTTCATTGAACTCCCCTATATGGCTAACTTCTCTTTCACTTCTTGTCCGACTCATATTTGACAAATTGAGAAGTCTTTTAGGTAATTGACAATATGTCTCTTCTGTGTCCTGCAAGCATTAAAATTATCAGCTTCCATCTGGTCTGCTTTTAAGACACATATCCCACTTCGAAGTCCACTAGTAGCATTTTCCCCATGTTGTCAACCAATTGCTCTCTCATTCTGACTCCTCCTGTTGCCCTAAAGTGATGCTACAAAATAAATTGTCCTCAAAAAGAATTTCCAGAAAGAGTTTTTTCTCTGACTGCCAGCCTAAAGATACCCTTATGCCTGGTCTTCCACTTACCTTCCTGACATTAGTTCTGGCAGCTGTGTCTAAAAGAGGCTGATATATTCAGTGTGGTGGAGGTAGGCTGCATTATACAGAGGTGTCATTTAGCTAGCAGGACATAAAGGAATGTGGCATTGTCATCTTATTCCCTGTTTGGCTGAGTGTTGGTTGTAAAAAAAATCTAAAAAGCAGTAAAAACTTTGCTTTCCTTTTCACCATACACCTCAGCATAGCATTAATATTGGCACTCATGTGGAGCTGTTAAATGTTATTATTATCTGTAAAGCAGAACCGCTTTTAATACTTTTTTTAACCCTTTTAAATACAGGAAAATTAATTTTTTAAATGTATCAGTGCAATGAATTTAAATCAGGGGTTGTCAGAGAATTGAAACAAATCTCCTTGCTTTCTCTGTTGTAGTTTATATTCTAAATATATTGAAGAGTCTAGCTAGAAAAAAATATAAATTAGGAACCTGATTAGACTCTGAAAAGCAATGTCATTTTTTCATTTTTAACAGGAATAAACCACACCTTAAAAGCACTGAGTCCTGCATGTGTAGTACATCCCAGCCTCAGGACAAGGCATGCTGGAGCAGAAAGGGTCTGTTAAGTTCATAGTTCCTATCAACTTTCAGTAGGATTTGGGCATCTCTCTGATATTTTCTCTGCATATACATGACCTAACACTTTTTCCTTCCTGCAAACACTCTGCTGCCCACTGCTAGTAAAGGCTGTCTCACCAAGAGCTCTTGGCTTTGTATAAGAAGCTTGTACAATTATATTTATAGCATAAGTACAGCTGTCAGAGGACAGCTTGCACTCTACACCTCTGAGGACCACATATTGAAAGAGGTTGGCAGGACAAGGAGCACATGAGTGAAGGGGTGCATCCACTTCCTTCTGGGAAGCCCAGGCAACAGCAAGTTCATCCAGCCAGCCATGAGGGTGAAGGGAAAAGAAACACTGACAGAAATGTGGCTGTTCTCGTATAGGAAAGGAGGTGGTACATTTGTTTGCACTTCAAAACATATTTCTTTTCTTCTTGACCTAAAACTTGTGGCTTTGCTGATAAATTTAGTTAGCTAGAACACCTAGGAATAAGTCTTGTTTTGAAATAAAAGAGGAGAAAACCACCTCTTACAGCTTGAGAATACAAATTCCTCCCCACTTGCCACTAGAGAACACATGACTCATTCTTGCAGTTCTCCTGAGCCTATTGCTGCTGCACAGCTGTCAAGATCCACAGCACTGCTAACCTTACCTGAAAGCAGAATGGATAGTGAAAAATCCCTGTAATGGTACTATCTGTAAATGAGAGGACTGGGGGTATAAATCAAAGGCTTTTGACTCTCATTTCGGTGAAGCGGAAAATAGAATTGTCCAACTTGAAAACAGAGAAAAAGAAGAACAGAGCATTGGGTATAGAGAAGATGGACAATAGATTAGCTTAAGAATTTTAAGAATCACTGCAGGAGCTCACACATAAGGCTTTTCAGTATACCTGTGTGTGCTTGGAGGTATATCTTTCTCCACAAGTATTCCCTGCCCCAAGATTTCAATAGAGCAAGGATGAAAATAATAAAGGGTTCAGCTATGAAGACAAAAAGATAGTGCCAAGAGAAGCAAATAATATTCTCTCACAATACTAATTTCTTCTGCTTTTCTATCAGTCAAGAAATAGACACTTTGTACAGATTTTACCTCATTAAAAACCTGTATTGTATGAAGAATATCAAATATGCACTTCACATTTAAAAAGTATAAGAACAAAATCTTTCTTTTATATTACATTAACATTGATATGAGCTTTTAAAGCCCTCTGGAAAACCTTAGAAATTCTGCAAAAGCTACTTTAATATAGTTATTCTGTAACACACTTGTTCTTACATACAAAGCAGGAACTATGATATAGATTCATACGCCATCAAGATTACATTAAAAAGGTATTTTTCTTTGGTCCAGCACTAGCCTTCTGATGGGCTTGTGCTAGATTATAATTAATGCATAATAATTCCTATCTTCACCTACAAACACTCATGATAAGAGCTTTTTTGAATCATATTTCAGAACCTCCCAAAGAAGAATAGACAGTAAGACATGAAGTCTGCCTAGGCCTCCTTTGGCTTCTGAGCTCATGCTTTCACATCAGATATTTTGAGTGCTATAAATCTGCCTGCCAAGAGCTGTCTTCCTTAACCCTTCAAGGTAAGTGAGAATATATATTATGAATTGATTGTATCAAGGTTATTTACTTAATCAGTGCAGTCATATCAAAATATTCTTATGTTCTTTTTCTGAAGTAAAAAAAAAAAAAAAAAGGTACATGGAGCATGGAACAAAACTCTAATGTATTTGGGCATACAGCTCAGCTGTCTCCAAAGCCTAGGTATTGGTTTGTTATAGATGTTGTGGTAAAGGTATCCAAGGAAAAAGATACACAAGTGTCTGAAAAAACTCAGACAGAATTTCTTTCCCTTCAAAATTTGTCTTTCTCAAGCATCACTTATCACCAGTGAAATATTACTTATGACTATTAAATCTGCACAATTTCCATTGTCAGCATGAGTCACGTTTCATCAGGGAAATAGCTCCTTAATAACTGCTCAGTTTGTTCCATCATTTTTTTCCTTCCATTTAAAGGTTGTACCAATACTTCTCATGAAGTCCATGCATCGAGGACACAGATGGTGGAAGGGTTCCAGTCCTATGACTTCAAAATTAATTATAGCGTTCAAGATACCAGTTCTTGTAGCCAGTTCTATGCCTCCCTCATATATTTCAGGGCATTCCTTAAAAATTTAAGGATTCCACTTGTAAAAAAACTTGGAGGAAATTATTTATATCTAGCCTAAATTCCCACAAGCTTAGGAAAAAATGAGAAAAAAGGAAATAAAAATAAAAGCAATGGAAAATGAGGACACAATATTGCCTGTCTTAAGGAATTTTCATTACATATTGAAATAATGTACAGGGCAAAAGAGACTCTAAGTATCAAGCTGACCGTTCTTAGAACCATAGGATCATTTAGGAAAGAAAAGGCTTCTAAGATTGAGTTCAATCACTACTCTTGATCTGACACAGCTTGGGATCTGGCCCATAATGTCCCAGTAGGTTATGGTGAAGGGATTTCAACTGGACATACAAGACCATAAGAAACACAGAATATAGTTGAGTACATAAGACTACTTACAAATATCAGATTTTGCCTTCTTGAATATCAATGAATATAATAAGAGACTTTCTCTCTTGTTAAATAAATGTTTGAGATGTTTGTTGCAACATTTTAATTTTTTCTCCTGAAATTAAAATAGATGTTTTTGATTATTAGACTGATAAGCAAGCATACTGGGCTCTTCCAAAATACATTTGATAATGATTAGGCTTCACTATCAATTGGAGGAGAATATTTCCAGCACACAACACATTTTTTATACTGCCTGATATCAGTGTAGGATGTTCTAGGATAGCTTTTTATATTCAGTCTCTGAGGAACTGAGCTAGAAGGGCTTTTCTGGCTCAGTTGTCAATACAATGGTGCTCAACCATGCTATAATGCATCTAGGGATTAATTTATTGCCATTAACAGATCCATGAGGGAAACACAGGTGACTAGGAACAAAACTTACCTATCAGAAAAGGAGGAGTGTTAAAACCTTTTCAAGTAATAAAAGGAGAAAATAGATTGTAAGTGAAAATGACAATACTGTTAGAGAAGAGTGTCTGTTCTGGGTGACTGCTGACAAGCAGTAGTGTGATCCAGCCAGTGATGAAGGAAAACCAGACAGAGACATATCTCTGATTTAAGGGATGAAATCACCATAACACAAAAAACCTCTAGGGAGTGTAAATTTGGCTATACTGGAGTGACTTCAACTTGCGTAACCATAAGTAAACTAAATTTAAGCTAACAAGGGCAGGTATTTGTAGTAGTGTAACCATGGCAGCAAAGAACTCAGACTAAAAAAGGCTCCACCTGCTCAAGGACTTGCATAAATACTTGCCATTTGGCCTCACAGAGTCCTCGACTACCATAATTGCACCTCTAATAATATCCAAGCTAGATATGTTGCACATAATAACCACAATATAGACGCTTCTTCAGACTAAAACTCTTTTAAAAGGATCCAAAGCCATTTGGAGTCCCTAGCAGATTTGCCATTGATTTCAGTGAACTTTGTTCAGGCCTTTTAATGTTAAAGATGAATGAAACATATTAAATTATTGAACAGAGTACTTGGCCTTAATAAGACCAAATTATTTCTTCAGGGTAATAAAACTGATTCAGCTGTAGTGGGATAACAGAGAAAACAGACTCAGGGAAAACTAATTAAAGCATTTTGAGTACTAGAACTAAGTTTCTCTCTCCCTGATATAAGAAATTATTTTCAGAACTTTTATAAAACATTTATTCTCATATAAAGAAGGTCATAAAAGTGATATACAGTAGTCTTCTTCCCTAGCCAAGATCAAACTACCTACCTTCTACGAAAGGGAGCAAATTACCCAGAGTGTACCTCTTCCAGACAGAAAAAAAAAATGTTTGCTATTGAAATGTGAAAGTCTATTAAGTGTTGGGCTGTGATTGCTTTCCAATTAGCTTTTATAAAGTTCTAAGGAAAAAAGAAAGGAAAGGTGGATCCCCAGCTTGTGAGACAGCTATTAGATTTCTATGCAATCAAGGGTCACCAGACAATTGTGCTTTGTTCCATCATCTAGACGTTTTTCTATTAAGGAGAAAAGGACTTCTAGGAGCAATCGAAGGGCAAAGCTAGAGAAGGTGAGTTGTTCTTTAATTACTAGAAGCCATTGCTGGCTTTACTGAAGGTCAGCACTGCCCAGCAATGGACACAGGCCATTGCAGTTAATATGTGTGGGTGCAGAGGAGGTGATTGAAGGGCTTGAGTGGGGATGTTTAGATTGAGAGGGATGAATTTGGGCCAAAAAGCTTTGGAGCCTGAACCAGAGCAGTGTGTGGCAAGTCAAACAACTCCATAGAAAGAGAAAAGTAATGTGTTAACATGATCAACAGAAATATGAAACAAAGCCCTCCCTTACAGTGACTACTGTGGGTACTTCAAGCCTTGACAGAGAGGGGTTAGATCTAAATAATCATTTATGCTGGTATTTAACTGCAGATATGTGAGAAGCCGTGTGGCCATCGCCATGCCAATTTCAAACAGAACAGATTTAAGTGTTTTGCTGGATGAGGGCCAGAGGAAGCTGAAGTTAGCACTAAGATCACTTTGGAGAGTTCTTTTTATTTCTGAATTCTCAGAGCACCCAGACCCCTTCCTGGATAGTCTTGGGAAGGATTATCAAGGTAAAGCAGATTTAAAACATGCAGATTTAAAAACATCTGGAACAGACCTTGAGACACTAGCTGAACCCTTTTGCACACACAAGAGAGAATTTCCTTTAGATCCTTAGTAGAAATTTTGTATTAGGCTTTCAAACAGCTTTAGGGGCTGCTTGTTGATTTAGAGGCTATTTGTTGATTGAGACTTTTGAACAAAATATCCAGGTAAATTTTTATTTCCCTCATTAGAATTACTTTATAATCTTCTTGATCTTATTTTTCAGGTCAGGAAAAGGACTGTGTCCTAAAACATTTCCTCAGAAACTGGATTGTAATAACAAATGCCAGCCAGGTATACCAGAGCGTCTTTTTTTTTGATGCCATCCCTTTTTTACAAAAAGGTACTTGAAATCAATTATCACACTGGGAAGGACTGTAAAGATGGGCTTCAATTCAACAGAATTGGCTTCCGTGTTTTCTAACCCCTGGAAGAGAAATTTTCTCCTTGGCTTTACAGAACTTTCTTTCAGACTGTGCTATTTGCTCCCAGTTGTTTTAGACAATCAAGAAAATCCCACTCCAGATATGGCTGACTACAAAAGTTCTACTAAATTCACAGGAGCCCAGAATTTTTTCCAGTAGAGTTGTTTCTTAACCCCTGGGTCAAACTAATAGAAAAGGACAAATTCCCAAACTCTAACGTGGTCTGAATTGTTATGGACAAGCCCTTGAAAACCAAAGGCCCTTTCATCCATTCAGATTTGGAATGATGCACATTTCCAGTCTACTAACTTTTGCAACTTGAGGAAATAATGCAGTTCTAGAACATCTCTTTACCACTCATATTTACTCAAAATTGTGTCAGGTCTTACCTGGTTGGAAGCAAGGACTTTGCTTTTTTTTCCTTCCATTTCTTAAAACAATAGGCTTCCACAGGTTCTTACTAGAAATATAGTATTCAATGCAGACTTCACAAATCAATTTTGATCATGACTTAAAGACAAGAAAAGTATCTGGAGGATTTTGTGAACACTGTGTTGCAGCACTCTCTGTTTAGTCCCGCAGTTTATGAAGAGTTCAGGGTATGGATGGTGCATATCCTCAAAACAAACTCTTGAACAGAGAAAAATGTAGTACTCCTGTTCTCCAGTTCAGATTTAGAATTTATTGAACTCTATTCTCCATCACTGCTTAGCTGGCACTTCAGAAATTCTTGGTTAATAGACAGTGATGATTAGAAAGAATAGCATTATCTCATATTTAAGAGAGCTATAAAATTCCAGCCTCACCATTCCTGGAACGTCTGTGTAAGAAAACATGGACCACAGATGAAGATGGCTCTGGGAACCTACTCTGAATATTTGTATTCAGGGGAAAGGTTTTGAATTGGGTTTATCTTTGTGTCATGATGAAAAGCTGTGTGATTAGGGTGCTATTCTTACTGGGACACTATTTCTCATTGCTTGTTGCTACAGTAAATGTTCAGTGCTCCAACAACAGCACAATTCATTTGCTCAAAGGGATGGAAGTTGGTTTTCTTGATTGGGTGAATTTCCACAGGTGTCCAAAAAAAAAGGTTATTTAGAAGTACTACCCAGTTTGTCAAGACATTAAAGTTAGATAAATCTTCTTGCCACAATTGTATTAATGAGGTTTTACATTAACCATTAAGTTCTAAAAGAAATAATTTGTTCTGAAGAGGTATCCCTTTGGCACACAAAACGTTGCATCCTGCCAAAGATCCTCGTTGCACATACACTGAAACTTGTACTCCTTCCTGACTTTTGAAGCTTGGCCATGATTTATCCCCAAAGGGCTAGGCACCTGCCAGAGTCTCTTATTGCCTTGCAAATTACAAAGTTTTCTGACAAACATTCTTTCCTCCCTCTGAAATCTGTAAACATTATACCATATAGACATTTATTTTAATTAGTATTTTTAATATTCCATTTTCAATTAATTTGCTGTGTTTCTTGGTTAGTATTTTCAGTGACTTTCATTAAAACTGCTCATTTGGAATATTTTGTTCCTCTGGAGTGAGTTTTTCCCTTCACCCCTGTGGATCCCAGCTCATGTCTATGGGTAACAACAGTGCATGTGCATGTTCTCAACACCTTGGGAGGTGAGCTTACACAACTGTCTTTTATCACCTGGATCAGTGCTCCAGCTGGGGTTTCTAAATGTATTCAGTCTCCAAAATTTCCTTTCTCACAGAGCTTCTCTAGGTTTGAATCATTTCAGTGTTTATTCTCTTTAAAAATAAGAGAAATTTTTTTTTTTTTTAATTATTAAGGTCTTGGTTGAAAGTGAGCTCTGTGCTTGACACAGAGTTTGACATATTGAAATAATTTTTGTGAGGTGTAATGCCCTACAGTGAGGCCTCACCTTTAAAAACATTAAAAATCTTCTTAATTTTCAAAAGTTCAGAGCACTCCAGGATTCCAGCAGCTTTGGTGGGAATGTTGCATCAGCCCTAGCCTTCCCTGCAGTCAGGAGGATTTTTATCACAGAGTAAGTTTGGCCTATACATTTAAGCAGTATGAACAAATCATGTTCATTTTGAGCCTTAGTAAGGATTTCAGTTCTTCAGTTTAATGCACTCCAGACTGAAACATTTGTTCTTAACAACTGTGAAAAAAAGGAAATGTTCAGGAGAAAGTTGTGCTTTATGCTGGAGCTGAACTTGAAGTGATCTCCTGAGATATCTTTTATTTGTATGTTAAGCAGAATGCACATTTATGGTGCTGTATAAATAATAATAATAATGCTATCATCTCTCTGTATTCTGTTTATTGTAATCTGTTTATTCTGCAAAACTCTGCAATGAAAGTAAAAATAGCCTCACTATGTGTTTTCAGTGAAGAGCCATAGTCATTTTTATTTTACACAAACTTGTTCTTCTCCAGTTATATGGCACTTTGTATTTAAAGCTATCAAAGGAAAGCAAAAACAAAAAAAAAGAAATCTCAAAAACAAATGTTCTGACATCATTAAGTAACTCAGCTCCATAAAAACTCGTGGCCATATAATCCCGTAATGTTCTTAAGTACTCCACAATCAAATCAGTGACGAGTTCTACCTTGAAATCAGTGGTGATTGATGGCCAAAGGAATTTTAAAAATTAAGTGGAACCCTACAAGTTGAGTAATTAGTCATGAGACAAGGAATCTTTAACCTATAAATCAGGGTGAAACCATCTCAGTTTCAGTAAATAGCCACACTAGTTAGGGATGGATGGTCTATAGGGAGCAACATTAAAAGACAATAGCTACCACATTGTGGTATACAAGATATTAAAGCTATTTCCCGTACCCAACAGAGGAAATCAAGAAAGCATTCAGATATTAATGTCAGCCTGCATTTGTGAAATGAATAAGCTTGACCTCAGTCCCCAGTCTTTTCCAGCAAAAACGAGAAGCTGCAAAAAGTGTTCCCTTATTTGTGACCTTGAATCACCAATTCTGTGAATGATTAACTTCGTGCAGAAGGAGAAGGAGGACAAGAACACCAGTAAAAGGAAGAAACACTGAGTTGTGCAAAACTTGACGCTCATAACAATATCCTTTCCATGGATAAACAGTTCTTTCAAGCTCTTAGGCTACCTGTTCTTTTATCACCTGTAAATATAATAATGGCATGTAAAAAAACCCTCCGGAAATAATTCAGGGACAAAACATGAACTGATACTCTGGGCATTAATCACAGTATTTTATATTACTTTAGTATGAAAGTCACCACCTTTAGATACTGTCATTTATCATGCTTCCCTGTTTGAGTCATTCACAGAGGATTTGCAACAGTTTCCTCATTCCAAGTCTAGGAAATTGCTGCAGATTCAATAATCAACATTGGAAACCCCCAACTGCACAGTTTTAAAAGCAAGAACTGTATACTGCTGCAGATTTTAGTGTGGTTTAATGTTGACAGACACCAGACTCTCACTGAGCAACACATGCAAGAGCCAAGGGAGGGAAGTTTACTCTGGGGAGAGATGGGGATCACATATTTTTCAATCTGGCCACACTGATAATTGATCTCGTCCAAAATAAAATATAGCAAACCATGCTGCATTGACACCTCATTTGCATAAGGATCCTAAAGGCTGAATGCAAAGAGAGCTTAGCTGAAGGCGTGACTTCCCCACTGCAAGCAGTTATCTAATGCAGCAGCAATCCTAATGACTGCAGGGAAATTAAACTGATGTCCTCCCTTAAACAGCAAAGGCCCTAAGGTATCTCTCAGGATGCTTCAGCTGTGGCTTAGGGGCATGGAATGGTCTGAATGTGCATCTCAGGCTGATGGTCAGAGGAGATGTTGGCTTATGTTGGGCTACATCTTTGCAGACCCCCTGGCTAACCCTGCCTCAGAATGACCCTTCTCAGACCTAAAAGCTTCTTTACTAGTCAACAGTGCTCCTGAGAACACTGCCCAAATGCCAAAACAGAGTTTGTCCAGCATGGAGAATGTCTGGGCATCATCTGGGCATCAGCATGTGTGGTGCCTTATGAGCCACTTCCAAGCCATCACACCTAACTGCTGCCTAATGGATGGCTCTAAAAACAGATTGCATTTCCCTGAGACTAAGGGAGGTGCTGTTCCTCTCCTGCCACTGTGCTTTCCATCCAGTGATGGAAGAAGCCAGGTGCCATGTCCTTTTGCAGGACAATCTGCATGGTCGGTCTCAGATGGTGCTGGTCCTTCTTAGGTGCCACCCATTTTGGGGAGGCAATGTGTTATCTGCACCAAGCGTTACACCTCATAATGCAATTGCTGACCTGCAGGGTCTTTTTTCCTCCTTTACTTTAACTTTGTTAGCTAAACATAGCAAGACCACATCCCCCCACGTGATCAGGGCTGCTTACAGCATCTTTTAGCATCTATCCAAATTCAATAACTGCATCACTTCTGATGGCTTTTGCTGCAAAGACCTCTGAAGCCTTTTTGTCCCATTTAAGACCTGTCAGTCCTTTGTTTCTGTCTAGCCCTTCCTGGCCCTAGGTTGAAGTGTATTATTAAAAATTCCTTACAGATCTACATTAGTATAAATTAAGAGGTAGAGGACATTATCCTGTGTAGAGTATGAATTTTTATTCAAATAATTCTATTAGCATAATTATCTTTTTCAGAAATTAAATGAACATTATTACACTTGATGTGCTACAAATTATAAAAGCAAAATTTCACTTGTAAGGTTGCACAGTTCTCAAGCAATTAGCCATATTGCACCCAGCAAACCAAAATTAAACACATAAATTAAACCAGCAGGGGGGATAATAATGTTAGAAAGGGGGTATAGACTTTATGTGGTTTGTTCATTCTGAAGCTCCAACTAAACATAGTTCTGACAGGAACAGGTCAGACAAATGGGGTTAACAAGTTCCCCCGCACTTTTCTAACTTGCAATGTAAAAATATTGCTTGACAAAACAATTATGTGGATTACTTTAACTTCGGATAATAACAATCTAAACAAGTCATTTTCTTGTGTGCTCTGTGTATAATCTTGCAATCTGTCCCTAATTTTTATAATGCATAGCTGCTATTGGCATTTTAATCGATAGGCACATTGGATCTGAACACAACATTCACACTTTTTTGTGATTATCAAATGCCTGTGGTTGCATTTATGTGCAGCTACCTACACAAAAATCTACAGAAATTTATGGATACACCTTTTATTCCGCAGGCAGTAATTATTACAACTGCCAAAATTCGTCAACATAAAGAAATATTTCCAGGATTGCTAAAGAATTTAAGATGACAGCATTAAATTAAATAGCTTGGAGAGCCATGTGAATGATTCTGTATGGTCTCTAAAGGTGTCTCACACTCACAGAGTTTGATGAAATTCTTCTAGACCAGCTTCAACATGGGAAATGTCCTGTGTTTTAAAAATACACATTTGTTTTACCAAACTTTTTTAGAGTTATGCCAGTCCCTCAGCTGAGGGACCCAGCCTCTCCTTTGCCATGTGAGTGCTCAGCATGATGATGTGGAGGAGCACTCCTCCTCTGCTATTTGTCAGATCACAGTCCAAGAGCATGCTCTGCTCTCTCCAGCAAATGAAAACTTCATTTGGGGCCAAGCCTGGACTCAGCAGGCCAGGACTGCTGCAATGGATGGCTATAAACTCTTCAGGAGGAACTGTTGTTTAGCCTGGAGAAGACTGAGACAGGACCTCATCAATGACTGTAAATATCTGAAGGCAGGGTGTCAAGAGGGTGGGTCCGGGCTCTGGTGGGTGGTGCCGAGCAATGGGACAAGACACAACAGGCAGAAACTGATGTACAGAAGTTCCACCTGAACATGAGGAAGTTTTTGCTGTGCAGGTGACTGGAACTGGTTGCCCAGAGAGGCTGTGGAGTCTCCCTCACTGGAGATACTCAAAAGCTGTATGGATGCATTTCTGAATAGAGTGCCTTAGTGGACCCTGCTTGAGCAGGGAGGTTGGACTAGATGACTTTCGATGATCCCTTCCAACTTTAACCATCCTGTGATTCTGTAATAGACAAGTAAAGAGGAGTGGTGGGGTAGCCCTGTGTTTTGATTGGTTAGAGATGAGTCATGGTGGCCACAGGGCTGAATGTTTTTGAGCAGGATTCCAAGGGAAGGCCAAGAAGGCAGAAATCAGGTTGGGAGCCTGTTTCAGACCACCTAACCGGGATGAAGAGGCAGACAAAATGTTCTATACACAGCTGGTGAGTGAGCCAGCTAGGGAAGGCATCCCACTGGACCTGCTGTTTGTGAATGGGAAAAGGCTGGTGCCTGTGGCCTCTCTTGGGCACAGTAATGACAACCTTGTTTCTTGGAGAAATAAGGAGAGGAGTTATCAACTACCTTGGATTTCTGAAGGGCAGTCTTTGGCCTCTCTAGAAAACTAGTTTGCAGAGTCCCTTGGGAAGCAGTCCTGAAGGGGGAAGGAGTCCAGGAAGGTGGGACACCCTTCAAAAAGGAAACCTTAAAGTGACAGGAGCAGGCTGTCCCCATGTCCCAAATGGTAAGGCTGGCTAAACAGGAAGTTTTGTCTGGAACTCAGGAAAAAAAATGCATTTTAAAAGAAGGGACACATGTACTTTAAAAGAAAGGGCAGGGAACATGAGAGAACTACAAGGATGCTAGATTACACCAGAAGAAAATTAGAAGGATCAAACACCAATTAGAACTTAATCTAGCTAGTGTTGTAGAAGACAATTTTAAAAGTTTCTATAAATACATTAACAACAAAAGGAGGGCTAAGGATAAACTCCATCTTTTATGGGCTGCAGGGGAAACATAGTGACAAAAGCTGAAGAAAAGACTGGAGTACTTCATGTCTTTGCTTCAGTCCTACTATTAAAGATCGGTTGTTCTTCAGGTACCCAGCCTCCCGAGCTGGAAGAGAGGGAAAGAGAGCAGAATGACTCCTTCTACAAGACCACCCGGCATCCACCCGAGTACTGAGGGTGATGGTTGAAAAGCTGTTGCAACCAGGATAGCTGTTGATGTGGTGATGGTAAAGAGAAGCAGGAAGGGCCTTTGGATGGGATCACAGAGATGTTTATTGCAGCCATGCACGCAGACAGTCCAGGGTCAAAGGCAAGGCACATGGGAAGGGTTCAGGTTCATGTATATGGGTGCTGGGGGCTGGGAGAGCATCAGGGACCAATTGTCGGGGGCATCAGGCTACAAAGGTGGGATTGGGGTATGGGGAAATTGGGAGGGAGTGACTGAGGGGCACAGGGATGGAGAGGGGCTTAACAGGGCTGATTGAGGGAGCAGAACAGGGGTACATTGGCATAACAGAACAGGGTATAACATTTTCCTGTGGGAGAAGCCTCTTATGTCTCTTTAACATAGGCAAAGCCTCTTGACAAAAAGCCACTGTCTGTCATTAACCAGCAGTCCTGGCTAACTGGGGAGGTTCAGTTCACTAGAAGTTAGTAAATGTGGTATTCATCTACAAGAAGGATGGGAAGGAAGATCTGGGGAACTACAGGGCTGTTCTCCTGACCTTGGTGCTGGGGAAGATCAGGAGCAGATCATCTTGCGTGCCATCTCATAGTGTACAGGGCAACCAGGGGATCAGGGCCAGCCAGCACAATTTTATGAAAGGCAAGTGCTCCTTGACTGATCTGATCTCCTTTTTTGACAGGGTGACCCACCTGATGGGTAAGGGAAAGGCTGTGGATGTTGTGTACCTGAGCTCCAGCAAAGCCTTTGGCATCATTTTGCACAGTATTCTCCCAGACAAGGTGGCTGCACAGGGCTTGGATGGGCTTGCTCTTCTCTAGGTAAAAGTTTGTCTGGCTGGGCTCAGAGAGGGGTGTGAATGATGCTGCCTTCAGCTGGCAGATGGTCACAGTATCCCCCATGGATCAGGACTGGGGCCAGTCTTGTTTAATATCTTTATCATGATATGGACTAGGGGATTGAGTGCACCCTCAGTCAGCTCACAGAGGACACCCAGCTGGGTGAAAATGTTGATGTGCTGGACAGCAGGGAGGCTCTGCAGAAGGATCTGGAGAGGCTGGATCTATGGGCTGAGGACAACTGTTTGAGGTGCAAAAAGGCTAAATGCTGCATTCTGCACTTGAATCACAACACCAGGCAGTGATACAAGAAAAGGACCTGGGTGTGCTGATCAACAGCAGCTGACCACGAGACAGCATGTGCTCAGGTGGCCAAGCAGGACCAGGGCAAGGGAGCTGGTGAAGAGTCTGGAGCACAAATCTGATGAGGAGCAGCTAAGAGAGCTGTGGCTGTTTAGCATGGAGAAAAGGAGTCTCAGGGAAGACCTTGTTGTTGTCTACAAGTATCAAAAAGGAGGTTGTAGTCAGGTGAGGGATCAGACTTTTCTCCCAGGTAGCAAGTGAGAACATAAGAGGAAACAGCCATACATTGCATGAGAGGAGATTTAGATTGGATATTTGGAAAAAAATCCTTTGCAGAAAGGGTTTCCAAGCACTGGAACAGGCTTCCCAGGGAAGTGGTGGAGTCACCATGCCTGTAAATATTTTAAAGATGTGCAGAAGTGATGCTCAGGGACATGGTATAGTGGTGGATTTGGCAGTGTCGGGTTAATGATTGTACTTGATGATCTTACAGGCGTCTTTTAGACAAAAGATTCTATAATTATCATATACATTTCATACAGTTCTTCCCTGAAAAAAGGGTGAAAATTCCCTCTTTTTCTTGCCTGTTTCATAGTGCCTTAAAGAGGAAGCAGATGACATACTTACCATGAAATGTTCTGGGATTTGGTTAGTTTTCTAGCAGAAGCCAGGTTATTTGCTTTGGCCTGAAGTAGACTGAATTGTTTGGAGTCTGACTGCTTTAGGGAGCATCTGTCTCCTCATGGTGCTGCAATACCATGGTGATATAGAAGTAATTTGCCAGTTAGGACAGATTTGAAGAGAGAGGCCTTTGACTTGTTTTATGCTCACTCCTCTGTCTTTTAATATGCCAGAGGTTTTGTTTATTCAGGTTCTTATGTCACACACTCTCCTTATTTTCTTTTCTCTTCATTGGAGTGCCTGTTCCAATATCCAAGAAGGATTTCATTTATAGGGAATTTTTTACACATGAAGATTATGTTCTGAGTATTTGCCTAGTTCGTAGTAAATGGATGAAGTTTTGTACAGAAAGAAAATGGAAAAACAATTCAGAATTTCTTTTAAGTTTCTCTAAATGACATTAAATCCAAGATTACACAAAGTAACTGAAACAAATTGATCCAATCACTTTTGCATTGCTTCTGTTTTCTGTTTTGGAAGGTATGCTTTTGCAGAAAAAGAAATGAATATTTCATTTAGTCATACAGGTGTAAAGCCTTCTGGCCAAAGAGCAGTGAGGTTAGTGAGTAAGACTGGCCTCAGTCATGTCACAGGACCTATGCAAGAGAAATGCTCAGAGAGCTCAGAATATTCCATCATTTCAAATCCCACTGAATCACTGTTATGTGATGCTCAAATATGAGCATTAGCAGCAACTGCACTGACTGAGCTTAGTGTTTACTCAGTGATCTACTTCTGCCTCAGGAGTGTGCCAGCAGGAAGAAGCATGAGGAGACAATAAATCTGGCCTGAAAAGGGACTTTTGTAAAGCCAGAAGGAAGATGTTGAGTCTCATTAAGTGTGGTGATTCCTGAAGTTCTGTATAAAGAGAACAGCAATAGGGGTGTAATGTGGTTCTGACTTTTTGTCCGTATCCTGAGTACATCAGCTTCCAAAAGAATTGATTCAGTCTTTTTCTCTTGCATTGGTGTACAAGGGGAAGGATGTAGTTGTTGTGTCTACAACAGTTTATCATCTACAACACTCTTCCATCTACCCAGTATCAGAGATGGTGATGTATCCACTCACATCTATCAGTCCCTCTCTTCCGCAATGACACAGATTTCATCTTCTCAGCAGCAGTAATACCTCCCTTGACTAATACCTCCCATCACTGTCCTTCCATGCCTGCCTCATGAAATTTAAAAAACAAAAAAAAAAGAATAAATAGAAAGAAAGAACAAACAGCAGTAATGTGAAATCAGATGTGGTGCAATTTTGCTAAAGTGTCGCATACAACCAGACAAAATGATCAGAAATGCTCAAATCAGTCCTACAATTTTCACTTTTCTGCAGTGTTTCAATGCAGATGAAATTTGAAGACCTTTACACATTTTTTACAAAGAATCCAGTTCAATGCTGTGGTTTTATCTATGCATTGAAGAACATCAGCTTCAATATACAAGGGTTCATATTCCTCTCATTGTTTGGAGATGACCTCTTTAAAATCAGTCTGAAAACTATATACCCACTATGTTTTTGATGATTAAAGCTTTAATGAGACTAGCTACCACTAGTTCAATACAGCAGGATTTCTGTGTTTTTCTATTTTTTTTTTAATTATTTATCAGGTAAAATAGAGAAAGAAAAACAGTTATGAAGGGTGATTTTGTACTGAAATCATACAAGGGGACTCACCAAAGCTATGAGTTCAAGTGATGTAAGCAGCCACAATAAGGAACGAACAGTGGCAAAATAATGCATACCATATATATAGACTTTTCACACCACCTTGTCAGGTATATATCTTAACATATAAAGAAGCCATGATACAGAGCTTATATGATTTTCTGAGGGAATTTATGTCAAATGCAGATATTCCTGCCTTTTATTATATTGCTTTAACCACTAGACTACGCTAAGTTAAAGATGATCATAGTCTTCTGAGATTTAACTGGGCTTTTTCAATTTTTTTTTTTTTTTTTTTTAAATAAATAAGTGGATGGTATCAGTGATATGTTAATGGAGTTGTTGCCCAGGGCAGCTAGAACTGGAGCAGGAATCAAGAGAGACTTTCAGAGTAAAGACAGAGGTGAAATGAAAATGAGAATATTAAAACCAAAAACCTCAGATAATCATACAGTTTTTAAAATACCAGGAGAGATGGGGAGAAGGGGAAGGTCTTCTTAAAGGTCATCACTATTGGTTCCGTCATCCAATTCTGGATTATTTTCCTTAGCTTGACCCTGTGGGGGAAAGCCAGACACACTGGGTGAGATTTGCAAAGGCCTATTGGGGTGTCAAGATGACATTTTTTTGACCCATGAGGATCTGCATCTTTTCTCAGAGTTTTTAAAATGGGAATATGACTGAAATATATAGATTTAACAAGTTGTGCTGAAAGTCCTGAGAAGAAAGCCCAGGGTATACAAAATATAATGAACCAACTGGCTGAATCTTGTTTAAACAAGTGCCTTCGCTATGCATTCTCCCTCAGGCACTAATTTTAGGGAGGAGAAGTATGATATCCTATAGAATTGCATCTGTAATTTCAGAGCAAGTTGTGCTTTTATAGGAATTATACACAATGTTTAATGTACCCATCTTTCTTTGCCAGTTTTTGGCATCGGTTTAGATTTGGACAGGAGTGAAGTGATCAAAAGTAGCAAGTAGTCTAATCATCCTTCACTCAACCTTCTTAATTCACCACTAAGACTACACTGAAGATCATTTCATTATTTTTCAACACTGCTGAGAAAATGGCAGAAGTATAAGTTTGTCTGAAAGAACTAGAAGAGATTTACTGCCTTGTAGCCTGAAAAAAAGTTATTTTAGAAGTATTTTTGGATGTTTTCTCAATATATAGATTCAAAGGACTTTTAAAATTAGTATCTACAAAACAATGAAAATCAATATTATATGAATGACGGTACTCCTTTGTTAGCTAATTATTGTTCCTGTAATTAACTGAAAGCAACTAATCACACTGATACATCTTTTGAATAATTGACTGATTGAGGTAATGACTAGCTTTCAAATGTATTTGCCACTAATTTGTAATTCACATAGGTAGAAATGTGTAGTAAACTTGATGTCTGCTTGGAATCTGAAGTAAGAGAACAATACTCTGTTCATGTCCATGTCACGCTGCTGTGATGAAGCAGCTTTTTAAGTGCTCCTAGAGGGAGTTTGCACATTTGCCATTTTGTCATTAGTATACTCAACTCTCTTCCCTCACAGGAGATTGACTAAGGTGTGGTTGGCATCCTAAAAGGGTGGGGATACTCCTCTGTTTATCTGGCATTTTATTCATGTTCTCTCTGAATTACCCTCTAGTAAAAGATGACAAGTTAGCAGCCTGAGAAACTGGAATTTCTGTTTGTCCAAAGATGATGGGAAAAACAGAAGATATCTGCTTTATTCTATAGCTGGCATTAACCTTGAATATTTTGACAGCAGATGGGTAACTTTCCTAGAAAACAGCATTCCAAGGCAACAAAGAACACTTCAAAAATTTTAACAAATACAGTAAATAATTGTAGCCAGAAAAATAGAGGGAAATGCAGCAAAATGAAATATTGTATATCAGTATGCCTTAATTATCAGAGTTTGCTTTTTCATTTGATAAAAATGTTAGAAACTGATGAGAAAAGAGAAAATGACTGGCACAAAAGACATAGAAGCATGTTCATGTTCAGGTGAAATTAGGGTGCTCACCAGCACTGAGTGTTCACAAGGCTCAACATAACTAACCCAGAAAGATAACTCCTCCAGGAGGTGACTCAAATTTCAGGTGCCCCTGCAAAAGCATCTCTGCTTCCACTGATTGTTCAGTAGGCCTATGTAGACAGGCCAGCTAAATTAGACATGTCTCAGCAGCCTGAAATTCAATGGTGTGACCTCTAAAACCGTGTCACTCTGCTTAAATTAATTATTGTAGGCTAATAAAAGAGAAAAAGGGGTGCGCTGTCTCTCTGAAATTGAAGAATATCTCTGTTGTACTCTTCTTTTGTGAGGAGAGGAGAGGAAGTCAGAGAGAGGAAAAGTAGAGGATAGGAGAGGAGAGGAAGGCGAGGATAGGAGATGAGC